>CM060906.1:930619198-931869198 GCA_030737815.1 Allium fistulosum
AACTGACTAGTACATGACTAATATATATACAAGTCATGCAGCAGTATACATGACTCAACCAACCCATACACATGCAACTCAATACATACCAGATACAAAGAATCACAAGCCTAAACAATTATACACCTTATACAATGATCATTGCACTAATTTTACATAACAACAGAACTTGATTATGCATGTATCAGTTGTGCCCGTGCATATATGCATGGGCGTACACACATTGATACAGGCATTTATCTCTCTCCATAAGCCTTGGCTTCATTCATTCCAGCACTCGACACCTTTTGACCATCTCCAACCTCCTTCTCCGATGATTCCTAGGTCAACTCTGATGAAGTCTGCCTGAATTCAGTTCCTTCTTCCGCCTCAGCCCGTATACATCAATTCTTCTCTTTCATGAATATGGCTTCCATAATATGGTTGTTGCATCTCCTTTATTCTTTAAAAATGGACCTTGTCCAGAGGTTTAAGGTAGGGAATCTTCAAATCATCAGCTAATAATCCTCCCATGTAGCCTCCTCCTTTGGTCTATCCTTCCATTTGACCAAATTCTACACTACTGCTACATTATCCTTGGGTACCATCCTTCGATCCAAAATCCCCTCTGGCTGATCCACTATCCCCTCTACTAATCTTAGTGCATTATCTTCTATTACTATACCATTTCCAATTCTTTTTTTAAGCTGAGACACATGAAACACTGGATGAATCTTAGAGTGATCTGGCAACTGAAACCTATAGGCCATATTTCCAATCTTTTCTTCCACTTTATAGGGTCCATATAATTTAGGGGATAATTTTTGAGTCCTCCGATCTCTGGTAGAAATTTTTTATAAGGCTGGAGTTGCAAGAATACCCAATCTCCAATCTCAAACTCCCTCTCTGATCTTCTCGAATCAGCATATTGCCTTATCCTATCATGAGCCATCTTCAAGCTATCCTTTATAAATTCCAACATAATATCTCTGGTGAACAACTGCTCTTCCACCTGCTCTACCCTGGCAGTGTTTGGTACATAGTACAAGAGGGTAGGTGGGTCAATACCATAGATAATCTTGAATGGAGTGGGTTTAGTGGGGGGTTTTTCAAGTTGTGTTATACCAATGTTCTGCCAAGTCTAACCAATCTACCGAGGCATGTGGCCTATGACACACAAAGCACCTCAAATATCCCTCTAATATTTTGTTACCAACCTCAGTTTGACCACCACTCTGAGGGTGATAGGCTGAGTTATACTTCAAAATACTTCCCTGCAATCTAAAAATCTCTTTTTAGAAGTGACTGGTAAATAGACTGTCCCTGTCACTAACAATGGTTTTAGGCATGCCATGGAGTTTGAAAAATCTCTTAAAAAATAATACTGCTACTTCCTTGGCTGTGTATGGGTAGTGAAGTAGAGAAAATATGCATATTTTCTCAGCCTATCCACCACTACAAATAATACAGTGTATATATGGCTCTTGGGTAGGCAAGTAATAAAATCCATGGAAATTTCTGTCCATATCCTCTCAGGAATAAGTAGTGGTTGTAAAAGGCCGGGTATAAAGATGTTTACACTCTTACTCCTTTGACATTCATCACGGGCTTTAACGAATTCATTGACACTTGTCTTTATGTTATTCCAATAGAGCACTTGTTTCAATCTTTGCATAGTTCCTTACTTCCAAAATGGCCTCTTAAGGGGATTGAATGATTTTCTTTGATCAAGACTTAAGTCGGTATCTTTGAATTTTTATCTTCTATTGTTGGTACTATGTAGAGGCTTGTAAGTTGCTCTTTATTAGTTCCTACAGTTAGGGTGTCTACAATGCTGGAACTGCTTGCAGTTCTCCTTCTTCCATTAATTCTTCTTCTCTCCTAGATAAGGAATCAGCTACTACATTCCCTCTCCCACTTCTGTATTCTACCTTATAATCAAGCATGTGGAGCTTAGCCAACCATTTGTGCTATAAACCAATGGATAACTTCTGAGTTAATAATAAATTTAGACTCTGGTGATCTGTTTCGAATGAATTGTCTTCCTATTAGATACTGCACCCACTTCCTTGTTGCAATGATGATGGCTAGTAATTCTTTTTCATAAGTAGATAGTGTAAATTTTCTTCCATGCGGTGCCTTGCTTAAAAAGGCTAATGGTTTATCTCTTTGTGTCAAGACTGCCCCCACTCCCTGACACTGGCATCACATTCAATAGTAAATGGAAGGTTAAAATCTAGCATTGCTACTATAGGGGGATTGACATTTCTAGTATAAGGGGATTGATCATACAGTGTTTCAGTTTTTCAAAAGCTTGTCTGGCTTCTTCACTCCACTCGAATGCATCTTTCTTCAACATTTCAATCAAGGGCCTTGCAATTATCCCATAATTCTGAATAAATTTTCTGTAGTACCTAGTCAACCGTAAGAATCCTCTCAAAGCCTTCAGACTCCTTGGGAATGGCCATTCAAGTACTGCTTGCATCTTGATGGGATCAACAGCAATCCCTTCTTTGGAGAATATGGCCTAGATATTATATAGATACCTTGGAAAAATGACATTATGATAGCTTGATAACATGCTTATGGTGCCTCAGGACCTGAAAATTCAAATTAAGGTGTTCCCAGTGCTCAAACCAAGTCTGGCTGTAGATGAGTATATCGTCAAAGAGAACTAACACAAACTTTCTCAAGTAGGGTCTAAATATGTCATTCATCAATGAATGAAATGTAGAGGGAGCATTTACTACAGAATGACATTACTATAAACTCATAATGTCCGTCATGGGTTTTAAAAGCTATCTTGTATATATCATGTTCATACATCCTGATCTAATCGTACCCCCACCTTAAATCAAGCTTGGAGAAAACCCTGGATCCTCGTAATTCATCAAAGAGTTCATCTACAAGAGGGATATGGAATTTACCTTTTATGGTTAGGGAGTTAAGAGCTATCTAGTCAGTGCAAAGCCTTTAAGTTCCATCATTTTTTCTTTCCATTACCACTTGAGAAGAGTATGAGTTGTTGCTTGGCCTTATAATTCTTGCTTCTAGAAGCTCTTGGACAATCTCATCAAGTTCATTTTTCGCACGATAGGAGTGTTTATATAGTTTGAGGTAGATTGGCTTGGAGTTTGGGACTAAAGGAATTTTGCGGTCATGTAATCTTTTTTTGTGGGAGGGGGGGGGGTTAATGGAGGATTGAGATTGATTATTTCAGGATAAAATTGGAGGAGTATCTTAATTTCTGGGGGAATATCAGGGTGTTTAATGTTTAGTGGGGAAGATAATGTACAAAGCATCATGCTAAGCTTGGTTTGTGCATACTAATTTCTCATAATCTTCTTGGTAATCACCTTTAATTCTTCTTGCGGTAGGCCCTAAGAAGTATATTCCTTATTGTTATAGGTGAATCTAACTTGTAGTCTCTCTAAATTCAAAGTGACATCTCCCAGCTTCTTCATCCACTGAGCTCCAAAGATCACTGACACCATTCAAGAGGAAGTAATAGCAGGTCTTGGGCACCTTGCCACCTTGGCAGCTGATTATAACCTGCTTGCAAATCCCTCAGCCATTTAATTTCTCTCTAGTTGTGATGTGCACATAAATGTGCATATTATTACTTCCATATTTAATTTAATTTAATTTAATAAATAAGCATATAGGGTATTTTAACATGTTTAAACCATAATTTCAATTATTTTCAAATTATCATTTATTCATCTTCATATAGGGGCAAAATGGTCTTTTTTGTGTATGATTTAATTTTAGAAAATTTACTTGGATATTTTAATGTTATTTTGTAGGAATTTGGATTCAAATGGAAGAGAGCTTCATGGAAATATGCATGCACAAGAGTTATAAGGCAAATGAAGATGAAAATAAATCAATTCATGAAATCATTGAGGACCCCACCTACCCACTTACCATGATGTACAATTAGGAGCTAATGCACATGTTAGTCGCCATTAAAATTACATGCACACTTAATGGAGGATTAATTCATGCTAATGATAACTTGGTGGCCACACTTCCTCAAGGGTATTTTGGGTAGTCCCCAAAATATGATTAGGGTTTCAAAACATGTATAAATACCCCTTGTGTTTCATGTAATGAGCTCTTAGCCTCCTCTTTTGTTAGTTTAGTTTAAGTTTAAAAATAAACAAAAACTCTTTTTTTGAATGGCTTCTTAGCCTTCTTTCATGTAATTTTCTTTCTATGCAATTTAATTTCATGCTCTTTTAATTCTTGTTCTTTAATTTATGCAATTAGTATAGTTTTATTTCTTACAAGTAGAGTAGATTTATTTCATGCAAAATTAGTTAGCTCTCCATTTCTCTTATTTTTGTTCTATGTTGCAATTTACATTTGTTGACATGATAACAAATATGAGAATCTAAACCCCTTCAATTTAGGAATAATGAAACTCTCTTATTCATGTAAATTCAACATAGTGATTTCATTTGATATCTTTTGGTGCTTAATGGAATTTTTGATGTGGTAAATATTTTGTTGCTCTAACTTTGAATTTGATAGCCTATGTTGTTGACACCAAATAGGCTATACTTGAACAAACATAAACACAAATTACCTCTTCATTTACATATGATTATGGTAATGAAGTGAATTTTAAAATCAAAATTTGATGGTCTATATTACTAATCAATAGTGAATAGATTGTGCTTAGAATAGATTTTATTTTCAAGTTCATTAACATTTTCATGAGAGTCAACAAGTGGTTTAGTGGGTATGTTAAACTTTGATGGTTTATGTTGGGCTAATTAATAGCACAAATATTCCATACTTATGATAAACACATCAACTAAATTCACTAATGACCAAAAGAGAGATCATAATTTCATTTTGTTGATTTATGTGATTATGAGAAGGAAATTACCACTAAATTGCCTTCTACTCTCATATTTTTATCTACTTTTGCTTGTAGTTAGTTTTTACATTTTCTCTAGCTTAAAACAATTTTCAAACTCTTTGGTTAATTTGACTGAGTAGAATTTTTAAAATCAATTCAATTCCCTGTGGATCGACCCATACTCGCCAGGTACTAAAATTGTATGCCGTGCGCTTGCGGTTATTTTTATTAAAATTTTATTGGCTATTTTCTAATTCGATGGAAAATTGGCTGTTAAACAAGTGTTTGGCATCGTTGTCGGGGAATTAATTTGATTTTATTTCTATTCTTCAAATTATTTGTTGTTTAATTTTATTGTGTGTTAATTTTGTGTGTGAATTGCATTTAAAAAAATGTTGTTATGTGTGTTTGTTATTTGATTTTTGCTTGCATTTTTGTTTGTGTGCTTGTAGCTTTTCTAGTTGCTTTTGCATTTCTAGATATTAAAAAAAAGAAAAAAAATCCACAATTTCCTTTCAAAAATAATTTTATTTATTTATTTTCATTCGCATTTTACAACTTTAGCTTTGATTATACATTTACAACTTTCTTTTTTTTTATAAAAATAAAAAACTGTTACATTGCTTCCTTAAACAGTGCACCGTTTCACCTTTGTGCATGTAACATCTTAGTATTTTCAACCATTCGCATCCACACATGTCGGACTTGAATTGCTCAAAATATCAGATTGTTAATTTATATTTGGCAAAACTCAGCATATACAGTAAATAAATAAATCATAGAATCACAGACACAGAGTAATATAACAATAAGCAGCGGAAACAAATGAATAGTAGTTCATGAAGCTACTATATATATATAATAGAGTTAAACAAGATACAAAAGACGTCTCGCATACATAGAAGTCTCAATACAATAGTCAAATAACAAAATCTGAATATATCACTGGAGTCAACTGAATAATTGAAAGCTGAATAGATGGTTGGATCTCCAAGCGAAGCTCCAAACCCCAAAGGTGAGTCTCGAATGCTGTGACACTCAGTCTGACCCGAGCGTAAAGCAAAAACACAAAACACTCGAGTCAAGATTAACATTCTTATATTGATAAATCTAACTCAAGTGAAATATCAATTGAAATACAAGTAACTCAAAGGATGTTTGGGATAACCATCCTCTAAGGATCCGTGGAACTATCTACTATGTAGAACAATACGCTATTATAATATGTCTATAGTAAAGTAAACTATTAAAATAGCGTTAAGGCGTTACCCATATCCCCCTTAACACATTTTATATATTCTCATAGTCTATACAGTACCGTAATCTCCCCCGTACTGGGCATCGTCAGAGGGCACTCCATAGGTATGGTACAAAACAAACTCGTAGTGGTCTCGATAAGGTAGGTGACACGACACAACTAGGCAATGCCAGGGTAGATATACCAATTACACTTCCGGACTGGTGGTAACGCATAACAGCAACTACCGCCTACATCGAGCCACACTCCCAAATCAAAGGTGCACACCAAATCAATCACAAAGTAATAGAATGGCAATCGAAGAAGTGTGTCCGATCGGAGGAGCTCCCTCACTTGGCCCGTCGATTGCTCCTGTTTTAGCCACCTTATGCTAACTCACGGGAGTTAGGTCCATGTATATACCTCAAATAGGATCGTCGCCAACCATCCTACTTCATTCTGGAATCTCCACCGCGTACATAGTTGTTAAAGTGGTTTTCGGTATTGGCAGAGAGTATGACAATAACCGATCCCGGTCTCTTTAACAACTAAACGTTATTATAACACCATGGTCATTTCAAAATAGTTTATACTTCAAAACCAAAATATCATTTCCATTTCAAAACCGTATCAATACGATATCATTTCACTTCAAATATATTCATTTCCAAAATCATAGCACTTCAAAGTTATAACACTTTCGAAATTATAAAGCTTAGAATTTGTAACACTTTGGAAATCATAACACTTGATAACATAATACTTTGAAATTCATAACTTTGAAATCATAACTTCCCACTTGAACAATTTAGATATAAATAATAGTATATATAATAAAATAGTTTATAAAATAAAATAGTTTGTATAAAAATAGTTATAAGTTAAAATAGTTTATATAAAAATAGTTATAAGTTAAAATAGTTTATATTAAAAATAGTTTATATTAACATAATTAGTATATTAAAATAGTTTATATTAAAAATTTATAAAGTAAAATATATAAATAGTTTTAAATAAAATTTAAAAATACTTTATATAATAAAATAGCTTTCTCAAATTTCCCAAATCGATTCAAATCAACTCGAATTCAAAAATTCAAATTTAGTTCGATCTCAATTCATCAAATTTCAATTCAATTCAGTTTCTCAATAAACCATTCCAAATTATATCGATTTCAAATACAGATTTGAAACAAAAAATATACCATTTCAATTTCAATATATTTCAAAGGTTTAAATATTCAACATTTCTAAAACTAAATTTGATAATTTCATATATATCTAAAGTTAACTTCATTATTATTTATTTTTGAAATATTCACTTAATCAATCCAATATCATTTAAATAAACTTTAAATTACATTTGAAATAAACTAGATATTCCTTCAATTTATTTAAACTTGAAATATTCAATTTATCCTTCAATTGGTTCAATTTATTTAAACTTGAAATATTCAATTTATCCTTCAATTGGTTCAATTTATTTAAACTTGAAATATTCAATTTATCCTTCAATTGGTTCAAATCGAATTTAAAATTAATATAACTCTCAAAAGAATACGATCTCAAATTAAATTAATTTTATCTTCCCAACTTTAATTTATTCAAATTGTTATAAGACCTATTTTTAAAATATAATTTTAAATAAATACTTAAACATGTTATATATTAATTAAATCAAACTTATTATTAAACTTAAATCTTATTATTAAACTTAAATCTAATTATTAAACTTATTTTATATTAAAACTAATTTATACATATTTTAAAATGGTAAAATTATAAGTACATTCTTAAAATTTATAATTTCAAAACTAACTTATAATTTTAAAATTTTCAAAACATATAATTTTTAAAAATCAAGAATTTAACTATATATAAAATAACATTTATATATATAATATTAAAAAATCAATATTTATATAAAACCATATATATATTTTGTTAAACCTTGGAAATCATTTTAATATATATATATATATATATATATATATATATATATATATATAGACCAACGGTGTCTGTATATAATTCTCTATCCTATGGTCAAGTGATACAGATATTTATCATTTCAATCCGTAATTTAAATATATATGGGTATATATCTTTTTAACCCGCAATCCCAAATTCAATTCAATGAAAATCGCTTGGGTATATCATTTCAACCCATAATGATTTTCTCTAATTCAAAATATCGTTCGAGTATGTATCATTTCAACCCATAGGGAATTCTATACTAACAGGGAACTTGCAGAGTGATAACATATATGATAATAATATAACAGGCATATATCATCAATATAAATAACAAATAATGGTGTCAGATGTCACAGGTGAATAGATACATATAATAGAGTATATATAATAATGTAAATAACTAACAACAGCATATTTCAATTGTCATTTCAATTGAAATCAAATTTAATAAATATAAGAACGTTAATCGTAAGTGATTGCTCACCTTTTGAGGCTAGATAGATTTGACAAAGAAATGAGCTACGAATTCCCAAGCAACGCTAGATGGATACGATTAGACGAACAAAGTTGATAAATAGGAATTGACGAAATCAAATCAGAATTGGATCGATGAAGATAAAAGGTATATATAACTATATATAACCATTTACATTTAAAAAAATTCATATTCTAAATTCAAACACAAATAAAATTTAATATACATGCATTTTAAACACATATTAAAATCAAACATACATTTAAAATAATATATATTTATTTTCAAATAAATAGTTAATCCCAAACGTACTATATCAATATAAAATTGAAAACCAAGTTCTCATATATATAAACAAATGTATATACACATGTACACAAACTTACATACTTATAACAGAATATATAAGTTGACATAATACATATATATATCTTACTTAAACAACATATATAAGTTGACATAATACATATATATAACTTACTTAAACAACATATATAAGTTGACATAATACATATAAAACACATATATAATACTGCATATATAAACTTACATAAATCTATATATATATATATATGTAAAATGGAATATATAACTAACTGTATATAACATACTTATAACCCGAGCATCGAAATATATATACTAGTTTAATATATATATTGGTATCAATATATCACCTATATATGTGTGAATGTAACCGAATATACAATACAAAAATTTTAACCTGTACAACCAACACATGCAGCAACGATTTACATATAACAGATCTTATATAAACTATATATATACTTTGAAATCAACAATATATAAATTCATATATATATATAATATGAAGGCTGCAAATACAATATGCTTAAACAATATTATATTTACGAGATATGTATATATATATTTGAACGCCAAACTAATATATACTTGTATGTATATAAACTAATATATAACCATAGAACATATGAAATTACTTTAACCCCAAAATGTAAACACTTTACATATAATCGCAGACTAATATAAAATCTTATAACTGACAGATGATAAACTAGAGTAAGCTAATATATATATAACATCTATATATTCTAACATATATAACTATCAAAGCATATACATATAAAAGTTGCAAACGTAAAATATTGAAAATATGTAACCTATTTATATACATACATACACACACACACACATATATATATATATATTAAATAATCAATTCAAACATATATACATATATTCGAAACAGAATCTATATATATTAAAATCAAAATACATGTTATATATATATTTATATATATTACCAAAGTCAAAACATGCCCTCTCTTATCATACAATATACTGCGGCCTATAAATATGCAAAACTGCTTTATATAAAAACTGCATGCTAATATACATATATAAACTAACTTATTATGTAATTTACTTATATATATATATCAGTATTATATAACTTATGTACTAACAGCTTATGTAGACTAACCTATATATAATATGTAACTTATAAAATTGTCAACAGCTAATCTATAACTGTACTACTTACATACATTTCAATGCATATAATCAAACATATATATACCGAATAATATATATACTTAATAAACATTATATATAAACTAATATATATAAATGTATATACACACCTATATAAATGCAACAGAGGAGGAAAGGGGAGGCCGAGCAACTAGAAGGTGGTGGAGTTGCATGGAAGAGGGGAGCTCGGAGTTCGGCAGAGGCGGTTGTGTTTGGAGGAGGAAGACGGCCTTGGCCCGGTGCTGACAAAGCTCGGTGAAAGAGATAAGAGAAGTGTAAAGAAGGGATCGGCCAACCTGGGAAGAGGGAAGGCTCGGCCAGGTTCTCTAAAGGCGGTGCTGGGGTTGCGGGGCTGCCACGCGGGGAAGATGGAGGTGAAGGTCGGCTGGCACTGCATGGTGATGTGGGTCGGCACACGACAAGAGAAGTGGAAGGCGTGGCCGGAGAGGGTGAGGTGAGTTCGGCCAGATTTGGAGGTGTAGCTAAGTACGTGCGACAGTGGTGGATGACGGGGCTGGGCATGGTGGTTGCTGGTAGGCGCGGGTATGCTCGTTGAGGAAGAGGGTTTCAGCACTGGTGATGGGATGGACTAAGGGTTTGTGGAGATGAGGCTCGGCAATGAAGTGTTTTGGGTTTAGAAAGGAAGAGAGGAAGACGGATGGGAAGAAGGAAAAAGGAACCCTGTATATAGAAACGTAAAATATTTATTTTTAAGCAATCAAACCAACGAATCTCAAATGATAAATTGAACGGTGTGAAGAATGAAGGTCATGCATTGATTTTGTGTGATTATTGATTCTGATGACTATTGATTTTTTTACTGTAGGGAACGAATGGACACAAGGAGTTAAAAAGTTTCAAAATGGATTACCGATACGGGTAACCGTTTCACGGGTTTCGCCACGTATCGGACACCGAATTACATAAATGAATATATTGCAGAGATCAGCACGACGAGACGATCAAAATAGTATACATATTTCAGCTATACGATTATCCTTTCAAAAGTTGATAATCGGTACCGAAAATGCTGCTAATTTATCGAAAATAAGATAGACGGAGCAATAATAGTTCAAATTTGATGAAACAGAAGACGACGTCTCACTCAGAAGATGATTTACAAATTTATTGTATAAAAATATTCAGGTTTGAAAAACATTTTATTACCATCAAATATTGACTGATTTAAATTTAAATAAAATTATACAAGAAAATAAACTTCCATATTTTCAAATAAAAATTTACCATTTGTTATGTTTAAGTAGACGCATTACAAATATCAAATTTCCAATTCAAAATTTTATTATTAAAAATTTCACAAAATTTCAATTAAATATATTATTAAAACTAATAGAATTGTCGGGTCGTTACAGTGCATATCACAACAGTAACACCTTGCCACTCCCCATCGACCATCCCGCTCTTCAGCCATCACATACAATCTACTGTTAATAGTCCTACCACAGCTGTCCTACCACAAAAAAAACTGTCCACTTCTCACCCTCAACAACCTCAAACATACATTCACATATCACCAAGCCAAGCGCAACTCACCAACCAAAATTTCCAGTGCAACTTCCAGTCACTACAAACAACCAATCACCACTGCTTCTCCCCAAGCTGCTGTGCACCTGTGCACAAAACGTCACCATCATTTAAACATTTTCTCTGCCAATACCACCATTGCCAATCAACCCTGCCATTCAAACCATAGTTACAAAACACTGCCTTCTATACAACACCTACAGCAACACATACAACATCATCACACAACAACTCCTCTGCAATTTCTCCATATACATCATACAACAGCTCTTTTCTGTGCATGCACATTCTTTTCATAACACACTTCTTCATAACACACCCTGCCACCATTTCATACATCTGCAAGCCATACATTTCCTCATAACCATAACTTCATCGACTTCATCATCTAGTACTTCATTTACCATCCTGCCTCACAACACCCTTCATCAAACAAACATATACACTTTTGCTTACAACACACAGTGCACACTACTTCCACCTGACCACTTCAAACTTGCACATTCATGCCTCAATTGCCACTCTGTCATCATAAAACATATCCACTTCTCTGCTTCACTTTCCCACTACCTTACAATCCATTTCATTGTTGACGTTACAAACCAAACCAATCAGCAATATCACCAACAACTCACTCCATAACCAATAGCTCCATATATATACAAACATAACCACCACAACCGATTCATCATATCATCATACACTACATGCACTTCATTCACATTACGAACCACTGCATACCCTTGTTACAATCATCACATATACCCACCTGAAAACCACCATCGACACTTCAACACTACATACAAGCCACTGCTCCTCTGCCATTTGCAAAACTGTCAAAACTCCACCATTACAACTGCCTTCTCCGGTCACACCCACTGTCCACTGCCTTGCTTCCTCTAACCATTATCTCTGCATATAAACTGTCATATAAGTGATACAACATCTCTGCCATCACCCACTCTTTCAAACAAACCAATTCTCTGCTTGCCCAATCTGCCAGCAGCCACAACCCTGATCAACATCCCTACCTTCCGACCATCTGAATTGCCACTGACCACCTCAACCACATTGCTTACTGCCGGCATCAACATACACCATCACCTCAACCTTCAACCAAACCCTCAAATCGACTCACCTCGACACATCCAATTCCCTGAAGTCCAACCGCGATCCATCTCCAACCCCAATACCGCGACCAAGCACCCAGACGTCGCGCAACAGCCACCTAACAGCTATCGACTAATTTGAGAAGTTGCGGTCTTTGATTCATTTGATTTTGAAATTGAGAATTATTACTGAATTCATTAATTTGAGAAGTGCGGTCTTTGATTTATTGAAATTGGGAAGCTTGTTGTATAATAATGTGAATTAAAGAAGTAACTGGGCTTGTTTTTAAATAGGCCAAGTGTGTGTGTGTTTATATATATTTAAGTTTTGTTTAGTTTTCCTCTTTTAAGTTCATTTTTCTTACGAATTTTCTAAAAAAAGAGTTATTTTGGTTTCCCTTGTTTTAGTTAATTTGTTTAAGATTCATTTGCTTTTTGCTTCTTGTTAAAAAAACAATTTTTTTTTCTTCCCACTTAAATTTTTTTTTTGCTTTTGTTTTATGGGGTAATCAATAAATTTTTTGCTTTTGTTTTTATTTTTCCTACTTTAAAAAAAACAAACAACAAGTTGTTTTTAATTGTTTTAGTTTAATTTGTTTTGTTTTTCATTTATTTTAGTTTCTTCTTTGATATATATATATATATATATATATATGTATATATATATATATATATGTATATGTATGTATATATATATATAATTGTATATATCTTGTTTTTTAGTTTCAGGTTGCAAAAGCAGAAATTTACAAGGAATTGCTTGTCAAATAATTGCTCAACTCTACTTTCTTGCTTAAAAAAATATATTCGCTGCTTTCAAAATAATTTGCTAATAATTCTGCATGCTCTAGTATCGTGCTTCCATCTCTTTTTTTATTTGCTTTGCATTTTAAAAAAATTTCAAAAAAAAACAAAAAAAAAATTCATTCGTAGTTGCATCATTAAATCACGTTTAATTTTTATTTTGCATTCATACCATCTTATTTTCTTTTCTAAGAGCAACACCCCAATTCACATAAGGTGGGGGATTTCATCACCTCTTCCTTAGCCCAAAAATCGCATTTCATTCTAGAATTTGCTAATAATAACGGTTAGACACTTGACTTAAGGGTGTTGCTAGCTTATCTAGGGCTTAATTGTATATTGATAAGTCGTCTTCTTTGAATAATTTATCTTCGTGGTGTCTAGCCTACGCCAGAGCAATAATCAATTATAAATATTATGGTGATTTGTAAATATTATACTGATTGTTTCTCTAAAGGTACTTAAACCTTCGGTTTCATTGCTACGGTGATTCGTGGTGCACCGATAAATCCTATCCGTTACCTGACTGAGAACTATCTTCTTAGATTAAGACAAATGTGATTATAAAATTTGGATTAGAAGCTATTTAGGACAACAAATTTGTAATTAAGTCCTTTCATTTATTTAGTTGCATTAGTTCATGCATATTTAAAAAAAATTCAAAATCCAAAACTAAAATAAACTGTAAATATTTCTTAACTTAGTTTTAAATCCTTTGAAAATTTTCAATCAAAATCAAAAATAAAAAAAATTGAGTTATTTTTTTTAGAAAAACAAAAATCCAAAAAAATAAACAATATTTTCAAAAAAAATTGAAAATCCAAAAAACAAAACAAAAATCATATTTCCTTTTTTAAAAACAAAATCCCCTCGGTAAATATTTTCCTTTATAAAAAAACAAAGAAAAAAAACATTTTCGAAAATGTCCGAATTTCCCTACTCGCAAGAATTTTACAATAGTTGCAAAAATCAATATAATTCATATAATTTCACATCAAATTCTTATGGATATTTTAATAGAAATTATTGTATAAACAATTCGAATTTGCACCACAATGTTTTCAAAATGATTACCAGCCCTCAACTCTTGAAAATAGCATTGAAACGATTTCGTCTTTACTTAAACTCTCTACACAAAAAAATCAAATGATAAATGATTTGTGTAATTCATATTTGTGCAATAACTCAAGCCAAGGATTTCAAAATAATCAAAATTTGAATTCACTTCAAAATTCAAATGATTTTGATTATAACTCATGTCAATTCAATTTCGAACTCGAAAATGAATTACAAATTCAAAATCAAAGTGGAAACAATTGTTTAAATGATTTTGGCAATGGGAGTTGTTTCAATGATGGTGAAATTTTTTACTCTCAACAATTTCAAATTGAAAATTCTCAAGTTAGTAATTATAAATTTGATTTTGTTGAGCAAATGGAAGAAATTCACAAAGATCACATGGATTTGTTGTTTGAAACATACATGAAATAACGTGAGAAACAAAATCAAATCCCAACGTGTGACGAGTGAAGTAATAATCCACCTTTTACCAAAATTGACTATTTTCAAATAACAACTCTTGAAATTGAAAATGACAATCTTAATGAAGTTGTTGAAAATGTGGTAATTGAGTTGGATTTCAATTCTTTTGAGAGTGTGGAACCTAATTTAAAATTCGATCTTCCTTTTTCCGATTTTGAAAAATTGAACACAACAACTTTGGATTTTGAACATGATATAAGCAATGAAGTTGTTGATAATCCAACTATGGAAGACGAATTTAGCGAACAAAATTTTTATGGATTTTTCGAAGATGAGTTGTTAAATTCCGAAGGGGTAGATTTAAATCATAATTTTGATTTTGAAATCAATAATTTTGAAGAATTTGTCAATGACGAGCTTAAATTTAAATTTGGTGAAAATAACTTGAACTCAACAAATTGTTCTATCTACCCCAAAAATCATCAAAAATAAAACAACTCACACGATTTTTAATAAAACGACATTCATTTTTCCAAATCAACATTCAACTTTGAAAACTTTTATGGTTTGGTTTTCTTTTCTTAATCTATTTCTCTCATACCTAATGAGACAAATGAATTAGTCTTTGGAAGAACGTTTCATTTACTCTTTAACGGTATATTTTCTGATATCGTGTAAATAACAATCGTTTCATTTTCATGTAAATATAGGTCATATTTTTATTTTTCTTCTTTCACTTGGGTTAACTGTGGGGACACAGTCAAAATCAAGTGTGGGGAGGAGTCTCATCTTCATTTCTAATTTTTCATGGTTTATTTTTTATATTTTCTTTCCAAAACTCAAAATTAAAAAAAAATTCCAAAAGAAAAAAAATATTTTCTCTTTAGCATATTGATTTACTTTTAAAGAAACACCATAGGATAAGTATAGGATTTTGGTTATTAAATTGAAATTTTTGAAAACTTATTTGTCTTAATAAAAATAAAGTTTCATTATAAGTAACGATGGTTTAACTAGTATATAGGAAGGTTCATGCTTGTTAATTATGAAGTATATCCTAATCGAAATCTTTGTTTAAAAAGTGGTGGATCTAAAGTAAAGGATATAACATTTTTGATCTTCTAAGTTAAATGGTGCTAAGATGATTTTGCAAAACTCTCTCTTAAAAAAAGAAAAGAAAAAACAATAATATATACATATATATATATATATAATATGTGTGTGTGTGTGTATATATAAAACATAAAAAAATGGTTTTTATAAAAATAAGAAACACCTAGAGTCATGTGTTCACACGCAAGTGTGTATACTCGCCGTGCTCTGTACCCTTCTCACGTAAGCCCGAAAGGCAGTGCATGATTGGTATATCCGGCTCAGTTTATTTGAGTTAGGTGTATGTATATAAAAATTAGTTTATTAATAATGCTTACAGTCGATAGGGGAACACACTTGTGTGCACACTCTGTATTCCCCTCTCATAAGCCCGCAAGGCAGTGCATGGGTGGTATATCTGGCCTCCGTTTATCCGACTTAGGCAGTAAATATTGTTAATATCAATAAAATTTTCAAATACAGAGAGAGTAAGTAATTGAAATCCAAGCACTATTTTCACTTATTTGATTTGATTTGTTATTCAAAAGAAATGAAAATACCACTTTGAAAAACTTGGATAATCAACTAAGAATCTATTTCATAGCAGCACTATGTTATCAACCGAAACAACTAGCCAAACTAGAGTCTATTTGTAATGATAACTTAATTTTTGTTGAAAATTTTGACAAGTAAAAGGACTTAAATTTCTTGATAATGATCAAAACTTATATTTAACTTATTTGTGTCAATTTAAAAGTAAATTCTTCATTTGTAAATATTTTCAAAACTTGCATTCATCTCTTTGTAAATAAATCTTGCATTTAGGAATTTTACATTTTGCATTTGGATTTTGTGGGTAGTTTCCGCTGAAAACCCTTATGAGACAACAATCGTCCTACTAGGGACATCTAGAGGTTTAACGGCTTGTTGCATACGCTCAATGCAATCGTGCTCCCTACGAAAACATATTTATCTTAGTTTTAGTTTATTCGAGGATGAATAAAAAGATAAGTGTGGGGGTATTTGATGTGCACGTAAATGTGCATATTATTACTTCAATATTTAATCTAATTTAATTAAATAAATGAGCATATGGGGTACTCTAACATTTTTAAACCAAAATTCCAATTATTTTCAAATTATCATTTATTCATCTTCATATATGGGCAAAATGGTCAATTTTTGTGTATGATTTAATTTTAGAAAATTTACTTGGATATTTTAATGTTATTTTGTAGGAATTTGGATTCAATTGGAAGAGGGCTTTATGGAAATTTGCATGCACAATAGTTATAAGGCAAATGAAGATGAAAATAAATCAATTCATGAAATCATGAAGGACCCCACCTACCCACTTTGTAACGACCCATAAATTTAAATGGTTTTAATAACGTAATTAACTAAAATTTTTGTGAAATTTTAAATAATTGAATTTTGAAATAAAATTTTGATATTTGAAATACGTTTATTTTTACATAGCAACTGGAAAATTTTCACTGGTAAATATGAATGTTAATTCTGTTGTGTTATTTTCAATTTCAATTTAAATCAATTATTATTAGATGATAATAAAAATATTTCTCAAATCTGAATATTTTTACATAATAAAAATGTTTATCATCTTTTGAGTAAGACGTCATATTTCATTTCACCAAATTTGGACTGTTATTGCTCCGTTTATCTTATTTTCGGCGAATTAGCAGCATTTTTCGGTATCGATATTGACTTTTGATAGGATGGTCGTATCGTTGATATCTGTGTACCGTTTTGATCGTCTCGTCATGCTGATCTCTATAGTATATTCAATTGTCAATTTCGATGTCCGGTGCACGGTGGAATCCGTGAAACGATTTAACCGTACCGATACCCTATTTCAACCTTTTCGGCTTCTAGTCCCTTCATTGTACATCGTGAAATGAATAGCCATCACCCATTTATATTTCCAGTTTTTGACCATTGGCATCCTTCTAATTAATATACCTGCCATTTCATCTTGTATCACCGGTTAAATTCCTTAGTTAATTTGCTAATTATTATAAAATATGTTTGAACTTTATAGAAGAAGTTTTTAATACTTGATATAATTAAGAAAGCCACTTATCTCCTTCCCAGATGCCTGTTCGTTCTTCATTTTTTTATCTTCTTCTTTTTTTTTCTTTTCAAGCCTCCACATCAATGCTCATCAACCTCCATGCGATCTGCGCCTCTCCACCCTGTACCCTTTAGCTCCGCCCTCCCAACCGCCATAGGCCGAAGCCCCTCCAAATCCTCCTAGCGACAGCCGCCTTCCCATCTTTCGCTATCTCCACTGTCCCCTCTTCCAATTTCCGAGCCCAAGCCCGAACCACCACCTTAGCCTTCCACCACCTAACCCAAACCCCGAAACCATCGTCCACCACTCGACTGGCTAACCGAACCTCTCTTCCTATGCACGCAACCCAGTCGGTCTCCCACAACAGCATGCATCACCACTTTATGTTATATAGGTATTGTTTTATTTGCAAATCTCAAATTTATTTTTGTATATATATTTGTTATATAAGTTGTTGTTTATGTTGTATTTATATAAAAGTTATAGTATATAAAAGTTTATTAAGTTCTGCTATAAATTCTTCTTTTCGGTTAATAGGTATATACATATATAATAACAATAAAAGTTTATGCAAGTATGTTTATATAGATATTATTTAGCTACAGTATATAATATGTATAAAATATATATTGGTCGGTCTGCATACATATACTGTAAATATATATAGTTTGAAAAGAAATGTATTTATTATATATATATTACGATATGAAACTTCTAACCAATTCATTCATAAATAAGTGATCTAAGTAAAATATCTGTTCATTTATGCATTAGTCTGTATATATATATACACATATATATATATATATATAATTATATGTATGTATTTGATCCGTGGGTTTTATGTATATATATTTTGTTTGGTTTTGAATTTTATAAGGGTCTGTTGTTTGTAGTGTATAAGTTCTATTTGATATATATAAGTATACAAATTTTAATTTCTGTTTATATAGAAAATTTTATATAAGATTGTATATGAAATGTTATATATACAAAGCTAGACAGGTTTGGATATAATCTATATTTATGAATGTAAGTTTTGTTAAATGTATATGTTTGTTATATATAAAAGTTGTATAAGTTGTTTGTTTATACAGTGTCACTTTATATGTTTTTAAAGTATTGTATGTAGGCTGTACTTATATATATATATAATATGTTCTGATTCGGTAAGTTACTGTAAAGTATATATATTACATTATAGAAGCAGTATATTCATTGTTTAAAAGTATTGTTATACATTATATATATATATATAAATAGGTCACATATTTGTATATGTGAGTCGATTCTTACATATAAATGTAAGTTATATTAGTTTAAAAAGGGTAGTCTATATGTTTACGTGGGTATGTGGTGTACAGGTTTATAATTTGTGTTGTATATACATGTTATAGGCTATAGGGAAGTTATTTGTAATATATATTAAGTATACATTATAAGTTGATCTATTGTTATATAGTATATATATATATATGTTCAGAGTTATATATTTTATAAGTTATATAAATATATATGTTAAATTGATAAGTTCTAATGTATGGATACAAAATTTATTATATATATATATGTTTGACTTTAATATTTGAGTTTTTGTTTAAACAACGATTTTTGAAACACATGTATATATATATAATTTATTTAATATGTTTTGAAATTAGAATATGATTTTATATATATATATACAATTTTTTTAATGTTACAGCTATCTCAATTCACTTATATCTTTGTCTTCATCGATCCAGTTCTGATTTGATTTCGTCAATTCCTATTTATCAGCTTTGCTCGTCAAATTCGCGTTCAATCTAGCTTTGCTTTGGATTCGTAACTCATTTCATCGTTCATCTCTACCCTCGAAAGGTGAGCAATCACTCACGATTAACTTTCTTATATTTATTAAATTTAATTCCAATTGAAACGACAATTGAAATATACTGTTTTTAGTTAGTTAAATTGCTATATATATGCTATTATCTGTATCTGTTCACCTGTGACATCTTACACCCTGATTTGTTATTTATATTCTTTCTGTTATTGATAATATATGCCTGTTATTGATATGTTATATTATTATCATATTATTATCACTCTGCAAGTTCCCTGTTAGTATAGAATTCCCTATGGGTTAAAATGATACATACCCGAACGATCTTGTAGAATAGGAGGAAATCGTTATGGGTTGAAATGATAAACCCAAGCGATTTTCATTGAATTGAATTTGGGATTGCGGGTTGAAAAGATATATACCCGTATATATTTAAATTACGGATTGAAATGATAGATATCTGTATCACTTGACCATAGGATAGAAAATTATATACAGACACTGTTGGTCTATATATATATATATATTTTGAAATGATTTTCATAGTTTTAAAGAGGATATATATACGGTTTGACATAAATATTGATTTTAAATAGTATATATATATGTGTTATTTTATAAAGGTTTAAATTTTAGATTTTTAAAATTATATGTTTTGAATTATAAAGCTTTAAAAATTTAAATTTTGATTTAAAGTGATTAAACGAATATTTCAAGTTTAAATAAATTGAAGAAAATATTTAGTTTAAATTGTAATTTAAGGCTTATTTAAATGATATTGGAATTTATTAAGTGGATATTTCAAAACTAAATAATAATAAAGTTAAACTGAGATATAACTGAAATTATCAAATTTAGTTTTGAAATGTTGAATATTTAAACCTTTGAAATATATTGAAATTGAAATGGTATATTTGTGGTTCAAATCTATATTTGAAATCGATATAAATTGAAATGGTTATTGTGAAACTGAATTGAATTGAAATTGATGAATTGAGAATGAATTAAATTGAATTTTTGAAATTTGAATTGATTTGAATTGATTTGTGAATTTTGAGGAAACTATTTTATTATATAAAGCATTATTAATATGTATATAAATATTTTACTTTATAAATGATTTTGATATAAAACTATTTTATTATATTAACTATTTTAATTTATATAAACTATTTTATTTTATTAACTATTTTATTATATATATACTATTTTCTACATCAAACTCTTTAAGTGGGAAGTGTTACGATTTCAAAGTGTTATGATTTCCAAAGTGTATAATTTCTAAGTGTTATAATTTCTAAGTGTTATAATTTTGGAAAGTGTTATGATTTTGGAAATGGATATATTTGAAGTAAAAAATGATATCGTATTGATATGGTTTTGAAATGGATATGATATTTTGGTTTTGAAGTATGATATTTTGAAATGACCGGGTGTTATAATAACGTTTGGTTGTTAAAGAGACCGGGATCAGATATTGTCATACTCTCTGCCAATACCGAAAACCACTTTAACAACTGTGTACGTGGTGGAGATTCCAGAAATGAAGTAGGATGGTTTGGCGATGATTCTATATGGTATGACGTGACCCTGACTCCCGTGAGTTAGCTTAGATGTGACTAAAATAGGAGCTATACCGAGCCAAGTGAGGTCATTCCTCATATCGGGCACATTTCTTCGATACCATTCTATTGCTTTTGTGATTTGATTGGGTGCACCCTTTGATTTTGGGAGTGTGTCACGAGGTGGGCGGTAGTAGCTGCTATGCGTTACCACCAGTCTGGGAGTGCAATTGGTATATCTACCCTGGCATTGCCTCGAGTGCCGTGTTCACATGCCCTAGCGCGCCTTGTATGAGTTTGTTTTGTACTATACCTATGGAGTGCCCTTTGATAGCCCTCTAGTTTACGGAGGAATTACGGTACTGTATAGACTATGGGAATATATAAAAATGTGTTAAGGGGGATATGGGTAAAGCCTTAACGCTATTTTAATAGTTTACTTTACTATAAACATATTATAATAGAGTATTGTACTACATAGTAGATAGTTCCACGGATCCTTAGAGGATGGGTATCCCAAACATCCTTTGAGTTACTTGTATTTCAGTTGATATTTCACTTGAGTTAAATATGTTAATATAAGAATGTTAATCCCGACTCGAGTGTTTTGTGTTTTGCTTTATGCTCGGGTCAGACTGAGTGTTACGACATTTGAGACTCACCTTTGGAGTTGGAGCTTCGCTTGGAGATCCTTCTATCTATTCAGCTTGCAGTTTTCCAGTTGACATCTGTTATATATTCAAATTTTTGTTATTTGACTATCGTATTGAGACTTCTATGTATTTGAGACTTTTGTTGTATCTTGTTTAACTCTGTTATATATATATATAGTAGCTTCATGAACTACTATTCATTTGTTTCCGTTGCTTATTGTTATATTACTCTATGTTTGTGATTCTATGATTTATTTATTTACTGTATATGCTGAGTTTTGCCAAATATAAATTAACAATCTGATATTTTGAGCAATTCAAGTCTGACATGTGTGAACGCGAATGGTTGAAAATACAGGGTCGTTACACACTTACCATGATGTACAATTAGGAGCTAATGCACATGTTAATGGCCCATTAAAGTTATATGCACACTTAATGGAGGATTAATTCATGCTAATGGTAACTTGGTGGCCACACTTCCTCAATAGTATTTTGGGTAGTCCCCAAAAATATGACCAGGGTTTCAAATAATGTATAAATACCCCTTACGTTTCACGTAATGAGCCTTTAGCATCCTCTTTAGTTAGTTTAGTTTTAGGCTCAAAAATAAACAAAAACTCTCTTTTCATTTTAATGGCTTCTTAGCCTTATTTCATGTAATTTTCTTTTTATGCAATTTAATTGCATGCTCTTTTAATTCTTGTTCTTTATTTTATGCAATTAGTATAGTTTTATTTCTTGCTGGTAGAGTAGATTTATTTCATGCAAGTGAGTTAGCTCTATTTTTCCTTTTATTTTTGTTCTATGTTGCAATTTACATTTGTTGACATGATAACAAATATGAGAAGCTAAACCCCTTTAATTTAGGGATAATGAAACTCTCTTAATCATGTAAATTCGACATAGTGATTTCATTTGATCTCTTTTTATGCTTAATGGAAGTTTTGATGTGGTAAATATTTTGTTGTTTTAACTTTGAATTTGATAACCTATGTTGTTGACACCAAATAGGCTATACTTAAACAAATATAAACATAAATTACCTCTTCATCTACATATGATTATGGTAATGAAGTGAATTTTAACATCAAAATTTGATGGTCTATATTACAAATCAATAATGAATAGATTATGCTTGGAATATATTTTATTTTCAAGTTCATTAACATTTTCATGAGAGTTAACAAGTGGTTTAGTGGGTGTGATAAAGTTTGATGGTTTATGTTGGGCTAATTAATAGCACAAATATTCCATACTTATGATAAACACATCAACTAAATTCACTAATGACCAAAAGAGAGATCATAATTTCATTTTGTTGATTTATGTGATCATGAGAAGGAAATTGCCTCTAAATTACCTTCTACTCTTATATTTTTATCCAATTTTGCTTGTAGTTAGTTTTTACATTTTCTCTAGCTTAAAAAAATTATCAAACTCTTTGGTTAATTTGATTGAGTAGAATTTTTTAATCAATTCAATTCCCTACGGATCGACCCATACTCATCACGTACTAAAATTGTACGCCGTGCGCTTGCATTTATTTTTATTAAAATTTTATCGGCTATTTTCTAATTCGATGGAAAATTGGTCGTTAAACAAGTTGCTACAACAACTTCATAAGTCTTTGACTCAACAACCTTCAACCTCAGTCTTTTTGCCAACTGATCATGTATAAAGCTATGTGTTGACCCTGAATCAATTAATATCTATACAGATTTTCCATGGATATTTCCCTTCACCTTGATAGTTGAGTGAGCCGGAACTCCACACAATGTTGGGTGCGTTTCCACCACCACCAAGCCAGAAAGAAGAAAGCATCACTACCGAACCAGAAGCCACTCCACCTGCTACCGAACCAGAAGCCACTCCATCACTACCGAACCAGAAGCCACTCCACCTGCTACCGAACCAAAGGCCACTCCACCTGCCACCGGACCAAAGTCCCACCGAACCTACCGGACCAAAGTCCCACCGAACCTACCGGACCAAGGTCTCAGCTCCAACCATCTACCACCGGACCAAAGCACTACCAAACCAAGGCGTTGCTGAACCAACGTTGCCAGGCCAGATTGCATCAGCCCAGGCCCACTAGCAGCTATATACATCCAGAACCCCTGCTCCCAGCCTCACTCTATAAATAGAGGGGTAGGGGTAAAACAATGGCGGACAAGTTTGAGAGCTCAAGCACGGATAGAACTTTCAAACAACTTTCATATACTTGTATCAAAGCTTTGTACTTGTAATCTGAACAGTAAAGGAGAATAACATATAAAGTGGATGTAGGCACATTCTGGCCAAACCACTATAAATCTGTGTGTCTTTTACAGTTTAGTCCCTACTTTTTATATATTTGTATAAATCACGCAGATCACTAAAAACAACATAAAATCAACTAAATCATACGACTTGGAGATGTTTGCCCATTTTTTGTGCAAACATTTTTGGTGCTTTCACTTAGAGCTGAACTCAAGACTACAGTTTCTCCCACTTAACCTTCTTCCTAACAGCATCGCTCATTGCTTGGAAGACATGCCTCCCAAGCAGAAGAAAGATGTTAACAAAGGAAAAAACATCGCAACCAGCAGTGTTCCAGATCCAGTGGTCACAGATCAAGTAAATCGTCCCATTTCAACAGCAGTACCAAATGAAGGTCAGGCAAATCCGACAACCCCTGCCACGGAACAGCCGGCAGCAATTACTAGGGCAGATCTAGACAGGGTTGTGGCTGAAGTGACTAACCGCTTCACATCCCAACAGGAAGCCTTGGTGAACCAACTCATGTCACGCTTAAGGGATGCTGAAGAGTCCAACCGCAACACTGAATCATGGGGTGAATCCCAGTCTGGAGGATCTCAGAGTCGACAAAGATCTTCCTACTTCGAAGAAGCCAACGACAGAAGCGGCCATGGTAGGAGCTGAGACCGAGCTCAGCCCGAAGTTGGTACTAAGGAAACGCTTGGAACCGAACCCAACGGGGGAGGTACCGGGCGGAGGTCAACTATAGCTGAGCCTGTCATGCTGCCTAACCACGGAAACACCAATGAAAGGGGCCGAGCTAGAGTCCAGCCCGAAGGTGGACACAAGGAAGTGCTTAGAACAGAACCCAGCAGGGGAAGATCAAGGCAAGGGCCAATTGTAGCTGACCCTAGCATGCTCCCAGAAGACCAAAGACAGCCACTGGAAAATATTAGGAATGATAGACGATTCCATCCCTACAGGTCATCTAGACGGAATCAATCCCACAGAGAAGAACCGAACTCATTTTTATCTGCTCCAAATTCTGATGAAAGGATGGCACGCTTGTTCAGAGAATGCATCCAACGGGATTAAAGAGACCGAGGGATAGGCGCTAGGGTAACCAGCCCTTTCGCCAGCAATATCGAAATTGCCATCACCCCCCGAGAATGGAAGATGCCAACAATGGAACCTTACAAGGGAACCTCTGACCCAGTTGTACACTTACAGAGATACATGCAGCATATGCTCATGAGCGGGACAACTGAGGGAGTACTGTGCAAATGCTTTCCACTATTCTTAGAAAATCTAGCTACCTCTTGGTTCTGCCATCTACCCCAAGGATCCATCAGCTCATGGGAGATGTTGAAAGAAAAGTTTATCAGCCAGTTCTGCATTCATGTGGAACAACCCAAGGACGCTTATTCCTTATCTAGTATCAAACATAAACCTGGAGAGAAAGTGTAGCAATATCTAACCCGATTCAATGCCGCAACGGCCACAGTCCTAGATGCCGATGAGAAGCTTATCTTAATGGCCCTCTGTAGTGGGGTGCATTCGGATACTAAATTTGCTAGAAGATTGACAAAAGAAAAACCAGCTACTTTACCTGATTTCTTCCATGAAGCTAGGAAATATATGAGACTTGAAGACACTGCCACTGAGGGGCAGTCAGGGCAACAAAATAAGGCAGCTCACGGCAACACGCCCGCTATAGAAAAGGACGTTCGAAGAAATGACTCTAGAGACAATGCTGGGGGGCAAGAAGGGAGAAAAGCGTCTATATCGGCCAGGACCCGAGATTTGACGCTTACACCCCTTTGAATGAAATGATCGAAAACATCTTCATGGCCACTCAAGATAAAGTTAAATACAAACGCCCCCTGCACAAGAAGGAATCAGATAACGCAATTAAGTCTGGAAAATTTTGCCGCTTCCACGAATCCCATGGGCATGATACCAATGAATGCCATCATCTTCGGGACTTGATTGAAGAACACATTAGAAGAAGGAGACTAGAACGCTATGTAAAAGGTCAGAACAGGACTCCAGTTCCTACCAATGAGAACCCAAGGCTGCCCTCCCCAGAAGTAGGCAGAGGAAATCACAACACCAGCAGCTCCAGTCAAGAGAAGATAGTGGTCCATACCATCTCGGGAGGGCCACACATCGCCGACGGAAGCTGGGCAGAGATGGAGAGGTACGGGAAGTCACTTAGAAACGATGAAGAATGCGTTAATTCTATTATAGAAGAACGCCACCCGAAGCGGATAGAGAATGATGACATCACATTCAGTAAGCATGACCTGGAGGGAAGGCAGTACCCTCACACAGATCCCATGGTTATCTCTGCCCGGCTCGGTCCAGCCGAAGTTTTCCAAATTCTAGTAGACACTGAAAGCTCAGTGAATATCCTATTCAAGCATGCCTTCGACAAAATGAAGCTGTCAATAAAGGATGTTTCTCCCTGCAATAAACCACTACACGGTTTCACTGGAAATGCGAAGATGCCCCTCGGGCAACTGGACCTCTTTGTTGAAATTGGAAGTCATCCCCGCTCCGTTGTGCAGAAACAAACATTTGTGTTGATAGAAAACCACTCGGCCTACAACGCCTTCTTAGGAAGACCAGCCTTGTCTGACTTCCAAATTGTCCTGGCCCCATGGTGCCTGAAGATGAAATTTCCAACGAATAATGGAATAGGGGAAGTAGGGGGAGACCAGGACATCGCTCGAGATTGCTATGTAACTGAACTTCGCAATAACCGCAGGAAGGATATAGGGAAGAGTGCGGAGACCGCCCTCTGCACGAAAAGTTTGGAAGCATAGCAGCTAAAGAAAGCCCCTCCTCTTCGATATACCAGTGACCCTTTCAATGAATTAGACCCCAGGGACAAAGAGGAGGAGGACAGCGCCGAGCCTGCAGAGGCTATGGAATTTGTATCTGTGGACAAACATGACTCGAGTAGACTATTGAAAGTCGGGTCCCAACTAAAAGCAGAACTGAAGGAACAACTCATTGATTTTCTCCGCCACAATTTGGATGTATTTGCGTGGTCACACGCTGACATGACTGGATTCTCCCCTGACATAGCATGCCACATACTAAACATCGATCCTACCAAGGCGCCAGTGAAACAGAAAAAGAGAAGTATGGGGGCAGAACGATCAGCAGCCCTCGATGAAGAAGTAAAAAACCTACTCGCCAATGACTTCATACGAGAAGCCATCTACCCGGAGTGGATCGCCAATCCGGTACTAGTAAAGAAGGCTAATGGGAAGTGGCGAATATGCATTGACTTCTCCAACTTAAATGACGCCTGCCCGAAGGATTGCTTCCCACTTCCCCGAATCGACCAGCTCGTGGACAGCACGGCCGGACATGAACTCTTATCTTTTATGGACGCATACACAGGATATAACCAAATTCCTATGCATGCTCCCGATCAAGACCACACTAGTTTCATCACTGACCAGGGATTGTACTGCTACAAAGTAATGTCTTTTGGACTTAAAAACGCAGGAGCCACCTATCAGCGCCTCGTCAACAAGATGTTTGCAGGGCTAATAGGACAAACTATGGAAGTTTATGTGGATGACATGCTGGTAAAGTCAAGGAAAGCCAACGATCACGTAAGCCACCTGGGCGAGATGTTTCAAGTACTTCGCCAATATGGAATGAAGCCGAATCCTCTAAAGTGCTCCTTCGGAGTATCATCAGGAAAGTTCTTGGGATTCATCGTCCATGCCAGAGGATTGAAGCAAACCCTAAACAAGTCCGAGCTCTGAAAGATATCAGGATACCTTCTACCCGAAAAGAAATGCAAAGCCTAAATGGGAAGGTGGCCGCTTTGAGCAGATTCATCTCTAAAGCAACTGACAAATGCATCC
This sequence comes from Allium fistulosum, assembly GCA_030737815.1. Taxonomy (NCBI): domain Eukaryota; kingdom Viridiplantae; phylum Streptophyta; class Magnoliopsida; order Asparagales; family Amaryllidaceae; genus Allium; species Allium fistulosum. The sequence continues at coordinate 930,647,543 of CM060906.1, forward strand.
CCTTCTTCGAAGCTCTAAAGAAAGACAAAGGAAAATTCGAATGGACTGACGAATGCTTAACAGCTTTCCTTAACTTAATCGAACACCTCCATAGACCACCAGTACTCTCAACTCCGAACAAAGGCGAAGCGCTATACCTATACCTTGTTGTGTCATCTCATGCTCTAAGCGCTGCCTTGGTAAGAGAAGACAAATGCATGCAGCGGCAAGTATACTTTGTGAGCAAGAGGTTTACAGGGGCGGAAGCCAGATATCCTAAACTTGAGAAACTAGCATACTGTGTACTAATCACGTCACAGAAACTGCGTCACTATTTCCAATCTCATTCCATCAGAGTTCTGACCGATCAACCACTAAGTCAGGTACTCCATCATCCCGACACTTCTGGGCGACTACTTAAATGATGCATTGAACTAAGTCAATATGATATCACCTATCATCCTCGCATCACCATCAAGGGACAAGCCATGGCCGATTTCATTGCCGAATTCACCACCAATGAAGGTAAGGAGCAATCGGAAATAGTAGAAGACATCAAGTGGAATCTCTTTGTGGATGGTGCGTCAAACGAACAAGGCTCGGGGCAGGTGTGGTAATAATCACTCCCAGGGGAAATAAGCTACACTATGCTCTAAGGTTGGAATTCACTACCACCAACAACGATGCAGAGTATGAAGTAGTGATAGCTGGATTAGAACTTGCCTTAGAAATCGGAGCCAATTCTTTGTGTCTTCATAGTGATTCTCAACTTATTGTAAATCAAATACTAGGAGAATTTCAAGCTCGAGAAGAACGACTCATAGCATATCTAAAGAAGACCAAGTTGCTTCTCGATCAATTGGATCGCTATTTAATCAAACACATCCCTCGGGAAGAGAACCAAGAGGCCGACGAATTGGCGAAGCAAGCTAGCATGAGAGACGGCACTATTTCCGGAGCAGTGGCCATCTCAAAGAAACTGACCCCAAGTTTCGAGCAGGTGAATCTGATAGCTACAATCAAAGAGGAAACTTAGATGACTCCTATCCAAAAATACTTACAAGACGGCACACTGCCCGACAAGCATAACGAAGTCAAGAAAATCTTGAGGAGAGCTTCCCGCTACACAATACAAGGCACCCTTTATCGGCGCGGCTTCTCTAACCCCTTATTAAGGTGTGTCGCTGAAAGGGAAGCAAAGGAAATCTTATCCATCATCCATCAAGGAAGCTGCGGAGATCACATTGGAGGGCAGGCTCTGGCAAAGAAAATACTCCGATATGGATAATTCTGGCTCACCTTAAACAAAGACGCCTTAGATTTCGTCAAAAAATGTGACAGATGTCAAAAATTTGCGAAGATTCCGCGGCTACCCACAACTGAGATTACCCAAATGACCATCCCTTGGCCCTTTGCAGTATGGGGAATTGACCTGATTGGCGAGCTGCCAATGGGCCGAGGCGGAGCCAAATATGCTATAGTGGCAGTCGACTATTTCACCAAATGGGTGGAAGCAGAACCCCTAAATAAAGTATCTTCAGCAAAAGTTATTAACTTCTTGATCAAAAATGTTCTATGCAGGTACGGGGTCCCACTTAAAATCATATCGGACAACGGACTTCAGTTTGACAGCGAGGAGTTTGCCAATTGGTGCCAAGAGCACGGGATTCACAAAAGCTTCTCATCTGTAGCTTATCCCCAGGAAAACGGACAAGTCGAAGCTATCAACAAAATTCTCAAAACTCTAATCAAAAAGAAACTTGAAAAGTCAAAAGGCGCTTGGGTGGATGAACTTCCGACGGCACTTTGGGCCTATCGCACATCTTTTAGAACATCAACGGGGCATACTCCTTTCTCTTTGGCATACGGATCGGAGGCTATGCTCCTAGTTGAAACTATAGTGCCTTCCCACCGTAGAATCCACTATAACCCAGAAGAGAACGAGGAACTCCTTCACATGTCTTTGGATCTAATTTAGGAAAGAAGAAATGATGCGGCCCTCAAAGAAGCAGCTCACAAGCAAAAAGTGGCAGCGCAATACAACTCCAAAGTCAAGCATCGTAGCTTACAAGAGGGGGATCTTGTCCTCAAGCGAATCTTCCCGCACCCCGGAGCACTAGATCCAATCTGGGACGGACCATATGTAATTCATAAAGATCTCCACAACGGAGCTTATATTTTGTCAATAGTGGACGGAGAGGTGTTCCAGAAGGCATGGAACATCCAACACCTTCGTCGATACTTTTCTTAACTTGTACTGCCCATATGAAGTGAATTAACAAAGAGAATCAGTGGACGTAGGCATTTTCGTGCCGAACCACTTTAAAAACTTGTCTCTTTTTTAACTTGTTCCTTTGCGTCTTGGCTACTTGTTAACTTTATCCTTTTCTGTTGAACAAAATCCTGTGCATATAGCATTTCCATTCAAGGCACTCCACAGCGCAACTTCACCTGGACAAGACCTAACAAGTACTATGCGAATCTATGCCCTCACCAATGAGACACTTTTGCTCCGGCATCCCTCTGCTGCGGGTTAACTCATTGCTCATGACGGCCCTTAAAGCCAACTGTAATGAGCCGATTATAAGCCACCGAGAAGGCCAACTATAGCCGAGGCAGCTTAATACGGCGTTCGGCTCGCCGGTAGCCGTGAACCTACTTTAAGCCCCAACATAAGGTGTGGCCAACCAGGGGTAGTTCACGGTTGACGATCGACACCCACGATAGCCGGCCACAGTAAATCGAATAATACCCACGATTATGGGCCATAATGCCCCGGGTAGTTACTGTGTGCGAACTCGGCTCCGATGTGTCTTAAGTACGGCTGTGGTAAAAAAAAGATAAACTCCCCGCGGAGGCGTAAGATGGGTGACAAATGTCTCCAAGACCCACAGCTAGGGAAAGTGACTGCAAAACCCGTTTGCCACGAACTTAAGCACATCGAAGGCCTTCCGTGATTGGAAGTTTTACTATTTCTTATATTTCTACTTTATTTAGAAACTTTCCTCCTATCCTCCATAACAATCCCTAAAGTACAGGACACAAGATAGGAGACGCTCACTAAGAACTCACAATTGGATGACGAGTCAACAACTGCATTCCATACTCACTCATATAAGACATTCAAAGCAATCGTCTACAACTAAAACATGAAGGGCGGTACTTTCTTCTTTTGTGTATAAATACGTAGCTATAATTTATTCGCACATCACATTAAACATTGCAAGGTATGAAATTACATGTTAAGCCAGAACTTGGCATCAAACACGATCGAATCACAAGCATATGCACAACTATACTTCTTATGCAACACATCAAAATAACGAAAGCATTCAAATACAACAGAATCAGCCTAAGTTAAAAATTACACGCCACGAATAAAGTCGTTTGTTACAAGTAACATAATTACAGCCTAAAAGTTACGTTGCTGATTTGAGACTAACATAGACAGCAATGGCAAGTAAACAAAAAATATCCAGGTCAAGTCATGGAGTCGGCTACATCGGAGCTGCACCCTTGTCCTGCTGGCTCTCCGGGATCTCTTTAACTATGGAGTGGGAACTCTCAGCATGTTGACCAGAAGAAGTTGGTGCTCCGGAGGTCCCGCCTGTCTGATCAAGGAAAGAATTCATTAATAATAAGCAACCAAGTTACGGAAAGCTAAAAGGGAAGACTTACCAGCATCTGCTCCTTGATCATCATCCTCTAACTGCACACCTACCTCCTTAGCAGTAAGCAGTCGCATACCCGCCTTCACCGCCGCTTTCTCCTCCTTGGAGAATTGAGACGTAACCACGTCCATTCTAAAGGCCACGCCACCCTCTTTATCTGCATCGGCCTTAGCCTCCTCCAAGGCCCTGAGATAAATCCTGGCCATGACTCGGGGGTAATCATCCATCCAAGATAAGTTGCCCTATTTCCAAGTGCGAAAGTATATATCCTGAAGCATCTCATCCATTATCCCCTCATTCTCCTCGAACTCCCTTATTCGGTCCTCAGAAGCCAACAGATTTGCAATGGCAGCATCCCTCTCCGATTGGTATCGCGAGTAGTCGGCCTGAAAGTATTTCCTCATCGCCTCCATCTCCTCCTTCAGCTTGGTTTGAGCAAGCTCCGTGGCCTCAAGTTTCTCGGATAACTCATGTACCCGCTCGAGATCCGCTTGCCGAACCTCATCCACCATTGCAATAGCCATATCAATCCGTTCCTTACAGACGGCCTCCATTTTCCGTAACTCTGCCCTACTGGCCATTTCCATGGTCTTCTTTAATTGCCTAGAGGCAGCCTCATGTTGAGAGATCTGGATGGCCTGATCAGCGAGTTGTTTGGCCTGGTCGGAAACCATTAACCGCAGTCGAATGTTAGCACTGTCGATTTCTTCTCCGGCCTTGACCAGTCGAGCATGATGCCCCATCAGCTTCCTGGTTTCCTCAGCAACCCGGTCAATGTTTGCCTTAGCTTCATCCCCCAAAGTTACAACCCGAGTGCTAAGCAAATCAAGATCCAGGGACTTAGCTTCATCTAGTACTCTTACCATAGGATTGCGAGGGAGAAGGTGCTCACCGGTAGCCTCATCAAAGGTAATATCATGAGAACCAGGATCCAGATCCGGATGACCTGCAAACGGGTTACGAGCCATGCCATGATCTATCGGGGTAACGGTAGGATTTTCAGATGGGTGCGGAGAAGGTATAAACTCAGTATTCTCCTCCGTGGTATCCTGAAGAGGCTGAGTTGGGGGCTGAGGACCAGGTGAAGATTCAAACAAGGAGAGACTCCTCTTCTTCCTTTGGATATCCTCTTCGATAACTCCAAGAAGAGGACGGTAGTCGACTACATCTCCAGGACGGTTAGCCGGAGGCTTTGGTTTAGTGGAAGCCTTGAGGAGTTTGTACTGTTCAAGACGGTGCCAAACATCTGACATCTTGGCCACCTTACCCGCTCCTGTAATAAAAGCCAAGTGTTACAAGCATACATTGAGCTATGATTCAAGAAATACATCAAGTTAAGAAGAGTAAAAAGACGCATTTGTTATACAAACCCTGGGGAGGAGTAGGATATTGCAATAAGTCCTGAATCTCATTCCAGGACGGGAGCGGGCCGTAAAATATTTCTAAATCCTTATCATAATTGGAGTCAGCGGGAGTCAAAAAGTCACCTTGATTCACAGGAGTCGCCATAGCTGAAGCGCTCTTAGAAGATGAATCAGAACCGATCTCAGCCTTGTCAGCCTTCTTAGACTTCTCCACCAAAGTCGATCCTTCCTCCGACCCTTCAAAAGCAAGGCGGAAAGCATCATCTGTCCACTCCTGGATCACACCTGCCTGCTCAGAAGATAAAGCCCCAGTTCCACCACTGCTCTTTCCGTCACCACCATCATCGCTATGACCATCACCATCACCTTCTCCACCGCTTCAAGTCTCCGCCTCACCTCCTTCACCCTCGCCTCTCTCTTCCTCCACATCTTCTTCCTCCGGAACATTGGGACATGTGCTAGGGGAAGGTCCATCGGACTTCTTAAGTTTCTTCCCCCCGGCAATTGGATGCTTCGAGAAGGGTTTCCTTTTACTGCTCTTCCCCGTAGCCCCTCCTTTAGCTTTGGCGGCCCTCTCCTCAGCTGTGTCTCTCTACTTGACCATAGACTAGCGTGGCAGAATCAGGTTGAGCCCCAGAAGAGTAGCGTTCCTGATCAAATAAGAAGCCGCCCTCTCCCTTTCCGAGATGGCTTCTATTTCCACAGCCATTTGAACCAGACGATCGTTCTCTACAACCGCAAAACCACCTGTCGCTAGCAAGAAAAAAAGCACGTAAGAAGAAGCATCTCAGTCGGAACGGAAATGATAAATGAGATTCAACTTACAGCCAGAGGCGAAACGGCGGAAAGAAACGGAGTCGTCTTTGACAAAGAACCATTCCTTCTTGAACATGCTGAATTTTGAATATAAATCCAGGACCGGCTTGAAGGACACAGCCGACTCTAAGCTAATGTACGGAGACCCCTTCTTGTAGCCTCTCAAGTTGTATAGATACCGAATTTCCCGGTTGGAAGGAGGACGCCCGTATCTCCTCTGGAAGATAATGAACAGACTCACCAAGATCGCATAGGAGTTGGGCTGAAGCTAGAAAGGAGCCACTTTCAAGTATGTAATGAAGCTGATTATCCAAGCATTGATAGGTGGGATGGCACCACACATGCAGTGATACCTACTATAAGCAAAATATCCTTCAGGGGGGTTATACGGCATCACTCCTTCCCCCGGCAACGACATATGCGCTCTGTCGATTCCAAAAGAGCGAGAAATAACATCAAGCTGCTCATCTTTGAGGGAGCTGGGAAAGCAATCAGGCGGTGAGTTCAGGAGCTCTTGAGGACCGTACCCGTCTACTAGCGATCTCGGGGTTGGTCCCTGTTGTTCTGGTGCTGCCTGAACTGGGGGCACTATGGAGGACTCTCCTCGGTCCTTGGACTTCTTTTTGTCAGAACGAGTTTCTACTTTATGACACATTATCTACAACACGAGAAAACACATTGTTAGAACAAGGGATGTAGAGATATAAACAAGCAAGTGTATGTAGTCTAGAATTTCACTCGTAATTCAAAACATAAAAGCTTCACTCGGTAGTTCAAGTCTTGGAGTTCATTCGGCACTCATACTCCCAAAGTGTCGTTCGGTAATTCAAGCCTTGGAGTTCATTCGACACTCATGCTCCCTAAGTGTCGTTCGGTATTTCAAGTCTTTGAGTTCATTCGGTACTCATACTTCCTAAGTGTCGTTCGGTAATTTGAGTTTTCGAGTTCATTCGGCACTCATACTTCCTAAGTGTCGTTCGGTAATTCGAGTCTTCGAGTTCATTCGGCACTCGTACTCCCTAAGTGTCGTTCGGTAATTCGAGTCTTCGAGTTCATTCCGCACTCATACTCCACGGATTCATTCGGTAGTTCAAAACATAAAAGTCATTTGGAAATTACCTGGACCGGTGGTCAAACGTGATACGGCGGTATGATTGATTCGGCATGAAAGAATCTGGTTCGGCTATTTCAGTCAGTAAGGAATAACGAAAGAGTATGGCCCATACTTATAGGCAAATAGAAACGACCGGACCAACTGGTTCGGCGCTCGGGACCGAATGAGAGTGTCCATGTCGAAAGGCCTAAAACAAAGCACGACATATGCTGGCATATGCCCCACTTTGGGGGGCAAATGTTGGGCGCGTTTCCACCACCACCGAGCCAGAAAGAAGAAAGCATCACTACCGAACCAGAAGCCACTCCACCTGCTACCGAACCAGAAGCCACTCCATCACTACCGAACCAGAAGCCACTCCACCTGCTACCGAACCAAAGGCCACTCCACCTGCCACCGGACCAAAGTCCCACCGAACCTACCAGACCAAAGTGCTACCGGACCAAGGTCTCAGCTCCAACCATCTACCACCGGACCAAAGCACTACCAAACCAAGGCGTTGCCGAACCAACGTTGCCAGACCAGAGTGCATCAGCCCAGGCCCACCAGCAGCTATATACATCCAGAACCCCTGCTCCCAGCCTCACTCTATAAATAGAGGGGTAGGGGTACAACAATGGCGGACAAGTTTGAGAGCTCAAGCACGGATAGAACTTTCAAACAACTTTCATATACTTGTATCAAAGCTTTGTACTTGTAATCTGAACAGTAAATGAGAATAACATATAAAGTGGACGTAGGCACATTCTGGCCAAACCACTATAAATCTGTGTGTCTTTTACAGTTTAGTCCCTGCTTTTTATATATTTGTATAAATCACGCAGATCACTAAAACCAACATAAAATCAACTAAATCATATGACTTGGAGATGTTTGCCCATTTTTTGTGCAAACAGTATTCAATAATTTATTCTGTGTTTTCTTTCTGTTGAATCTCATCATCATGTAATGGCATTATGCCTTCTAACCTATATACTTGTGGATTATTACACTTATGATCCCTGTGCCATTTCTCCTTATATCCGTAGCACAAGTTTTGCTTTCTCATTTCAATGATCTGACTGGGAGTAAGTCCTTAACTTCGGGCTATGTTTTCTAGGGTAGTGTTTCCTTCTTTATAATTTAGATTTGAGTTAGAATCATGAGAGGTTTTGGAGGATTGTGGGAGGTTAGTGTTGCTATTCTTGGAAACAATGGGGGATAGTGGTAGGGTATTCATTACCGTTCTTTGTTTGAATGTACTTACTTTCAAACCTTATTGCAAGAGAAGCTGCTTCTCTAAAATCAACTAGCCTTGATGTAAGAACATCATACCTAATCTCTTCCTTCAATCCACTAATGAATTTATCTTGTAGGAATTTAGGGGGAAGGGTTTCTATTACTGCCTACAACTGCTCAAATCTAATCAGGTAGGCTCTCACAGTGGAATGTTGTTTGAGTTTAGATAGGGTTTCATAGGGTCTTTCCATTTCCTTAGGGTTAAACCTAACCAAGGTTTCTTCCTTGAACACTGGCCATAATTCATGATTAATTACGGTGTTGGTATACCAATGATACCATTGAAGTGCCTCCTTCTTTAGGGAGAAAGAACATATTTCCATGTATAAGTTTACCTTGGTATGATGGAACTTGAAGTACTACTCCACTTGCCTCAATCAATCAACAACTCCATCTTCACTAGGAAAAAAAAAGGAAAGTATGACTTCATAGTTGGGTATGGATTATGGTAGTTTGGGTTGAGTTAGTTTGCACCGTGATATCTCGATTAGGGAATATGGATTATGGTAGTTTGGGTTGAGTTAGTTTGCACCGTGATATCTCGATTAGGGAAGTTTGGATCAAGGTAATTTGGATATTGATTTCTGGGTGCTTGTGGAGATTCTTGAGGGTGCAGAGGAGGGTTCATGAAGCCTTGAATATTTCTTTGTTGTGGTATGGCATTTCTTTGTTGTGGAATGGTATTTCTTGGTCCTAGGGGTGTTAATGGAGGTACACGTAGTGCGAACTAGTTATGAGGGTCTCTAGATTTTGTATAGGAGTTGGGTATTGATGGACGGGTGGTGGAACAATTGGAGGTACTGGTGGTGGGAGTGGTGGCCTATTCTTATTTTGTTGAACATCTTGAACTGAGGCAGTGAGAACATTGTGAATTCTTTCAAACTTTTTGTTGAGATCTTGGGTAGTATGCTTAAGAATTTGGAAACAAATTTCCAAATTTTGGGTGGTGTGCTCTAGATTTTGGGTGGTGCGCTCCAACTTCCTCAAAGAATACGAGGTACGGTCATTAATCTCCTCCTACCTTTGCCATGATAGTTCTTGATCAAGAAGTGTTGGTGTGGTGTGGGAGTGGTTGCTGGAGTTATTTGGATCGAACTTGGGGTTTGGATCATCCCTAATTGGCTGCTCTAATACCAAGATGGAAGGAGCTAGTAGGTTTTTGAAAGAATATTAACTAATATTAAGATCTAATAACATGATTTAATGGACTAGAAATGTAAATTTTTGAAAGACAAAGAAGAAATTTTTTTAAGTATGAAATGGAATTATATGCAAAAACAGAAAATTGTAACAACAAGAATAGATAATTATAAAATGAAACGAACAAAATAAGAACCGGAATCTATCTAAACTATAACTAGCAATTACAGATTTATCTAATGAGACTAAAGAAGAAAGAACTAGGTACTAAAATTGAAATTGGACTGGATAAACTGGAAATGAATGTAAATTTGATTTCAGATTTTTCTCACACTTAAAACTGACCAGTGCATGAACATTTATATATACAACTCATGCAGTAGTGTACATGACTCAACCAACCCATACCCATGCAACTCAATACAGCCTAGATACAAAGAATCACAAGCCCAAACAATTATACACCATATACAATGATCACTGCACTCATTTTCAATAAAAACAGAAATGGATTATGCATGCATCAGTTGTGAACGTGCACATATGCATATGCATGCACACTGATACATGCATTTATCTCTTTCCACAGGCCATGGCTTCTTTCATTCCAGCACTTGACCCTTTCCGCCATCTCCAGCCTCCCTCTTTGATGATTGCCATGTTGAATTTGACGAACTCTGCCTAAATTCAGTTTCTTCCTCCTCCTTGGTTTGTATACAAAAATTCTTCTCCTTCATGGTCATGGTTTCTATAGTATGGTTGTTACATCTTCCCTTTTCTTCAAGAATGGACCTTATCCCAAGGTACAAGGTGAGGAATCTTCTGATCACCGGCCACTAATCCTCCCAAATAGCCTCCTCTTCTTGTCTATTCTTCCATTTGACCAAAATTTGTACTACTGCTTCATTATCCTTGGGTATCATCCTTTGATCCAATATCCTCTCTAACTGATCCGCTACCTCCTCCACAAAGCTTGGCGCATTATCTTGTAATACTATGCCATTTCAAATTCTTTTTTAATCCGAGACACATATAAAACGGATGAATCTTAGAGTGATCTAGCAACCGCAACTTATAGGCCATATTCCAATCTTTTTTCCACTTTATAGGGTCCATAGAATTTAGGGAATAATTTGTGAGTCCTCCAATCTCTGGTAGAAATTTTTTATAAGGCTCGAGTTTCAAGAATACCCAATCTCCAACCTCAAACTCTCTCTCTTTGATCTTATCAAATCAGCATATTTCCTCATCCTCTCCTGAGCCATCTTCAAGCTATCCTTTAAAAATTCTAACATAATATCTCTAGTGAACGACTGCTCTTTCACATGCTCAACATTGGTTGTGTTTGGTACATAGGTTAAGAGGGTAGGTGGGTCAATACCAAACAATCTTGAATGTGTGGATTTAGTGGGGCTTTTCCAAGTTATGCTATACCAATATTCAGCCAAGTCGACCAATCTTCGTAGGCTTGTTGCCTATGAAACACAAAGCACCTCAAATATCCCCCTAGTATTTTGTTAACAACATTAATTTGACCATCACTCTGAGGGTTATAGGCTGAGCTGTACTACAAACTATTTCCCCGCAATCTAAAAATCTCCTACCAGAAGTGACTGGTAAATAGAGTGTCCCTATTACTAAAAATGGTTTTAGACATGCCATGGAGTTTGAATACTCCCTTAAAAATACTGCTGCTACTTCCTTGGCTGTGTATGGGTGGTGAAGTGTAAAAGGATGCATATTTGCTTAGCCTATCCACCACCACAAGGATTAAAGTGTATTTATGGCTCTTGGGTAGGAAAGTAATAAAATCCATGGAGATATCTGTTTAACGACTAATTTTCCATCGAACTAGAAAATAACCGATAAAATTTTATTTAAAAATAACCGCAAGCACACGGCATACAATTTTAGTACGTGGCGAGTACGGGTCGATCCGTAGGGAATTTAGTTGATTTTAAAATTTCTACTCAATCAACTTAACAAAAGAGTTTGAAAATTGCTTTAAGATAGAGAAAATGTAAAAACTAACTACAAGCAAAGGTGAATAAAAATATGAGAGTAGAAGGCAATTTAGAGGCAAATCACTTCTCATGATCACATAAATCAACGTTTATGAAATTATGATCTCTTTTTTTGGTCATTAGGGAATTTAGTTGATGATTTTTTCTTAAGTATGGCCTATTTATGTTATTAATTAGCCCAACATAAACTGTCAAACTTTAACAAACCCACTAAACCTGAAACACCCCACACCCCTTAGTATACCCAAAAAGGGCACACTAAAGGATATGGTGAATTATAGGTATAGCTAAATCTTCACAGAGACTAAGATTCACAAGACAAATAAATAATAACAGCGGAAACATTTAAAATACTTATCATTACTTCATAAAATAAGTTATAAAAACATAATATGTCTTAAAAACCAAATACACATGTCTCGTGAAAAATACAATCACAGTCACATCATCAGAGTACTTATACAATAAAAATCACCCCTCTCATAAAGTACTACATCCAAAGTCAAAAGAAAACTGAAAAGAAGAAGAAGAATACATGAAGAACTCTAGGAATATCTCTCAAGCAATCAGAATCTATTGTCCTTGCCTCTGCTGGCCTATGGAGGGAAAAGGAGAAATAAAGGAGTGGGTCAGACTATAAGTCAGGTGAGTGAAAGTAACTACTAGTATTTTTAAGCAAGATAAAGATAATAGACTAAGCAATAGTTCTAGTATGAAAGGAGAATACAGAAAAGATAAAATTGGGATAAAATACTGCTTTTGATTCTGTTTGACTGTTTGCTTTGATTGTGATTGTTTGCACTTGTCTTAGATTGCTATGATTAGGTTGAAACCCTAATCCTATTTTAATTAGGCTAAAATCCTAATTCTACCCGTTGATCGGCCTTCTATCTCTGTTGGGCCACTGTGAGCTGATCCAATCCTGTTGGTCCCACAGCAAAAGACACCCGTTTAGCGCTTGGAACGCAGTAGCGAATTATTTACCCTAATCGATGTCGCACGCTCGGTCATCATCGGTACACACTAAATGTCGCTCCTTATTTTGACCTCGTATTTACCCTAATCAGCATAAGTGTGCCCAGCCTCACCTAATCTATTATGAGACTATCAGTCCTAGTCTAAAAGGGAATGCTACCCAACCTCACCTAAGTATTATGAGACATCAGTCCAAGGGAATGCTACTGGTACTGGTCCTAACAAACAAATTCTAGTTTGCGCCCCTTGCCCAAATCCCCAGATTTGAGCCTCTATCTATTGACCACTTATTTACCCTAGTTAGCATAAGCGTGTTCCAGCCTCACCTAACTATTATGAGACCATCAATTCCTGACTAAAAGGGAATGCGTAAGTTTTAAAATAAGCCTCTTCCGTTAGTTCTGCTATATTTGCTTATTATCTTAGTCTAAGTTTTAAAATAAGCCTTTTCTATTATCTCTAATTATAGCATATGTTATAATTGTTACTCTTCTAATTTCTCTTTTTAGTTATAACCACTAGTTATAAACATGCTTGTAAATGTCTCAAATTTGCCTATTTCAGTCTATCTTCTTTTTATTACAGTTCTTTCTTATTTTACATCTAATTTCTATAAATTCAGTGTTTATTTCTATTTAATCCATATTAGCGAATTCTCCTCTTTTTAATATTCTTATATTTTATTCGCGTAAAAAGGAATAAAAAGAAACTAACATTACAGGCTAAATTCTAACGTAAAACAGATGTAAATAAATACAAATAACTGTAAATAACTGAATAAAAATAGCTGAATAAAATAGACTGAAAAAAACTTTAAAAACTAACTGTAAATAACTTATATAAAAACTATCTCAAAATTGCAGAAAAACTACAACTATTGAGAACCCTATTATTTTAAATTACTTAAAAATCTAAAATAATTATGAAACATTCACGTGTGGTCCTTAGCTCTATTCCTTGGCCTTCCCGGATCCACTTCTAGGGCGTAGAATATTTTTACTAAAAAGATCTCCTCCCAAGAAATTTTTTTTAGGGTCCAGCCTCAGGCAATGAACCCAACTGGGAGAAAATCTAAATGAGAAAAATAGCTAGGTCTAGGGTCTTATTTATAGTGTATGTAACGACCCAGAATTTCAGTCATCTGAAATTTGTATATTTAATTGATTTTAAATATTCATAAGTTAATTTTATAAGTTGAATAACTTATATTTGAAATATAGTGATTTAATTGGATAATTAAATTGTTAATTTAATATTTGAAATTGTGTAAATAATTTGAATTTGGATTTAATGTGAATAAAAAAGATTTATAATGATGAATTAAATTCTATTTGAATTAGAATGATGTTAGTAAACTTTTAAAATTGATTCAAAAGTTAATTTGTAGAAATTGAATATTTTAATATTTAATTAACGTGTAAAAATAGTCATTTTTCATATAGTCTCGGATTTCGATGAAACCAGTTTCTTTGGATCCGTAATGTTATATTATTGTAATATCTCAAATTTCATGTCAATTAGATTTACGGTTTGTCCGTGGCAAGCTGAAACGCGTAGAAATTTATTTAAGTAAATTTTAACTAAAATAATTCGATTCGAAAATCTATCTTCCAAATACGATCGAATTGGCTCTCGATATATATTCCATTGTGTTCGGAATTGGGAAAACATTATAAACGCCAAGCGGCACGCTTCGTTTGGAGTTCGAAAATTTTTCGGGTGAATAGCGTCACGAAATTTTCTATAAAAGGCTTCATTATTTTCTATTTTCACTCAAACCCAAATCCTCTAGGGCAAGCTGCCACTTTACATTTCAATGGCCAGCGATCTCCGATCTTTCTCCTCTATTATCTTCCAATCCTTCAATCTATACGAAAAACACTCAACTACAAGGATGAAGAGCATATCGAGATCTTCGTATTCAACGGTTGTGATCAACTGGAACGTGGAGGATCGCTGGCAAATCTTGCGCAAAGAAAGCACGGTCATGCTCGGTTTCCAAGGCCAGGAAGTAACCGAGTTGCACGAGATCGTCGGTGGTGGTAGAGCTTGCGTAGGCGCGTCGTTCGCTAACTTCTGATCGTCGTCAGGTGGAACAAGGGGTGCTGCGGCGTTCAAAATTCGAACGAGCTAATAGATTTGGTCGCGTGCGTCTTTACCTGGGGAAGAAGACGAATTCACGGCCTGATGTGATCAAGCACGAATCTAACGGCCATGATTTAAAAGGTTAAAAAAAATTGAAATTTATTTATATAAATATGTATAAACTTTAAAACGTCATAACTTCTTCATACAAGGTCCGTTTCTGATGAAACAAGTTGTGTTGGGTCTGTATTTCCAAGCACTACATTTTAGAGCTGGTTTGTAGTTGATTGAAGCTAGTGAAAATTTTGGGTAAAATTAAACGCTTGTTTAGTTTGTTCGGAATAAAACACTGCAACTGCTATTGGAATCAATGTGAGTACAACTCACTCTTTCTGACTTGCTTATATTTTTATATAAGTGAGAATAAATTTTGTTTATGATGATTGACGATTGTTTGGATGATATATGATATATTATATATATATTGATTGGTATTTGGATATATTTCTGCCTATTGGAGCAGATGAGACCCTATACGTTCCCGTGTATGAGTGGATGACCTTTTGTACGGGCGTATGCCTCGAAGCAGACATCGTACATATTTTATAATATGTATATTTGTTGCAGGTGACTGGTTGGAGGGATCAAACTGGATTCCTCACCAGTATTGGTTTTATTTACCGATATTGATATATATGCTGTTATCATGTGATATATGATGTTTTGGATGTCGTGATTGATGTATTTAGTGATGTTGCAGCATTGTGCCTATTTTTGATAATTTAAAAGATTAAATTGATGATTTCAATTTAATAGGAATTTCAAAGTTATTTTGAAAATATATATATTTTTGAATTGTTAAGTAAGTGGATTTATTTTGAATAAATAAAAGTTATAATTTTTATGTTATAAACATTATGATTTTTGTGAAATGGAATTAAAATGTGATTTCTGAAATATGGAGTTAACTATTTGGTAAATTAAGTTGATTGAGAATTTTGATTTATTATAAATGGGTTATATATATAAGATTTATAAAATTGATATTTTATAAATAAAAATAATGGAATTATAAAGGAGTTTTATAAGTGTTAAAATAATTTATAAATGAATCTTATAAGTAAATAAGATTTATAAATTTAATAAAGTTATAAAGGAGTGAATTTGTAAATAGATGAATTATAAGTAATTAAGTTATAATTGGATTTTGGCATGTAAATGGGATATAAATGGAATTTGTTAATAAAGGAATTTTGTATATTGAAGTTTTTATAAAATATAAATGGAAATTATAAACATTGTTTTATAAATGCGAAATCAATTGAATTTGATAAGTAAATTGTGAAAGCTTATTAAAGGAATTTCGTCCACGATTTTGGACAGTGGATAATCCTTTAATAAATATGTAGAAGTAATGAATTTGGTAAAGAAGATATATTCACGATTTTGGACAGTGAATTATCCTTTAAATTAAATGTTGCAATAATAAGGAGTTTGGTTAGAGAATTATATTCACGATTTTGGACAGTGAATAATCTTTTCAAATTGAATAATTTTTTTGGAAAGTGATATTTTTAAATGAAGTTAAATGGTTTGAAGATGTTTTAAAATGTGTTAAGTATCGATTACAAAGATTTCAACATTCATTGTTGAAATAGACTTTTTCGAGAAATAAGGAAGTATGGACTATAACATTGTTGTTATAGTAAATGATTTTCGAAAGGAAATGTTTTTCATAGTATATGGGATTTATATATCTATCTAATTACCGAATCCCTATACTAGTGATTTTGGGTCGTCGTAACTATGTTTTACGCAACATTCGTTTTGACCCAAACAAATAAATAAATAAATACGTTTAAAAGAATGTTTTCCTTAAAGAATAAAATAGATACTTAATCCTGATTTATGTACATGTAATATTTTCCGAGTGTTGAAAATTAAAAGAATTGTGCATTACTTATTATTAAATAAGTATATGGAAATGTTTTCCAAATAGTAGTATATTGAAATGGTTTTGAGAATATATATTTTTAAAGATAATTTAAAGTGAATATTTGGCAAGTGATTTAATTAATAAAAGATTAATTAAAAGGACCTAGTGATTGCTTATGGTGCTAAATAATTGTTTGTTGTTTTGATAGTTCAATAATCGACTATCAAATTTGGCCAAAATTTTAGTTCCTCGACTTGATGTGGGAACTATTTAGTCATACACTTAGTACGTAGCCATCTGTGTAGGCTTGATTATCATTTGTGTTGAGGATGTTGATTCGTGTAGTGCAGAGTATTACTCCAATCTATCGAGCTTCCTTCTTGGCCGAAGGATAGCAAGTTGAAAGTTGGAGACAATATAAATCTATGAGACTTAGTTTCTGTATGAGGTTGAGAAACGCTTTTGCATTGTTGGTGCGAAGAGACCGGGATCGGTTTATCCGAAAACCACTTCGGACCAACATTTATACGACGATTTGTGTAGGTTGGCTGATGATATTGATGTTTAGGATTTTCATAGTGGAGGACTGCTTGTAGATCATTTGGGGTTATATTTTTGTGAAAGGCAATTAGTAGTCAGCGGAAATGGTGAATGTGGCATTCAAAGTGATATGATATGTGATTTGTGAAAGGTAATCGTTAACTCTTTGGCCTCATCAACCGGAAATGACCGAAACAGGGTTAGATGCAGCAGGGCTAAGTGGGTCGCTCCCATCAGGATATGACCATCCTCTTCAAGATATATCTTTACACGCTATGACGTCGTGTATCTGATTATTGTGGTTTTTATGATATGTGGGCCCTCGGAAATGGTCGGTAACGACCGTGGGATGATATATTTGGTACTACCTAGTTACAGAGGTAGGCCGGTCTTGTGTTGGTAG
Organism: Allium fistulosum; assembly: GCA_030737815.1. NCBI lineage: Eukaryota > Viridiplantae > Streptophyta > Magnoliopsida > Asparagales > Amaryllidaceae > Allium > Allium fistulosum. Next base: position 930,664,868 of record CM060906.1, read on the forward strand.
AGGTATCCATGTGTTGTCCTCGGTACATTCCTCTAGAGATGTACTCTTCGAAAGATAGTCCCTTCACCTTGTCATTTGTATGGAAATGCAAACTCCGCTACGTGCCTGCCATTTTGATTGTATTACCCATTTTGGGCTATATGCTGGAATTTAATAATGGTAACAATTTTTGGCTATGATTAATATTATTTGTATATACTAGACACTAGTATAATATAAGAGGATTTGATATGAAAGGTTTTAGTTATCGTAAGGTAAAAACATGTCCGTGTTTATGTGTGGGCGTGTCTTACGAGATACTTTTATTTTGACAAGGAAAAGTTTAGGTAATCTAATAAATTCAGTTGAGTGTGTTTCTCACGCTGGTTTACCAGACTGATCCAGGCATTCTTCCCTTTCAATGCTCGAGTCAGACCGAGTATATTTACAGGTTCAGATTTGGTGCTTTTGGAGCTTCAGCAGAAGAGCTGGAGATCTTCATTTTCGTATACACGTATCTGTTTTGATTATCCGCTTTGCGCATTGTTGTTTTTTATATTATCAGCAATTGTAAGGATAGGTTATTATAACTGTCCAGGCTGATGATGTGTGATTGATTGTTGAACTCTGATTGATGTATGTATATACAGTTTCTGTTTTGTAAAGATCATTGATATGATATTATATGTTTTCCGCTGCGATGTGAGATTCTGTATTGTTCTGTTTGGTTCTATCTTCTCTCTTTCTTCTCTTCTCTTCTCTTCTTCTCTCTTCTTATCTTTCTCATGACTTTCCGTTAGTCTGTGATTTTTGGGTCGGACATGTGTGGTTTGTTGTCGATTCAAAGGGTATTGCGGGTCGTCACAGTGTAGCTTAGTGATCTCAGGCCGTTGGATTTGAAGATTAAATCTGGTGCAACCACGTCATAGGCTCGTTGAGAACCGTCAGATGGATTCACGAACGCACAGGATTTGAAGAAAATTGCAAAACAACATGTACGCTTCGTATCTGGACGAATTTACGTCCAAATAAAAAGGTGGGTCGGCCTATAACCAATGAGGTCAACCTATAGATCGACCTATGGCCTTTGGGTGTCGACCTGGCCTAGGTTTGGGTCAACCTGACCCTATGTTATATTTTTTTTCTTTTATTCTGATTTCGTATTTCTCTCGTATCTTCTCCATACAGACTCAGATTTCGACAAGTTATATATGGAAATTGATCAGAAAATCACCACGGACCCAATGGTGCAACTCCCGTAGCTTGATTCTACCAATTTCACAAACTTATGTTATTATTAATTCATTGATTAATTATTATAGCTCAAATTTTGGGTTGTTACATTCTACCCTCCTTAAAGGATTTCGTCCCCGAAATCTCCAAGGTTAAAAGAATGAAATAAATACTTTCATCCAAATTCTACAACCACATATTCAACCATCATCCATTACATCCATTGTACTTAAGCTTTCTAATGCAACTTATGTTATATGCAATAGTGTAGTGTCAATGTCCCTAACTAATGCAAAAGATTAGGTGGTATACTGATTCAGTCGACCTCCTTTTATACAATCATGTCCGTGCCATGTATCGAAATGAATGCAAATTTCCTAATGATAACTGATAGTTCTATATGCATGCTACAATCATCATCCAAATACAACAATCATATGATAATCATCCATATATATCAACCATGGAATAAAAATAGAAATGCAAATGTACACACATCAATATGCATATGCTTTAGTGACCTAGTTAGGCCAATCCCTAAGAGATAATAGTGCCTAGTGTATGTATATGCGTCCATTAACATCCACTAGCAAACACTTGCAATCACTAGCGTCCATTATACATAACATGTTATGTAACATGTTTACATTCAGTCCTACCATCCATAGGTTAAATCCTAAGATCTACTGTAACAACCCGAACTCTAGTGGGTCCGGATTTTTCGCAAAAATGCTAAAACCTAAGCCCACTGAAATCCGAGTTGGGAATCTGGTATCCTGCAAATAGGCAAAGATAAATATATCGAAGCTCAATTATCTGTCTCATAGCGGAATTGATTAAAATATAATAGTAAGTAAATACTCACCCAAATAATGACACTTCCCTAGCAAGTGTCACATATCTGAGAAGTCTTTGCCATCTACCTAACCTGTAGGATGTTATGAGGAGGGGGTCAGAACAAAAGTTCTGGTGAATGGATAAGTTATATACTTCTAGGTTTAATTCTACATATATCGTTTTATTTCCATTTACTCTTATATTAGGTTCATTAGGTTACAATATTCTCACCTCTATTCATGAACCGTGCCCTACTGCAAACAATCTAACATTCAGTTGGTGGTGCCCCCTCATATTTAAACTAATACAATTATCCCTCTCAAAGGATACAAAAGGAAAGAACCTATTCAAGACTAAAGATGGAAATAGGAAATTCAAGACTTACCAATGAAAAGATGCGAATAAGAGGTACGTATTTTCTCCTCAGCCTCCCACGTAGCGTCCTCAATGCTGTCTCTCCACTTCACCTTAACAAAGGTACTTCCTTATTCCTAAGCTTCTTGATATCACGTCTAACGATCTTGGTAGAAATGCGACGAACCGATGCTTCTTTCTCCACTTCAACTTCTTCAAGTTGGCTAGGTTCCACTACCTCTGCTGAATTATGTAAACAATTTCTCAAAGTGCAAAAATGAAAAACATCATGAATTCCCACGAGCCTCTTTGGTAGCTTTATCTGATACGCCATCTTCCTTACCCTTTCCACAATGGAGAACGGTCCTACAAATCTGGGAGCAAGTTTCCCACTTGATCCAAACCTCACTAGCTTTCTTAGCGGAGACACCTTAATGAAAACCAAATCTCCTACCTCAAACTCAATATCCCTTCTCCGCTTATCTGCATAGTATTTTTGTCTATCTTGGGCCATCTTATTCTCCTTCTAATCAAATCAATCTTTTCTGAAGTCTCTCTAACCATGTCGGGACCTAGTAGCAATCTCTCCGTAGACTCCAACCAACATGAAGGCGACTTGCAAGGTCTTCCATAAAGAGCTTCAAAAGGTGCCATCCCAATGCTAGCCTGAAAACTATTATTATATGCGAACTCCACTAAAGGAAGATGCTCCTCCCAAGTTCCTCCAAAATCAAGAATGCACATCCTCAACAAATCCTCAAGAACTCTATTAACTCTCTCTGTTTGGCCATCAGTCTGGGGTTGATAGGTCGTACTCAATCTAAGCTGCGTCCCTAAAGCCTCTTGCAAGCTTCTCCAAAACTCGCTAGTAAAGATAGGGTCTCTATCGCTCACTATGCTAGAGGGAACTCCATGAAGTCGGACTATATCACGAACATACAAGGATGCTAAATAAGGTGCTGTCCTCTTACTCTTGACCGGAATAAAGTGGGCGCTCTTAATCAAACGATCTACAATCACCCAAATACTGGTATTCCCCTTCCTAGATCGGGGTAAACCATCTATGAAGTCCATCGAAACACTATCCCACTTCCATTTGGGTACATCCAATGGTTGAAGCAATTCTCCGGGTTTCTGTTGCTCCGCCTTAACTCTTTGGCACACAAGACACTTAGCTACAAACTCTGCCACATCCTTCTTCATGCCACTCCAATAAAACACTCTCTTCATGTCCCTATACATCTTATCACCACCTGGATGAATAGTCATTTGAGAATGGTATGCTTCTTTTAAAACTGCTCTCGTCAAATCACTAGTGCAGGGGACACAAAGTCTTCCATCTCTCCTTAGCCACCCTTTACTATCAATGGAATAGCGTTGGAGATGTCTAGAGACCTCTCCTCTGCTAATCCTATCCAAAATATCCATAAGCTCTAAATCCTCTCGTTGCCTTGAGCTAATCCGATCAATAAGGGTAGGCTTAACCTCAAGTGTTGCCAATAATCCAAGGGTATTGTCCGTCGAGGGCTTAAAATCAAAGGTGGAAATAAACTCTAGGCTCTTCCACTCCACGAACATTGGACTAAGGGTTTCTCTTTTCCTACTTAACGCATCCGCAACCACATTTCCTTTACCAAGGGTGTAAGCTATCTCAAAGTCATATGATGCTAGAAACTCCATCCAACGCTATTGCCTCAAGTTTAAATCCTTCTGTGAGAATAGGTACTTCAATGATTTATGGTCAGTGAAAAGCTCGAACCTCTCTCCTAGTAAGTAATATCTCCAAGACTTAAGCATGAAAACAACAGCAGCTAACTCCAAATCATGGGTGGGGTAGTTCTTCTCATGAGTTCTCAACTGTCTACTTCCATAACATACTACTCTCCCTTCTTGCATCAATACTGCTCCAAGACCCGTCCCGCATGCATCAGTGTATACTGTAAAAGGTTTAACTTCGTCGGGTAAAACTAACACTGGTGCACTAGTAAGGGCCCTCTTCAGCATCATGAAGGAATCCTCACAATCTACGTCCTACACGAATGCCGTATTCTTCTTAGTGAGGCGAGTAAGCGGTGCTGAAATCTTAGCAAAATCTATGATAAACTTTTTATAATAGCTAGCCAAACCTAGGAAGCTTCTAACTTCGGTGGCATTCTTGGGGGCCTTCTAATCCTGTACTGCTACTATCTTAGCAGGATCCATAGCTAAACCCTCTCTTGAGACTACGTTCCCCAAGAAACAAACCTCCTCACGCCAAAAGTGACACCTTGATAATTTTGCTTTCAACTGATGAACACGAAGTGTACGAAGAACCTCATCAAGATGAATAACATGCTCTTCCATACTCTTAGAAAACACTAGAATGTCATCCACAAACACTACCACGAACTTATTTAGGACATCTCGAAAAACACGGCTCATCGGATCTACAATATAGGCTGGGGCATTAGCTAGCCCAAATGGCATAACCAACCACTCAAAGAGTCCATCGGGTGACCTAAATGCTGTCTTATCGATGCTATCGTCAGTGACCCTAAGCTGATGAAATCCAGTGGCTAAGTCAAGCAGAGAAAATACAAAAGAGCCAACTAATTGATCGAAAAGATCGTCTATCCTAGGTAGTGGGTAACGGTTCTTCTTTGTGAGCTTATTCAACTCTCTATAGTCTATGTAAAGTCAAAGGGAACCATCCGCCTTTGTAGCAAAGACGTCTAGCGCTCCTCACTTAGATATGCTCCGTCAGATGAAGCCTTTCTCTAATAGCTCACCAATCTGCTTACTTAACTCCTTCCTCTCCGTAGGAGCCATATGTCTCACGGGAAATGCCAATGACTTATCATTGTCATTCAGATAGATCCTAAAGTCGATCTCTCTCTTAGGGAGTAGTCCCCTAACCTCTTCAAAAACGTTTAGGAAATCTCTAACAACTGGAATGGAATCTAACTCTCCTAGTGATGAATCAAGGGAATAAAGGAAGCTCAACATGACTAACCCTTGTAGGTCGCAAGAAACATCGAGAGTCCTTCTGCTACATGTCTCTAGTCTGATGAATCTCCTCTTGTAGTCTAATATCACTCCATAAGTGGATAACCAGTCCATCCCCAAAATCATCTCATATCCCGAAAATCCTAGTACATAGGCGCCACAGTCAAATTCTACGCCTAGTATAAAAATATTCAAACCCCTACAAATTATGGATGAATGTGCCTATCCTCCTATGGGGTTTGAAACAACTATTGGGTCTACTACTAGAGAAATATCTAAGTACAAACAATCACCAAGGAACTAGAAATGAAAGAATGCGATGCTCCAGAGTAAAAAAGAGTCCGAATAGTAAAATTCAAAATATCAAACCTTCTATAGAGACTTTCCTACCTCGATCTGGTCCACTAGAAAGTGCTGCATGCAAAGCCTGTACTTGCGCTATAGGTGCGCCTGCTCTATGCCCTGCCCTCTGAGGATAAGCTCTACTAAGGTGCCCAGGCTGCCCACAATTGTAACACATCCCCTTCATCGTGTCCTTCTTATAGTCCTTTGAGAAATGCCCAACCAATCCATAATTTTGATATTTTTCGGCCTTCTTGATCTGATTTTAAGTTCCTCCTCCTTTCTTCTTGTCCTTATCCCTCTTATTCTTCCACCACTGCTTCTTAGATTTTTTTGACTTAGGAACCTCCTTAACCTCTTCTTTCTTAGCAACATCTGACAGGAGAGCCATCTCCACAAGTGACTCATACGTCGCTCCCATAGGTACATGTGTCAATGTCAACCCTTGGAGGGGCTGGTTCAAACCCTTAGCAAACTTGATGGCCTTCTTATACGGTGTATTAACAAGCTCCATTCCGAACCGCGATAGCTCATTAAACTGATTTTTATACTTCTTCACTGAAAGATTCTCTTGCTTCAGACTAATGAACTTCTCCAACTGCATGCTTTCCTCGGCTTGCAACAAGAACTTTCTCTCAAACCTTTTCCGAAATCCAAACCAACCAATGTCTCTACCTTCCATCTCTATGATCTCCCACCAGTAAGAAGCTTCTCCCTTCAGCTGCCAAGATGCAAGCTGAACTCTCTGGCGGTCCTCCAATCCTAACATCCCAAATATCCGCTCTGTATTCCTCAACCAAGTTTGTGCCTCTACGAAATCCTCCATGCCAGAAAAAGTTCTGCCTCCTTGATTATGAAGTCCTTACATAGCTTAGAAAAATTGGCTGCTGCAGGTGGATTAATGGGATCTCCACCCGCTAGTGCTGTATTGGGCGCTTGCCCTTGCACCTCTGGTGCCGTAGCTTGGTGGTATCTATGAAACTAGGCTGTGGCTTCAACACCCTCTGGAAGATTTGGGGCGTCCGCCATTCTATGCAAAGAAAAGAAAATTTAGGTCCAAAAGAATCGAAAGAAGGTTGAACTGGACTTTGAGGGGACTTTTATAAAAACTCTCTTATACTTGAAACCTATTTCTATAATAAGTTTATTTCTGAAAAATACTTTTAAAGATAGGTTACTTTTGAAATACTTTATTTTTAAAACAAGTTTTTAGGAATCTTGTAACCTTAGGCTCCGATACCAAGTGAAACACCCCACTCCCCTTAGTATACCCAAAAAGGGCGTACTAAAGGATATGGTGCGTTATAAGTATAGCTAAAGCTTCACAGAGACTAAGATTCACAAGACAAATAAATAATAATAGCGGAAACATTTAAAATACTTATCATTACTTCATAAAATAAGTCATAAAAACATAATATGTCTTAAAAACCAAATACACATGCCTCGTGAAAAATACAATCTCAGGCACATCATCAGAGTACATAAATAATAAAAATCATCCTCTCATAAAGTACCAGTACATCCAAAGTCAAAATAAAACTGAAAAGAAGAAGAAGAATACATGAAGAACTCCGGAAATATCTCTCAAGTAATCAGAATCTACTGTCCTTGCCTCTGTTGGCCTATGGGGGGAAAAGGGGAAATAGAGGAGTGGGTCAGACTATAAGTCTGGTGAGTGGAAGTAACTACTAGTATTTTTAAGCAAGAAAAAGATAATAGACTAAGAAATAGTTCTAGTATAAAAGGAGAATGCAGAAAAGATAAAACTAGGATAAAATACTGTTTCTGATTCTGTTTGACTGTTTGCTTTGATTGTGATTGCTTGCACTTGTCTTAGATTGCTGTTATTAAGTTGAAACCCTAATCCTATTTTAATTAGGCTGAAATCCTAATTCTACCTGTTGATCGGCCTTCTATCTCTGTTGTGCCACTGTGAGCTGATCCAATCCTATTGGTCCCATAGCAAAAGACACATGTTTAGTGCTTGGAACGCAGTAGAAAATTATTTACCCTAATCGATACCGCACGCTTGGTCATCGCCGATACACGCTAACTGTCGCTCCCTATTTTGACCTGTTGTTTACCCTAATCAGCATAAGCATGCCTAGCCTCACCTAATCTGTTGTGAGACCATCAGTCCTAGTTTGAAAGGGATGCTACCCAGCCTCACCTAAGTATTGTGAGACCATCAATCCTAGTCTAAAAGGGAATGCTGCTGGTACTGGTCCTAACAAACAAATTCTAGTTTGAGCCCCTTGCCCAAATCCCAAGATTTGAGCCTTTATCTATTGGCCACTTATTTACCTTAGTTAGCATAAGTGTGTCCCTGCCTCACCTAACTATTTTGAGACCATCAGTTCCTGACTAAAAGGGAACGTTGTTGGTACATGACCTGCTTCTATCTTTGCTTATTAACTTAGCATAAGTATTAAAATAAGCCTCTTCTGTTATTTCTGCTATATTTGCTTATTTACTTAATCTAAGTTTTAAAATAAGCCTTTTAAGTTATCTCTAATTATAACCTATGTTATAATTGTTACTCTTCTGATTTCTCTTTTTAGTTATAACCGCTAGTTATAAACATGCTTGCAAATGTCTTAAATAACCTATGTTATAATTGTTGGCAGCCAAATTAGATCGGCATACTTTCGTATGCTTTTGACCGACCTCGCTTCCCTAAAACTTAGTCATATTTTCACTCTCCTAAAATATTACCATACACACACACACACACACACACACACACATATATATATATATATATATATCCATGTATAATACCTCACCGCAAGGCCATACAAAGAAAACTCCTTATTTCTTTAATTATTGATTGATTTCCATAATTATCGCTAATTTCCTTTCTATGGGGTTTAATGATATATTCTATACGATACAATTAATACGTTGATATTAATACGCTATTAATATGATTATATGTTATTAATATATTTACACACATATAACTTAGGCTAACTGAATATTTCTAAGCATGCTTAGTAATATTCCTTTTCTAAGATTTCACTTCCTACACTATTTGTTGAAATGTAAAAACTTCCATATCCATACAAGCCTGACTTTCATACAATAATTTACAAAACTGATAATATCCTTAGCTAGACAAAACAGACTTGTATAAGTATTCAAAAATGAAATAATACCAAACTTATTTTGAATTAATATAGTAGAATTCCTGCCTTTATTTCAAGGGAATAAAGCTTACAATTTAAATTCTTTATATTCTATTCACCTTTACATATATAACCTTGAAGCGAAAAAAGAGATTCATATTTATTTTATTAGAAAAATAGAAGGTGCAAATTACAAATAAGAAAATTCACACTTTGCATACCATTCCTAATAATTACCATTTCAAACCCTTTTATCGCAACAAAGGAAATTAGAAGCGGAATAGAACATAACTTATTCATACTGCAATTAACAAATTTGATTCAATTATATTAATATAAAATAATTGAAATTTTAATAAATCCATGAATTGACATTTTACTTGAGGGAATTTTAGGGTTTAGGGTTTTCGCAAACAAAATTCCCATAGGAATAAAACAAATCCAAACTTTAACTACACAAACTTCTAAAATGTGAAAAACTAAGATTTTCACTCATAGATAATTTGCCTGCCTTCCTTCGGATTCGATTTACGCCTTCTTCTCATTTCTTCTTCAGATTTCTTCTTTCTAGAACATATAGTAATTCTATTATATATAAATTAGATTCAAATTACAAAGATTTGGAAAGAATAAGAATAGAAATACGTGTATATGTATATGTATATGTATATGAACCTATTACCTTTTTCCCTCGGATTTGAATTCTTGAATCTACCAATTATTTTGTGAATAAAAGTTAGGGGCTAACGTCTTATTTATAATGGTTAGAAGGCGCCCAGATTGTAGGATTTAATTCGGTTTAAAATAATAAATTCCAGGTCGTTCATGGCCTAAACAAAACCTAGCCGCAACATAAGCATCGATCCCCTATATCAGGCGTGAATTAGTTACTGAATTGATTCGCTTATTTATTTCCCTTTCTAATATTAACATTCACGTTTGTTTAACGTTGGCTTATACCCTATGCTTCCCTTCAATGTTAAAATAACATTTATTGCCTTTTTAATTCTAACCATTAACGTTATTTAGTTTTTACATTTTAATTCGTTTGAATTATTTTAAATTCAAAAACTTCAAACATCAATAATTTTTTTGTTTGAGCCCCAATCATGGAGCTATATATATGAAAGTTGATCAGAAATTTGCAACGAACACAATGGTGTAACTTTCATGGCCACATTCCAACATTTATAAATTTTCCATTTTTAGCCGTATAATTAATTAATTATTAATTTTAGAAGGTGTTACATTCTCCCTCCTAAAAAGGATTTCCTCCCCAAAGTTCTTAAGGGATAAATATTGTAAAGTGCACTCTACAATCATGTTATACAACCAAGTTACTTGTACAACCATCTACTCAACCATAAATGCAATGTGATTATGTACGCAACGTACTATAGGTAAGACCAATCCTAGCGTGAATGCAAGATCATATCATATAGGCTTGTATGCAAGCATTCTAAATATGCATAAGATTCTATATGATTGTAAAAATAATAGTAAAAATTGTGGCAACCATCCCCTACCATCTAATCTAACAACCACGAGGCAACCATAAACCTAAATTTTGGAAAGAGAGAGTTTACCAAAGAAAAGCTCAAGGCGAGAAGCCTTCATCCTCTCTTTGGTTTCCCATATGCTTTCCGATGGATTATCTCCCCACTGTTCGTAGACCAGCTTAATTTCTTTGTTATGAAGCTTCCAAGTAACATGCTCCATTATACATGCAGTGGTATGGGGTGCTATTGGCTCCTCTCTATATCAACTAACCAATCAGGGTATACTATAGTAATTGTGCTGGGTAAACATTTCCTTAGGTGCGATACATGAAAAACATCATGGAGTCCCGCTAGCTTTGCCGAAAGTTCTACTTGATACACAAGTTTCTCAACTCTTTCCAAGATCGGAAACGGCCTAACGAAGCTTCGTGCCAACTTCCTTGACGTACCAGACCTCATACGTAACATCCTCTATTTGGAGGCCTGAAGCTAAGCACTATGGATGTTGTAGTCATCCATAGTATTAACATCCGCTGACCAAATACGGTAATGTTAACGGTATCCATAATATCAGAAGTACATGCATATGAAACAAAATCACAGATTTCAAAAAAAAAACTTTTCTGATTACATTTCACAAAACATGTTTCATATTCCATTACATAATCCCATCGCTTTCCCAGATTCAGATAAAATATAATTATTACAAAATACACAAAGAGCGACATATGAAGATGCCCCCTTGGTTGACCAGAGTACTATATAGTCATAACTGACATAATACAACACATCAGAATCAAACAAAATAAAATAGCAACTCCTAAATAGCTTACTTCAGCCTCCTGCTCCTCTTTGAAAGCTTTATTCACCAACCTACTAAAACCTATAAATCCTTAACCCTCAGCCTACTCAAATCAATTTTAAGCTCCCGAGAGTTTAAGGGAAAAAACATAAACTTCGAGTCACACATAAAGCCTAGTGCAAATAATACTATACATCTCGGTTATTTGATATGAAGTGAGACCACGCCACTTAGCAGGACGGGTTTTCCCTTACTAATATCCTTTTAAAACATATCTTTTGCAAATCATAATCCTGCAACCAAAACTGGTTAAAAATTATAAAACAATATCATGTAAACATACATGCCAGGTAACAAATGAACTATCTTTCCGAACACTATAGTTTTGTTTTGCTAACTACTAACCTTTGGCTGACTTGGGCCTACCAGACAATATAAACAAATAATCTAACACATGTTAGACTTTCCTCTTCTAGATGGTCCGTCCCTAACTTATCTTCTCCCAAGGTCACCAAATCCTAATGGTTTTGCAGGCTCACCGATAACCTATCTATGTACAAATATATATTCCCTTTTGTATGTAACATCATTTTAGTCTTACCTGAGATAAAGCCCTACACCGTGGAATTTTGGACTAAATTAGCTATGGGCTAATAGCTAATGTATAGGGTGCGATCCTATACTAGTCCCATCTAGTATATAAATATATGAGTCATTTTACTTAGGGTAATATTCCCTTAAATTTTCCTTGAAAACCTTTTCATCTCAAATTGATTTAAAACCTTTAAATCAAACTTAAACAAGGAAAATATATACTCTATGGTTCACTCAAAATAACCTTGCCATGTTATATATACTTTATTCTAATCTTTGTTGATGAAAACATTAAAACCTTTGAAAGTACCCCTTTCGATCCCATTGAAAGTATCCCATTCGAAACCAAGTAAACCTGTTTCTTTTACCTAGGCCGAAAGGCCAAAACATTCTTTTCGAAACCATTCATATAAACCTTTCATATCCATTGAAATACCTTTCCTTCAAAAGCTATAAATCGTTAGACATCCTATCTTTAAAACACTTAAACATTGCCTTTTGAAAATATTGGAAAACCTTTCCTTTCAAACCTTTCAAAACCATTGGGGAACCACCCCTTTGAAACCTTCATTAATATCTTTCGAAAGCATTAAAACATCAAACCTTTCGAAACCATTTGAGTTCAAATAAAACATGTGGAATAACCTCTCGAAACCATTTAAAACTATCTCCTTCAAAACCTTTGGGTTCTACCTTACACAGAGCAAAAGGGTCCTTAAAACTTAAGTCGAAAGCATTCCTTTCTAAAGCAATTCCTAAGTAAAGAAGTGATGGTGTCGAAACCAACCCTTCTGAATGCATTGGAGAAATGACTAGGATTTAAAAACAAAGTCAACCTTTGGAAACCATTGACTTCAAAAGGTAAAAAAGCGATAGCCTGTGGTTTCCACCCTGACGAAAGCATTTACTTAAAAACAAAGGCGCAACCTCCTCAAAACCATTCTTTAAATCAATTTGACCCAGTCGGAAGCCAACTAAGTCGAAAGAATACCCTTCAAAAGCAAAGCAGGCGCGTTTTCATTTGAAACCTAAGTAACGTTTCGACCTCCTTTGGAACCCCTGGTTTCTACCCAATACCTTTCGCCTACATCCAATTCGCTGTGTACCAAGTCTTTGATGCCATGCGCATTGGTTTCGATGGTGATGGTAGCAGAACTACTAAGTCGGAACCTTGGTGCCGAAAGTGGTGAAACATGCTAAAAGCATGTAAAAATTGATTTTTACTTTAAAAAGAAATTCTTTTCAACTAACCTGCCTTGTTTGTTCAAAATTTATTGGTTGTCAATTTTCTTTTCTAAATGTGCTGCCAAAATTTCATAATTAAACAATTTAAATAATTTACAAAATACCCCTTCTCCTTTTATAAATATATAAAACATTTAAGTCCCATACTTAAAAAAATTTATATATCTATTTAAAAACTTAGGAAAATTTCACAAAAATTCCAGAAAATCATATTTACTATGTTTTCTAACATATATTAATTTTAGACCCAAAACTTATATTATTTAGCCGTAAATAATTCAAACCCAAATAATCATTTTTCGCACTAGAAAATTAATATAAAATCCACATTAATTTAGAAAATTATGAAAATTGAAACCCATCTCTAAAATATCATTTCTGATCTAAATCTAAAATCGCAAGGCATTTGGATGTCATTAAATAGGGTTTTCGCATTAAAACATATCATAAAACCTATATGAATAAGCATAAATCATTAATAAGCATATATAAATATTTTATCCTTCAAAATCATGGCATAACATTGCAAAATAAATCGGATTAACCTTAAAACCGAAAACACTTAAGAAATATGAGACGTAGTCATTATTCACCTTAGCTTTGAGATTAAGGAGTTTGAGATTTGAATGAATTTGAATTGATTAATCTTCTTCCTTTAGCTTTTCTACTTTTTGTTCTTGCTAATGGTGGCCAATCTCAATATTTAATTTTTGCAAATGAATGAACGTGTGAATGAATTCCTAAGGGTTTAGAGCATAGGAATACTTTTTTTTCCTATTTTACCCCTTCTCTATTTCATTTTAACTCATTTTTGGTTCATTGTTTACATGGCACGGCTACCCCTTAGTTTGATAATAAATCTCAATCCCCTAATCATCATATTATTTTATTTACCTAATTAAATATCTTAAATAATCTGACTAAAAGTTAGGGTCATTATAGACTCCCCTCCTTAAATAATTTCCTCCTCGAAATTACGACAAGGTACACAACAAATCAATCAAAAAGGTAAAACATACCATCAAACAAATCAGGATAAGCATCTCTAATCCTGCTCTCAGTCTCCCAAGTACAGTCTCTCTCATTGTCGCTCCACTGGACTTTCACTAATCTGACTCTCTTGTTCCTTAGCCTCTTCTCATCTCTCACGACTATACAAATCGGCTTTCTAACTACAGTCAAATCTGGTTCTACTACCAAGCCATCTAACACAGTCGGTGATATAGTAGACTCCGGATCTCTAACTCACTTCCTTAGATGAGAAATATGAAAACATCGTGGACTCCTGCCAAACTATTCGGTAATTCTACTCTATATGCGAGTTTCCTGATCCTCTCTATAATAGGAAATGGTCCTACAGATCTCGGTGCCAACTTTCCTGGTTTCCTAAATCTAATCACACCCTTCATCCGTAACACCTTAATGAAAACATGATCTCCAACAGAGAACTCCAAGTCTTTCTATCTTCTATCTGCATAACTTTTTTTCCTAGACTGGGCTTCCTTCATCCTAGTTCGAATCAACTCAATCTTCTCTGCAGCTTCTCTAACCTAATCTGGACTAAGAACCAACCTATCCCTGATCTCTAACCAATAAATGTGAGATTTGCATGGCCTTCCATACAAAGCTTCAAATGGTGCCATCCCTATACTAGTCTAATAACTGTTGGTATACGAAAACTCGACTGAGTGTAGATGGTCTTCCCATAATCCTCCAAAATATAACACACAAGCTCTTAACAAATTCTCTAAGACTTTATTAACTCTTTCGGTTTGCCCATCGGTTCGTGGATGGCAAGCGGTACTCATCTTGAGCTTGGTTCTCAAAATATCCTGTAGACTCCTCCAGAACTCACTAGTGAACAAGGAATTTCTATCACTTATGATATTACTAGGAATTCCATGAAGTACAACTACATTCTTCATAAACAACTTAGCCAAAACAGGTGTCGTCCTAGTTGACTTAACTGGAATGAAATGGGCACTTTTGGTCAATTTGTCCACTACGACCCAAAAACTTTCATTTCCTCTATTAGATCTTGGCAACCTATCTATAAAATCCATAGAAATAAAATCCCACTTCCATATCGGAATATCTAATGGCTGAAGCAACCCACTTGGCTTCTGATGTTCGGCTTTTACCAGTTGGCAGTTCAGACACTTCTTTACCCATAAGCCTACATCCTTATTCATTCCTTCCCAGAAGAAACTCTGCTTCATGTCCTAATACATCTTAGTTCCTCCCGATGAATAGTGAACTTTGAATAATGACATTCCTCCAGAACATCTTTCCTAATGCTTCCCATCTTCGGAATGCACAATCTCCCCTTCTTTCTCAACCACCCATTCTGTTCAAGACTAAAATCCTTTAAGTCATCCCTCTCCGTCCCTTCCTTTAACTTTCTGATCCGTTCAACCAATACTGGATCCTCCTTCTGTTTAGAAGAAATCTTTTCTATCATCACCGGTCGAACTTCTAAACAAGACAACACAACAGTTCCTTTACCAGACCCAACTTCAGATCTCCACTGCACACTGCAAGTCGACCACATTTCCAAATCTTTCCACTCTACTATCATTGCCAACACGCATTCTGACACTTTCTACTAAGAGGATCTGCAACCTTATTACCTTTCCCTGGTGTGTACTCAATTCCAAAATCATAAGCAACAATAAACTATAACCATCTTTGTTGTCTCATGTTCATCTCCTTTTGAGAGAACAAATACTTCAATGACTTATGATCCGTTTATAACTCAAATCGCTCTCCCAAATGGTAATGTCTCCACACCTTTAACACAAAAAACACCACAGCTAACTCCAAATCATGCATTGGATATCTAACCTCATGCAGTTTAAGCTGTCGAGAAGCATAGGCAATCACTTTACCTCTCTGCATCAACACAACTCCTAATCCAGTTCCACACGCATTTGTATACACTACCAAATCTTGATTCCCCTTCGGAACAACTAATATAGGTGCATGGGTCAATAAGTGTTTCAAGCTCTGGAATGCTTCCTCACACTTATAAGTCCATAAAAACTTTTCGTGTTAGCTTGGTCATCGATGCGGCTATCCATGAAAAATCCTTAACGAACCTCCTATAATATCTGGCCAATCCTAGAAAACTGTTTATCTCGGTCACTACCTCGGGTCTCTTCCAATTATTCACCGCTTCAATCTTAGTCAGATCTACAGACAACCCTTTCTCTGAGACTACATGACCGCGAAACTTCACTTCCTTCTTCTAGAAATGACACTTCATAAACTTCGCCTTCAGATGATTCTGCCTCACGGTCTCAAGCAAAATTCTAAGATGAACTTCATGCTCCCTTTCATACTTAGAGTATATCAAAATATCATCTATGAACACCAATACGAACCTGTTGGGTATATTTTGACCCTACCGGACCAAACATCCACCATGTTCAACTCCCCACCGAATCAGTCTATGCCGAATCAACCTACACGCCGGTCCAAACTACACGACCGGACCAACTCCTCGCCGAATCAAACTACACGACCGGAACAACTCCCCACCGAATCAGTCTATGCCGAATCAACCTACACGCCGGTCCAAACTACACGACCGGACCAACTCTTCGCCGAATCAACCTACACCGGACCAACTCCTCACCGAATCAACCTACCACCGAATCAAGGGATGCCGAACCAAGGTGTTCCAGGCCAGATTGTCTCAGCCCAGGCCCGCCAGCTGCTATATACCTCCAAGACCCCTACCCCCAGCTTCACTCTATAAATAGAGGGGCAGGGATACAACAATGGGGACAAGTTTTTGAGAGCTCAAGCACGGAAGGAACTTTCAAACAACTTTCTTTTACTTGTACCAAAGCTTTGTACTTGTAATCACAACAAAAGAAGAGAAATAACATATAAAGTGGACGTAGGCACATTCTGGCTGAACCACTATAAATCTGCGTGTCTTTTTACAGTTTAGCCCCTGTTTTTTCATATATTTGCATAAATCACCCAAATCACTAAGAACAACATAAGATCTACTAAATCATACAACTTTGAGGTGTTTGTCCATTTTTTGTGCAAACATTTTTGGTGCTTTCATTGAGAGGTTGAAGCTCGAAGCTCCAGCTTCATCCGCTTAGAAAGTTTTCCTAACAGCATCATCCGCCACTTGGAAAACATGCCTCCCAAACAGAGAAAAGATGTTAACAAAGGAAAAAACATCGCATCCAGTAGCCTTCCTGATCCAGCTATCGCAAATCAAGTAAATCCTCCTCCTCCAGCAACGGTAACAAATGGAGGACAGGCTAACCCCACCACTCCTGCCACAGAACAGCCTGCAGCAATTACTAGGGCAGATTTGGACAGAGTTGTTGTTGAAGTGACTAACCGCTTCACGTCCCAGCAGGAAGCCTTGGTGGACCATCTCATGTCACGCTTGAGGGACGCTGAAGAATCCAACCGCAACACTGAATCATGGGGCGAGTCCCAATCTGGAGGATCTCAGAGACAGCAAAGATCTTCCTTCTTCGAAGGAGCTAACGGCAGGAGTAGCCGTGGTAGGAGCCGAGACCGAGCTCAGCCCGAAGTTAGGCCTGAGGAAACGTTTGGTGCCGAACCCAACGGGGAAGGTACCGGGCGGAGGTCAACTGCAGCTGAGCCTGTCATGCTGCCTAACCACAGAAACACCAGTGAACGGGGCCGAGCTAGAGTTCAGCCCGAAGTTGGACCCGAGGAAGTGCTTAGATCAGAACCCAACAGGGGAAGATCAAGGCAAGGGCCAACTGTAGCTGATCCAAGCATGCTCCCAGAAGATCAAAGGCAGCCACTGGAAAATATGAGGAATGATAGACGATACCATCCCTACAGGTTGTCTGGTCGGAATCAACCCCACAGAACGGAACCAAACTCATTTCTGTCCGCTCCAAATTCTGATGAAAGGATGGCACGCTTATTCAGAGAGTGTGTCCAACGGGAGCAAAGAGATCGAGGGATAGGCGCTAGGGTAACCAGCCCTTTCGCCCGCAATATCGAAATTGCTATCACCCCCCGAGAATGGAAGATGCCAACAATGGAACCTTACAAAGGAACCTCCGATCCCGTTGTACACTTACAGAGGTACACGCAGCATATGCTCATGAGTGGAGCAACAGAGGGAGTGCTGTGCAAATGCTTCCCGCTCTTCTTAGCAGATCTTGCTACCTCCTGGTTCTGTCATCTACCCCAAGGATCCATCAGCTCGTGGGAAATGTTGAAAGAAAAATTCATCAGTCAGTTCCGCATTCATGTGGAGCAACCTAAGGACGCTTATTCCTTATCCAGCGTCAAACAGAAACCTGGAGAAAAGCTGCAGCAATACCTAACCAGATTCAACGCCGCAGCAGCCGCAGTTCAAGATGCCGATGAGAAGCTTATCCTAATGGCCCTCTGCAGTGGGGTGCATCCGGACACTAAATTTGCTAGGAGATTGACAAAAGAAAAACCAGCTACTTTACCCGATTTCTTCCATGAAGCCGGGAAATACATGAGGCTTGAGGATGCCGCCATTGAGGGGCAGTCAGGACAACAAAGTAAGACGACCCATGGCAACGCCCCTGCTGTGGCAAGGGACGTTCGAAGAAATGATTCCAGAGACAATGCTGGGGGCAAGAAAGTAGAGAAACGCCTATATCGGCCAGGACCAAGATTCGACTCTTACACCCCTTTGAACGAGACCGTCGAAAACATCTTCCTTGCCACCCAAGGCGAAGTTAGATACAAACGCCCACCATACAAGAAGGAATCAGATAGCGCACAGAAATCTGGAAAATTCTGCCGCTTCCACGAATCCCACGGACATGATACCAACGAATGCCATCATCTCCGGGATCTGATTGAGGAACACATCAGAAGAAAGAAACTGGAGCGCTATGTAAAAGTCAAGACAGGACTCCAGCTCCTGCCAATGAAAACCCAAGGCTACCCTCACCAGGGACCGGCAGAGGCGACCGCAACGCTAGCAGCTCTAGTCAAGAGAAGATAGTGGTCCATACCATCTCAGGAGGTCCACACATCGCAGACAGAAGCTGGAAAGAGATGGAAAGATATGGGAAGTCGCTCAGAGACAATAGAGACTGCGTCAATACGGTTATAGAAGAGCGCCACCCAAAGCGGAAAGAAAGTGATGACATCACATTCAGTAAACGCGACCTAGAAGGAAGACAGTACCCTCACATGGATCCCATGGTTATCTCTGCCCGACTCGGTCCCGCCGAAGTTTACCGAATCCTGGTAGACACTGGAAGCTCTGTAAATATCCTGTTCAAACACGCATTCGACAAAATGAGGTTGTCAATGAAGGACGTATCTCCCTGCGATAAACCGCTACACGGTTTCACTGGAGATGCGAAAATGCCCATCGGGCAGCTGGACCTCTTCGTTGAAATTGGAAGCCATCCCCGCTCCGTTGTAAGGAAACAGACGTTTGTGCTGATAGAAAACCATTCGGCCTACAACGCCTTCCTAGGAAGACCAGCCCTATCTGACTTCCAGATTGTCCTAGCCCCGTGGTGCCTGAAAATGAAATTTCCAACAGACAATGGGGTAGGGGAAGTGGAAGGAGACCAGGATATTGCACGAGACTGCTATGTAACCGAACTTCGCAACAACCACAGGAGAGATAAAGGGAAAGGTGTAGAGATTGCCCTCTGCACAAAAAGCCTTGAAGCATAGCAACTAAAGAAAGCCCCCCCTCTTCGATACACCAGCGACCCTTTCAATGAATTAGACCCTAGGGACAAAGAGGAGGAGGCCACCGCCGAGCCTGCAGAGGCTATGGAGTTTATATCTGTAGACAAGCACGACTCAAGTAGGCTACTGAAAATTGGGTCGCAGCTGAAAACGGAATTGAAGGAACAACTCGTTGATTTTCTCCGCCACAACTTGGATGTATTCGCTTGGTCACACGCTGACATGACCGGAATCTCCCCCAACATAGCGTGCCACGTATTAAAAATTGATCCTACCAAGGCACCCGTAAAACAAAAAAAGAGAAGTATGGGGGCAGAGCGATCAGCAGCCCTCGATGAAGAAGTAAAGAATCTACTCGCCAATGACTTCATACGAGAAGCTATTTACCCAGAATGGATCGCCAACCCGGTACTAGTAAAGAAGGCTAATGGGAAGTGGCGGACCTGCATTGACTTCTCCAACCTAAATGACGCCTGCCCAAAGGATTGCTTTCCGCTTCCCAGAATCGACCAACTTGTAGACAGCACAGCCGGGCACGAACTCCTGTCTTTTATGGATGCATACTCGGGATATAACCAAATTCCTATGCATGCTCCCGACCAAGATCACACTAGTTTCATCACCGACCGGGGTTTGTACTGCTACAAAGTGATGCCCTTCGGACTTAAAAATGCAGGAGCCACCTACCAGCGCCTCGTCAACAAGATGTTCGCAGGGCTAATAGGACGAACAATGGAAGTATACGTAGACGACATGCTGGTAAAATCACGGGAAGCCAAAGATCACGTAAGCCACCTGGGCGAAATGTTCCAGGTACTTCGACAGTATGGAATGAAGTTGAATCCACTGAAGTGCTCCTTCGGAGTGTCATCAGGAAAATTCTTAGGATTCATCGTCCAT
Source organism: Allium fistulosum (assembly GCA_030737815.1). Taxonomy (NCBI): domain Eukaryota; kingdom Viridiplantae; phylum Streptophyta; class Magnoliopsida; order Asparagales; family Amaryllidaceae; genus Allium; species Allium fistulosum. Next base: position 930,685,477 of record CM060906.1, read on the forward strand.
GCCCGAGGGATAGAAGCAAACCCTGAACAAGTCCGAGCATTAAGAGACATCAAGATACCTTCCACCCGAAAGGAAATGCAAAGCCTAAATGGAAAAGTGGCTGCCCTAGGCCGATTCATCTCCAAAGCAACGGACAAGTGCGTCCCCTTTTTCGAAGCTCTAAAGAAAGATAAAGGAAAGTTCGAATGGACGGACGAATGCTTGACCGCTTTCCTTAACCTAATCGAACACCTCCAGAAACCACCGGTACTCTCGACCCCAAGCAAAGGCGAAGAATTATACCTATACCTTGCTGTGTCATCTCACGCTCTAAGCGCTGCCTTGGTAAGGGAAGATAACCGCACGCAACGACCAGTTTACTTCGTCAGTAAAAGGTTTACTGGGGCAGAAGTCAGATATCCTAAGCTTGAAAAGTTAGCATACTGCTTACTAATCACTTCACGAAAGCTGCGTCATTACTTCCAATCCCATTCCATCAAGGTTCTAACCGATCAACCACTAAGGCAGGTACTCCATCGTCCCGACACTTCCGGGCGACTACTTAAATGGTGTATTGAGCTGAGTCAATATGATATCACCTATCACCCTCGCACCGCCATCAAGGGACAAGCCATGGCTGATTTCATTGCAGAATTCACTACCAACGAGGATAAGGAGCAACTGGAAATAACAGAAGATATCAAGTGGAATCTCTTTGTGGACGGTGCATCTAACGAACAAGGCTCGGGGGCAGGTGTGGTAATCATCACTCCCAGGGGAAATAAACTGCACTATGCTATAAGGTTGGAATTCACTGCCACCAACAACGATGCAGAATACGAAGCAGTAATAGCCGGATTAGAAATTGCTATCGAGATCGGAGCCAATTCTTTGTGTCTTCACAGCGATTCTCAGCTTATTGTTAATCAAATACTAGGGGAATTCCAAGCTAGAGAAGAACGACTCATAGCATATCTAAAGAAGACCAAGTTACTTCTCAGCCGATTAGACCACTACTTAGTCAAACACATCCCTCGGGAAGAGAACCAAGAGGCCGACGAATTGGCAAAGCAAGCAAGTATGGGAGACGAGGCCATCTTCGGAGCAGTAACTGTCTCAAAGCAAATGATCCCAAGTTTTGAGCAAGTGAATCTGATAGCTGCAACCGAAGAAGCAACTTGGATGACTCCCATCCGAGACTACCTACAAAATGGCACACTACCCGACAGGCGTAACGAAGTCAAGAAAATCTTGAGGAAAGCGTCCCGCTACACCATGCAAGGAGACATCCTCTATCGGCGCGGGTTCTCTAACCCATTATTAAGGTGTGTCGCCGGAAGGGAAGCCAAGGAAATCTTATCCAACATTCATCAAGGAAGCTGCGGAGATCACACCGGAGGGCAAACGTTAGCAAAAAAGATACTCCGATACGGATATTTCTGGCCCACCTTAAGCAAGGACGCCTTAGATTTCGTCAAGAAGTGTGACAGATGCCAAAAGTTTGCTAAGGTCCCTCGGCTACCAACAACCGAGATTACCCAGATGACCAGCCCTTGGCCCTTTGCAGTATGGGGAATTGACTTAATCGGTGAACTGCCAATGGGTCGAGGCGGCGCCAAATATGCTATAGTAGCAGTCGACTATTTCACCAAATGGGTGGAAGCAGAACCTCTAAATAAAGTATCTTCAGCGAAAGTTATCAACTTCTTAATCAAAAATGTTCTGTGCAGGTACGGAGTCCCACTAAAAATCATATCAGACAACGGACTTCAGTTTGACAGCGAGGAATTCGCCAACTGGTGCCAAGAACACGGAATTCACAAAAGCTTCTCATCCGTAGCATATCCCCAAGCAAACGGACAAGTCGAAGCAGTCAACAAAATTCTGAAAACTCTGATCAAAAAGAAGCTCGAAAAGTCAAAGGGCGCTTGGGTGGATGAACTCCCTACGGCACTATGGGCCTACCGCACATCTTTCAGAACATCAACAGGGCACACTCCTTTCTCTTTGGCATACGGATCGGAGGCTATGCTCCCAGTTGAAACCATTGTGCCTTCCCACCGTAGGATCCACTATAACCCAGAAGAAAACGAAGAGCTCCTCAACATGTCTTTGGATCTAGTCGAGGAGAGAAGGAATGATGCAGTCCTAAAAACAGCAGCCCACAAGCAAAAGGTGGCAGCACAATACAACTCCAAAGTCAAGCATCGTGCCTTACGAGAAGGGGATCTTGTCCTTAAGCGAATCTTCCCTCGCCCCGGAGCACTAGACCCAATCTGGGATGGACCATATGTAATTCATAAAGATCTCCACAACGGAGCCTATATTTTGTCAACAGTGGACGGAGAGGTGTTCCAGAGGGCATGGAACATCCAACACCTCCGTCGATACTTTTCTTAACTTGTATTGCCCATATGAAGTAAATTAACGAAGAGAATCAGTGGACGTAGGCATTTTTTCGTGCCGAACCACTTTAAAAAAGCCTTGTCTCTTTTTTAACTTGTTCCTTTGTATCTTGGCTGCTTGTTAACTTTATCCTTTTCTGTTGAACAAAATCCTGAGCATATAGCATTTCTATTCAAAGCACTCCACAATGCAACTTCACGTGGACAAGCCCCAACAGGTACTATGCGAATCTATGCCCTCGCCAATGAGACACTTTTGCTCCAGCATCCCTCTGCTGCGGGTTAACTCATTGCTCGCGACGGCCCTTAAAGCCAACTGTAATGAGCCGATTATAAGCCACCGAGAAGGCCGACTATAGCCGAGGCAGCTCATTACGGCGTTAGGCTCGCCGGCGACTGTGAACCGATTATAAGCCCCAACATAAGGTGTGGCCAGCCAGGGGCAGTTCACAGTTGACGATCGGCACCCACGCTAGCCGGCCACAGTAAGTCGAATAATACCCATGAGTACGGGCCATAATGGCCCGGGTAGTTACTGTGCGCGATCTCGGCTCCGGTGTGTCTTAAGTGCGGCTGTGGTAAAAAAGAATTAACTCCCCGCGGAGGCGTAAGATGGGTGACAAATGTCTCCAAGACCCACAGCTAGGGAAAGTGACTACAAAACCCGTTTGCCACGAACTTAAGCACATCGAAGGCCTTCCGTGACTGGAAGTTTTACTATTCCACATATTTCAGTTTTACTTAAAAAAAAAACTTTCCTCCTATCCTCTATAACAAACCATAAAGTACAGGATGCAGGGTAAGAGATACCCGCCAATGGATGCAGAGATTCACAATCAGATGGCGGGGCAGTCAACTGCTCTCCATGCTTGGTCATACAAGATATTCGAAACTTCCATTTACAAACAGAACATGAAAGGCGGTATTTTCTTCCTTTATGTACAAATGCATGACTATAATTTGATTTTTTCACACCACACGCTAACATTGCAAGTCATGAGATTATGATTTAAAACCAGAATCTGACATCAAACACAATTTAATTACAAGAATACACATAGCTACATTTCTCATACGATATGTCGAAATAGCAACAAATATTCAAAGAAATGACAAAATCAACTTGAGCTAAAAAATTACACGTCAAGAATAATGTTATTACAAGTAGCAAGAATTACAACTTAGAAGTTACTCTACTGTCTTAAGACTAACAGATACAACAATGCCAAGCCTACAAAAAGAATTTTTCAGGTTCGGTCATGGAGCTGGTTGCGTCGAAGTCTTGTCCTTGTTCCTTTGCCCGCCTGTCCGGTCATAAAAAGGATTCATTAGTGATGAGTAACCAAGTTAACAGAAAGACTAGAAAGGAAGACTTACCAGTACTAGCTTCTTGACCATCCTGGTCGTCATCTTCTACCGGCACACCCGCCTCTTCAGCAGCAAGCAGCCGCATACCCTCCTTTACCGCCACTTTCTCCTCCTTGGTGAATTGGGCAGTGACCACATCCATACTGAAGGCCGTTCCACCCTCTTTATCTGCATCAGCCTTAGCCTCCTCCAAAGCCCGAAGATATGTCTTGGCCATGACTCTGGGATAATCATCCATCCAAGAGAGGTTACCCTGCTTCCAAGTCCGGAAATACATGTCCTGGAGCATGTCATCCATCATTCCTTCGTTCTCCTCAAACTCCCTCATCCGGGCATCGGAGGCCGACAACCTTTCCACGGCAGCATCTCTCTCCAGTCTGTATCTCGAGCAATCAGCTTGAAGGGACCTCCGCATCACCTCCATCTCTTCCCTCAACTTAGCTTGAGCAAGTTCTGCAGCCTCAAGCTTCTCGGACAAATCCTCCACCTGCTCGAGATCCGCTCTCCGAACCTCATCCATCGTGGTAATAGCCATGTCAATCCGCTCTTTGCAAGCAGCTTCCATTTTCCGCAATTCGGCCCGACTGGCCTCTTCCATGGTTCTCCTCAATCGCCCAGTAGCAGCCTCGTGCTGAGAAATCTGGATAGCCTGATCCGCAAGCTGCTTGGCCTGATCCGAGACCACCAATCGAAGTCGGATATTGGCGCTCCCTATCTCCTCTCCGGCCTTAACCAACCGAGCATGATGCCCCATCAGCTTCTTGGCCTCCTCTGCCACCCGATCAATATTAGCTTTGGCCTCGTCTCCCATAGTGACTATACGAGTGGTGAGTAGATCGAGGTCTAAGGACTTGGCTTCGTCAAGTACTCGTACCATGGGGTTACGGGGGAGAAGGTGTTCACCGGTAGCTTCGTCAAAAGTAATATCCTGAGAACCTGGATCCAGATCAGGATGACCCGCGAAGGGATTACGGGCCAAGTCGGGACGGTCGATATGAATAACAGAAGGGTTTCCGGACGGGTGTGGAGAGGGTACAAACTCGCTACCCTCCTCAGTAATGTCATGAATAGGCTGAGCCGGAGGCTGAGGACCGAGCGAAGTTTCGGATAAAGGGTGACTCCTCTTCCTCTGCTGAATACCCTCTTCGATGACCCCAAGAAGAGGACGGTACCCGACTACATCCCCGGAGCGTTGGGCTGAGGGCTTCGGCTTAGCAGAAATTTTGGAAAGTTTATATTGCTCGAGCCTGTGTCGAAGGTCTGAAGCTTTGGGCGTCTTGCCTGCTCCTGATATAAAGAACAAGTGTCATAATCTTACATTACTATATGATTCAAGAAACGCGGTAGGTTACAAGTTAGAAAAGGAAAAGAAACACAGCTGTGGTTGTACAAACCCTGGGGAGGAGTGGGATACTGCAATAAGTCCCGGATTTCATTCCAGGACGGGAGCGGGTCATAAAATATTCCTAAGTCCCTATCATTAGTGAAGCATGCAGGGGTCAAGAGTTCACCTTGAGTTGTCAGAGCCACCTTGGCCGGAATAGTCGGAGAAGACTCACTTGCACCAGTCCCGGTTTTGTCCGCCTCCCCGGTCTTCTCTACCAAAGCCGGATCATCACCCAACCCCTCAAAAGCTTGACGGAGAGCATCATCCGTCCACTCTTGCATCTCGCCTACTTGCCCAGAAGACAGAGCCCTGGAACCATCACCACCCTGTCCATCACCACCCTGTCCATCGCCACCCTCGTCACCAAGACGCTCAACGTCACTTCCGCCCTCCGCCTCACCTCTTTCCTCCTCCGCATCTATCTCCCCCTGAGTAAGTGGACAATTGCTGGGAGAAGGACCGTCCGACCTCTTAAGCTTCTTACCTCCGACGGCTGGAGGTTTCGTAAATGGTTTTCTCTTTCCGCCCTCTGCCGCCTGAGCAGCCGCCCTCTCTTCCGCCGTTTCCCTCAACTTAAATACAGACTGCTGCGGAAGGATCAAGTTATATTCCAGAAGAATCGCATTTCTAATCAAGTAGGCAGATGATCTGTATTTCCCAAGAATGGCTTCTATCTCCGCCGCCATCTGAACCAGGCGGTCAGTCTCCACAACCGGAAAACCACCTGTCGCTAGCAAAAATGAGAAAGTATGAGAAGAAGCATCGCAATCGGAATAGGAATTATAAGTAAAAGCATCAACTTACATCCAGAGGTAAAGCGCCGGATGGAGACGGAATCGTCCCTAACAAAGAACCACTCTTTCTTGAACATGCTGAATTTAGAGTACAGGTCCAAGACCGGCTTGAAGGTCACAGCAGACTCCAAGCTAACATATGGGGACCCCTTCTTATAGCCCCTTAAATTATACAAGTACCGGATCTCCCGGTTGGAGGGGGCGCGACCATACTTCCTCCGAAAAATAACAAAGAGACTCACCAATATGGCATAAGAGTTGGGGTGAAGCTGGAACGGGGCCACCTTCAGGTACGTGATGAAGCTGACTACCCAAGCATTGAGTGGCGGGATAGCACCACACATGCAATGGTACCTACTATAAGCAAAGTATCCTTCGGGAGGACTGTATGGCATGACTCCTGGGCCCGGCAGCAGCATGAGGGCTCTATCGATCCCAAAGGAACGAGATATAACATCGAGTTGCTCCTCTTTGAGAGAGCTAGGAAAGCAGTCAGGAGGGGAGTCCAGCAACTCTTGGGGACCATATCCATCCACTAATGACCTTGGGGCAGGCCCATGACGCTCCGATCCTGATTGAGCTGGGGGCACGGCCGAGGACTCTCCTTCACCCCCGGATCTCCTCTTATCTGATCGAGTTTCAACTTTTCGAGACATTTATCTGCAAAAATGGGAAAAATATATCGTTAGAATATACAAGCAGTATAATTTGGAATTTCACTGGAAGTTCGAAGTATAAAACACATGTTCACTCGGTACAAGTTCATTCGGGAAACAGATGCACAGTTCATTCGGTAATCTCGGGTTACCCGAGTTCATCCGGCTATTCACGAATGGGATTTCATTCGGCACTCGGTATCCATGAGTCGATTCGGTAAAAACTCATTCGGTGTTCTCATTACGAAGTCTCATTCGGCAGAAAAAATCTCACCTGGTTCGGCTAAGTTGCTTGGTCCGGCTAAATTGCTTGGTTTGGCAAACGCTCGAGATTGATTCGGATACACTTTGATTCGGCAAGAGACAACGGAATGGTTCGGTAGATGGAAAAACGAAGGCCCTAACCATCTACTTATAGACAAAAGCGGGCTACCGGACCAGATAAAAACGGGGAATTAGGATGGTCAAAAACAAAGCAGGATACGTGCATGCACCTACCCTACTTTGGGGGCAAGTGTTGGGTATATTTTGACCCTACCGGACCAAACATCCACCATGTTCAACTCCCCACCGAATCAGTCTATGCCGAATCAACCTACACGCCGGTCCAAACTACACGACCGGACCAACTCCTCGCCGAATCAAACTACACGACCGGAACAACTCCCCACCGAATCAGTCTATGCCGAATCAACCTACACGCCGGTCCAAACTACACGACCGGACCAACTCTTCGCCGAATCAACCTACACCGGACCAACTCCTCACCGAATCAACCTACCACCGAATCAAGGGATGCCGAACCAAGGTGTTCCAGGCCAGATTGTCTCAGCCCAGGCCCGCCAGCTGCTATATACCTCCAAGACCCCTACCCCCAGCTTCACTCTATAAATAGAGGGGCAGGGATACAACAATGGGGACAAGTTTTTGAGAGCTCAAGCACGGAAGGAACTTTCAAACAACTTTCTTTTACTTGTACCAAAGCTTTGTACTTGTAATCACAACAAAAGAAGAGAAATAACATATAAAGTGGACGTAGGCACATTCTGGCTGAACCACTATAAATCTGCGTGTCTTTTTACAGTTTAGCCCCTGTTTTTTCATATATTTGCATAAATCACCCAAATCACTAAGAACAACATAAGATCTACTAAATCATACAACTTTGAGGTGTTTGTCCATTTTTTGTGCAAACAGAACCTATCCAAATGCTCCTAGAAAATTTGGTTCATCAAATCCACAAAGAATGCCGGTGCATTAGTTAGTCCGAACAACATCACTAACCATTCGTACGATCCATATCTAGTTCTAAATGCCGTCAAAGGAATACTATCCTCTACTACTCTAAGCTAATGAAAACCTGTTGTTAAATCCAACTGAGAAAATACCTTGGTTCCACTCAACTGATCGAACAAATCATCATTTCTAGGCAACGATATCGATTATTTACCGTCTGCTCATTCAACTTACGATAATCGATACATAACCTTAACGATCCGTCCGGCTTCTTAGCAAACACTACGGCTGCTCCCCAAGGTGAACTACTAGGTCTAATAAAATTCTTGCCTTCCAAATCCACCAACTGCACCTTCAGCTCTCTCAACTCTGTAGGTGTCATCCTACTTGGCAGCCTACTCACTAATTCTACTCCGAGCACCAAATCTATCTGAAACTTAATGGCTCGATTCGGTGGAAATCCTACTACCGGCTCATAAACATCTGCGAATTCTCTAACCATGAAAACTTGATTCAACTCATCTTCTACCTCCACAACACCCAACAAAGCATTCACCTCACAACTAGGGTTTTCTACGGTATATGCAATCTGATCACTACAATCAGGTTGTCTAAGTGATATGTTCGTATCATGGCAAATTATCCTAGCATCATACTTAACCAATCCATACCCAAAATAACACCGAGACCTAAAAAGTCAAATACATGCAAACTACATATAAAGGTATGACCTAACAAATCAAACTCTAAGTGGTCACACTTCATCCCAAGTGTCGCATACCCTCATATTGGATTTGCAACCTTAAGAAAGTAACTAGGTATGTGGGTTCTAGGTTAAGCTTATCTACCAAACAATGAGATGTAAAAGAACGTGATGCCCCAGTATCAAACAGAACGCTAACAGACATACCATGGATCTGAAGCGTTCCTCCCAATATTGCCTTCCCTTTCTCCTATGTTGTTGGTCCTGATGTAGCAGGTTCTAATGGAAATACTTTTCCCCTTCCCTCCTTACGAGGCGCTTTGCACGGGTTCTTATAATGACCAATCTGACTACAGTAGAAGCATCTGATATTCTTCTTCCTGATCACTTCCTTCTCCTTTCTAGTAAAACACTCATTTGTGAAATGTCCTTTCTTATCGCACTTGAAGCAAATAACCTCCGACTTCCCTTCCTTTGCGGCTCGACCTTTCTGAGTACCCTTCTTATGAAAGAACTTACTTTTCTGACTCTGCCCCACTTGGACTTCCTTTGCCTTATTCTTCTCCAGAGAAGCAATTATCTCCTCATGTCTTAAAGCCATCTCTATTACTACATCATAAGGATCCCTAAGATGAGGTAATGTAGCCCTTGCCAACTCAGGCTTCAACCCTCTTATAAACTTCTCATTCCTCTTCATCACAGTATCCACAGTGGCATGTCAATACCTAGCCAATTCCTCAAACCTTCTAACATATTCCAACACAGATATCTCCCCTTGCTCCAACTCAGCAAACTTTCTCAGCAAAGCAGAATGCACCATCATAAACATGAACCTCTCCTGGAACCTTCTCCTAAACTCAGCCCATGTCATCGTCTCTTCATTCACTCCAGCCGTCACACTATTCCACCAGAATAAAGATGCTTCCTGAAGCTGTCTCAAAGCAAGCTTTCTTTTCTACTTATCATTGAGCCCTAAGTCAGCAAAGATTCGCTCACAACGCAACAACCAGCTCTTCACCTCAATAGCATCTCCAGTTCTGATAAATGGCTTCCCTCCAAGCCTAACATAATATTTACTCAAGATAGCATAATTGTTGACCACCGAAGCTTCCCGAACTCCTACTCTAGCATTTCCTCCAACCACTCCAGCAGCAATTCTAGATTGCATCACGTTCATGGAAAACTGATATATAGCTCCCATATCCACTTGTGAAACCCTAGCACCTACATTCCCAGCTTGTGCCTTACCTTGGTTCCTTCTAGTATTCGGTCTGACATTTCCAGTTGTGGTGGTGCTTCCTCCAAGATTCACTCTTCCACTTCTAGCATCGATATCTATATTCAAGCCTCATGGGATACAGAAGAATAGCTTAAGGGAGATAGGAGAATAGAGATATAGCGTATACCTATATATAGAAAATACACGTACGTTGCTATAGTGTTATCCCATACCCTGATCTTACTCTAATTCCTTAGGATTATGTTTTCAAAAATCATTTTTAGTTTAAAGTTTTTCATAAACCTATGCTCTAATACCAAGTTGTAACATCCCCTATCTAGAGGCCCGAAGCAAAGCGCTATAGATGCTGCAGTCATCCATAGTATTAACTTCCGGTGACCAAATACGGTAATGTTAATGGTATCCATAATATCAGAAGCACATGAATATGAAACAAAATCGTATATTTCAAAAAAATAACTTTTCTAATTACATTTCACAAAACATGTTTCATATTCCATTACATAATCCCATCGCTTTCCCTGGTTCAGATAAAATATAATTATTACAAATTACACCAAGAGCGACATATGAAGATGCTCCCTTGGTTGACCAAAGTATTATATAGTCATAACTAACATAATACAACATAGCGGAATAAAAAAACAGCAACTCCTAAATAGCTAACTTTAGCCTCCTGCTCATCTTCAAAAGCTTTATATGCCAACCTACTAAAACCTATAAATCCTTAACCCTTAGCCTACTCAAATCAATTTTGAGCACCCGAGAATTTAAGGGGAAAAACATAAATTTCGAGTCAGCCATGAAGCCTGGTGTGAATAATACTATAAATCTCGGTTATATATTAAGTGAGACCACGTCGCTTAGCGGAATGGGTTTCCCCTCACTAATATCCTTTTAAAACATATCTTTTGCAAATCGTAATCCTGTAACAAAAACTTGGTAAAAATTGTAAAGTAATATCATGTAAACATACATGTCAGGTAACAAATGAACTATCATTCCGAACATTATAGTTTTGTTTGGCTAACTACTAACCTTTGGCTGACTCGGGCCTACAAAACAATATAAACAAATAATCTAACACCTGTTAGACTCTCCTCTTCTGGACGGTCTGTCCCTAACATATCTTCTCCCAGGGTCACCTGATCCTAATGGTTTTGCTGGCTCATTAATAACCTATCTCTGCACAAATATATATTCCCTTCTGTATGTAACATCATTTTAGTGTTACCTGAGACAAAGCCCTACACATTGGAATTTGGACTAAATTAGCTATGGGCTAATAGCTAATGTATAGGGCGTGACCCTATACCAGTCCCATCTGGTATATAAATATCTGAGTCATTTTACTTAAGGTAACCTTCCTTTAAATTTTCCTTGAAAACCTTTTCATCTCAAATTGATTAAAAACCTTTAAATCAAACTTAAACAAGGAAAATATATACTCCATGGTTTACTCAAAATCACCTTGCCATGTTATATATACTTTACTCAAATCTTTGTTCATGAAAAGATTTAAACCTTTGAAAGTACCCCTTTCGATCCCATTGAAAGTATCCCTTTCGAAACCAAGTAAACCCCTTTCTTTCACCTAGGCCGAAAGGCCAAAACATTCCTTTCAAAACCATTTATATAAACCTTTTGAAACCATTGAAAAACCTTTCCTTAGAAAGGTATAAAACCTTAGACATCTTATCTTTAAAACACTTAAACATTGCCTTTCGAAAACATTGGAAAATCTTTCCTTTCAAACGTTTCGCAACCATTGGGGAACCATCCCTTCGAAACCTTCATTAAAACCTTTGGAAAGCATTAAAACATCAAACCTTTCGAAACCATTTAGGCTCAAGTAAAACATGTTGAATAACCTTTCGAAACCATTTAAAACTATCTCCTTCGAAACCTTTGGGTTCTACCTTCTACAGAGCAAAAGGGTCATTAAACATTTAAATCGAAAGCATTCCTTTCGAAAGCAATTCTTAAGTAAAGAAGTGATGGTGTCGAAACCAAACCTTCTGAAAGCATTGGAGAAGTGGCTTGGATTTTAAAAAAAAGTCACCCATTCGAAACCATTGACTTCGAAAGGTAGAAAAGCGGCAGCCTGGGGTTTCAACTCCGATGAAAGAATTTACTTAAAAACAAAGGTGCAACCTCCTCAAAACCATTCTTTAAATCAATTTGACCCAATCGAAAGCCAACTAAGTCGAAAGCACACCCTTCGAAAGCAAAGCAGGCGCGTTTTCATTTGAAAGCTAAGTAAGGTTTCGACCTCCTTCAGAACCCCTGGTTTCGACCCAATACCTTCCGCCTATATCCAATTTGCTGCGCACGAAGTATTTGATGCCATTCGCATTGGTTCCAATGGTGACGGTGGCGGAACTACTAAGTCGGAACTTAGGTGCCGAAAGTGGTGAAACATGCTAAAAGCATGTAAAAACTGATTTTTACTTTAAAAAGACATTCTTTTCAACTAAACTACCTTGTTTGTTAAAATTTTATTGGTTGCCAATTTTCTTTTCAAAATGCGCTGCCAAAATTTCAGAATTAAACAATTTAAATAATTTATAAAATACCTCTTCTCCTTTTATAAATATATAAAATATTTAAGTCCTATACCTTAAACAATTTTATATACCCATTAAAACACTTAGGAAAATTCCAGAAAATCATTTTTAATATGTTTTCTGACATATATTAATTTCAGACCCAAAACTTATATTATCTAGCCATAAATAATTTCAAACCCAAATAATCATTTTCCTCACTAGAAATTAATATAAAATCCACATTACTTTAGAAAATTACGAAAATTGAAACTCATCTCTAAAATATCATTTCTGATCTAAATCTAAAATTACAAGGCATTTGGATGTCATTAAATAGGGTTCTCACATTAAAACATATCATAAAACCTATATGAATATGCATAAATCATCAACAAGTATATATAAACATTTTATCCTTCAAAATCATGGCATAACATTGCAAAATAAATCGGATTAACCTTAAAACCGAAAAACACTTAAGAAATATGAGACGTAGTCATTATTCACCTTAGCTTTGAGATTAAGGAGTTTAAGATTTGAATGGATTTGAATTGATTAATCTTCTTCCTTTAGCTTTTCTTCTTCTTGTTCTTGCTAATGGTGGCCGGCCTTAATATTTAATTTTTGCAAATGAATGAACGTGTGAATGAATTCCTAATGGTTTGTGGTATAGGAATACTTTTTTTCCTATTTTACCCCTTCTCTATTTCATTTTAACTCATTTTAGTTCATTGTTTACATGGCACGGCTACCCCTTAGTTAAATTACAAATCTCAATCCCATAATCATCACATTATTTTATTTAATTTACCTAATTAAATATCCTAAATAATGCTACTAAAAATTAGTGTCATTACATCATAACTTTCCTAAGAGTAGAAACCTTCACAAGTACCATTAGTCCAACTGAAAACTCTAACTCTTTCCTTCGCCTGTCAGCATTGGACTTCTGAGATTCCTATGCGGCCTTCATTCACCACCCAATCACCTCTGTCTTATTTGAGGTCTCATGGATTAAATCTGGTCCAAGTAGAATTTTTTCGGTAGTTTCCCACTAATAGTTAGATGATTTACATGATTTGCATGACCTCCCATATAAGGATTCAAAGGGTATATGCCAATCGTCACTAGGTAACTATTATTATACGTGAATTCTACTAAGGGTAAATGCTGCTTCCATTGTCCGCAAAAATCTATGATGCAAGCTCTCAATAGATCTTCCAAAATCATATTCTCCCTTTTAGTCTGACCATTAGTTTGTGGGTGGTAAGCAATGCTAAGATTTAACTCGTCCCAAACGTAGATTGCAAACTCCTCCAAAATTCACTTGTGAATAAGGAGCCTCTATCACTAACAATGCTGATCAGAACTCCATGTAGTCGTACCACTTCTTTGATATAAATTTGCGTTGGAGATGATGCAGTCCTATTACTCCTTACAGGAATCAAATGGGCACTTTTATTTAGTCTATTCACCATAAACCATATAGCTTTATTGCCCCTTGGACTTCTAGACAACCCATCTATAAAGTCCATCGATATTTTCTCCCATTTCCAAGTCGGTATCTCTACCGACAACAAAAGTTCCCCTGATTTTCCTTGTTTTTCCTTTATCCTTTGGCACATCAAACTCCTAGAGACAAACTCCACTATCTTCTTCTTTATTCCTGGCCAATAGAAAATCCGATTCATATCCTTATACATTTTATCTCCACTAGGGTGAATAGACATTCTAGAATGGCGACAATCTGCTAGCACTTCCTCTAAAACTTCCTCCACCATTCAAACATATAGGCTCCATCTCTCCTCAGCCATCCCAAATTGTCTATTTCATATCTACTGACAAGGAGGAAACGTTCTCCTTTACTTAGCTTGCATGAAATATCTACTATTGTCACATCATTCTTTCGCTCTTGTCCGATACTGCCCATTAATGCTGGCTTCACCTCCAATGCTGTCAAATAGCATAAAGTGGATTCTGATGGCGGTTGGAAATTCAAATATGAGAGGAACTCCAACTGTCTCCATTTATGTATAACACCAAGAGTCTCAAGCCTATGGCTAAGGGCGTTAGCAAGAACATTCCCTTTTCTAATGGTGTATAGTATCTCAAATTCATATGATGCTATAAACTCCATCCACCTCTATTGCTTAAGATTCAAATCATTTTAGAAAAATAGGTATTTAAGAGATGTGTGGTCAGCTAATAACTCAAACCTTTCTCCTAAAAGATAGTGCATCCACATCTTCAAAACAAAAACGATAGATGCTAGCTCTAATTCTTGAATAGGGTATCTTTTCTCATGATTCTTCAACTGCCTACTTGCATATGCTATCACTTTACCTTCTTGCATAAGAACAGCTCCTAATCCCGTACCATAAGCGTCGGTATAAACAGTGAATGGCTTCGCCCTGTTTGGTATGGTAAGTACTGGCGCACTAGTCAAAAACTCCTTCAACTTCTCAAATTCTTCCATGCATTTCTCATCTCATGCAAAAACTAAATTCTTCTTTGTTAAACGAGTCAGTGGGATTGCTATCTTTGCAAAGTCCTTGATGAACATTCTATAATAACCCGCTAACCCAAGAAAACTCTTAACTTCCGTGGCGTTCTTGGAATCTTTCAGATTTAAACAATTTCTACCTTTGCGGGATCTATGGATAACCCCTTCTCGGAGGTAATATGACCGACAAATCTTACCTCCTTATTCCAAAATGACACTTCGAGAATTTGGCTTTTAGTTGGTTCCTTCTCAGGGTCCCTAGAGTTGGAACTGGGCCAGCCCGTAGCAGAAGTTATACGTGATTTTCAAAATTTTACCTTATTGGATCTTAATTGGGCTTATGACACCTAATTTATTTAGAACATTTCTAAATAATATTTAAGCAGAATCATATTTTTCATTTAAATTTATATATTTTTGATAGAAATTACTCGATTTATTTTCAATTTATGTACACGTATACATATATATCATATACATATGTATATGTGTGTGCATCTGTAACATGATATACCATGCAAGGTATAATATGCCCGTATATAGGTGTTGGGATTTACATCGCAACAAACACGTTAGCTCATCCTATATGTTTTGTATGTCATCCAAATATGTGTATATGTTTACAATTATTGTTTACGTATATAAATATTCAAGTAATATATATATATATATTATTAGAAAATATTATATATATATATAATATTGTAGTATAAAACAATAAACATACATATATATAAATATATAATATACAATTTTTTTTTCTTTTATAAACATACATACACATATCTAAATGTAATAATGTAATAAAATTATATATATATATATATGTATCTATAAATACAAATATAATTACTGGTTCGGGTATTATGAACATTAAAAACTGGAATAAAGCCACTTTCTCTTCTCTCATAAATAAGTTGTTCGCTACTTCTCCTAACACATGAGCATCTTAGACTAGGAATAACTTGATCAAGGGAAATCACTTTTGGACAATGGAAATACCTTAAACTACAGCTGGACTTGGAGAAGTATTTTGAAGTCCAGAGCATCATTTATTCCTTTCTTCCAATGCTTCTTGACTCACCCTTCCAGTGTATCTTTTTGACATTATCCTTGATCTTCAAAGGGCATTAATTCTCCAATTTAATTGATAGCAATCTAAGGCACAAACCAAGTATCCTTGACTCTACTAAAGCCTCTTATTTTTTCAGTAATAATAGAACGATTCCCCCTATTCTAGGTCTGCTTTGCTCAAATCAGTTTGGAAAAATGTAGAGGGGGTTTGTTTTGACTATGCTTGCAATCTTTGGGATGGAAGTCCTCACTCTATTTCAAGGGTCTACAAGGAAATTTCTAATCACTCTAGTTTGTACATTTTCACCTGGCACACCAGAATTTGGACTTCAGATTCTTTTCCTAAGGAAAACTTTCTATTATGGAAAATGGTATCCAATGTGGTGCATACTCAAGATAATTTGATGCATAAAGGAACGCTTCAGACTACTGTTTGTCTATTTTGTAAAAACAGTTCTAAGAACACTAGTCAATTGTTCTTTGCTTGCCCTAACTCATTTTATTTTTGAAAGCACTTGCTGTATATTTTGAATTTTAATTCCCCTTCCATGGATTCTCAGTTAGAATAGTTTTCATATTTAAAGTGACTATATGGAGAGACTCAAATGGCAGGCTTTTATAAAGAGTGCTAAAGAAATTTATACATGCACTGTGGTATAAAAGGAACAATCAGCTGTTTATTGGTGTTTGTAATAATGAAGGCATTGGTCTTAAGTTTTTAGAAAGAATATTTAGGACTCAAATTAGAAAACCTATCTAATACCTTTTGTATTAGCTAGGGTTTCTTCTTTTGCTTTTCTTTTTCTTCATATTTATTTGGCATTTGGCCAAATTCCTATTTTACTGTAATTGTTACTTTCGGTTTAATAAAAGTGGACGATCCACTATAAAACCGGTTAGCCTTGCCAAAATATAAATATAATTATTAAACATAAATGTGATTTAGAATATTTTATATAATTATAAAATAAATAATTTTTTTAATTTTCATTCCTAATCGAATACATAGCAATGCTAAATTTAAATATAATTTTACTATATTAATATTTATTAATATATAAATATATATATATATTAAGAATTAATTAGTCAAACAACAATAAACGAAAGATAAAAATATATATGTAACAAATATTTATAAATTTCAAAATTTCAAAAAATCAGGAATACTACTAAATAGCCTAAGAAAAATTTTAGAATTTCTCTAAGTCAAAATATTATTTTTTAATAAGTAAATGCTTTATGGCCAATTTAAAAAAACTGAAAAATATTAAAAGTGATTTAAAAAACCAAAATTTAGGAGCAAGAGCTTATGAGATAACGTATTAATTTTGAAAAATTTTAAAAGAAATTTTCAAAACATAATTTATTTTATATGAATTTATTAATTCCCATAATGATTAGATAATAATAAAAAAATATTAGATAACTACGAAAAAATTATTTTCAGTTACTAAAAATTATGTTTAATATAAATGTACATTTTAAAATTATTAGATAAATTATTTATGTTACATAATTATATAGTTTAATATAGGTCATATAAATAAATTAGTTAATATATTAATCTATATACATAAATTAATTAATAAAATATAAATAATTAAAATTAATAACTTTGGCTGTATGTATTAGATCCTTATGGAAATATTATAATTTTTATTTTATTTTATAAACATATACACATAACCAATCAATGTGTGACAACATGAATACCTATAGGAATCTCGCCTAACTAACAATACAGTAATAGCAATATATGTATATACAAGAACAATATACATTTATACAGAGGTAATACATCATATATACAAGTTAAACACTTACCTAAAACTAATGCTCTCAAGTCCACCTTGCAATGATGAGTTCTCCTCCCTTAGAAAACTTCTCGATTCGTCAGATTACTAGTCCTAGAACCACAGACCCTTTACTATCAAATAACTTATGATTTTAATTGATTTGATATTGAGTTTTGATAGAATATATAAAGGGATAAATTTTGACCATAAGATGATAGAGGAGTTAGCGAAAGAATTCTTTTTTCAATTAGGGTTGGACATGTTTAAATAATGAATGGAAGAGAGAATATAATGTATTACATCTCATACCATGTTTCCCTCAATTTGAGCCATTCAAAATCCAACACATAAACCCTAATTTGGACCGCCCTAAAGCCTCATTATAGCCGAAATTTCATGCACTACGATGGGCCTTAAAGCCATTTTAAGCCCAAATATTTATTATGTAATTAAATTAAATTTAATTGCTTATCAATATCGTATATCGATCGATATATTTATAGCTATTATAAATACATTCAATAATATTTATTCCTCAAATCATATTAAATTTTATAATTAATATTTCATAAATAGTAATTAATTTATAACAGTTATAAACTAATTAAATCATTTGACCTAAAGAGAATTCATCATTTCGGTTGTGTGAATCTCGGGTGTAAATTCGGTCAGCAATGAACATCGAACTATTCGAATGTTAATGTTTACACATCACTTAGTAGGTGGTGTGACATTTTGGCCAAATTTATCACTTACTTAGTTTTGATAAAATCCAATTTCACTCTATTAAGCGTTACCCGATTTTTACATTTATTTACACCAATTCTCTTCGTCAAAACTATATCACTTTGGACTTATGGAATTTGGTAATGGTCAAAATTCCAATATCATCTTTATTCAACTCTATAGTCCGAACACAAAGTCGTTTGTTCAATAATAACAATTAATATAAATAGAAATGCTCTGGCCAAAGGCTTTAACTTTGAGTTGACTTGAGTTGACCATGGCACTAACTTCTTATAACTAAGGTGACGAATCCTCCCTTGAATAGTGCTTTACTTCCCATACTTCCACTCGACCCAACTATTGTCACTCAATGGAATGCCATGCCATGATTTGACCATAATTAAAGTAGGGCTTCCATATTAAAGATCCACAATATTCTCAAGTCAAGAGAACTGTGTAAATCAGTCGCATCGATATTTTCTATTTGACCTTAGTTATATTAACCAACATAAAACTATCGAGTGAGTCATTCCATAGTTATACAATAACTATTAGTATGTAACTTCTAGGTTCCCCCAACAGCCATGAGTAATACACTGCCCAACATTTGGAGAGCATTACGTACTCTAGTCTGAACGGATACATCGATATCCAGTCTTGACGCTTCTTGACTATGAACATTAATATTTATTTTATTGTGATAATTACTCACTGTTACAACACTTTGTAGGTACTATCACAAAACATACCATTTATGAGTTTTCTATAATATATACTTTTAATTTAATTAATTAATTAATATACTACATTATATCAAGTATATAATAGAAAGAAAATACCTTTGATTTTGAACAAAATTGGTTATTGAGTTGGATATATATAACAAATTACATAATAGCCCCTAGGACATATCCCTAACTCTATCAATGTCCCACTTGCACTTGGGTCAATTATGGAATCTTTTCCAACTTCTCCAATCGGTTTTCTTAAAATCAAAAGGGTTAGTCCCTTAATGAACGGGTATGCTATTATGTTTTAATCATTACTCTATTGATTAACTCTCTCCGACGCTGATAAACTACCTTTATCATATGGGACAACTTGGAATATGTCTTTCGAATTCTAGTGAGCTCTAAGTTCTATTATGAACTATATCATGACATTGTTATCATATAACAATGTTATGAGATTATCATTGTTTGGAACCACCCTCGGTTCAGTTATAAATTTGTGCATTTATATTTATATACATTGCTTTTATTATGGCACTATTCAAGTCAATAAATCAACCATGATCTCTTCTATTTGGAACATTTCTAACATAATGATTCTTAATATATCGTTGACAAGTTATACACAATATCACTTATGAAATTTGAGTCCGAATACTCCTTCATAAGGAGTTTGTTGTTTCTGTAAACCATTCTCCAGTATTTCATAAATACACGAGAACACTCCAAACTATCATTTAGTGATATCAATTTGGATTTATTATTTGCTTCCTGTGCAGTTAATGCCTCGCTATTACCCCGCTATAACCCCGCTATATCTCATAGCGGGTTTCTGCCGCTACGATTTTTCCATATAGCCCCACAACATAGCCTTTCCGCTTTAACCCCCGCTATTTCCGCTATATCCCGTTATTTCCGCTATATTCCGCTATTCCCGCTATATCTTCTTTAATAAAATGAATTGAAAATTTCAATTTATACATTATAAAAATTATGAAACTAATTTATTTGATTTAATTTTTAATATATTTTCAGAAATGAAAATACTCTAATATTCTACTAAATTCAATTATGTTATATAACAGTTTTACGTTTATTTAAAGTATATTCGCACATGTTTTTATTTAAAAATTATTTATATATTAGTTACAATTCAATTGAATGATAATTTTTCGTTTAATTACCATTTATATATTTGTAAAAACATTAAGTACGAGTTTTATATGCTATTTTAAAGCCATCCGCTATATCCCGCTATATCCTCGCTGTATCCCCGCTATGACTTTTTGCACCTCCACCGCTTTGAATCTACCGAGCGCTTTAACTGCACAGTTTGCTTCATGTATCAAATACATAAATAAATCATGATATCATAGACAACTTAACATGTATGGTAATTTATATTGCCGGTGCATAAGGAATCCATCTTATATGTCCCCTATCAAACATTTTAATGAGGTGTCCTTGCATATCGTTTTGGGACATTCCCATCATACTTACTATAAAAGACATTATTTGTAAATCCAAAATCAAGTATTAAAACAACTAAAACTAATTTTAACACAAGTACATTGTTAAAAATTAACAATGTGTTATTTACTTATTGTTTACAAACATCTACATACCTTTTAACGTTTTTTCTTATGAACACAAGCTTCCTTTGCATTTTGATGGATAATCAAACTATTTGATATTTCTATCAAAATATTTATTTAATTTCGATGCTTATAAAATGAGTATCATTTCATGGATTATATCCAAATACTTATAAACTCAATATCGCTCCCACCGACTTCGAGAGACTTTGGTTGTTATATGCAAACAGTCTAGTCTAAATCTATATTTAGAATTTTCTGTTTCAACACATATATACCAAAGCCTAAAGTCATACTAGGCAATAATTTTGTGAGTAAATCTGAACTAACTTTTGTACGTTGAATAATGAATCTATTACGCAAATTTCAACAATTGAAATTTACGAGGTTATTCTTATCAACATTGCTCATTAAATTCCAACCACCTTACTCTCTTAACGACTCAACTGCAGCCGATGGATCACATCCCTTCGGATACAACTACCAAAATCGTATTCTAATTACGTACTTGGAATCCCTTCAGATTAGCGCATTGTATCATATCATAGAGTCAATACTTTTAATGTCTTATTTGACAACTGAGGATTATCTATTCTCGACATTGATAAGAAACTCATTTTTTCTCTTCAGTGTGCGAGAATACTTATCTCTAATGCGATGTGTTCATTTAGGTTATGTTAATCTCATTTCATCCTACATAATCAGTTTTATCTTTGGACAGTAACCAATTCCATGTTATTACCAATAATTTCTCAATGAAATTCCTTCATTTGTGAAGTTGGTTTTTCTTGAAACAACAATTGTTTCTCGGTGCAATGGAATAGGTATTCATAAACATTTATGAATTTCCTTTTATATAAAAATGATTTGGTTTTAGTTTACGAAACTTATGTTCAAAACATAAATATATCATCCAATGACAGTCTTTCCCAAACCCCTTTTGAGCAAATTCATAAAATATTCCTCAGAATAGTTATTACATGTAATCTTTTGACTCGCACAACCTACTAACTCCTTGACCTAGTATTATTTGGGTTTCTTATAAACTCTTATCTTGTATGATTTTGTAAACTATTATTTAGATGAAATAATATTAACCTTGTGTACTACTCTTAAGCACACGCCCTTAAAGAAAGAAATTAACTCAACTTCGCTCACAATTAACCGTACTCTGTTCAACAAAGTTCGATTACTCCTTGTTGATACATAATTAGGATCTTATAGTATGGATTATTTGGTTGTTTCGAGTGAACTAATTTCATTGAAGTATCATACATTACGAACTGTGATCGTTCCTTATATAACATTTATATGCGATAGTATATGGATCAAATGTCCAAAGTCTTATATTGCTTTTAGAGTTCAAACTCATAGAATGCAACACACAGTCTCGACTATAAAATCGTAAGCGAACATAATAAGCAGTTGTAAAATTAGGAACTTGCATGGGTGTGGAAATGTTAACATGCAATAGGCAATTATTAGTAAATATATGTTATATTTCTATTTGTTAGTATTCAATTCAGTTCACTTGTATATCTTAATGGATAAATGTTTTATCAATCGTATTAAATGCACAAATTTATCATTGTAGATTAATATAACATTATACAGCATATGTTCTTACAATATTAGAGATGTTAAATGTTATCATTCATTTTTCTAATAAGGCCCCCACTAGTCTTTTATGTTTCACTAAACCCTAACTAAAATATAGAAGTCTTACGACTTCACTAGTGAGTGTTAGAACAAGTATGCCTTAGGATTCTAACCTTGAGGAAAGCTCAACAATCATAGACCCGCATACGATGGATAGCTCCTTATCGGTTGTATCACATATAACTCCTAACCCATGGTACCTTGTCCTAGTCCCGACTTTACCTTGAGGAAAGCTCAATAAGTAAAGTGGGATTGTTCACTTGAACCTATTATTTCGGGATGATCTAAGTATAATGCACATACCTTGAGGAAAGTTCAAAAAATATGTGTAGTTATCTTACCTCGTCTATTCAATATATTAATAGTACTACACATAATATCCTTAGCTTGAGGAAATCCCAACAACTAAAGAGTATGCAAATAATCTATTAATATATAAATGATAGAGGACAAATTTATCTAAAAGATTCATAATCTTCAAATATTATATCGAGTGATATCGACTTATGGAATAATATATATTTTATGAAATACCCTCATGGTTCTAGTGTTGGACACATCTGAAATCACGGTATACGTATGGTGCGTATGTTTTTATCCCTTAAGTCTGTTTAGGTTTTCTTTAATGTTCTATATTTAGTTTATATATTCATATTGTATAAGTTTTATGATTATATAACTTTTATGTTTTATATTTCGTATATAATAGTCTTTCGTATAATATTATATTAATTAAATCTTATTTAATTAATTAATTATGTTAATTTATATTGATTTAATATAACAATTATATTAAATACTTACTACATATTATAACCTTTATGGTATTACACATATATCATACATATGTGTATATTCATTAAATTAATTAGCCTTTAGTTAATTAATTTAATTAATTAACCTTTAATTTATTTATTTAATTAATTAACTATAAATTAATTAATTTAACTGAACAATTTTAATTAAATTATATTAATTCCAAAATTCAATTCATATACATACATGTATACTTATGTTATTTTAAACATTTTAAAAGGACATAACATATATCATAATATATAATACATGTAAATATATTTTATTAATTAACTTATTTGATTAATTTATTTTATTACTCTAATTAATAAATTTTAAAATTTCGAAATTAGTGTATATATATATTTGCAAACATTTTAAAATTTTATTATATTATAACCACTATAATATATTTATATTTATATGTTATTTTAATTTAACTTTTAAATTTAAGATCTTATATTTTATTTTCAAACAATTTTGAAAATTAATTCAAGGCCCAATTCAAATTTGAGTCTTTTCTATTAGGAACAACCTTTTGACTGTGAGCTTAATAGTTAACCCTAACATGACTAATTTAGACCATAAAGGCTATTGGGCTCCGATATCATTATTGGAATAGGGTCAACCCGCAGCCGAAGTTATAGGTGAATTTCAAAATTTGTACCATATTGGATCTTAATTGGGCCTATGAAGTCTAATTAATTTAGAACATTTATAAATTTAATTTAAATAAAATCATATACTTCATTTAAATTTATAAATTATTGATAGAAATTTATTCAGTTTACTACCAATTTATGTTCATATATTTCATTTAAATTTATAAATTGTTGATAAAGATTTATTCAATTTACTTTCAATTTATGTACAAGTATACATATGTGTTATATACATATGTATATATGTGTGCATGTGAAACAAGATATACCGTGCAAGGTATAACATGTTCGTATATAGATGTTGGGATTCGCATTGCAACGGACACGTTAGCTCATCATATATGTATTGTATGTTGTCCAGATATCTATATATGTTTGCAGTTATTATATGTGTATATAAATATTCAAGTAATATATATATATATATATGTTATTAGAAAATATTATATAAATATATATATATATACATATATATATATATAATATTACAGTATAATAAAATAAACATACATATATATATATATAAATATATAATATACAATTTAATTCCTTTTCTTTTATAAATATACATACATATATCTAAATATATTAAAGTAATATAATTATATATATGTATTTATAAATATATATATATATATATAATTATTAAATGTAAATGTGATTTAGAATATTTTATATAATTATAAAATTTTAAAATAAATAATTTTTTTAATTTTCATTCCAGATCGAATACACAACAATTCCAAATTTAAATATAAATTTATTATATTATTATATATATTTTAAGAATTAATTAGTCAAACAATAATAAGTAAAAGATAAAAAATATATATGTAACAAATATTTCTGATTTTAAGATTTCAAAAAATAAAAAATACGATTAAATAGCCTAATAAGAATTTTCAGTTTTTTCTAAGTTGAAATAATATTTTTTATTAATTAAATCCTTTTTGGTAAAATTAAAAATAATATTTAGAAATAATAAAAGCGATTTAAAAACCCTAATGTTTTGACCGAGAGCTTATGAGATATCATATTAATTTAAAAAGGTATAAAAATGAATTTATGAAACAAAATTTATTTTATATGAATTTATTAATCCAACCTCAATGAATCTTGACTAGGATCATTTAAAATGATATATTGTGATAAATTACTCAGGTTACAACACTTTGTAAATACTGTTACAAAACATACTATTTATGGATTTTCTATTAAATATACTTTTAATTAAATTAATTAATTACTATAACTACATTATATCAAGTATATAATACGAAGAAAATACCTTTGATTTCGAATAAGATTGGTTATTGAGTTAAAATATATAACAAATTACATAATTGCCCCTAGGGCATACCCCTAACTCTATCATCTAGTACCTCCCTTAAAGTGATTTTTATGCTAACCTTCACTTTTATAGAACACTAGAATGCCATCTACAAACACTATATAGCTACCCCTTAAGGACTCTACTCATCAAATCTACAAGTATGCAAGGGCATTCATTAAACAAAAATGCATTACCTTCGATTCATACCATCCATCTAGAGTGTGAAAAGACGTATTCTATTTGCTATCCTCGGCTATTCTTTATTGGTGAAATCCGAGGGCTAAGTCTAACTAGAAATTTTTTTGGCTCCAACAAGCTGGTCAAATAAGTTATCTATTTTAGGTAAGGGATAACTATTTTTCTTAGTCAGCTTGTTAAGCTCCATATAGTCAATGCATAGCCTTAAAGAATTGTCTGCTTTAGTGGCAAAGATAACAAGTGCTCCCTATTTCGAAGTACTACGGTGAATAAATACCTTCTGCAATAACTTCGAAATTTTCTTATCAAACTCTCACCTTTCTTTGGGGGTTATATGCCTTAATGGTAGGGCGACAGGTCCAACATCCTTCTCCAAATCAATCCTAAACTCGATCATCATTTGGGGTGGGAGACCCGAGATTTCTTTAAAAACGTCAGGAAATTGTTGAATCGTAGACACAAATTAGTGCTTATCCTGTGAAAAGCTAAGAGAATATAAATAGCTTAACTCAATTAAGTTTTAGGATGTACAACGAACATCTATATCTCGTGCCTTACAACTCCTTAATAATTCCTCCTACCATAATCTATGACAGCCCCGTAGTAAGATAAGAAATCCCTAGGATAAGTCCATACCTCTCAATACCAAGAACATACGCATTGCATGTAAAATCAATGTTACATGTATCCATGACCAGGTCTTTAAAAATCAACAAAACATGTGTTGACCCCTAATAGGATTCAATTCTACTATTGGGTCGGTGACAACTTGGGGTTTTAGACTCAAGGATTTGACTATATTTCTAGATATGGACGAATGTGATGCTCAAGAGTCAGTAAGGTATGAATAATATTTTCGGAGATAATAGTTGTACCTTCCGTTGCAACTTTTCCTTGGTCTATAGGAGGAAGTCTACTGGAGACATGTACAATTACGAAGGCATAAGCTTGCCCATCTTAACCCTCTTTTGCCAGGTTCGAGCATTGGTCTTATACTGTCCCTTCTCATGGTAGTGGTAGCATCTCCTTTTGAGCTCTTCCCTCATCACACTCAACTTGCAGTCTTTAGCAACGTGTCCCGTCTTCTGCCATCTACAGCATGTCACACCTCCTTTCTTAATCTTTCCCTTAGCCTTCTTATTAGCCCAAAATCCTCCGTTCTTACCTCCACCTTGATTTTGTGCACGTCCTACCTTCTCTTTCTCCTCAATACCAACAATACAAAGCAAGACTTTCAACTATCACCCCATAAGTGGTGTTTGTAGGAATTTTTGTCAAAAGCAGCTCCCTAAGTAAAGAATTTAAGCCTTTAACAAACATCATGGCCTTCTTCATAGGAGTGTTAATCAGGCTTAATCCAATTCTAGCTAATTTCGGAAACTTATTGATATACTCCTTCAATGTGGAATCTCCTTGCCTTAGTTGTATAAACTTCTTCAACTGCAAACCTACCCTATCTTTGGATATAAATCATGACTCAAAGTGATCCCTAAATTCAGCACAAGTAATCCCTTCCATGACATTCTCTTCAATTATTATGGTCCACCAATCCAGCACCACCCCCTTTAAATGCCATGCAACCATCCTCCTCTTTATCCGATCTTACCATTCAAGCTCCTTAAATATACGTTCACGGTCATTAATCCAAGCATTTGTTTCAACAAAATATTCAACTTTTGTATACTTCCATCCTCCCATGTTCTGGAAGTCTTTACACATTTTGGGGAAGTATAGTCGGGAGGGTACTGCTTCAGTGAACGGAGCAATGAGTGACGCTGGTGTAACTTGTTGAGGGATAGGAACATGCCCCACATGTCTTAGGTATTGTTTGATCCATTGTAGCATACCTCGAATGGTAGGTATTTCTTGATTGGAAGAGTTTCCAACCTCCGAGCTATTGTTTTCAACCATAATCAACTATATGTAGATTTGGGCTTTCAGTTACAACTTCCTAAGATAATGTAATTTGCTGAAATAAATATTTTTCTAGTGTGTTTGCATATGTTAATAAAAGTGTGTGTGTATATGTAGTAGGGTTTTGAAAAATACTTCCAAAAATAACAAATACGACCTCTTACCTATGCCTATTCCTGTTGATCGGGTAACCTAAGCTCTAATACCAAATGTAACAACCCTCCTCGAAACGGGCCTAAGTTTTGACCCAATTAAACGCCCATCGAACCTTAGTCCCATTTCAAAGCTGGCTGTTGGTTGGTAAATTGATACAATACACAATATAGAGCTATCTATCTAGGCTATCGCAATTTGACAGCAGAAGTGATAAAATATAGTAACGGAAATAAGTACTCATTTCATAAAAACTCAAATTTCAAAAATACAACATATCATCTCAAATATTAAAAATACAATGTCATAAAATAACATCAATATGTTTAAAACTAAGTATATCATAATATATCAAAAACATATATAAATAGATAAACTGCCACAAACCTTTGTCGCTGCCTTCATATTCTCCATTAGCATCATTTCCCCTAACCTGTGTGTTGTAATAAGGAGGGGGTCATAACAACAATGTTTGGTAAATGAAAATCTCAAATCTTATCATAATAGTATTTTGGCAGTATCATTTGGATAAGTAATATGTCTTACACATCCTATAATATATCCTATCAAGAATACCTCCAACCGTAAGCCTAAAGGCTCTTCCAGTCCAGCTCCATAATGCATCTTCAACTATAGATCAAAGGCCATTTCTAGTCCAACTTTACTAGTCTAACCTTGGTGCAATGCAACTAAAGTCAATCATACCATAACAATATGAGAGAAAGTACTTAAGCCACTTAGTACCTCTTTAATGGGAACTAGGAAGACTATGACCATTTAATACCTATAACTTAGGCAGATCCCTATCATTTAGTTCCTAAACCCAAGGCAGACTGTAACAACCCTGCTATTAATGACCTAATTAATTATGGTTAATAAGGGTTAATTAATTTAAATTATGATTTGTGAAATTTAATTGAGAAATTTAATTTAGTTTCGGATAATTGATTTAATTTATGAAAGGAAATGAGTTATCATTTCTTAAAAATGGATTTCAATTTATTTGAAATATTGTTTAAATCAATTATTGGATTATTATATTTATAAATTAAGTTAGCCATCTGAAATTCAGAAATTCATAATTTAATTGGTTTGAGAATTTAATTTCTCTAATGTTAGAGTTAAGCTAAAGAATAATTTTACTTAGATTAATTTAATTGATTTGGTTTAGAGAATTATTTGTTAAAAATGATTTAATCATTTTATTGGGGTAAAATTTCATTAATTGGTTTATTTTCTTTGTTGGGCTAATTTAATTAAATTTGTACTAAAGAGAGTGTTATGTTATTCATTTTTTTGATTAGGCTAAGTAAGGATTTAAGATAATTGAATTTAATTATCTAGTTTGGGCTTTTTATTTCCAAACCCATTAACCAATTAGCCTATCCTAATACTCTAATTCTTTAGCCGATCACTAAAATAAAATTCTCATTATTCATTCACATTCCTATCTTCGTCAGAAGAAAAAAAAGTTCATTTCAGTCCAAATTTTGATCTTATAAGATCAAAGAAAATTCTATAAATTAAAATAGGATATGAGTTATATAGCCTCTTCTCGATCTAATCATACAATCAATTTGAGGTTTTGGTTAGGTTTTAATTTTTGAAATTATTGGCTAGGAGAGGAAATTAGGTGTTTTGGAGAAGGAGGTGATTTGCTTAGCATATTTGAGAAGATAGTTTGCAATCTCTAGTGAAAGGTGAGTTGAATACTCACTCTACTATCTCTAATTCATATGTGTAATTGATTATTTGCTGTTTGGATTGAATTAGATGGGTTTTTTTAGTAAATTACTTTCAATTTGGTTGTGAATTGATTGCTTGAATTTGGGTGATTATTTGATTGCTTGCTGAAAATAAATTATGAAAATTACTGAAGTAAAACAACGATATCCTAGTGTAAATTGCTTCAAATTGACTCAAAATTTTAATGGTAGAAAGATCTTTCAATTAAATAAAGTTCATTATTAATCACTTGTCCAAATTCTATAGTTTAGAGGGTATAAATTGAGTTTGAAACCAACGGTGTAGCTCTGCCCTGTGCAATTTCTTTAAGTTGAAACCTGATATTAAAATTATCATAACTTTTTATTGGAAGATCGAATTGAGTGAGGTTTTTTTCAGTTGAAAGGTTTTTTATACGAAACAACTTTATTGTTTACCACTTTTTGTAAATCTGTAGTTTATTAAGAGTGATGTGGGTTTGAAAAGAGGTGTCAACTCTATCTTGTGTTTAATCTTAGCATTGAAAAAAACAGAAATTGTTTTAGGCATAACTTTTTCATTACTTATCGGAATTTGATAATTTTTTAAGGTCTAGAAAGCATAGAATTTATACTACAACTTTCTCGTTTTCAATTTTGCATAATTTTGAGGTTTAAATGGTCACCAATTCGTTTCCTTGTCGCTACCCTGTCAATGAAGGACGGAGTTAATAAATTTAAATCTGAAAATTATTTCGGTCATAACTTTTAAACCATAAATCCAAATTAGATGATATTTTGCTTTTTTTAAAGATGAGACTTTTGTCTACAACTTTCATGATTTAAGTTTTGTAAAATCATGAGATTTAGGTGGTCGAAACTGCATATCTTTAAATCATAAATTTAAGTTAAGTAAATAGACAAGCTTTGTATACAAGTAATTTTACGAAAGAGAACTATTTTTAATTTATAAATCTAAATTAACTTAATAAATATTAAAAATGATTTTTTAGCAAGTTATTTTATATATTAAGCATGTTTAGTAAAATATTTATCGATTTGGAAATATGACTTTGGAAATACAAATCGGATCTATTTTTACATAAAACTGATTATGGATTTGGAATATAAGTATTACGATTTATTAAATAAATAATATAGGATTCATGGAATTTTGAAATGTAGTTTTGAAAAGTATACACTTAATTTATTTTTAAATAAAATGGTTATATTTTAATATGGATTTAGGAGAGTAACTAAATATGGTTTTAAAGTATAGTTTTGTGAATAATACAACCATATGGAAATTTGAGACAACTTGGTGTATATAAGTAAAATCTTGGAACAATTCAACGTTATGTAATATTTTAGCAAATCTGTAAATATTTTTATAAAGTTAAATAATGTTCGGATTTATGGAAAATTATAATAAGTGTTTTTTAAATAATAAACTCAAAAGAAAAAAAATGTTTTGAGAACCTTAATTCTATCATTCGAGGAGTACTAATAATCGACTTAGTGTCATCGATTGGTTTAAATGCTTTCGAATAACGCTTCGTTGAATATGGTATAACTCGTTAAATAGAATGTTTGAGTGGAACTTACTAGCCCATTAGTGACGCAGCCTACAGGATCAAACAACTCCTGAATTGATGAATTCGCAGAAAATGAATCGGTGAAACAAAATGAATCGATGAATTGAAGATACCCAAGTGTCCAAATCCGTTGATCTCTCGAGATACCGGATTCTAGCTATCTTCAACACGTTGATCGCGCATGATACCGTGTTAGAAGATCTATGATTCTTCAACATTGATCTCGCGCACGAGATTCCATGGATCGGCTTCAAGTTTGTTGATTCGAGTGCACTCGAATATCCGAAGAAGGAGAAAGGAGATAACACTCAACTTCCAATTTTAATGGAGGCACAAAGTACAAACCAAATTTTATTCAAAAATCAACTCCTTTACAAATGACAACACACTCCTATTTATAGGAGTTTACAACCAACACACGTTACAATACTTCACATGACTTAAGAAAAATACATCACAACAGTACAAACGACTTACCAAGACACACGACTTAAGCAAGTAACGACATAACAAAATACAAACGACTTAACAAACCATGCGACTTAAGAAAATACAAACAACGACTCAATAATCTTCGGTAGCGACATAAGACTTCGGCTTAAGCTTCAGGAACGACTTAGCGACTTAACAACTTAAGAGTAATGCGGCATAAGCTTCAGGAACGACTTAAGAAACAAGGCATCAGAAACATCGACTTAAGAAAACTTCAGCGACTTAAAGAAATGCTCGCGACCTAGGCTAGAAACAATCAACGACATAAGGAATATCGCGACCTAACCTTCTTCAGCGACCTAAGCTTCTTCGCGACCTAAGCTTCTTCGCGACCTAAGCTTCTTCGCGACTTAAAGATCTGCTCACGCCATAAGGATTTGGAGCTCGCGACCTACTGGAATATCTGCTCGTTCGTGACTTCCTGGGAAGAAATGACTTAGGGCTGGAGGCGACATAAGTATGTCGTTCGCGATTTAAGGTAGGAGCGATCTAAGGTTCGCGACTTAAAGGCGGAGGAGGGGCGACCTAAAGGAATCGCGATTCAGAAACTCACGACCTAAGGAGGAGCACGACATAAAGAAGCTCGCGAGTTTCTCGACTTAGACGCTCGAGCGATCTAGGGCTTCTTCGCCTTCGCAACCTAGGGAAGCTATGTCGTTCGCGACATCGCTGATTGCTATGTCGTTCTCGACCTAGGTGGAGGCGCGATTCAGGGAAGTGATTTTGGAGGGAACAACGATGGGAACAACGATTTAAGGTAAATCGTTTATTTCGCGTATCTCGCGCTGCATCAACCTCCCCGGGTTGAAAAGAATTCGTCCCGAATTCACACTTTTTCCTTCTTTGAGACGTTGTCTTCCATTCATTATCTGGTCTGATGCAGCTCTGGTGATAACCACTCTTGAGATTGATCTTGTCTTAACTCTTTGATGATGTGGCTCGACATAAGGAACGCATGGCAATAAGCAGACGTTGCATTAGGCATGCGACATAAGGAAGTGATCTGAGGGAGATGACATCATGATGCTTCTGCCAATAGGAAGGTGTGATATAGAACCAAATCGTGACGAAAATGCGAGACGATATAAGGAATTTTAAAATCGCGGAGCGACTTAGGAAGTCACGACTGAAGGAGTGTGATGACTCATGCCCAGATTCTTGTCTTTCCTTATCTCGTTTAGGTGTATCATAATTTAGAATCTTCCCTTGATGGGTTGCAACAATTTCCCCTGATTGAAATGAATTCCCACTCGCTTCTTCTTTGACATGTTTATTTTCATGAAACGGTTCCAAGCAGTTGACGTTGACAATGTCAACAGTATGGACATGATCAGGCAACTCCAACTGACAATCATTCTCTTCCTCCTGTCTTTTCCACTCTTCCTGTTCTTTCAGTTTCATAAGATCATACAATCCCCGCAGTAAACTAGCATTTGGTACTAGTTCAGTTTGATGTTGAATGTCCTTTAGTGGTGGTAACTCTTCGGGTAATTCCTCAGGATATTCGACTTCAGACTCATCGAATTCTGATCCATCTTCCTCAAAATCCTCAAGATCTTTACTCGTTCCTTGTCCGGCCAACACAAACAATTCATTACTATTTTTCACCTTTTCAACAGACTCTTCCATCAATACAAGACTAGTTTCTTTAGGCAGTTCCTCAGAAATCTCGTCTTCAAATACTTCAACCTCTTTAGGATTCTCAAAATCAGAAATTTCTCCAGATTCAATCAACATTGATAATTCATCACTATCTTTCATTTTATTGACGAACTCTTTCAAAGATAATAAACTATCTGATTCTGCCTTCTCTTCTGCTTCACTTTCACTTTGTTCGGGATTTTCGGAAACTAAGGAATCTACACTTGGCTGGCTTTCATTCATAAGCTCAGGTGTTAAACAAGAATCCTCCATCATCAAGTTATTTCCCTCAACTCCGAACACAATTTCTTCTTCCATACTATCGACATCAATCTTTGGCGGTGAAGAGTAATCAACTTCTACATCCACATACTTTGACGTTGAATAAAATCCCATCAACAAATTACATTTATCATTCTCCAACTCGACCTCTTCATCTTCGTTGTCAAACTTTGGTGGTAATTCTTAAAACAATTCCGTAGGACCGACCTCTTCAAACCCTTCTAACATTGGTTTAACCTCCTCAGGAGTTTTAAGCTCTTCACTTGCCTCATACCTAACCAACGATTCAGCACTACCTTCCGCTTCCTCAACACTTTCGCTAAAATATAATGGACTAGTCGGTTCCTCTTCCTTTTCTGGCTCGCTTTCAGTAGAATCATCCACATCCTCGTTTTCACATTCTTCTACAACTAAGGTTTTCTTCTTGGACTCCGTACATTCAATACTTCTATGGTCAGACTCCTGATAATGATAGCGCTTAATTCGGTCATCAACATTTGTCTTAGTGATTCCATGTACAACTGGTTCGTTGACTCTCTTAGAAACTTTTATACTGCAATTAACACTTTTGTTCTGATTGCTGGGGCTTGTAACCACACCCTTTCCTCGACTCCCTTGACTCAACTACTGCAACTGTTGGTTCATACGAGCTTGATAATTGTAGGGTAATAAATTTTCCTTCATCATCCTTTTCAGCTTATCCCACGTGACAACTTTGGATTTCCCCATTCTTTCTCTGGCTGATTTAGGTTGTTGCCACCAATCCATAGCTCTTCCTCTCAATCTTGTAGCAGCTAACTTAACTTGACGATCTTCGGGCACGTTGTTGAGTTCAAAAATCTTTTCAACCTTTGATAACCAATCAAAGAATTCCTCTGCTTGTAGACCACCTTGGAATTCTAGAATTTCTGTGTCCATCCTTTACTCCCGTGTATGACCATTCTCTTCAACATTCCTATATCGATTTTGCCCTTGACCTGGATACCGAAGGTGAACACTATTACCATAACTATCTTCTTCAAAATTAGATGAGCTTCGATGTCGATTCTGAACATTGACTCTTCTATGACCATGCACGTCCTCTCTACTTCTTCTTTCATAATCACAATATGGCTCATGCTCGTAACCACGATAAGCTCTTCTTTCTTCATTCCGATAAACACGATTGTCTCGAAATCCACCATCTCGATTTATCGACAAGGAGGGTTCTCTCCTTTCTCTATCATAATGTGGCGACACTCTACTTTGATTTCGATTCATATCAGACATCATTCTCTCCACACTCTCGAGACCCTTATTGAACCTTTCATCGATACGTTGTTCCATCTGTTCAGGATCTTCACTCCCATACAAATCTGCAATATTATGATGACGGTTAACACGTCTCGGAGGCATGATCAAATCTTCAACAGATCTAAACACAAACTTCACTTTGATCCAAAAATTCTCGAATCAAAACTCCTCAACTTGTTTGAAGTCTCACAAACACCCAAATTAACAAACAACTCAATTCGAACTCCAAAAACTTCAAATCTCGAAACTTCACACTTCGCTTCGATTAAAAAAAAATCTCGAATCAAACTTCACCAACTTGTTGGAATCTTCAAAATGAACACTTCAACTAGCGCAACTTTCAATGATGCAGAATCTACGCTCAAACTCCTAGCTCACGACTTAAACAAATCTCGCACAAACTTGAACAAGCTCGCTTCTAGCTCTGATACCAAATGACGCAGCCTACAGGATCAAACAACTCCTGAATTGATCAATTCGCGGAAAATGAATCGGTGAAACAAAATGAATCGATGAATTGAAGATACCCAAGTGCCCAAATCCGTTGATCTCTCGAGATACCGGATTCTAGCTATCTTCAACACGGTGATCGCGCATGATACCGCGTTAGAAGATCTACGATTCTTCGACTTTGATCTCGCGCACGAGATTTCGTGAATCGGCTTCAAGTTCGTTGATTCGAGCGCACTCGAATATCCGAAGATGGAGAAAGGAGATAACACTCAACTTCCAATTTTAATGGAGGCACAAAGCACAAACCAAATTTTATTCAAAAATCAACTCCTTTACAAATGACAACACACTCCTATTTATAGGAGTTTACAACTCAACACACGTTACAATACTTCACATGACTTAAGAAAAATACATCACAACAGTACAAACAACTTACCAAGACACACGACTTAAGCAAGTAACGACATAACAAAATACAAACAACTTAACAAACCATGCGACTTAAGAAAATATAAACAGCGACTCAACAATCTTCGGTAGCGACATAAGACTTCGGCTTAAGCTTCAGGAACGACTTAGCGACTTAACGACTTAAGAGTAATGCGGCATAAGCTTAAGGAACGACTTAAGAAACAAGGCACCAGAAACATCAACTTAAGGAAACTTCAGCAACTTAAAGAAATGCTCGCGACCTAGGCTGGAAACAATCAACGACATAAGGAATCTCGCGACCTAACCTTCTTCAGTGACCTAAGCTTCTTCACGACCTAAGCTTCTTCACGACCTAAGCTTCTTCGCGACTTAAAGATCTGCTCACGCCATAAGGATTTGGAGCTCGCGACCTACTGGAATATCTGCTCGTTCGCGACTTACTAGGAAGAAATGACTTAGGGCTGGAGGCGACATAAGTATGTCGTTCGCGATTCAAGGTAGGAGCGATCTAAGGTTCGCGACTTAAAGGCGGAGGAGGAGCGACCTAAAGGAACCGCGATTCAGAAACTCGCGACCTAAGGAGGAGCACGACATAAAGAAGCTCGCGAGTTTCACGACTTAGACGCTCGAGCGATCTAGGGCTTCTTCACCTTCGCGACCTAGGGAAGCTATGTCGTTCGCAACCTCGCTGATTGCTATGTCGTTCGCGACCTAGGTGGAGGCGTGATTCAGGGAAGTGTTTTTGGAGGGAACAACGATGGGAACAACGATTTAAGGTAAATCGTTTATTTCGCGTATCTCGCGCTGCATCAATTAGTAAATACTCGAATTTCACCGGTTAGTATGCGATGCCTTTGCTAAATTCGTGTGATAGCTATTAGGAAGTATTTTATACTTTAGTGTTGTATTCTCTTCTGGTGTGCGACAAGTGGTTGCTAGATCCTTAAGAGAACGTAGTTCAGGTTTTCCGTTGGTATCCATAATAAGTGATACTTACTAGCTTTTAGTAAATACTTGGATTTCATCATACGGTAAGGGACGTATTGGTTAAATTTTTGTGATTACTAAAGGTGGTAGTATTGGGCACTTTAGAGTTTACTCTCTTTTGGTGTGCGATAAGTGGCTGCTAGGTCGTTAAGAATTTTATTCATGGATTTCTTTTCGAAATAATAATATAATAATATTAAATAAATGTAGAGTTATCGAGTCATGGTTTCAACGATCACCTTGATTGTATGGACTATCCTTGAGATCATTCTGTGATTTTTTGTTCTCAGTCTGAGTATGATCCTTGGTATCAGATCGGTTTAAGTGATACCAATTTGTTTGTTTGTGTGAAGTCCCGAAAATCCATACCCTTTGAGTCAACAATAAACCACACATGTCTAACTCAAAGTGAGTAGAAAGTCAGATCATCAAGGGTAAAATAAAGAAAACAAAAGAATAGAACAGAATCTCACTCGAATGGAATAACATATAATATTGAACAAATATCTTTACAGTGGAAAACTTTTAAAATACATATATCATAGACTAACCTAATTTCAGCTTGGACAGTTATAAACATCCGTCCTTACAAATGCTGACAATCATCAATCAATGCAGAATAAGCAAAGCGGATAATAGAATACGACCATACATAGATGAATATCTCCAACTCCCCTCTGGAAACTCCAACCGTCTTCAACTAAACCTGAAACTACTCGGAAATGACCCGAGTATTGAAAATACCCGGTTAGGCTTGATAAACCAGCATGAGAAAAACTCAATAATAAATGGCAGTGTCATATATCAGCCCTTGAATAAAATTCTTTGAAAAGAAGGAGCATCTCATAAGACCACGTCCAAACATAAACATGGACGAGTTTTTACCTTATGATAACTAAGTCGCTTTTATACGTCAAAACATTTGATAATTTTGGAAATGCGGATTACGAATCTTAAGGCTGAGTTAACACTAGAGGGGGTGAATAGTGTTTAATGGATTTTATGGAAATTTTGAAATCTTTTCAAATTAAACACAAACAGATGCAATTCACAAACACAAAGACAATCATAGAACCAGACACATATGCAAATGGTAAATAAAAGCAGTAAAGGAAAGAAAACACCGAATTTTATACTAATTCGGAGTTTCCTTACATCCAGTCCCACAAAATTTCTTGTGCAGATTTCTTTTCAAATATAATGTCGATATTACAACCTCGATTTCAAGGCCACGAGATACACCCTCTTGTCTCCGAGTCCAAGGCAAACTCTCTTGATTTAACCAGGCTACAAGATCACCTAATTGATTTATGGGCTACAATCACACCCAATTGATTTACGGGCCACAATCACACAATTTCCAATCACACTTTGATAGAGAGACTTGATACACTTCGATCTTTGATTACAAATGATCCTATAGCTCTGAATAGCACTGAGATCTTTGAGAGAGAGTGGCAGAGAATTAATCTAGAGACGATCAAGTTTGATTCACTTAGGATTTCGGCAGAAGCATTTGAAATATAAGAGAATATTTGAGTGGAGAAGAAGGAGTGAAGAAATGAAGAAAAACTAACTTAAAATTCGTTGAAAACAACTGGTATATATAGGAGAACAACGGTCATGTCCATTCGCGAAAGGTTATGACGAATGGACACTTCTTTTAAAAATTTGAAATTTGAAATCTACGGCTACCATATCGACATGCGGGGTATAGGGATGTCGACATGCCTATGTTATTTTTGAAAATTGGTTTTGCTTTAAAATGATTTCTATTCTAAAACTTGTCAAAATAATTTCTAAACTTTGTAAACCCTTTTGAATATAGTTTAAACTTATAAAAGAGTTTTAGAAAGTAATCTTAAAATATATAATCTATAATATACAAGTAATTAAAAACTAAGTATAGACTTCTTTAAAATATATTTTCTAGATTTAAATCTTAAATATTAAAATCAAGAGATAATTTAAAAACAAGAGATGATTTTGAGATCAAAATATTAAAAGATGATAAGAATAGTTTTTGAATTAAGGCTAAAATATTTAAATTGATAGAGATGACTTTTAAAAAGATAGTTTTTGAAAATAGTTAAAATAAATTATTTTGAACATTTCGTGGATTCCATTCCACTAGAGAAGATAGCAGGTTCCATCCCACTAAAGAGGTCGTGGGTTCCATCCCACTATTAAAGCGAGAAGGTGGATTCCATTTCACAATTAAAATCCGAATAAAGATTTAAGTGTTATTATGACGTTTTAACATAAATCTAGACTTTATTACTTATCTTGAACTCTTGAACTCTTGATACTCATGAGTCTTTAGTCTTGATTTCTTCAATCTTGAATTCGTCAGTCTTGAATCTCTAAACTATGCAATTTTCATTCTCAGTACCTGCATACATACATACATACATACATACATACATATACATATATATATATATCCTACATATACATATATATCTAGATAAAGATACTAGTATTTATATTTTATAACAAGTCCTAACGTTGTTGTCATCAAAACCATCATCTCAGGAACCAACATATATTATTTCTAATGACATATCTTTGAAAACATTTGCAAGTAAATTTATTAATCTTAGCCGAAATGGTTACATTATTAAATTCCAGCATACTAACCACAAATGCGGGTTCTACAAAAATAATGGCAGCCACTTATTGGAAATTGGGTTTCCATACAAATGACCAGGTGAAGGGACTACCTTCCGGCAATACATCTTTAGAAGAATGTACCAAGGCCCAACAAATGGTCCTCTACCAACACAAGACCGGCCTACCTCTTTCTAGATAGTACCGAATATGTCATCACCTCGGTCGTTACCGACCTATCCGAAACATCTCTTAGCATACACCATAATAATTTAAAGCCGAACATCATAGCGGGTAGAAATATATCTAGAAGGGGATGATCATACCCTAATGGTTGTGAACCACATAGCCTTACCGCATCTACCCTATTTCGGTCATTTCCCGGTTGATGAGGCTTGAAGTAAAGATTACCTTTACATATAGCACATCTCTTTCCACTTTGAATGCCACATTACCATTCCATAGTCACATGACTGATTTCTACAAACATATAACTTCTTGAGCTCGAATGTCTCTGGAAAGGGTGTTATGCTAAGAGAAGGTGTCTTCTCCGCCACCGACTGATATACATTATATAGATACCACTCATTGTGATTTAGAATGCAAGGTCAGATACTCGTCAATACAAGTTGTCCAGGAACATGACAAACCAAAGGCACTCTCCTACCACATCATAAGATTGGTATCGAACTGTCCTTGTGTTTCTGAGATTTTTCGTAACAAAGAGACCACCGCTACTATAACTATTCCGGGAGTTATCCCTAATTAAATCAACAAGAAGTCCTTTCTTACTATCCGTCTCAATGTCTTTAACTTCTGATCTTTTACTTCGAATACGTAGATTGGTTCGAAGTGTTCTTTCGGATAGGAATCACCCAAATCCAACCCCGTTTCCTTCAAAATCCAATTATCGATAAACATTAAATATGAGTACACAAGATTTATTAAGCCTCTTTTCTATTTAATCCTCTCGGTTAGTTACAAAAATCTATTTTTAATCTTAGAGTAATTCTAAGTAAATTCACTTTCTCTTAGGAAAATATTTCCAATTTTCTTACTTAACATTCGCTCTAAATTTCTTTAACTTTTAAGTGGATAAAAAACAATGTTATTTAAGACATCGATTACTATAAACCAAAAAATCAATCTTAGAAAACATTATTGAGTAAATAGGATCATGGAAATTATTCTACTTTTACTTAATATCAATTTCCGTATTCAACAAGTGTTATGGGCGGAATAACGGTGAAATCACCTTTTAAATTCCACGAATGGGACGAGTTCCCTCTTTAGACTTTAATACCA
Organism: Allium fistulosum; assembly: GCA_030737815.1. Lineage (NCBI taxonomy): Eukaryota > Viridiplantae > Streptophyta > Magnoliopsida > Asparagales > Amaryllidaceae > Allium > Allium fistulosum. The sequence continues at coordinate 930,725,732 of CM060906.1, forward strand.
AGTATAACAAGATCATTTCTATGCAATCCAAGTTGTAATTTATAAATCAAAATCTTCTATACTTAACTTGCTAAATTTCTGAAAAATATAAATTCTCTTTTACTATGAGAAAACTTAATATGATCTTTTTAGAGCATTCGGGCTTTCCCTTCGATTTGTTCCACCCCTCGCCTAAAAGATAAGGCGAAGGCCAAGTAAGTTTAGAGCACTGGTTACTTCATCCCTAACCTTGGTTACACACCTTGTTTTATCGCTTAGCTCTCACAAGTGGGACAAATGTACTAATTGTTTTCGCATACTCAATTATTGATTAAATGATCTTAAAATTCCTTTACTATTCATTTAAAAACATTTCTAAATGATTCAGGAAAGAATCACCAAGCTTAGAATCATATTTTCAAAGTTATAGAAACTGCTGCAAAAGCATTGCAAATGGTGTTTTAAAGCTATATTGACCAAATTGACTTTTCTATCTTTTAAAATTCCATTTTTTCGACTTAGATAAATTTTAAAACATTTTAAGAGAATTTTCCATATTTTTAAAATATTGAAAATATCAATTTCTAACTTTGGTCACTTAACTGCAAAAGCGCGATTTTTGTGAAAATTTATTTTGGACATATTCCAAAATATACAAGATAAAATGTTGATTTACTTTTCCCATTTGAAAACTATGGATATAACAGTCCGAACAATTCTTGTTTCGAAGAAATCCGAGCTATATTTCATACTATACATTCATTTAAACTTTCCAGCGCAAAATCGCGAACTATCGTTGCACGACGCGCCTAGTTTTAACTTGATTTTCAAAACTTGAAATAAATTCTCCAAATTGAACTTAATTACTTATAAAATCATTATAAATCATTTCACATCAATATTTCCACTATTTGGATAATTTAAAATTAATTCCCCTTATCTTATATTATAATATTATTTTATTCATAATATTTTATTATTAAATTTTCCAAATTCAATTTCTATCCAATTAAATTTGAAATCAAATTCCATTTCAAATTCAAACTTCAACTTAAATTCAAATCAATTCCAATTTCATTTTTTATATTTCAATTCCAACTTCAAAATTGATTTCAATTTCACTATTCATCTCAATTTCGATTTCAAAATCAATTTTACTTACACTTTCAAATTTGATTTCAAATCCGATTTCGATTTTAAATTCAATTATACTTCAATTTGAATTTCATTTTCAATTTCATATTGAATTCCACTATTCAAAAAGAGGCTTAATAGTTCCAGCACATACCATATTAATAAAATTGGTCATATTTAACAAAGAGGAATACTTAATCACAAGTGAGCATAATCACTTTCAATATGCATCAATAACATAACATCTATTCCCATAGCATAGTGATTATCAATAAGTGAGTATATTATCATAACTTAACTATTCAACCAACGTATTCAAACATTCATGTAATGACCCGTAAATTTTAACAGTTTAATAACGTAATTAACTGAATTTTTGTGAAATTTTAAATATTTGAATTTAGAATTAAAAATTTGATATTTGGAATACGTCTGTTTAAACATAGCAACTGGTAAATTTTTATCAGATAATATGGAAGTTTATTATCTTGTGTAATTTTATATAATTTAAATTAGTTAATATTTGATGAAAATAAAATATTTTCCAAACCTGAATATTTTTATATAATAAATTTGTAAATCATCTTTTGAGTGTGACGTCATCTTTCGTTTCATTAAATTTGGACTGTTATTGCTCCGTCTATCTTATTTTCGGCGAATTAGCAGCATATTTGGTACCGATTATCGACTTTTGATAGGGTGATCATACCACTAATATCTGTATACCATTTTGATCGTCTCGTCGTGCTGATCTCCAAGGTATATTCATTTGTGTAATTCGGAGTCCGGTACGCAGTGAAATCCGTGAAACGGTTAACCGTATCGACATCCATTTTTCGAGCTTTTGATATTTAGTGTCATTCAAATTTCAAACGGCTGAATTAAAACAACCACTGGCATTTATTATTTACCGAATCAATGGCTAGCTGTTACTTTCATCATTTCAATTTATTAGCCAGTGGTACGTTTCTTTCTCTGTGCGTTTTGCTTTTGAAATCACATATTTAGATTTCGTATCCCTTTGCTATTCATTTTCTCCTTCCTGCCAAACCCTTACTCTTCCTTTTTTTTTCTTTTTTTTCTTCGGCCATGGTAAATAAAAAAAAGTGAAATGAGCAGCTCTCCCACCACTGCTCCTTCTTCATTCCATATTAACTACTCTTCCATGGCTGAGGAAAACCACCATTCTCCTCCCCTCTCCTTCGCGCAACCCAAGCCTTCACCTTCCCGAGATCCATCGCATTCGCCACCCACCTTGAACCAAATTCGCTGCAATCAACCCAACCGAGCCTCCCTGACGAGTGCCGCCCTTCCTCCTTTTCTTCCCATCGCCTGCCATCCATCCCAATTTACTGAGAGTTCCATGACCAAAGCACCTCAACCACAGCAGCCACCTTCTTCCCTCCATGCTTGCCACCCTCGTGCTCTTCTCTGATGAAAAGGTATATATATATATACATCAAGGTGTATATACGTATGATCTTATGTATATAAAGTTTATATATATGTGTGTGTGTTAAAAGTGTATATATATGTTAGTTTTATATTTACTGGGTATTATAACTGTTAGTTCGTATATATGATCTGATTTATATCAGATTTTTTTTTACTTTTTTTTTACATAAGGTTATATTTGCTTTTTGAGGGTGATGGTATAGTACAGTTGTTTTTTTTATATATTTTAAGTTATGTGTATAAGTTGATTTATTGTTATACAGTTATATTATATATAATAGAAATTTATGACCTGTTTGACATTATGTAACTTAGTACATGATAATATATTAGTTATTATATTAGTTTATATAAGTAAATGGTTCTGTCAAGTTTATATATATAAGTTATACAGATTGTTAATAAGTTGTTTATATGGATATGGTTTGAAACCCATTAGTTATATGTAAGTTTAAATATACTGTTATATAGTTATATAGTATCTTATAATCTGTTTATATTAAAACAGGTTTTTGTAATATTGATATATATGTTTATATAACTTATCTTTGATTTGCTTGTACACATAAGTGTATATATATATGTTTATAGCTGACCTATTTGAATTTATATGTGTAAGATAATAAAGAAAGGTTATATTGAATTTTTATATCAGATGTATATAAGTATATATATTTTTTCATTTTAAAAGTAGTTCGCATATTTGGGAAAGCATACATGCAGCAGCATCATCCCTTTTGGGAAAAAGTATATACATACTTGTTTATTATTATCTATGGTTACATTTTGTTTTACAGCATGATATATATTGATTTTTTTAGACCTTACTTTTTCTTCTTTACTGTCTTTTGGGAATTCTATTATGTTTTATATAATAAGTAAGTTGTGTATAATATATATGACTTGCATGTTAGTACAATTTTCAAGTGTGTGTGTATATATATATATATAATTAAAATAAATTTATACATGTAAGCATTTGCATTTTAATAAGTATAAATATAAGTATTTATGTTAAATATATAATGTATATATATGTTTGATTTTTTCTATGTGTGTTTTAATTTGAAACAATGGATTTTGATATATATATATATATATATATATATTTAATTTAATATATGTAAGAATTTAGAATATGATTTTATATATGTATATAGTTATATATAGTTATATATATAATCTCTCTGATGCCAATTATCTTCATCGATCCAGTTCTAATTTGATTTGTTTCATCGATTCCTGTTATCAGCTCTGTTCGTCGAATTCGTGCCAATCTAGCTTTGTTTTGGAATTCATTCTTGAATTCATAACTCATCTCATTCGCGTTCATCTCTAGCCTCAGAAGGTGAGCAATCACTCACGATTAACGTTCTTATATTTATTAAATTTGATTTCAATTGAAACGACAATTGAAATATGCTGCTAATTTGAACTGTTATTTATTTAATCGTTATATATGATATGCTATCATCTGTAATTGTTCACCTGTGGGATATGACACCATCTCTTGTTGTTTATATTTTGTTTTATTTATCACTGATGATATATCCCTGTTGTTGATATGTTATATTAATTTCATAACTGTTCTCACTCTGCAAGTTCCCTGTTAGTATAGAATTCCCTATGGGTTGAAATGATACATACCCGAACGATATTGTAGAGTAGGAGAAAATCGTTATGGGTTGAAATGATAAACCCTAGCGATTTTCATTGAATTGAATTTAAGGTTGCGGGTTGAAAAGATATATACCCGTAGATATTTAAATTGCGAATTGAAATGATAAATATCCGTATCACTTGACCATAGGATAGAAAATTATATACAGACACCGTTGGTCTATATATATATATATTTTTTGAAAATAATTTCCAAGGTTTTGAAAAGAAATATATGTGGTTTTAATAAATATTGATTTTACAATATTATATTTTAATATAGATGTAACGACCCACTATTTTGGACCATTCAAATCGACAATAATCCACACATGTCAGACTTGAATAATGCAAAATAACAGATTGTAATAAAATTTGGAGCAAATAAAATCATTCCCAGAATCACAGACACAGAATATCAGAAGAACTCACAGCGGAAAATAAAATAAATAGTGCTTCATGAAGCCACTACAATACAGAGTCTCAAAAGCAGATACAAAATACATAGTTTGAAAACAAATACAGTAGAAATCTGTAATGACCCAAGATTTTAGGAATCTATTCTGAAAAATATAAATGAATTCAAAATAATTTTTGAATTAATTTTGAAAGGGGAGTGATATAGCTTGATAGTGTATCAGTATGTGTGTACATGTGTGCACAGGAAATGCACATGAACAAAAGCTAAAATCCCTGAACTCTAAGAATAAATACATATTGATATGTATGGAAATATATATATATATATTAAATCCTTAAAAGCTGAATGCATAAGTAAATATGCATATATGGATGCTACTGAATATTTTGAGTGTACATGTGCATGTGTGTGTCAATACAGTATGATGTATAAATATATATATATATAGGTGTACTAATTATTTCAGTAAGACTTATATAAATATATATATGTGTTAATAAAATACTAGAGTTCAAATTAGTAAGATAAAATATACAGACATATTTTAGTATATAGGAAGAAAGAAAGAAAAACTGAATATATAAAAAGGAGTAGTCCTCTTGTAAATAAATAAAGAAGGTACATATCATTTACATGAAAGCTAAAAATAGGAAAAATAAGACAAACAAGGAAATGTTTGCTATAGGCAAAATTAGGAAGAGTATTTGATAAATAATAAAATCAAGTCACATTTTTGGCATGATTGTAGACAAAGGAAAAAGTATTTTCTGAAAAGCAAAATTCTGAAAAGAATGTAACCACTTTTCTCTTCACCTAAATTAAGCCGGGAAGGGTAGAACTTTGGGTTTAAATAAAATGCAGATAACATGATTTTTCTGGTGGGCAAAAATGGCTTTAGCCAATACCCAAAACCCTAAGGAAGACCCTGTATATATACATGTATATGCAGCAGCCTCCTCTCCTTCTCAAAAAAGAACTTTGACAAAAAAAAGAAACAACACCATAGAAATCATAAGGCAAGGGAAGGAAGAGAGCTTGAGGCTAAAGGCAGAAGTTCATCAATTAATTAAGGAAGCAAAGAAGAGAGCTAGGTGAGAAAACTCACTCAAAAATCTAAGGCAATAAGTCCTAATGTAGGCAGCCAGCTATAAGTAATTTTCTTAAAAATATACTTTCATATGAGAATGCTTATCTGTGATTTTAAAACTGAAAATGTTTTGATTCTCTTTGGTTGATCACTTGTTTTATTATAAGAAAGCTTTATGTGTTGTTAGTATACATATATGTTTTATAAATCCAGATCTATGATATGTTAATGTTTAGGAACATAAACAAATACCCAGAAAATAAAATGTTGAAAATAGGCAAGTAGTATTGGTTTTGGCTCAACCCAGAAAGATGTAAATAATGTTGAGCTGCAATATACTTATGTATAAGTGCTGAGGCTTGAGACAAAAAGGAATTAGGGGTGCAATAGGGTTGCCTATGTGCTGATGCTCCTGATTCAATGAAAATATATATATATATATATGTTCATATGCATAGCAAACAAAATTTTGTGATTCAGTGAAACCAGGTCATTCTGAGTTTAACTCAAGCACAAATGTTTGCAAAAAGGAAAAACTCTCTCAAAAGCCATAAGCCAATGTTAGTTGCCTACACCCTTTTTAAAATACCAGAATGTATACATATGCATACAGAACCTTATTTATTTAGTCACCAATGGTTGTTTGCTTGCTTGTCTCTGTATGGTTTTGAATAATATGAGATGCCATGATATGGATGTTTTAGTTAGTGAAATGGATCACTGAATGGTTTAGTCATGAAAAATCAAAAGAGTTATTATTAACTTAAACCTGATTAGGAAATTTGGGGTCAAGAACACTGCAGGAATGACTTGTGTTCTTGAGTAGCACAAGTTGACACATGGCTTGTTTAAGTCCTGAGATCTTTGTGTAATGGAGTGAATTAGTTCATTACAGTGTGTCCATTGATTCATAAATATTGCAGGTGAGACCAGGATAGATAATTATACCAAGGGAATAATATTTGGGATGATGAGAAAACTAGAGTTTTTCCCAGAATTGAAATATGAGGATTGAATAAATGATTTAACTCATATTGGTTATTTTCCTGTTTGGTATGAATGATTGTGTGATTATGTCTGAATTGTATGCTTGAATGTATATGTCATATTGATATATGTAGTCTCTGGAAAGGAAAATTAAAGTGTGCACATGCACAATGACACAGAGCATGCACACAAGTATGATCTGATTCCAAAGGGCAGAACTTTATGTATATGTATTTAATTTGATTTTAACCTAATTAACTAGTTGCTTTTGTGAATTTTCTCATACCAGACATGTGTCTGACCCTAGTGTGCTAATGGCATCTGGGGTGTCTCATTTAAAAATGAGGCAGTTTCAAATGCTTTTTCAGGGATTGCAGCAACTAAGTAGGAGTAGGAGCAAGGCTTTGAGAAGAGGATTATATCATGCTAAACTTAGTTAGATAAGAGCCAAAATGATAAAATCCGCATGTATTAATGATTTAAATTGTTACTTGTATTAAGTGTTGAATATGGGATGGATATTTTGTTAAGTATTTTATTAAGAGATTGACTTGTATCTGGAATTTATGAATCTGGTTAATATCTGATATTAAAGAAGTTAATCAAAATATTGTAAGTGGATTTAGTAAGAACACCATGTTGAAGACTGAATGATTACATTTTATAAATGTATTAGTCAATTTTGAGTCATTATAAAGGATTTAAGTTTTGGGAAATCTGGATAGTTGATTCTCAGAAAAATTAAATGGTTTTGTCTTTCAAACATGGTAAGTGTATACAAAAGATAATAGGCATAGGTTGAATGTTTTTATGACTGCAAGGTTCCCATAATCTAACTTGTTTCATACAAATGTTTCATGTCTTATTTTTAAATAAAGGAAGGATCTGTAATAAGGGAATTGAAAGCCAGATCCAAATAGTTGCAGTTATATATGCACATAAACATGTTTTGTGCAAATATTAATACACCCTTTTCCTTTGTATATGTAATAGGAATCTGAATTTTTATTCAGATTTTAACCAAATGCATTTTAAATTCCAGACAGATTTTATAAGAAGAAAATCAAACATGAATGAAATTTTTATTGCATATAACACTGTACTATGTGTGGATTGATTAAATTCAATCAATCCAATCTCCTCTTGTTTTCCAGAACTCTGATTTAAACAAGAGAGGCATATACATCCTCACATGTATGTGCTTATCTTTGTGAAAGTACTGATATATTTATATTGGTTAATTGTTTTGATCCTGGATGTATTTTGGTTTATTGGAAAAAGAAAATGACCCTGGAAAATATAATTGTAATAAATGATCAATCTATATATCATCTCTGATAGTTCTAAGGAAGTTTAAATCGAACTTAAAAGTGTAAATGAATGTAGGTGGACATCCAGACACATATAAATTGAATGTGCATATGCATGTACATAGAAATCGAATTTAGACGACAGTCTAAATAATTTAGACGTCTGAGATTAAACTTAGACGACAGTCTAAATAATTTAGACGTCTAAGGTTAAATATAGACGTCTGTCACAAAATAATTAGATGTCTGAATTCAGTTCAAAATGTCTTTTTCTCTCTGTTTCAATTTTTGATCTATGAGCCGTTTGTCATAATTAGATAGACTTCTGTAATTAAGTTTAGACGCCTGTCATAAGAATTTAGACGTCTGAACTGCTGATTTTGCCTAATTTGCCTATTTAGAAAAGAAATAAGTGGCTATGTCAATAGCTTGTATGGCATTTTGATTTCTACGTGATTTAAATTCCCTTTGATGGAAAAAAAATCCTTATGAAATTAGGGTAGAAATAGGAGGGTCATTTCAGTTGGTATCAGAGCTATGTTATTCAACATAGTAGAAGTAAAGATCAAGTTCTTAGATAGAAATAAAATTTAAAGGAACTAAATATATATATCAATGTTTTCAGTGTGAAAAAAAAACCACTGAAATAATAAAATTACCAATCAAACTAACCAGCTATGTAAATTATTATTAGCAAACTATGGTAGGGAGACCACCAAATCAGGGAGCAGGATCTTCCCATGCACCCCCAATGGTCAATCTGCAAGACTTGGTGAGAGCATTTAGGGATGGGGCAGGACAAAGGCAACAAAATCCCTATGAAGAACTCTCAAAATTACTTAAGACATATACTCATTTAGGAGGCAAAAGCTTTGAAGGGACAGAGAGTATCATGGAAATTCAAACATGGTTGAGAACATTGGAAAGAATTTTCAATGACATGCAACTTGATGATCAAAGAAAGAGGCAAGTGGCTTCAAGACAGCTAAAAGGAGTAGCTTTAGGCTGGTGGGAAGTTATTATTGCAGGAAGAAATGAGAATGAAATCACTTGGAATCAATTCAAAGAGATGTTGGAAGCAAGGTTTGTACCAGCATCAGCAAAGATTACCTTGCTAGAAGAATTTATTAGACTTAGACAAGGAACCATGACTGTCACAGAATACACTCAAAAGTTTGAGGGGCTTTCCACATATGGAGCAATGCTTGTGGCAGATGAGGCATCCAAAAATGATAGGTACATAAAAGGGTTGAACCCAGGACTTAGCAGAGCCATGTTACCCTATGCAGACAGGACTTTTGACCATGTGATAGACTTAGCTTTGAGGTTGGAACAGCATGACAAGGAAAGGGAGAAGTTCAGAAATTTTAAGAGCAATAATACCAAGAAGAGTAAGGGGAGGTATCACCCTTATGATAAGAAGAAGGAAGAGGCCAGTAACAAAGGCACTGGAGATGTCAAAGCTAAGGAAACCAAGAAGAAAATTGTGTGCCATCAGTGTGGAAAAGAAGGACATATCAAACCAAGATGTCCAGAATTGAAAGGAGGAGCTTTCAAGTGCTATCTATGTGGGAAAGAGGGGCATATGAAGAGGAATTGTCCTGAGTACAAACAGCAAGGAAAATTGGCAAATTTGGAAGGAAAAGGCAACGCCACAGTGGAGAGTAACACTGAAAACCATAGCCAAGTGGAAGGTACATTACTTATTTGTACCATGCCCATAGTAGTAGTATATGATACTGGGGCAACTCACTCTTTAATTTCTTATGAACTAGTTAAAATGCTAAAACTGAATTGCATATTGGTTGAAACCCCATTGCATATACAAAGTCCACTGGGGAGTTCTAGTGTTTTAAATATGATTTGTGTGGATGTGGAATTAAACATAGGAGGAAATGTTTTTATTTCCAATTTATATGTTTTGAATTACCCAAATATAGGTGTTATTTTGGGGGTAGACTGGTTAAGGCAATTTAAAGCCATAATTAATTTAGACTCATCCACCATATCATTGCAAAATTCTAGAGGTCAGAGAATCACAGTTTTATGTGAAGTAGCTAAGGAAGGAAAACTATATCACTTAGTTGACTCAGAAAAAAATTCTATTGAACTAACCATTGAAGAAATTCCCATAGTCAATGAATATTTGGATGTGTTTGGTGAGGTCAAGGGTGTTCCACACCATAGACCAGTAGAGTTCCAGATCAATCTAGTTCCAGGAGCAAGCCCAGTGATTAAAAAGCCAACTAGAATGGGGCCAAATGAACTAAAGGAATTAAAGAAACAGTTAGAAGAACTGGAAGAAAAGGGTTTTATAAGACCAAGTAATTCTTGCTGGGGAGCACCAGTGGTATTTGTTAAGAAACAAGATGGTTCCTTAAGACTCTGTATAGATTATAGAGAATTAAACAAGGTAACTATTAAAAATAAATACCCATTGCCAAGAATAGATGATCTTTTTGATCAATTAGCAGGGGCAAAAGTATTTTCTAGACTAGACTTAGCATCTGGTTTTCATCAAATGAAGGTGGAAGAATCAAGCATCAAGTACACTGCCTTTAACACTAGGTATGGGTTGTATGAATTTTTGGTTATGCCATTTGGTTTGACCAATGCACCATCATACTTTGTAGATTTAATGAACAGAACCTTTAGAGATTATTTAGACAAGTTTGTGCTTATTTTTATTGATGACATTTTGATTTATTCCAAAACAGTGGAAGAACATAAGCATCATTTGCACCTGGTTTTGTCTAGGTTAAGGGAAAAAGATTTAAAGGCAAAATTTTCAAAATGTGTATTTTGGAAAGAGGAAGTACATTTCCTTGGCCATGTTATATCTGCTCAAGGAATTTCTGTGAACCCTAATAAAGTAGTGGCTATTCAAGCATGGAAGAGGCCAAGCACTGTGAGTCAAGTAAGGTCATTTATGGGGATGGCAGGGTATTATAGGAGGTTTATAAAAGATTTTTCAAAAATCTCTACACCACTCACTAACCTAACCAGGAAGAACCAAGCTTTTGTTTGGTCAGAAAAATGTGAGAAGTCTTTTGAACAGTTGAAGGAGGCATTGGTGAATGCTCCAATTTTAAAGGTACCATATGGAAATGAAGAACTAGTGGTATACACTGATGCTAGTGGATTTGGCTTGGGTGCAGTGTTGATGCAACGAGGCCAAGTCATTGCATATGCATCCAGACAACTTAAACCCCATGAAGTAAGGTATGCCACACATGATCTCGAATTAGCAGCTGTGATCTATGCTTTAAAACTTTGGAGGCATTATTTGTTAGGCACAAAGTTTGAACTGTACACTGACCACAAGTCTTTGAAATATTTATTTTCACAAAAAGATTTGAACATGAGGCAACATAGATGGGTGGAGTTCTTAGCTGCCTATGACTTTGACATACTCTATACACCAGGCAAAGCAAACAAAGTTGCAGATGCTCTAAGTAGACAACATGCTAAATTGGCTATGATGATGATAGAAGAATTTAAAGATTTGTCTTTGCTAACTGAGTTAGAAATTGGGGAGAATGGTTGTGTGCACATGGATGAGCAGATGCATGGTGCACAAGAATATAAAGGGAAGTTAAGCTTAATGACACTCCAACCAGATTTAATTCTGAAGGTAGGAAAGATGCAAGAACAAGATGCCAACTTGTTAGAGAAGAAAGTGCTCCTCTCAAGAGGGGAGGAAGTGATGAATCACCATATTGATAAAAATGATTATATGAGATACCAAAATAGGATGTGTGTACCAGAGGACACAGAATTGAAGAAAGAGATATTGAATGAATATCACAGAAGTAAATACTCCATACACCCAGGCAACACAAAAATGTACCAAAATTTGAAAAGAGACTTCTGGTGGAAGGGGATGAAATCTGATGTAGCTAAATACATTGCCAAATGTATGACTTGCCAACAAGTCAAGGCTGAAACCCAAAGGCCATCAGGGTTGATGCAGTCTCTTAGTGTACCACAGTGGAAGTGGGAAGACATATCTATGGACTTCACAGATGGACTGCCTAGATCTAAGAGAGGTAATACAAGTATATGGGTGATAGTTGATAGGCTAACCAAGGTAGCACACTTCATCCCAGTCAAGTCAGAAAGAACAGCACCAAAATTAGCTCAAATTTTTATAAAGGAAGTGGTAAAGTTACATGGCATTCCCAAAACCATTGTGAGTGATAGGGATACCATCTTCACTTCAAAATTCTGGAGAAGCTTTCAAGAAGCAATGGGAAGTGAACTATGTTTAAGTACTGCCTACCATCCTCAATCAGATGGGCAGACTGAGGTAGTAAACAAAGTTTTGGAGGACATGTTGAGGGCATGTATACTGGATTTTGGGGGCAACTGGGAAGATTATCTTCATCTAGTTGAATTTACATACAACAACAGCTACCAAAGTACCATAGGAATGGCTCCATTTGAAGCCTTATATGGTAAACCCTGTTTGTCACCTGTTTGTTGGGTAGAAGCAGGAGAAAGGTCTATTTTAGGACCTGAGTACATACAAGAAACTAAGGAGAAAATTGAATTGATAAGAAGAAGAATGGCAGCAGCTCAAGATAGGCAAAAGAAATTTGCAGACATGAGAAGAAGGCAGGTAGAATATGAAGTGGGAAATTTTGTTTTCATCAAAATCTCACCTATGAAAAATGTGCTGAGGTTTGGAAAACAAGGCAAATTAACCCCAAGATATATTGGACCATACAAAATTTTGGAGAGAATTGGTCCCTTGGCATATAAGTTGGAATTACCAGAAAACATGCAAGGTATACATGATGTTTTTCATGTATCACAATTGAGAAGGTGGGTCCATGACAAGGAAGAAATTCTTGAGACCCCAACCCAAGTGCAGATAAATCCTAATTTGATTTATGAAAAGGATCCAGTGGGAATTTTGGCAAAAGATGTGAAGAAGTTGAGAAATAAATCTCTGAAACTTGTGAAGGTACAGTGGAGTCTTGATCCTAGTGATTGCACATGGGAATTAGAAGATAAAGTTAGGATAAATTATCCTAAGCTATTTTCAGATTAAAGGTAATTCTGATTTTTGATTGTTTTATTTTGTTAGATGCATATGTTTTTAGTTATCATAGAACTAAAAATTTATTTGGTTGAGAATGTATTTGTTCTCTAAATTAAGTTTAAAATTTATTTTAAGCTTAGGAAAATTGTGGGACACAATTTCTAAAAGGAGGGATGTATGTAATGACCCAAGATTTTAGGAATCTATTCTGAAAAATATAAATGAATTCAAAATAATTTTTGAATTAATTTTGAAAGGGGAGTGATATAGCTTGATAGTGTATCAGTATGTGTGTACATGTGTGCACAGGAAATGCACATGAACAAAAGCTAAAATCCCTGAACTCTAAGAATAAATACATATTGATATGTATGGAAATATATATAAATATATATTAAATCCTTAAAAGCTGAATGCATAAGTAAATATGCATATATGGATGCTACTGAATATTTTGAGTGTACATGTGCATGTGTGTGTCAATACAGTATGATGTATAAATATATATATATATATATAGGTGTACTAATTATTTCAGTAAGACTTATATAAATATATATATGTGTTAATAAAATACTAGAGTTCAAATTAGTAAGATAAAATATACAGACATATTTTAGTATATAGGAAGAAAGAAAGAAAAACTGAATATATAAAAAGGAGTAGTCCTCTTGTAAATAAATAAAGAAGGTACATACCATTTACATGAAAGCTAAAAATAGGAAAAATAAGACAAACAAGGAAATGTTTGCTATAGGCAAAATTAGGAAGAGTATTTGATAAATAATAAAACCAAGTCACATTTTTGGCATGATTGTAGACAAAGGAAAAAGTATTTTCTGAAAAGCAAAATTCTGAAAAGAATGTAACCACTTTTCTCTTCACCTAAATTAAGCCGGGAAGGGTAGAACTTTGGGTTTAAATAAAATGCAGATAACATGATTTTTCTGGTGGGCAAAAATGGCTTTAGCCAATACCCAAAACCCTAAGGAAGACCCTGTATATATACATGTATATGCAGCAGCCTCCTCTCCTTCTCAGAAAAGAACTTTGAGAAAAAAAAAAGAAACAACACCATAGAAATCATAAGGCATGGGAAGGAAGAGAGCTTGAGGCTAAAGGCAGAAGTTCATCAATTAATTAAGGAAGCAAAGAAGAGAGCTAGGTGAGAAAACTCACTCAAAAATCTAAGGCAATAAGTCCTAATGTAGGCAGCCAGCTATAAGTAATTTTCTTAAAAATATACTTTCATATGAGAATGCTTATCTGTGATTTTAAAACTGAAAATGTTTTGATTCTCTTTGGTTGATCACTTGTTTTATTATAAGAAAGCTTTATGTGTTGTTAGTATACATATATGTTTTATAAATCTAGATCTATGATATGTTAATGTTTAGGAACATAAACAAATACCCAGAAAATAAAATGTTGAAAATAGGCAAGTAGTATTGGTTTTGGCTCAACCCAGAAAGATGTAAATAATATTGAGCTGCAATATACTTATGTATAAGTGCTGAGGCTTGAGACAAAAAGGAATTAGGGGTGCAATAGGGTTGCCTATGTGCTGATGCTCCTGATTCAATGAAAATATATATATATGTTCATATGCATAGCAAACAAAATTTTGTGATTCAGTGAAACCAGGTCATTCTGAGTTTAACTCAAGCACAAATGTTTGCAAAAAGGAAAAACTCTCTCAAAAGCCATAAGCCAATGTTAGTTGCCTACACCCTTTTTAAAATACCAGAATGTATACATATGCATACAGAACCTTATTTATTTAGTCACCAATGGTTGTTTGCTTGCTTGTCTTTGTATGGTTTTGAATAATATGAGATGCCATGATATGGATGTTTTAGTTAGTGAAATGGATCACTGAATGGTTTAGTCATGAAAAATCAAAAGAGTTATTATTAACTTAAACCTGATTAGGAAATTTGGGGTCAAGAACACTGCAGGAATGACTTGTGTTCTTGAGTAGCACAATTTGACACATGGCTTGTTTAAGTCCTGAGATCTTTGTGTAATGGAGTGAATTAGTTCATTACAGTGTGTCCATTGATTCATAAATATTGCAGGTGAGACCAGGATAGATAATTATACCAAGGGAATAATATTTGGGATGATGAGAAAACTAGAGTTTTTCCCAGAATTGAAATATGAGGATTGAATAAATGATTAAACTCATATTGGTTATTTTCCTGTTTGGTATGAATGATTGTGTGATTATGTCTGAATTGTATGCTTGAATGTATATGTCATATTGATATATGTAGTCTCTGGAAAGGAAAATTAAAGTGTGCACATGCACAATGACACAGAGCATGCACACAAGTATGATCTGATTCCAAAGGGCAGAACTTTATGTATATGTATTTAATTTGATTTTAACCTAATTAACTAGTTGCTTTTGTGAATTTTCTCATACCAGACATGTGTCTGACCCTAGTGTGCTAATGGCATCTGGGGTGTCTCATTTAAAAATGAGGCAGTTTCAAATGCTTTTTCAGGGATTGCAGCAACTAAGTAGGAGTAGGAGCAAGGCTTTGAGAAGAGGATTATAGCATGATAAACTTAGTTAGATAAGAGCCAAAATGATAAAATCCGCATGTATTAATGATTTAAATTGTTACTTGTATTAAGTGTTGAATATGGGATGGATATTTTGTTAAGTATTTTATTAAGAGATTGACTTGTATCTGGAATTTATGAATCTGGTTAATATCTGATATTAAAGAAGTTAATCAAAATATTGTAAGTGGATTTAGTAAGAACACCATGTTGAAGACTGAATGATTACATTTTATAAATGTATTAGTCAATTTTGAGTCTTTATAAAGGATTTAAGTTTTGGGAAATCTGGATAGTTGATTCTCAGAAAAATTAAATGGTTTTGTCTTTCAAACATGGTAAGTGTATACAAAAGATAATAGGCATAGGTTGAATGTTTTTATGACTGCAAGGTTCCCATAATCTAACTTGTTTCATACAAATGTTTCATGTCTTATTTTTAAATAAAGGAAGGATCTGTAATAAGGGAATTGAAAGCCAGATCCAAATAGTTGCAGTTATATATGCACATAAACATGTTTTGTGCAAATATTAATACACCCTTTTCCTTTGTATCTGTAATAGGAATCTGAATTTTTATTCAGATTTTAACCAAATGCATTTTAAATTCCAGACAGATTTTATAAGAAGAAAATCAAACATGAATGAAATTTTTATTGCATATAACACTGTACTATGTGTGGATTGATTAAATTCAATCAATCCAATCTCCTCTTGTTTTCCAGAACTCTGATTTAAACAAGAGAGGCATATACATCCTCACATGTATGTGCTTATCTTTGTGAAAGTACTGATATATTTATATTGGTTAATTGTTTTGATCCTGGATGTATTTTGGTTTATTGGAAAAAGAAAATGACCCTGGAAAATATAATTGTAATAAATGATCAATCTATATATCATCTCTGATAGTTCTAAGGAAGTTTAAATCGAACTTAAAAGTGTAAATGAATGTAGGTGGACATCCAGACACATATAAATTGAATGTGCATATGCATGTACATAGAAATCGAATTTAGACGACAGTCTAAATAATTTAGACGTCTGAGATTAAACTTAGACGACAGTCTAAATAATTTAGACGTCTAAGGTTAAATATAGACGTCTGTCACAAAATAATTAGATGTCTGAATTCAGTTCAAAATGTCTTTTTCTCTCTGTTTCAATTTTTGATCTATGAGCCGTCTGTCATAATTAGATAGACGTCTGTAATTAAGTTTAGACGCCTGTCATAAGAATTTAGACGTCTGAACTGCTGATTTTGCCTAATTTGCCTATTTAGAAAAGAAATAAGTGGCTATGTCAATAGCTTGTATGGCATTTTGATTTCTACGTGATTTAAATTCCCTTTGATGGAAAAAAAAATCCTTATGAAATTAGGGTAGAAATAGGAGGGTCATTTCAAAATCCCAAATACATATGTCTCTAATACAAAAGCTGAAATAGAACAACTGAAACTGAAATGGATAAGTAACTAGATAAGCAGAATCTCCAGCGATTTCCTAAGCTCCAGAAAGTGAAGTCCAAAGCTGTGAATACTCAGGCTGACCCGAGCGTAAATAAAACACAAACACTCGAGTCAGGACATACATACTTATACAATGTAAACCAACTAGAGTGAACTGTAATAAAGGTACAAGTAACTTAAAGAATGCTTGGGATCGCCCATTCTTTAAGGATCCGTTAAACTATCTACTATGTAGTAATATTCGCTATTATAATAATGTCTAATATAAAATAAACATACTTATAAATAGCATTAAGGAGTGACCCAATATTCCCCTTAACACGTAATAGTCCCAGTAGTCTATCCAGTATTAGCATACTCCCAAATGGGGGCTACCCTCGATACTCCACAAGCTATAGGAGAAATCACAACTCGTAGTAAAGCTCGCTATGGTAGGTGACACGGCACAACAAGGCAATGCCAGGATAGATATAGCAATTACGCATCCGGGCTAGTTGAAACGCATAGCAGCCACTACCGCCCACCTCGAACAACACTCCCAAATCAAGGGGTGCACCCAATCAATCACAAAGTAATAGAATGGTATCGAAGAAGTGTGTCCGATCAGAGGTGCTACCTCATTGGCCTGAGAATCGCTCCTGTTTTAGCCACCTTATGCCAACTCATGGGAGTTGGGTCCACGTATATACCTTTGGATCATCGCCACCATCCTACTTCATTCTGGAAACTCCACCACGTACACAGTTGTCAAAGTGGTTTTCAGTATCGACAGAGAGTATGTCCATATCCGATCCCGGTCTCTTTAACAAAAAATAGTTATTTTAACCCGTGGTTATAAATTTCAAAAATAGTTTATATTTCAAATTCAAATACATCATGTAAGCTAAAAAAACAAAGTCATTATACCTTTAAATCAAATATTAAATTCCCAAAATTTTAGCCTTTTCTGAGTTCATTTATTCACTTAAATACTTTAAAATATTAAATTTTAGCTTTCACAGCATTTAGAAGATGCTGTAGTAAGTTACATTTGAAAACAATTCAATTCAGCAAAGACAGCATTTAAAAACTGCTGTAATAGTTCAGTTTTAGTTGAAAAATAGTTCCATTCAAAAAAGACAGCATTTACAAAACTGCTGAATAGTTCAGAGTTCAAATTAAAAGATTTAAGTTCAATCCAGCAAAGACAGCGTTTAAAAACTGCTGTAATAGTTCAATTATATTCAAAAATCACATTTCGGCCAACTACAGCACTTAACAAGTGCTACAATAGCTCTTTCATCAGTTCTAGTTCAAATTTTGTTCCTACCACTACAACACTTACAAAGTGTTGTCATGACCCTTAGTTAAATTTAGCCTTTAGTTCGTTTGTATCAACCACAACACTTACAAAGTGCTGCAGTATCATTTACTTCAGTTTTCAAGTTAAATTCAGAAATGATAGCATTTCTGAAGTGCTATTAAATGAGTTTCCAGATTTTAATTAGAATTCCAGCCATAAATAAACTTCAATTTAAATCCATTTAACTTATAAAAATCACATTTTTCCACATCAAAAATGTTCATTTAACTACCTTTAACTTATGGTTTTTATAAAGTAAAATTTTACAATAAAAATCAAATTTCCCAAAGTTTCACCTTTTAAATTCAAGTGTGTCATTTCCCATTTTTTCATTTTTAACAATTTACTTTAACACTTAAATTTAAATTTCCATTTTCATAAATAAAACTTAATTAACTTAAACTTCCATTAAAAATCAAATCAAAAATTTCCAATTTAAGTTATGTTTCAAATCACCATTTTCTATTCATTTATTTACCTTTTAAAATACATAGAAAAATCATTATTACTTTATTTAATAAATTTAAATTAAATTTAAATCAAATTATCATATTTTTTACATTTTAAAATACTTAAAAATCTCTAGAAAATTTTATAAAATAACCACGGGTCTGTATAATATTTTCTAGCCTAAGTCAAGTGATACGGATAATATATCATTTCAATCCGTAATTTACAAAGAAAATCCGGGTTTTATCATTTCAAACCCGCAATCCCAAGTAAATAAAATTAAATAAAAATCGTTCAGGCTTATCATTTCAGCCCATAACGATCTTTCCCTATTCTAAAGTCCGTTCGGGTATGCATCATTTCAACCCATAGTGATTCTATTCTACAGGGAACTTGCAGTGTGATAAACAGAATAGAATAAACAATAAAATAAAATAAAACATAACAGATGATGTGACTAGTTAATAACAGGGTTTAACATCATATAATTAACATCACAGGAAGGAATAACATAATATAATTATTTCTACACTTTCACTTGCTATCAATTCACAGTTACATAAGTATGAATGTCAGGTGTGATTACTCACATCTTTGAAGCTAGAGATCAACTAAAACAAAAAGATTCACATGCTGAGAAACACGAGAAGGCACGATAAGATTTGGGATGAGGTAACAACCAGATTTAGATCTTGAAATTATAATAAACAAAGCAATATAAATATATAATCAACAAAAATTTGGATTGAAACAAATAGGAAAATAACTAAACAAATAGAAAGATAGCTTGCCCATGCTTCCAACATTCAAGTGCTCGGCCTAGGGGTCTTATGGCTCAGCCATGACATGGTTTTTAGCTCGGGTATAGGTCCAAAAAGGCATGACTACAAAGAATTGGGAAGGTCTAGGAGTTACACATCATGAATACAAAGAAGCAAGGCATAAATAGGAGTTTTGCTCAACAATTTGGGCTCGGCCAAAGGGGGTGTGGGCTCGGCCATTCATGCTTTAGATCTGGATAGAGGGTAGGTGGATGGTTAGAGGTGGTATCATGGTGGTGGTGGAGCTAGAAGTGGCGGACAAGGCAAGATATAGTGGTGGTGTTGAAGGCAAGGTCGGCTATGACTATATAGGAAGGGTTTAACATTGTTTTTGTGGAGTTTGGATAGTCTAGGTGTCACGGCCATCTATGGTAAGAGGAGTGGGAGGGTTAGGTCATAGATGATGTGAGAAAGAGGTGGTGTGGTGGTCGGAGGTGATGGTGGGGTCTAAGGCCGAGAAAAGCAAGAGGGAATCAAGGCAAAGAAATAGGAAAAATCAATAGAAAAACAAGGAAGAAAAAGTAGAAAAAAAGAAGGAAGCCATTACCAATTTTCAGATCTGAAATGATGGCCTAAATTGTGAAGAAAGTGAGATGTTTTCACGTGAAAAAAGGGATAAAAGTCACGACAAAAAATTAAGGAATGAATAGCCAAAATTGTGGAGAAGTTATGGTAGGAAATCAAAGGGGTGGAAAGATATAAAGGCAAGAAATCAACGTAACGTATGCCTATAATTAAAACAGGTAACGTATCTTAATTGATACGTTTCCTATATAATAAAGAAATATGTATACAAGAAGCCTTCACTAAACAAATAAATACAATAACGTTTAAATAAATACATTTAAAAGATATCTGTTTTAAAGCAATAACATATATATATATATATATATATATATGAAACTTATTTCCAAGAAATAAATAAGGGGTCTAGATGTTTATAAAATGTTTTAAAATCAACTATACATATATAACATGTCATGTTGCATAGGTAAACATAAATTTGAACATGACATGACAACAAATATTATTTATATAAATTAAAATAAATAATTTACATACAATGGTTTAAAAAGAATAACTTTCACAATATTAATCAGATTTCAACGAAACAAAAAGAAGTACACTTAGAAATTTATTTACTTTCAAAAATAAATATAAATTCCAAAAAATTCAAATTTTAATTTTTTTATTAAAGTCAAAGTTTGACCATATCGGCAAAATTCACATTTCTGGAAAATATTCTATTTAAAATAATTACAAAAATACAGGGTTGTTACACTCTCCCCCACTCAAATATTTTCGTCCTCGAAAAGAACGAAACAATGAAAACAAAGAAAACAAGATAGAAAAGCAAATAGTACCTGAAATAAAAAATTCCGAATTCGAAGCACGAATGCTCTCCTCCGTCTCCCAAGTACAGTCTCGATCATCAGTACTCCACTGTACTTTGACCAGACTAACAGATTTCCTTCTCGGGTGCTTCGTACGTCTATCGACAATACGAAGTGGCTTCCTCTTGACAGTTAGGCTCAATATCCAAACTATCAAGAGCAGAAGGCTGAATAATAAGGGATGGATCATGCAGATAGCGATGAAGATAAGAAACGTGGAATACATTATGCACTCCAGAGAACTTCTCGGGCAAATCCAGACGGTAAGCCATAGAACCAAATCTTTCCACAATGCGGAAAGGACCAACAAACCTAGGAGAAAGCTTCCCTCTACGACCAAGTCGAATGACATTCCTTAAGGGAGAGACCTTAAGGAAAACCAAATCACCAACAGAAAACTCCAAACTCTGCATAAGCCTATCAGAATACTTCTTCTTCCTATCCCGAGCAATCCTCATCTTCCTCCTCATCACCTCAACTCTCTCAAAAGCCTTTAAAATCATCTCAGGACTAAGAACCAAACGATTACCGGATTCAATCCAGCAAGATGGAGATCTACAAGGTCGTCCGTAAAGAGCAACAAACATAGACGTCTTAATACTGGCCTGAATTCAAAGATAGAAATGAGATAGATAAAGGATTAAGATAAGATTAGAACAAAAGATAGAAATTATACCTGATAACTATTGTTATAGGTAAATTCAACAAGATGGAGATGATCTTCCCAAGATCCTCCATAATCAAGCACAGAAGCACGAAGAAGATCTTCTAGAATCTGATTCACCCTTTCCGTTTGACCGTCGGTCTGTGGATGGTAAGCAGTGCTCAGATTCAGACGAGTACCCAAAGAATCCTGAAAGGCTTTCCTAAACTGACTAGTAGAGATAGGATCACGATCACAAACAATACTGAGAGGAACACCATGGAGACGAACAATCTCCCTCATGTAAATCTCAAACAAACTAGAAGCAGAACGGGTAGACTTGACCGGAATGAAATGAGCTGATTTGGTCAGTCTATCCACAATAACCCAGATACTCTCATTACCTTTCCTTGTCCTCGGTAATCCATCAATGAAATCCATAGAAACCTATTCCCACTTCCAATTGGTAATCTCAAGAGGCTGCAACAAACCAGGGGTCTTCTGATGATCTACCTTGAATTGCTGACAAGTCACACACCTACTAACAAAAATGGAGATATCTCGCCTCATACCTCTTCACCAATACAACTTCTTCATATCCTGATACATCTTGGTCACACCCGGATGAATAGAAATCCTGGACTGATGATTTTCCCGAAGCAACTCCTGTCTCAATCCATCAATATTCGAGACACAAATCCTATTATTAATCCTCAAAATACCTTTATCATCAATCTGAGCTCTAATACCATCAAGACTACTACTGCCAACTCTGCTACGAACATTATCCTTCATCAATCTAAGCATCTCATCCTCATCCTGCTTAGCCATGATACGATCCACAAGAGAAGAAGAAACAACAAGCTGACACAACAAAGCGTTCTTCCGACTTAAAGCATTTTCCACAACATTAGCTTTCCCAGGGGTATAGTTGATGTCGAGGTCATAAGAAGCAAGGAACTCTAACCACCTAACTTGTCTCTGGTTCAAATCCTTCTAAGTGAAAATATACCTCAAAGACTGATGATCTGTGAAAAGCTCAAACTTAGTACCCAAAAGATGATGTCTCCAAAGCTTCAAAGCAAAACCAACAGCAAGCAACTCTAAATCATGGGCAGCATAATTGACTTCATGGGTCTTCAACTGATGACTAGCATAAGCAATCACCTTACCATCCTACATCAGAACAGCTCCCAAACATTCACGACAAGCATCAGTGTATACCGTTAATCCCTCATTTCCATTTGGAACGGTAAGAACTGGTGCGGAAGTAAGCTTGTGCTTTAACTCACTAAATGCGACCGTACACTCATCACTCCAAATAAACTTAGCATTCTTCCGAGTTAAAGCGGTGAGAGGTGCAGCAATCCGAGCAAAATTCTCAATGAATCTCCGGTAATAACCAGCAAGGCCCAGAAAACTTTGAATATTAGTAAGAGTCTTAGGAGTTTCCCAATCCTGCACAGAATAGGGATAAATAAGGACAACTGGAAAGATAGAATAAATTGAATCAAACAAGAAAAGAGAAGGAAAGAAAAGCTTACATTGATCGCAGCGATCTTGACTGGATCAATAGAAACTCCATTACCATAAACAATATTCCCGAGGAATCAGACTTCATCCTTCCAGAAATGGCATTTAGAAAATTTAGCCTTCAACTGATGATTCCTGAGAGTTTCAAGAACAGATTTCAAATGTGACTCATGCTCTTCCTCAGATTCAGGGAAGATGAGAATATCAGCAACAAAGACTAGAGCAAATTTATTAAGCACATCACGAAAAACACGATTCATCAAATCAACAAAGAAAGCAGGAGCATTAGTCAAACCGAAAGGCATGACTAACCATTCAAAGAACCCATTCTCAGTACGGAAAGCAGTCTTGGGAATACTTTCCACAACAACTTTGAGTTGGTGAAAACCTGTGGCAAGATCAAGCTGAGAGAAAACAGTAGCACCATAAAGCTGATCAAACATATCATTGATGCGAGGCATTGGATATCTGTTTTTCATAGTGAGCTTGTTCAGCTCCCTATAATCAACACACATCCGGAGAGAACCATCGGACTTAGTGACGAAAACCACCGTTGCTCCCCATTCTGAATAGCTAGGTCTGATCAGACCCTTGGAAGACAAGTCCTCAATTTGCTTCCTTAACTCAACCTTCCCCCGTGTGCCATTCTTCTAGGAGGAAGAACTACAGGTCGAGCCCTAGGAATAAGATCAATACAGAAATCAATTTCCCGCTTAGGGGGTAAAGTAGTGACTTCACCAAAGACATCGGGATAGAGTTTGACTACACGAGTCGACTGAAGATCAATAGGAGAAGCATCCAGAGAATAGATAAAGCTATCAGCATAATCATGAGGCATACGACACTGGATGACCAAAGAATTTCCCCGATCATCCTCAAGAGAAACAGTTCGGGATTTACAAGAGATGTGGGAATCATGATTCCTTAACCAATCATCTCCAAGCAATAAATCAAAAGTATCAAAACCAAGAATATAGAAATCACCACTAAAGCGATGATCAGAATGGAGGAGTTTCACCCCTCTACAAATCCTACTAATGTTCGCGGGACCCCTAATAGAATTAGAAACCCATAAAGGAACAGAAGCATACTCAGGAGAAAGGCGATGCTCAAACTTATCACAAATAGCCATAGAAATAAAACTATGCGAAGCTCCAGTATCAAATAAAACACGAACAAGATGCTGAAATAAATAAAATGTGCCTGAAGAGTACCTTGATCATCACTAAGAGCAGGAGCAGGTGCGGGTGCAACAGGAGAAGAAGCAGAGGTAACAACAAAAACACTAGATAGCTTGCCCTTCTGATGCAAAGGACAGTCATTCTTAAAATGACCCGGCTGAAGACAAACATGACAGAGATTGTTCCTGGTACTCTGAGGTGGAGGAAAAACAGCACTAACTGAAGTACGGAAACTATTAGCATAGTGTCCCTTCTGATCATACTTGAAGCAGGTAATGGTAGATAAGTCGATAGGGTGCCTCTGAGAAGGAGAAGATGATGAAGACCCCAAACCCGGATTCTTGAGCCAATTCTTCTTCTACGGGTGGAAATTGGGCTTTCTCTTCTTAGAATTAGCAGAGGAAGACTGAGATGCAGGAGCACTAGCAACAGCAAGACCCTGGGAAGTAGGGTTCTCATAACGAATAGCCATATCCATAAGCTCAGTGAAAGTGCCATGAACATGTGAAATGAGACAATCGTAGAACTCTGGGCGAGTTCCAGCTATGAACTTCTCATTTTTCTTAAGCTGGGTACCAATAAGACCAGGACCAAACTTGGAAAGTTCGTTGAACTTCCGCTCATACTCAGAAAAAGACATGGTACCCTGCTTGAGATCCATGAATTCTAGATAAAGCTGAGATTTCCCGGCTTTGGGCATCCATTTTGCCACAAAAGCCTCCCTGGAAAGAAGATACAGAACAAAACTTAAGATAGATTCAAAAGAAAAGAAATGGGGAAAATTTTAAGATAACACAAAGGATAGCTGAACTACTCCCAGGAAATATCACCCTCGTTAGTGTGAGCTATAACAGACTCCCACCAATCTAAGGCTGACTCTTGCAGTTGCCAAGCTGCTAACAGACGCATCTGGGCATCAATAATCTCAAGACCAGTAAAGATCCTCTCTAAACTCCGTAACCATTGCTGGGCTTCGATAATGCTCTCTGAACCGGTGAACTTAGTACCACCGAGCTGAGAGAATTCCTTACAGAGAACAGTAAACCTAATAGGTGTAGCAGGTTGAGGAGCCGGGGCAGTACCACGACACCTACCTCTAGCATTTTCACGATTCATCCTGAAAATATCAAGAATGAATTTTAGACAAAGGTACAGAGAAGACAACAATAAGATAAGATAAGACAAGATAAAATCACTTGGATGAATATCCTAATAAAAGAAATTTCTAACAAGGTAGATACGAAAAGAAGGAAGTTTAACCCGTGGTGGAAACGCATAGCAGCCACTACCGCCCACCTCGAACAACACTACCAAATCAAGGGGTGCACCCAATCAATCACAAAGTAATAGAATGGTATTGAAGAAGTGCGTCCGATCAGAGGTGCTACCTCATTGGCCTGAGAATCGCTCCTGTTTTAGCCACCTTATGCCAACTCATGGGAGTTGGGTCCACGTATATACCTTTGGATTGTCGCCACCATCCTACTTCATTCTGGAAACTCCACCGCGTACACAGTTGTCAAAGTTGTTTTCGGTATCGATAGAGAGTATGTCCATATCTGATCCCAGTCTCTTTAACAAAAAATCGTTATTTTAACCCGTGGTTATAAATTTCAAAAATAGTTTATATTTCAAATTCAAATACATCATTTAAGCCAAAAAAACAAAGTCATTATACCTTTAAATCAAATATTAAATTCCCAAAATTTTAGGCTTTTCTGAGTTCATTTCTTCACTTAAATACTTCAAAATATTAAATTTCAGCTTTCACAGCATTTAGAAGATGCTGTAGTAAGTTACATTTGAAAACAATTCAATTCAGCAAAGACAACATTTAAAAACTGCTGTAATAGTTCAGTTTTAGTTGAAAAATAGTTCCATTCAGAAAAGACAGCATTTACAAAACTGCCGTAATAGTTCAGGGTTCAAATTAAAAGATTTAAGTTCAATCCAGCAAAGACAACATTTAAAAACTGCTGTAGTAGTTCAATTATGTTCAAAAATCACATTTCGGCCAACTGCAGCACTTAACAAGTGCTACAATATCTCTTTCATTAGTTTCAGTTCAAATTTTATTCCTGCCACTACAGCACTTACAAAGTGCTGTCATAGCCCTTAGTTAAATTTAGCCTTTAGTTCATTTGTATCAACCACAGCACTTACAAAGTGTTGCAGTATCATTTACTTCAGTTTTCAAGTTAAATTCAAAAACGATAGCATTTCTGAAGTGCTATTAAATGAGTTTCCAGATTTTAATTAGAATTCCAACCATAAATAAACTTCAATTTAAATCCATTTAACTTATAAAAATCACATTTTTCCACATCAAAAATGTTCATTTAACTACCTTTAACTTATGGTTTTTATAAAGCAAAATTTTACAATAAAAATCAAATTTCCCAAAGTTTCACTTTTTAAATTCAAGTATGTCATTTCCCATTTTTTCATTTTTAACAATTTACTTTAACACTTAAATTTAAATTTCCATTTTCACAAATAAAACTTAATTTCCATTTTTACTTAATTAACATAAACTTCCATTAAAAATCAAATCAAAAATTTCCAATTTAAGTTATGTTTCAAATCACCATTTTCTATTCATTTATTTACCTTTTAAAATACATAGAAAAATCATTATTACTTCATTTAATAAATTTAAATTCAATTTAAATCAAATTATCATATTTTTTACATTTTAAAATACTTAAAAATCTCTAGAAAATTTTATAAAATAACCATCGGTCTGTATAATATTTTCTAGCCTAGGTCAAGTGATACGGATAATATATCATTTCAATCCGTAATTTACAAAGAAAATCCGGGTTTTATCATTTCAAACCCGCAATCCCAAGTAAATAAAATTAAATAAAAATCGTTCAGGCTTATCATTTCAGCCCATAACGATCTTTCCCTATTCTAAAGTCAGTTCGGGTATGCATCATTTCAACCCATAGTGATTCTATTCTACAGGGAACTTGCAGTGTGATAAACAGAATAGAATAACAGTAAAATAAAATAAAACATAACAGATTATGTGACAAGTTAATAATAGGGTTTAACATCATATAATTAACAACACGGGCAGGTATAACATAATATAATTATTTATACACTTTCACTTGCTATCAATTCACAGTTACATAAGTATGAATGTCAGGTGTGATTACTCACCTCTTTGAAGCTAGAGATCAACTAAAACAAAAGGATCCACACGCTGAGAAACACGAGAAGGCACGACAAGATTTGGGATGAGGTAACAACCAGATTTAGATCTTGAAATTAAAATAAACAAAGCAATATAAATGTATACTCAACAAAAATTTGGATTGAAACAAATAGGAAAATAACTAAACAAATAGAAAGATAGCTTGCCCATGCTTCCAACATTCAAGTGCTCGGCCTAGGGGTCTTATGGCTCGGCCATGATATGGTTTTTGGCTCGGGTATAGGTCCAAAAAGGCATGGCTACAAAGAATTGGGAAGGTGTAGGAGTTACACATCATGAATACAAAGAAGCAAGGCATATATAGAAGTTTTGCTCAACAATTTGGGCTCGGCCAAATGGGGCGTGGGATCGGCCATTCATGTTTCAGATCTGGACAGAGGGTAGGTGGTTGGTCAGAGGTGGTATCATGATGGTGGTGGAGCTAGAAGTGGCGGCCAAGGCAAGATATGGTGGTGGTGTTGAAGGCAAGGTCGGCTATGACAATATAGGAAGGGTTTAACATTGTTTTTGTGGAGTTTGGATCATCTAGGTGTCACGGCCATCTATGTTCAGAGGATTGGGAGGGTTAGGTCGTGGATGATGTGGGAAAGAGGTGGTGTGGTGATGAGAGGTGATGGTGGAGTCTAAGGCCGAGCAAAGCTGTGACGCCCCACCTCTATGCTCATAATAACAAAGAGTATTAAAAGAAATACTGTCTATTATTACGAAGAATAAGGCTGGATAGGAGCGACCATCCGTAGTTGGCCTTACACTAATATTGGTTATCTCGATAGGAGTGGTATATGCTTTTTATTTTTCATCTATTATTTATTTACTCCCATCGACATATCCAATTATCAGTATAAAACAAACTACGATAGTTCATAATAGTTTAGGACATTAGATATAACAATAACACAGATAATATAATTGCGGAACACAGATTAACAAAAATCTCATATATATATAACCGATGTCAGTTACAATATAGTTGACACGATACATATGATACAACTACAACTGTCGACTCTAGAAGTTATATATACAAGTACATTATCGACTAATATACATGAATACATATCATTCTATATAATGACACGACTACTACAAAATGACACTGACAACTTCAGAAGATGTGAAAAGTCTTCATATCCTGAACAGCAACTCAAAGAAGAAAATCTACAACCTGAAATAACTCGGGTCTGACCCGAGTATTACATTCAAAAGAAAATAATACCCAGGTCAGTCTAATTCAAACCAGTTTATTAGTGCATATAGGCAGTAATAATTTAAATAGACGACAGTCACAATAATTCCCGTCTATCCGATTCTTTAAACAAAGAAACCGGATAACGGTCAATATAACACTTAACAGTGTTTAACAAAAATCAGCAGATTTAAATCATCAACAGAGATAAATAAACAATTTATCAAATCGACTAAATCAATTTAAAGCCATTGAAATTGTCACTTTAAAACCAAAAAACTCGATTGGCTGCCGTACACGCACGCGTGTACGGCCTCGCCAATACAGCATAAAAGATCAACGCATCACGACACAAAAGAAATATTAATTCAAAACTGTCGAGTTTGGGTGGCTGCAGTGCACACGCACATACATGTGCACTGCCTCGCCACACAATACTGGTAGTGAAATACAAACCAAAAGAGTGGCATAAACAAGGATAAAACAGGTATGCACTGTAAACTGGATAGTGCAGCTATCTTACTCACGACCCAGGGCCGTAGTACATCTTAACTCGACTGCAGGTGAGTTAGTGAAACAACAAAGCCCAAAAGAAACTGGACTAGTAAACAAAACCCAAGTCAGGTGGATAACCAATGCAACACTCAGGTCAGTGAGTACTTCATAAATGCAGACCAGATCCGAGTGGCGACAGAGACAACACAACAAGATCAAGTGGATATCCAGCATACACAATGACAACCAAGTAGTATATACATGAAGTGAAGTTGAAACAGAGTCAACTAAATGGAATTGGACATGCAACAACATATTTGATCACAGTGCATACATGAATATCAATATACTGCAGGAGTAATAGGTAAAATTAAACAGTGTAGTAAAACATGCACACTTATATAATTGTATGCAAGAAAATGAACAAACCAGTTTTGAACAAATCTTCACAACCAAACTGATCAGATTTCACTAAGAAATGAATCAGCAACATAGTAACTTCAGTATAACATGATCAAAGACTAGAGGGAAATTCAAAGCTAAATGCAACTGATACATGACAGAGATGAACAACTTGCAACTGCAGACTACAACAATGACCAAAACAAGAAGCTCAACAACAACAATGCCCAAAATAACTTGAACGAAGCTACTAAAGGAATGCAGACAGTGGCCGAGAACCCAGACCAATACTACAAATCAAATGCTAGGTCGAACAACTACATGACGAACAAGACTAAAATGAAGACAATATGAAACAATGCAGCCTCATAAGTTTTCATCAAATATATCTTGATATAATTTCATGCTTCTTTTAAAAAAAATGATGACCCAGGCATGCATAAGAACACACGTAATTAGTGGAAAAGATTGTAACCTGGCCTTACTACTATATGAATGTATTATGGATTTAAATAAAGGTCAACAACATCACTTTTCCAAAATGAATCAAATGCCAACATATGAGAGAGAATTATGCAGGGCATAGCAACAACATAATAAACATAGGAAAATATCATGAGAATGAGAAATTCCGTAATGGCAATTATACACGTCTAGTTGCAGTAAAGATTGCAGAAACAATTGCCCAACACCAAAGAATAGGTTATGTAACATAAAGAAAATCCAAAGCATTAGTGAAAACAAAGGCAAGGCTCATGTCGCACTAGATTCATAAGGATCAAACACGCGGCTGATTCAAATATTGTAAACAAATTGCTAGTGTAGCTGCACATGTCATGGAACCAGTCAGTTCCGAAGCCACAGGATAAACTTCGAACCAAATAAGGTCGCAGGGATTATAAACAAAAACCAAATACTGTCAATAACAGTTTCAAAAGCAGTAGTTGTCAAGACACCAAATCAGTGACCGAAGTCATGGAACGGAAATTGAACAATCAGAAATCACTAAAATTCAAAGCAGTAGTAGTCAAGAATTCAAGCAACCAAATACACAAATAACCGAGATTAAATTAGATGTGAGTGAGGAAGTCACTCACCTTAGCATCAACTAGCAAGACCGAAGTCACGAGTCGAATTCGATCATCTTGAAGCAAAGTCGACAAGGATAGCAAAACTCCAGAAGCCCTAGATCTCGAAAGACCTCTGGTGCAAGCGAAGACGAGATCTACTATCTCAAAGCAACCAAGAAAGCAACACGAAATCGATCGAACCAGGCAACAACAGAAACATCCAACAATTGATCGAAACAATAACGTGCTTCGACATACAAAGCCCACAGATCAGAGCGCAAGAGGAACGAAAGCCCTAGCAAGCATCGAAAGAACGAACGAGGCCAAACCCTAAATTTCCAGATCGAAGAAAGAAGTAGCCACCACCATTTTTTTTAGAGCAGAGAAAAAAACGGGTCGAATAAAATGAGTTAAGGGGAGGGAACAGGCATAGGCCCTTTTATCTCACAAAATATAGAATTTGGGCTGAGCAAAATTGAAAAGGGAAATGGGTTTTCTTTGATAGATATCACAGCATTCCAAATAAATGTGGGCCGAGATTATAAGTTAAAGCCCTTCAACATTTACCCAAACATTTATTAAAGAATTTTACAACTTAAAAAGAATTTCAATTCGATCAAAATTGCTGATAGAAATTTGTTATCAATTTCAATCGTCTAGTGACGATAACAAACTTTTACAAAAAGGATTCCGACTCGATTAAAATCTACCTTAGCAATTAACAATGATTTAATCGTCATTTATAAACTGACGCGAAAAACCTGGTTGTTACAGACTCCCCTCCTTAAAGAAATTGCGTCCACGCAATCATAGGGAATAAATGGATAAAAGGTAACAACCAAAAGAGCATGGCAATGTCAAATGTATAAGCAAAGCAAGTGTCAGTGGGGAAGTGTTAGATAAGAAATCAAAAGGTTCGACTGCTTCAAATCAAAAGAATCAACATCGTGGGAATCATGGATCAAAATTAGACGACTAACAAAAGCAAGAACAATCGAGTTCCAGCAACTAAAAGAGAAGGAAAAACAGAGCAGAAATCC
Organism: Allium fistulosum; assembly: GCA_030737815.1. Classification (NCBI taxonomy): domain Eukaryota; kingdom Viridiplantae; phylum Streptophyta; class Magnoliopsida; order Asparagales; family Amaryllidaceae; genus Allium; species Allium fistulosum. Next base: position 930,757,633 of record CM060906.1, read on the forward strand.
CATACAGAGCACGAATTGAATGTGAGTAAATCAAATTACTCACCTGAATTGCCAGAGAAAAAGACAAAGCTCAAATCTCAAAAATCGCAAATATTCAATTATCAAAAACGATAATCAAATTTCTCAAATCAACAAATATTCGATTATCACAAACGATAATCAAATTTAAAATTCAACAAATATTCGATTATCAAAAACGATAATCAAATTTCTCAAATCAACAAATATTTAATTGTCTAAAGCGATAATTAAATCTCAAATCAGCAAATATTTAAATTATCAAAAGCGATAATTAAATCTCAAATCAGCAAATATTTAATTATCAAAAGCGATAATTAAATCTCAAATCAGCAAATATTAATTATCTAAAGCGATAATTAAATATCATATCAACAAATATTTAATTATCAAAAGCGATAATTAAATCTCAAATCAGCAAATATTTAATTATCAAAAGCGATAATTAAATCTCAAATCAGCAAATATTTAATTATCAAAAGCGATAATTAAAAGCAACAAATATCCGATTATCGAAAACGATAATCAGAACCCATATCAACAAATATCTAATTATCACAAGCGATAATTAGAAACAATAAATATCCGATTATCAAAAACGATAATCAGAACTCATATCAACAAATATCTAATTATCACAAGCGATAATTAGAAATAATAAATATTCGATTATCAAAAACGATAATCAGAACTCATATCAACAAATATCTAATTATCACAAGCGATAATTAGAAACAATAAATATCCGATTATCAAAAACGATAATCAGAACTCATATCAACAAATATCTAATTATCACAAGCGATAATTAGAAACAACAAATATCCGATTATCAAAAACGATAATCAGAACTCATATCAACAAATATCTAATTATCACAAGCGATAATTAGAAACAATAAATATCCGATTATCAAAAACGATAATCAGAACTCATATCAACAAATATCTAATTATCACAAGCGATAATTAGAAACAACAAATATCCGATTATCAAAAACGATAATCAGAACTCATATCAACAAATATCTAATTATCACAAGCGATAATTAGAAACAACAAATATCCGATTATCAAAAACGATAATCAGAACTCATATCAACAAATATCTAATTATCACAAGCGATAATTAGAAACAACAAATATCTGATTATCAAAAACGATAATCAGAACTCATATCAACAAATATCTAATTATCACAAGCGATAATTAAAAACAATAAATATCCGATTATCAAAAACGATAATCAGAACTCATATCAACAAATATCTAATTATCACAAGCGATAATTAGAAACAACAAATATCCGATTATCAAAAACAATAATCAGAACTCATATCAACAAATATCCAATTACCTGCAGATAATTGGAAACAACAAATATCTAGAAATCAATTAAGAAGACTAGAAAATCAACATAAAAGCTTGGATCGATCCCATCAGATGGCGAGTTTTTAATTCGCCGCACGTGCAACAACATATGGCCGAAGCCTACCAAGTACTCAACATAATTTTGGCGCCCATCAGATTGACCTGAAGGTCCGCAGAGTGACCCGAAGGTCTAGTACTGGTATTTGACCCGAAGGTCCGCAGAGTGGCCTGAAAGCCCAACAAATGACCCGAAGGTCCAACAAATGACCCGAAGGTCCTCATAGTGGCTCGAAAGCACACAAAATCATCAAATATTTCAATTAACGAGTCCGGAATTAACCGAAATAGCAAACGCACATGTCCCATACCACGTGTTTTACTAAATCGTTTGATTCTCTTCATCGTTTCCTTGAAAGTGCAAAATTGTGTATTTTGTAAAAATACATTTCACATTCTCAAACGGACAAGTCCGGAATTAACGAATCAGTAAAAGAAAGGAGTCATAGTCCTCGATTTTGCTGAAACGTTTAAATCGCTTCCTCATTCTTTTGAAAGCGCAAACTGTTAAAATTCCTGAAAGCAATTTTTATTTATTTTGCAAAAATAACAATTCACATTCTCAACTGGACAAGTCCAGAGTTAAGCGAAACAGTAAAAGAAAGGGGTCATAATCCTCGATTTTGCTGAATCGTTTAAGTCGCTTTCTCATCCTTTTGAAAACGCAAACCGTTAAAAATTTATAAAACAATTTTCATTTTTAAAACGAGTTTCCAATCACGTGATTAAAGCAGCAATATTAGTAACAATTTCGATAAGGAAATTGTACTTCTCAAAATACCGTAAAAACGGTCACAAATCAGTATTGCGGAATAACCGCTTGAAAATCCACTTTTAAAACTTGACGGTTACTTAAGCCAAGGTGACAGTAATTTTTAAACGTCAAAATCTCATCAAAATAATTTACATCAAAATGTAATATCAGTGAATTTTCATTCATCAAAACGCCACAAAACACCGTGCTTCAAAATATAGCATTGGTGTAAAATCCCGTTATGAAAATAACGGCAACAAAATACGTTTCATAACCAAGCATCGGTTCAACGTAAAATAAATGCAATAACATGCAATTCAAATTTTTGCACTTACTACAAAATCAAAGAAATCATTCGAATGTATCTTCAATGAAGATAATTCAAAACAGCAAAATCTAATCACTAGATGATTAGTACAAAAGAAAGCCAGCGAAAACTTCAACAAAAATCACATATCAATTTCGTATTTTGATTTTTAAATCAAAAAGATTATCAGTTGTACTCAGCGAAGACAGTTTCACTGTTTCCGCTGCGCACTCTGATAAACAGAACACAAATCAATCAAATCATCAGAACACAATTTAATCAAAACAACAAAACACAATTCCACTCTTACTTTTAAATAAAGATATTTAAAAATTTCATCAAAATTTCAAAACTTTAGTTTTGACTCAAATCACAGATAAAACATCGACTAATAGTTGTAACATATGTTCCATCCAAGTTATGTTTTATATTATGTCCATAAACCCCAAGCTCTGATACCAACTGTGACGCCCCACCTCTATGCTCATAATAACAAAGAGTATTAAAAGAAATACTGTCTATTATTACGAAGAATAAGGCTGGATAGGAGCGACCATCCGTAGTTGGCCTTACACTAATATTGGTTATCTCGATAGGAGTGGTATATGCCTTTTATTTTTCATCTATTATTTATTTACTCCCATCGACATATCCAATTATCAGTATAAAACAAACTACGATAGTTCATAATAGTTTAGGACATTAGATATAACAATAACACAGATAATATAATTGCGGAACACAGATTAACAAAAATCTCATATATATATAACCGATGTCAGTTACAATATAGTTGACACGATACATATGATACAACTACAACTGTCGACTCTAGAAGTTATATATACAAGTACATTATCGACTAATATACATGAATACATATCATTCTATATAATGACACGACTACTACAAAATGACACTGACAACTTCAGAAGATGTGAAAAGTCTTCATATCCTGAACAGCAACTCAAAGAAGAAAATCTACAACCTGAAATAACTCGGGTCTGACCCGAGTATTACATTCAAAAGAAAATAATACCCAGGTCAGTCTAATTCAAACCAGTTTATTAGTGCATATAGGCAGTAATAATTTAAATAGACGACGGTCACAATAATTCCCGTCTATCCGATTCTTTAAACAAAGAAACCGGATAACGGTCAATATAACACTTAACAGTGTTTAACAAAAATCAGCAGATTTAAATCATCAACAGAGATAAATAAACAATTTATCAAATCGACTAAATCAATTTAAAGCCATTGAAATTGTCACTTTAAAACCATCAAAACTCGATTGGCTGCCGTACACGCACGCGTGTACGGCCTCGCCAATACAGCATAAAAGATCAATGCATCACGACACAAAAGAAATATTAATTCAAAACTGTCGAGTTTGGGTGGCTGCAGTGCACACGCACATACATGTGCACTGCCTCGCCACACAATACTGGTAGTGAAATACAAACCAAAAGAGTGGCATAAACAAGGATAAAACAGGTATGCACTGTAAACTGGATAGTGCAGCTATCTTACTCACGACCCAGGGCCGTAGTACATCTTAACTCGACTGCAGGTGAGTTAGTGAAACAACAAAGCCCAAAAGAAACTGGACTAGTAAACAAAACCCAAGTCAGGTGGATAACCAATGCAACACTCAGGTCAGTGAGTACTTCATAAATGCAGACCAGATCCGAGTGGCGACAGAGACAACACAACAAGATCAAGTGGATATCCAGCATACACAATGACAACCAAGTAGTATATACATGAAGTGAAGTTGAAACAGAGTCAACTAAATGGAATTGGACATGCAACAACATATTTGATCACAGTGCATACATGAATATCAATATACTGCAGGAGTAATAGGTAAAATTAAACAGTGTAGTAAAACATGCACACTTATATAATTGTATGCAAGAAAATGAACAAACCAGTTTTGAACAAATCTTCACAACCAAACTGATCAGATTTCACTAAGAAATGAATCAGCAACATAGTAACTTCAGTATAACATGATCAAAGACTAGAGGGAAATTCAAAGCTAAATGCAACTGATACATGACAGAGATGAACAACTTGCAACTGCAGACTACAACAATGACCAAAACAAGAAGCTCAACAACAACAATGCCCAAAATAACTTGAACGAAGCTACTAAAGGAATGCAGACAGTGGCCGAGAACCCAGACCAATACTACAAATCAAATGCTAGGTCGAACAACTACATGACGAACAAGACTAAAATGAAGACAATATGAAACAATGCAGCCTCATAAGTTTTCATCAAATATATCTTGATATAATTTCATGCTTCTTTTAAAAAAAAATGATGACCCAGGCATGCATAAGAACACACGTAATTAGTGGAAAAGATTGTAACCTGGCCTTACTACTATATGAATGTATTATGGATTTAAATAAAGGTCAACAACATCACTTTTCCAAAATGAATCAAATGCCAACATATGAGAGAGAATTATGCAGGGCATAGCAACAACATAATAAACATAGGAAAATATCATGAGAATGAGAAATTCCGTAATGGCAATTATACACGTCTAGTTGCGGTAAAGATTGCAGAAACAATTGCCCAACACCAAAGAACAGGTTATGTAACATAAAGAAAATCCAAAGCATCAGTGAAAACAAAGGCAAGGCTCATGTCGCACTAGATTCATAAGGATCAAACACGCGGCTGATTCAAATATTGTAAACAAATTGCTAGTGTAGCTGCACATGTCATGGAACTAGTCAGTTCCGAAGCCACAGGATAAACTTCGAACCAAATAAGGTCGCAGGGATTATAAACAAAAACCAAATACTGTCAATAACAGTTTCAAAAGCAGTAGTTGTCAAGACACCAAATCAGTGACCGAAGTCATGGAACGGAAATTGAACAATCAGAAATCACTAAAATTCAAAGCAGTAGTAGTCAAGAATTCAAGCAACCAAATACACAAATAACCGAGATTAAATTAGATGTGAGTGAGGAAGTCACTCACCTTAGCATCAACTAGCAAGACCGAAGTCACGAGTCGAATTCGATCATCTTGAAGCAAAGTCGACAACGATAGCAAAACTCCAGAAGCCCTAGATCTCGAAAGACCTCTGGTGCAAGCGAAGACGAGATCTACTATCTCAAAGCAACCAAGAAAGCAACACGAAATCGATCGAACCAGGCAACAACAGAAACATCCAACAATTGATCGAAACAATCACGTGCTTCGACATACAAAGCCCGCAGATCAGAGCGCAAGAGGAACGAAAGCCCTAGCAAGCATCGAAAGAACGAACGAGGCCAAACCCTAAATTTCCAGATCGAAGAAAGAAGTAGCCACCACCATTTTTTTTAGAGCAGAGAAAAAAACGGGTCGAATAAAATGAGTTAAGGGGAGGGAACAGGCATAGGCCCTTTTATCTCACAAAATATAGAATTTGGGCTGAGCAAAATTAAAAAGGGAAATGGGTTTTCTTTAATAGATATCACAGCATTCCAAATAAATGTGGGCCGAAATTATAAGTTAAAGCCCTTCAACATTTACCCAAACATTTATTAAAGAATTTTACAACTTAAAAAGAATTTCAATTCGATCAAAATTGCTGATAGAAATTTGTTATCAATTTCAATCGTCTAGTGACGATAACAAACTTTTACAAAAAGGATTCCGACTCGATTAAAATCTACCTTAGCAATTAACAATGATTTAATCGTCATTTATAAACTGACGTGAAAAACCGGGTTGTTACAAAAGCATGAGGGAATCAAGGCAAAAAAATAGGAAAAATCAATAGAAAAACAAGGAAGAAAAAGTAGAAAAATAAGAAGGAAGCCATTACCAATTTTTAGATCTGAAATGATGGCTGAAATTGTGATGAAAGTGAGATGTTTTCACGTGAAAAAAGGGATAAAAGTCATGACAAAAAATTAAGGAATGAACGGCCAAAATTGTGGAGAAGTTATGGTAGGAAATCAAAGGGGTGTAAAGATATAAAGGCAAGAAATCAACGTAACGTATGCTTATAATTAAAACAGGTAACATATCTTAATTGGTACGTTTCCTATATAATAAAGAAAGATGTATACAAGAAGCCTTCACTAAACAAATAAATACAATAACGTTTAAATAAATACATTTAAAAGATATCCCTTTTAAAGCAATAACATATATATATATATATATATATATATATATATATATATGAAACTTCTTTCCAAGAAATAAATAAGGGATCTAGATGTTTATAAAATGTTTTAAAATATACTATACATATATAACATGTCATGTTGCACAGGTAAACATAAATTTGAACATGACATGACAACAAATATTATTTATATAAATTAAAATAAAAAATTTACATACAATGGTTTAAAAGGCATAACTTTCACAATATTAATCGGATTTCAACGAAACAAAAAGCAGTACACTTAGAAATTTATTTACTTTCAAAAATAAATATAAATTCCAAAAAGTTCAAATTTTAATTTTTTTTATTAAAGTCAAAGTTAGACCATATTGACAAAATTCACATTTTTAGAAAATTTTCTATTTAAAATAATTACAAAAATACAGGGTTGTTATAATAGATTTTATAATAATTTTAATAAATTAAGTTGGAAAGAGAAATAGAAATTAGTTTGAAATTTATTTGAATTTTACTAAAATAAAACCGATTTGAAACTTATTAAATTTGAGATTTTAAAGATATGATTTATAACTTGATTTTGATTTAAAGTAAATAAATTGAAGGGAACGTGTAGTTTATATAAATTGAATTTAAGGTTTTATTTAAATGATACTGGATTGACTAAGTGAATTTTTAATATTAAATAAAGGGTAAAGTTGAGCTTGAAATAAATGAATTTAAGCTTTGAAATCTATTGAAATTGAAATGATTTAAATTGTAGTTTTTATATGTATTTGAAATCGATATAAATAAATGGTTTTGAACTAAATTGAAATTGGCGAATTGAGATTAAATTTAATTGAATTTTGGAATTCGAGTTGATCTGAATGATTTGTGAAATTTGAGGAAACTATTTTTATTTTACAAAGTATTTTAATATATAAAAATATTTTACTTTATGAATTATTTTCAATGTAAACTATTTTTAATATAAAACTATTTTAATATACTAATTATTTTAATATAAACTATTTTTAAATTTAGAACTATTTTAATATACAACTATCTTATTATACAAACTATCTTATTATATAAATTATTTTATTAGATAAACTATTTTATTTTATAATCTATTTTATTACATAACTAATTCTATATCTAAACTGTTTGGGTGGAAAGTATTATGATTTCAAAGTACTATGATTTCAAAGTGTTATGGTTTCCAAGTGTTATGATTTCCAAGTGTTATGATTTCCTACGTGTTATGGTTTCAAAATGTTATAATTTCAGAAGTGTTATAATTTTGGAAAGTGTTATTATTTTGGAAATGAATATTATTTTAAGTGAATAATGATATCGAATTGATATGGTTTTGAAATGATATGATATTTTGATATGAATTATGAACTGTTTGAAATGAAATGACTACGATGTTATAATAACTTTGGTTGTTAAAGAGACCGGGATCGGATATTGTCATACTATCTGCCAATACCGAAAACCACTTTAACAATTGTGTACGTGGTGGAGATTCCAGAATGAAGTAGGATGGTTTGGTGATGATTCTATGTGGTATTTACGTAGCCCTGACTCCCGTGAGTCAACTTGATGCGGCTAAAACAGGAGCCACGCCGGGCCAAGTGAGGTCATTCCTCCTATCGGACACATTTCTTCGATACCATTCTATTGCTTTTGTGATTTTATTGGGTGCACCCTTTGGTTTGGGAGTGTGTAACGAGGTGGGCGGTAGTAGCTGCTATGCGTTACCACCAGTCCGGATACGCAAACGGTATATCTACCCTGGCATTGCCTCGAGTGCCTTGTCGCATGCCCTAGCGCGCCTTCTACGAGTTTGTTTTGTACCATACCTATGGGGTGCCCTCTGTGTAAACCTCTCGGAGGAGCGTACGGTACTGTATAGACTATGGGAATATATATAAATGTGTTAAGGGGGATATGGGTAACGCCTTAACGCTATTTTAATAGTTTACTTTACTATAGACATATTATAATAGTGTATATTACTACATAGTAAATAGTTCCACGGATCCTTAGAGGATGGTTATCCCAAACATCCTTTGAGTTACTTGTATTTCAGTTGATATTTCACTTGAGTTGGACTTATTGATATAAGAATGTTAATCCTGACTCGAGTGTTTTGTATTTTTCTTTACGCTCGAGTCAGACTGAGTGCCATAGCATTAGAGAGTCACCTTTGGAGTTGGAGCTTCGCTTGGAGATCCATCTATATTTATTCAGCTTGCAGTTATCTAGTTGACTCCTGTGATATATTCTAATCTTGTTTTTGACTATTGTATTGAAACTTCTATGTATTTGAGACATCTGTTGTATCTTGTTTAACTCTGTTATATATATATATATAGTAGCTTCATGAATTGCTATTTATCTATTCCGCTGCTTATTGTTATATTACTCTGTGTCTGTGATTCTGCAATTGATTTATTTACTATATATGCTGAGTTTTTTCCAAATATAAATTAACAATCTGGTATTTTGAGCAATTCAAGTCCGACATGTGCGGATGCAAATGGCACGAAATAGCAGGTCGTTACAGTTGGTATTAGAGCTCTGGTTTTAGGTAAAACTTAACATATAGAGTAAATTTAATTAAGAATCACCTTTCGTTCGAGCTTGAATCTCTTCCTCTTTGACTTGGTTCCTTTGAATTTTGGAACTTCACCATTCATTTTGAAATTCATTATTTTCTCTCCCTATTCATATTTTCCTGATTCTAGAGCACCCCATAGCTCCACTGTATGATTTGTAAAAGGGTGAAACTCTTCTACAACAGGCATTGATTCACAGGAGATTTCTGTATCCTCGGTTTAGATGCTGCTATCTACTGTTATACCCTAATGTTCTCTAGTAGATGACCAGGGGAAATTCTCTTGTGGTCGAATGTCGATTTGCCTCAGAATTCTTCATCGATCTTATTTTTGAATCAGGGTTGACCCGGTTAAGGCCGCCCGTGATTTATATAAGTCTATCCACCTTCCTATTTTGAAATTTAATCATCTTATCTTCGTTTCAAGCCTATCTTTTAGTTAGGATTCTCTTTGATTAGAGTCCCTCTGAATTTGAATCTCTATCCTTGTTTTGAAATCCATTTTTGAATCTTCGAGTGAGAGAGTATATTTGTATAAATTGTTTTATAATGTGTTGTTTGAGTTGTTAAGTTTGAATTTTGGGTTTTGGTCGATTCGTCTAGCTAACATTATTGATAGGAATTCCAAAACACTTGAACAGAGCAAGCTAACACAATATTGTTTTCGAAATTTCTAAATGAATTTTTTTAATGTATAGTTATATTATATATATATATATAAGTGTAATCTGTTGAAATTGGATTGTTAATAAGATTTGGTTATTGGAAATGATAATACTAGATTATCATTTATTGTTTGTCAACCCTTAACTATTGTTGTATGTTATAAGAAGTTGAAATTTTATAAAACTTGGTTTATAAACTGACTTTGAAATGAAATGAATTTAAATTAAGGATTTGAGAATTAAATTTTCGGTGTTTTTCAAATTTGGGTTTCAAAGTTTTAGAAAAAATAAAATATCTTATTGTTTGAAAGTATTTTTAAATAGAAATCATTTCCAAATAATTTTAAAGGTTTTAAATCAGTACTCTCTTCGTTTGTCACTGGAAAATAATCTCGGTGATGACTGCAACATCATCGACATTCATTTTCGAGTCTCGAAGTGGAGAGGCCCCTTAGTAGCTTTGCTAAGCTTTTGTTTTGGGAAAATGGATTTGATTTAAAATTTCTTATGTATAAATTGATTTATAAAATATATGTATATAATTATTTTAAAATAGTTGAAGAGAAACCGGAAGAATCTTAAGTTTTATATTAAGAAATGGTTTTCAATTATTGAAATAAAGTGAAATGTTTGAATAATTGGAATATCTGAGATTTTAAATGGAATTAAACCAACCTAAAATAATGAATTTGAACAAACTTACTTGTATAAAACTAAATTACATTCTAATATATATAACTTGCCTAAAATATTCAAAAAGTTAAAAAGTTAGAATATAATAGGGTTGTACAAGAAGAAAACTTAAGTAATAAATTGTTCAAACTAAAATCTAGCTTAATATAAATGTTGTAGATAGAAGGAAAATTTGTATAGTATTTAATTGCACTGATAAACATTAATATAACTTACTTCGGAAGTTTAAATGTAATTAGAATGTTATTGCATAATATATACTATGATATAAGTAATAGGATATCAAAAATGATATTTTGTTAAGGAAATTTACAAATAATAAATTGGATAGTAAATTGAATAAATAAAAGAGAATTAATTTGTTAAATTATAAATGGTTGTTGTAATAAAGTTTATACATGTAATATATGTTGCAAAATATATATTAAGTGAAATAAATTTAATAAATAAAGGAGAATACTAGTTAAACAAATAAATATGAACTGAAGAATAGTTGAAATTGAATTATATGAGGAATTAACGTAGGGGAAATCAAATGGAATAAATAAATGGAATGAATCAAATAAATTTTGTTTGAAAGAAATATTTTGTAATAAATGTTAATAAAATAAAACAAATCAATTGAATGAAAATATATGGAATTGAAATCAATTAATGTGAACACAATAAATTTGATTGATTAAATAATTGAATTGAAATCAATTTAAAAACTAAATGAAATTTATATGATTTGAATTGACAGTTTGAACTAACAAATTTGAATTGAATGACTATTTATTGATTTAATAGAATGGATTAAACCAAATTGTTAAATATTAATTAATTTAAAATTTATATGGTTTAAATTAATTGTTCTATTTTGTTTTTCAATCTATTTTTCTTTCTGGTTGTTTATATTCTCCTACTTCCTTCCTTTTCGGGGATGAAAAGTTTTGAGTGGGGTGAGTGTAATGACCCATCAATTTTAACAGTTTAATTTTGTAATTAACTGAATTTTTGTGAAATTTTAAATATTTGAATTTTGAATTAAAAATTTGATATTTGGAATACGTCTGTTTAAACATAGCAACTGGTAAATTTTTATCAGATAATATGGAAGTTTATTCTCTTATGTAATTTTATATAATTTAAATCAGTTAATATTTGATGAAAATAAAATATTTTCCAAACCTGAATATTTTTATATAATAAATTTGTAAATCATCTTCTGAGTGTGACGTCCTCTTTCGTTTCGTCAAATTTGGACTGTTATTGCTCCGTTTATCTTATTTTCGGCAAATTAGCAGCATATTCGGTACCGATTATCGACTTTTGATAGGGTGATCGTACCACTGATATCTGTATACCGTTTTGATCGTCTCGTCGTGCTGATCTCCGAGGTATATTCGATTGTGTAATTCAGAGTACCGTACGCGGTGAAATCCGTGAAACGGTTAACCGTATCGACATCCATTTTTCGAGCTTTTGATATTTAGTGTCCATTCAAATTTCAAACGGCTGAATTAACACAGCCACTAGCATTTATTATTTACCGAATCAATGGCCAGCTGTTACTTCCATCATTTCAATTTATTAGTCAGTGGTACGTTTCTTTCTCTGTGCGTTTTGCTTTTGAAATCACATATTTAGATTTTGTATCCCTTTGCTATTCATGTCCTCCTTCCTGCCAAACCCTTACTCTTCCTTTTTTTTTTTCTTTTTTTTCTTCGGCCTTGGTAAATAAAAAAAAAGTGAAATGAGCAGCTCTCCCACCACTGCTCCTTCTTCATTCCATATTCACTAATCTTCCATGGCCAAGACAAACAACCACCCTCATCCCCTCTCCTTCGCGCAACCCAAGCCGTCACCTTCCCGAGATCCTCCGCATTCGCCACCTACCTTGAACCAAACTCGCTGTAATCAACACAGCCGAGCCTCACTGACGAGTGCCGCCCTTCCTCCTTTTCTTCCCATCGCCTGCCGTCCATCCCACTTTGCCGAGCGTTCCCTGACCAAAGCACCTCAACCACAGCAGCCACCTTCTTCCCTCCATGCTAGCCACCCTCGTGCTCTTCTCTGATGAAAAGGTATATATATATCAAGGTGTATATACGTATGATCTTATGTATATAAAGTTTATATATATATGTGTGTTAAAAGTGTGTGTATATATATATTCTGATTTTTAGTAAGTTCACTAAAGTATATATATGTTAGTTTTATATTATACCGGGTATTATAACTGTTAGTTCGTATATATAGATCTGGGTGTATAAGCTTCTAATAGTATTTCTGTTTATTTTCGGTTTGCATAAACTTTAATAGTATTATATATGATTTGATTTATATCAGATTTTTTGTTACTTTTTTTTACATAAGGTTATATTTGCTTTTTGAGGGTGATGGTATAGTACAGTTGTTTGTTTATATATTTTAAGTTATGTGTATAAGTTGATTTTTTGTTATACAGTTATATTATATATAAAAGTTATATAGAAATTTATGACCTGTTTGATAGTATGTAACTTAGTACATGATATTATATTAGTTATTATATTAGTTTATATAAGTAAATGGTTCTGTAAAGTTTATATATATAAGTTATATAAATTGTTAATAAGTAGTTTATATGGATATGGTTTGAAACCCATTAGTTATATGTAAGTTTAAATATACTGTTATATAGTTATATAGTATCTTATAATCTGTTTATATACATGTTTTTGTAATATTGATATATATGTTTATAAAACTTATCTTTGATCTGCTTGTACACATTAGTGTGTGTGTGTGTCTATATATATATATATAAGTTTATAGCTGACCTATTTGAATTTATATGTGTATTATAATAAAGAAAGGTTATATTGAATTTTTATATCAGATGTATATAAGTATATATATTTGTTCATTTTAAAAGTAGTTCGCATATTTGGGAAAGCATACATGCAACAACATCATCCCTTTTGGGAAAAAGTATATACATACTTGTTTATTATTATATATGGTTACATTTTGTTTTATATATATTGATTTTTTTAGACCTTACCTTTTCTTCTTTACTATCTTTTGGGAATTCGATTATGTTTTATATAATAAGTAAGTCGTGTATTGTAACAACCCTGTATTTTGTAATTATTTTTTTAAAATTAAATTTCCTGATTTAAAAACTTTATTTTATTTTATTTTTGTTACTTTAAATATAAATTTTGATTTGTATGTGAATTATAATTCCAAACATGAATAAATAGAATATTTTCTAGAAATGTGAATTTTTTCAATGTGTTCAAACTTTGACTTTTAATTTTAAAAATTTAAATTTTGAACTTTTGAAATTTATCTTTATTTTATGAAAGTAAATAAAATTTTAAGTATACTGCTTTTCGTTTCGTTGGAATCTGATTTATATCGTGAAAGTTATGCTTTTTACACTATTGTATGTAAATTGGTTATTAAACAAAATTGTTTATTTTAATTTGCATAAATGATATTTTGTTTGTCATGTCATGTTCTAATTTATGTTTACATGTGTAACATGACATGTTATGTATTTATATATATATTTTATTTTGAAACATTTTAAAGGTGTAGTTGAAATTTTCCTTTACTAGTTGTATTTTTGTTTACAATTTTAATACTAGTTTCAATATAACAAACTATTACTTTATTTATTTTTCCTATTTTCCTAAGACTATTATTTATTTTCATTTTCACTTTCACTTTATTTTTCCCTGAACTATTACAGCAGTTTTGTAAATGCTTTCTTTTCTGAATAGAACTATTTTTCAACTAAAACTGAACTATTACAGTAGTTTTTGAAGGGTGTCTTTGCTGAATTGAACTGTTTTCAAATGTAACTTATCGTAGCATTTTCTAAGTGCTGCGAAAGTTGAAATTTTAATGTTTTAATGTATTTAAGTGAATAAATGAACTCAGAAAAGGCTAAATTCTTGGGAATTGGATATTTGATTTAAAGGTATAATGACTTTACTTTTAAATGGTTTAAATGAAGTATTTTAATTCAGAATTATAAACCATTTTGAAATGTTAACCACGGGAACACTTCTCTGTATGCTATTTATTTCCTTGTGATTTATTTGGATGCACCTTTGATTTGAGAGTGTGGCTAGAGGTTAGCGAGTACTGCAGCTCTGCGCTACCCTAGTCACATTAGCACTGTTATTTGCATTGTTTACTTTAATATGAACTTTTCTCTGATAGCGTTTATTTCTGCTTAATGGTTTGACTGATCCTTAAAGGATGGGCGATCCCAAGCATCCTTTAAGTTATTTTGCATTGCTATTAAAGTTCACTTGAGTTGGTTTACATTGTATAAGTATGTATGTCCTGACTTGAGTGTTTTGTGTTTTACTTTACGCTCGGGTCAGCCTGAGAATCACAGCTTTGGATTCACCTTCTGGAGCTAGAGATCTGTTGGAGCTTTTTGTCTATTGGTTCATCGACTTCTATTCCAGTTATTTCCTATTCAGTATTGTCTCTGTATTATTGACTTACGTATCCTGACTTCTATTGTATCTATTTTGACTATGAGATTTTGTATATGTTTTGAGAGTTTGTATATAGTAGCTTCATGAACTACTATGGTATTTTATTTCCGCTGCGAGTTATTCTGATATTATGTGTCTGTGATTCTGTATTTTATTTTATTTGCTCCAAATTTTCTTGACAATCCACTGTTTTGAAGTATTCAAGTCCGACATGTGTGGATTTATTGTCGATTTGAATGGTCCAAAATAGTGGGATGTTACATTTGGTATCAGAGCTTTCGTTTTAGGCAAACCTTAGCCTGCGGAGCAAAAACTCATCAGAGATAGGGTAGAAATACCCTACAATGAGTGTAATCAATCTCAGAATCATTTCTTTGTGAGAGAATGTATTTTCGACGTATAAACTGATTTTCAAATGATTTTAAGGAATTTTCAAAGATTATTTTGATATAAATATTCTTGCTTTGAAAGTAAAAATTTTCTAAACTTCATTCCTTTCGTATCTACCTTATTAGTAATTTCTTTGATTAGGATCCTCTTAAATTTTAAACTTCTAGCTCGTTTGATCTAGATTCATTGTTGATAGGAATCTATTTTGGGTATGGCAAAATCAGTAGTATGTTAGGTTGCTTTAAGTGAACTCTATTGACCTTTTGCTTAGCTGAAGTTGTCCAACTAAAGATTTTATGCTCCTATTTTCGTATGAGATGAATTTGAGTCTTTTCCAAATTTTAAATGGGAATTCTTTTATTAATATAGGTTATATATCTCTAATCTTGGTTTGGATTCTTATCGATTAGGATTCCTTTGAACTTTGGAATGCTCCCACTTGTTCTAAAATCCATTCCTGTCTCCTCTATCTGTATTCTTTTGCTTTTGGAACACTGCATAACTCCACTTTGAATGACCTCTAGAAAGATCGGCGATTTCGCCAATCTTTGAATGATTTGTAAAGGGGTGAAACTCCCCTACAATTGGCATTAATTCACCGGAGATTTTTGTATCCTCGGTTTACGATGCTATCTACCTCCTACTATACCTAGATTCTATCTTTGGCGATCGAAGGTCGATTTGCCTTAGATTTTTGCATCGATTATATTCCTGAAGTCACGGTTGATCCTGTTAAGGTCGCCCGCAATTTATATGGGCTTATCCATCTTCTAATTGGTAATTTAATTATCTTATCTTCGTTTGAGCTTACCTTTGAATCAGAATTCTATTTAATTAGAGTCCCTCTAAATTTGAATCTCTGTTCTGTTTTGAAATCCATCCTTGAATCATTCCTTGGAAAATTGGTGGTCGATTGTCTTTTGAAAACTGTGTATTCATCGAAGTTGTTGTTTTGATAAGGATGACCATATATTATATAAAAGTGAAATGTTTTCGATAAGGATTATATACCTTTTTAAAATGAAAATTTGATGTTTCGAAAGGATTTGAAATTTTGAAAATTTATAAGAAATGTTTAATATAAAATAATTTATAACTGAAGGTTTTGAATTTGAAATTTTGAGAGATTGAACTCCGGCATTTTGAAATTGGTTTAAGATTTTGAAATATATAATAATACGATTTGAAAGTATTTTCCGAATATGAAATGTTTTATATGATTTTAATGAGTTTCAAATGATTTCGAAGAAATTTCAAAAGAAGTTTTCGAGAAAATAGAAGTCCAGAACCCACTTATGTCGCTGGAGAATAATTTTGGTGATGAATGCATGCATCATCGACATTGATTTTCGAGTTTCTGAGTGGGGGAGAGGCCACTTCGGTAGCTTTGGATTTGATTTGATATAACACTATCTTTTGGAATTGATGTACTAATTTATTTGTGATTTCCAACTCTTGGATTGAAAATATGGTTTCTTCAACTATTTTGAAGGTTCGAGCACTTCCAAATCAAGGTTGTCATCCCGCCTTTTGTCAAGGCCGTGACACCAAGAACTTGACTAGAAACCAATGACAGTTCGTCTTGGAGATCAATTATACGCAGGCTCACTATGGATATTGACGAATTTTTTCCGAGTCCGGATCGAGCTAAAATTTATATGACACGACAAGCAAAACTATGAGAGCCAACGTTCCAAATTTCAAGTCAATCCGAGTTCATATGCTCAAGTTATGATCGATGCAAAATTGAATAAAAACAGCCTCGCGTTCGAATCCATCGAATAGCCTCTGTTTCGACTCGCTCCGCTTCGACTCCATCACAGAACCACTGTTCAACTAGCTCCGCTTCGACTCCATCACAGACCCACTGTTCGACTCGATCGAGTTCAAGTCCATCGCCTGGCCGTTATTTCGAATCCATCTAGTTCGACTCCATCTCAGGGCCGCTGTTCGAATCCATCTAGGTGGGTCACTCTTATCGATGCGAAATAGGCCACCTCCCATCGATTCACACAAGACAAGTGCCTCGATACGAAGGGGACTGCTGCTGATCGATTCGAAGTTGGCAATGGACTTCGATGCGAACAAGGCGAAGATCAACGATGACTTGGCCAACTCGGCGAGGAAACTGGATCGATGCAAGGAAAGCTTTCCACGTCACCTCCAGATTACGCACGCCCATCGATTCGAAGTGATCGAGTCGAACAGGACCGAGTAGAAATAAGGGAGTCGAATGAAACAGCCAACCGAAGATCCTAGTTTGTATCGGTCATATCTCCTAATCTACAAGTCCAAATGATATGAAATTTTCATAGAAGCCTACGTGCATGCTAAAGAATGTCCATGCCAAATTTCTACTCCATCGGACACAATCTTGATCGATACGAAATCCGTTCGTATCGATCACGGATCGGACCGAAACTTCGTGGGCTTGGGTGCGCGGACTTGGAAACATGCCAGAGAGAGTCTCTCGAGATCTGAGCGAAATACTAGCCTTCTACACCTATAAATAGAGCCCCAACGCCAACAGAAAAGGGGATCTTCTTCATCTTTGGACGCTCCAATGCCCAGACTCTACCGGATTCAATTCTAAACTCCATTACTGCTGTTGTACTCGAATTTCATAACTTTAATTTGCTGTAATCCGCTGCAATCAATTGTAATCATCAAAGAAACATCAATAAAGTGATCAACTTCATAGTGGACGTAGGCAACACGCCGAACCACTCTAAATTCTTGCGTTTCTGTGCATTTTTCTTATCTGTTTATTGGTGTGTTTGTTAGATCTGCTTCATTTTACATTTATTTTCTTCATTCTATCTCTTCAAACACATCCGAAGAGTGTTGTGCCCAATTTTGGTACAAACAAAGGTTAACTTTTCAAAACTAAGAAATTTTAAAGTATAAAGTATATAAGTTATGTATGTATGTTTAAAGTATGTAGTAATATGATTTAAATAAGTTGAAACTGTTTTGTTCAGTAAATGAATAAGGCTATTTTGAATTTTTTTGTAATATGAAATTTAGATTTGAAATGTTTTGAAAAGAATTTGGTCTTCAAAATATTTTGAATAAAATTTAGTTTAAATGTTTTTACTTAGTAACATCTTTATAAAACTATATATTTAACAAGTTGGAATAGATACATAAGTTCTCCGTATGCTGTTTTATTCGCATAATTAATTTGATCCAGGTTTGAGTACACAAGTTCGAAGTGAATTACACCATTTCGTGTTAGGATTTTTCATTTGATTCTTGATGGCGAATATTTGATATGGATTTTGGGCTTGATTCTAGAATTCTCTATCATAGTATATGGCTATGCAAGGAGACTGATGGCTTATAGTCGAGAAACCATATCGAAATCCGCATTAGTGAAGTCGAATGGACAATACTAGTTCGAAAGCGAACTTGTGTGATCGAGCGAGTGATCGAATGTGATTTTGCGAAATGTTGACATATATACATCTTATGTTCTAATATCATTGATATACTTTGACGCTGAAATTGGAAGTTGTTGGGTTGGATATCTTTGTAATATAATTGGGATTTATTTTTCTTGTATGCAAAACTACTATCAATTTAAAACCATTTTTTTCTCAAACTATTTTTCTTTTATTTTTCTTAAACAAACTATTTTACAACTATTTTTATATTCAAAACTATTCTAAATTCAAAACCTTTTAGTAAGCAAAGATGTTCAATCCCATATGGCTCTTCATGTAGCGAAATTTTTTTTTTAATTTTTGTTTGATCCTTATATAAGATGGACTTTATTTAAATATAAGATGATTTTGAAAACTAGTGATTTTGGAAATAAATTGTTTGACTTAAATTATATTGATTTGGAAACTTGGACTATTCTCCAAACCCATTATTTTGGAAACTTTGAAACTGAAGATATTTAATTTGAGAAGAAATAATTTAGTGGAATTGTATATGATTTTGAAAATTGTATTGATATTGAAACGAATTGAATTGAGAACCTTATTTTAAGTACTTGATTTGGGAGTTATCGAAATTATATAAAAATTGGTTTGTATAAGTATGATGTTGACTCAAAAACTATGGATTTGAAAAGGTACTCAATTTGAAAAGTGAAATCTTATATAATTGAAGTCTATATAAGTGTGATTTGATATACTTTTGATTTTGGAAAGGTATTTGATTTGAAAATAAAATCTTATATATAATGGACTTTATATAAGTATGATATTTGAAAGTGATTTGAAAAGGTACTATATGATACATATTTTCGAAGTAAAGATATGGGAAGTGCCTTGTGACGCCCCACCTCTATACCCATGCTAACCAAGAACACTACGATGTAGTGCTGTCAATTAGCATGGAGAATAAGGCTGTTAAGGAGCGACCATCCGTGTAACTTCTTTGTGCGAGCACCGATATGTCAGATAGAATAGAATGCATATCTTTTAAAGAGGAAATCCAACATACCGATACAAACACAAAGCTATCACACGGTGGCTATATATAATCTTCGGAAACAAATATAGAAATAAACATAACACAAATCAGTCACAGACAATTCATATCACAAAGGCGGAAATAGATATGAATATATAACACACATGAAAGTGTTCATCAGAGTAGTGGTCAAGTAAGATCCACAATAACACAAAAGAATAGATACAAGTGCAAGACAATAGAATATGTATACATCAAGGAGTCTAATCTCAAATGTATACAACAAAAAAACTACTAAACTAGAGTAGTTAGCCAAAAGTCAGATGATGGCTCCAAATAGGAAGTCATGAGGAAGCACCTGTAACATCTCGGTCTGACCCGAGTATTATTTATAAGAAAATAATAAACGGATCAGTCTAGCTATAAATATCAGATAAAGTGATATAGAATAAGAGATATGACAAAAACGTATCATAACCATAATAGCGTACTGTGATAAGTACGTAATTGAAAATCAACAAGAGATTAATCAATACCACAAGAATCTTCTCAAAGATTAAAAAGAATGTCATATTCTTAATTTAATTCACCAAGCCACAATAAAATGACATACTCATCAATGTCAATGGTAAAAGCTGGTGAAACATAAAATTCCAGAAATCAATAATTAGAAATCCAGAAATCACAAGAAAGAGGATGGCCAATCCTATAAAAATGAGCCGGAGCTCCTCCTGACTGGGTATAGTCCCCCATTGCGGACTTTGAGCCGAAGCTCCTCCTGATTGAGTCGAAGCTCAATAAAATGAAGTACAGTCCTTCACATGGACAAAGAGACATCGCTCAATCGCTAGTCTAAATCACAAAAATGATCATCATGATCATAAGGAAGTGTCGATTACACTAAGCTAGTAAATATAAGAGTTTAGCTTCATGTCCCATAACCACTTGCTTAACTCAAATATTTACGAACAAATTGTAGATCTGCACTAGAAAATTGTCACAAGAGTTTCAATCGAACAAGTCCATAAATTAACCGACGAAGTAAACGCAAGCGTTTCATACCACTTGTTTTGCTAAGCCGTTTAATTAGATTTTCTCATACGAATGAGGTAAAGGTTTGTATATACTAATAGATTGGAAAAAGGTTTTAAGAAACGAGCTTTGATATTGAAAATAGAGTTGAAATCGTTTTGATGAAAGAGTATTGATATTTAATACTAGTATAGAAAACCTTTATATTTTGAAGTGACAAATCATAGAAGTGATTGTAGAAACAATCAATCATAAAAATTCACGTTCGAAGACGTGAGTAAAGTTCAAAGAAATCAATTCTCAAAACCATCAAAGTAAGAAGTTCGGTTAATGGCTTTCGGATAAGATTGCTTACGCAGAGTTGTACGGGGTTTGACCTGCCCGGTCAGGTCGCGGGGGTCCAGGGGCCAGCACCCACGGCGGGGTGCGGGGCAGCGCCCCGTCAAAACGATACGACCTAGAGAGGACTAAATGAGGTCTAACGACCTAAGGGGGATAGGGTCGAGCGACCTAACGAGGTACCATCCCGAAAGAGGAGTCATCAAAGTCTTAAGAAATGATAACAACAAATAGGAGACCACACGAATCGATTAAAGTTGGAAATTCAAACCAATATGCAATATAGGAAAAACTGGCAAATAGGAGCAGGTCGGTCAACTGGACTCCCTGAGTCGGTTGACCGGACCAGAGACAGAAGTGCTCGGGTAGCAGGTCGGTCGACCGGACCCTGAGGTCGGTCGACCGGAGCCTGTAACCTGCACTTCCAAACAGAAGCAGGGAGATGCTAGAGCAGCAGGTCGGTCGACCGGACTCTGAGGTCGGTCGACCGGAGCCTGTTTCCAGCACTCCCATGCCAAATCAAATGAATGCCAATTCCTTCCGAAATGCAATCGGACGAGCAACGGCACTAAGGGTTTACGCCCATCGACTACCCGGCCATATACGCTCTTCGATTCATCACCAAAAACGTGGTCAAAACATCAAAGTTAGGATTTTCAAAGAATTGAACTCAAAACACTAAAAATTGGAATATTCACCAAATCAATCCAAACCAAAAGCATTTTCACAAGAATAAGTGTTAGGAATTCATACCTAACAATCGAAGATAATTATAGTTTAAGATGTGAGATAAAAATCTCACCTTTTAACCCAAACGAATGAAGAAGATGCTATGGAGCAATGGCAAGAGCAACTACTCTTATTCCAACTCAACAAGCTTGAATTCAAAGCTTAAAAAGAAGAACATTCCCAAAGTTAGGGTTAGGAATTTCTGAAATTGGAAGGAGAAAGAGTTGGAGAAGGAGAAGGAGATGCTTACCAATGGGTTCTCTTTGAATTTGGAGCTAGAACTTGATTTGCAAATGGAAACTAGGGCTTGGGAATTCTAATTTCCCATCTCTCCCACCATTGTTGCTCTAGAACTGAAATGAGGAGGAAGTGAGAGTGATTGGAGAGGAGAGGTTCAGATTTGGGGGTTAAGTTGGCAAAGGGGCTGAACCCAAAACCAAACCCAAAGTGAAAATGGTCAAATTTTGACTAGCTCCAAACATATCGAAGTTTACACTCAAAAAGATCGCAAACGACATTTTGAACTCAATGTAGGTGGTCTCGAGTCCTAATTCGACTGTTTGCAAAAAGTAGCTTTTCGGACAAACATCCGACGAATGATGAAATATTTAAATAAAATATTTAAATATAAAATCGACAAATATGCGGGTTGTTACATGCCTTCTGCTTGATATCCACTTTGTGGCCACATTGTGGATTCATTCTATCGATATTTTTCTGATTTTTGGTTTTCCGGATATGATACTCGAGTGTCCATCGAATTCCATGGCGATCTCCATGGTCTTACGAGCGCGACTGCATAGCGCGACTGCCTGACTGAGATGGCTTAGGGGTACGGATTGTTTCCTGGGGGATCCAGGCATAACCATTGTGTATCATGCCATCTATGTAGGTCGCATTAGTAGCGAAACTGCCTGGCTGAGATGGCCTAGGGGTACAGATTGTGTAACGAAGTGGATTTTGCCCGCTCGAAAATCGACATCCATACTTTACATCATACTCGAATGCCGTAGATTCGACCGTTCAAATCCGAGTCACCGGAGCTTATAACACAGTTAAGTAAATAACACAGCGGAAGAAAAAGAATAATACATTGATATACAATATATGATACAATATCTGATACAACAGAATGACACAATGAATATCAATATACATCAGAGATATGATACAAGAAATAGCAGCGGAAAAGAAAACGATAACATCAGCAGCGGATAATCTCTATCTCCAAAGCACCAATCCGGAAATAGCTCGAACTCCAAATAACAATGCACAAAGATAAGCAAGTGCAGTCCATATCCAAAGACTGAACTAGCTCCAGATAATCTACTAAACCTGACTATCTGAAAAACCCAAGTCTAGACTGCTCGTGTAGAAAAATTTTGAGCACCCAGAGTTTAGGAAAGAAACAATAAACTCCGGATCAGTCATGGGACTGGTGTGAGCAACAAAAACAGTTTATCTTTAAAAACGAATAGCAGAGAATTTTAAAGTCAATTCGCAATGCTTTTGGAAAATGAAACTACCATAAGGCCTTCCGCCACACACACAATGCAAACGCAGAATCAGAGGAGATTTCTCCTTATGATAGTCAAAGATGCTTACTACACAAAGCAAAACATTTTGGATATTATTATTAGTGCATAGTGTAGAAAACATTTCGAAAGTACAATATCAATCTTAGCCAGCATAGGCATTTTACGTTATGCCTACTATAGCTACTATGTTCAATAGCAGGTTACCGCCACATTCCATAGCAGGTTATACAACTAAAATCGTACAGGGTTCGTATTGTTTCTTTGGATTTTTCCAACAAATGGTCAGGCTAAGGAACTTCCTATTCCACGAAAGAACGCCTCTGGCTGGACGCTTCGAGAGACAAACTGCTCTCTGCCAAACAAGGCCGGCTACCCCCCTTCCCGAGGAATATACAAAACCTCATATATGTCACCCCCGGTCCTTTGGGACCTTTATCCGAGCGCTCGGTATCCAACATCACACATAATAAATAAAGTGTGTCCACATGAGTAAGTATCTGGGCTCCATACCATGATACTACCCTTTTCCAGAAGGAATGGTCATACCCTAGGGAAGCTACCCCTGAAACCTTGCCGCATCATTCCTGTTTCGACCATTTCCGGGTTGTGAGGCTCTGACGAAGTCTCGTCCACAAAGCTACGCTTTTTCACAAAGCCATGCTTTGGGTCAACAGATGATCAAAGCAATGATCATAAAGGTAAATGATCAAACAAATGATCATATCACAAATGATCAAACAATGATCATCACACATCAACACTCAGCATGTCACATTACCAAATTTGGAATATATCGCTGATAACTTCAACTACATAACCTCTGAGCTCGTACGTCTCAGAGAAGGGTGTTAAGCTAAGAGAATAAATTCTCCGCCACTAAACAGAAATGTATTTGAAAGAAATCTGCTTTATATCTCAAAATGTAATGTCAGACATGTAACCATATAAGTCTGTTCTGGGTTCGAACAGAACCGAAGGCACTTCCGAAGAAGCCCTTGCAAATCCGGGTATTCACAATCCCGATCGGACTTCCCATCACTTAGGGAATCTCTATACCAGGAGCTACCCAGTGTAGAGACAATCGATAGGTTATCCTATCGTTTTCGCAAACACCCGGTCTTCAACACCGGTCTTCAAATGCATCCATATACAACGTATCACTTATTCGAAATGGGATATGTGACACAAAGAACCTCTCCCGGCTAAACCGAATAATGAGCGCAATATTTAATATATGGATATTGGGATTCCAGTTAATTCACAACTTAAACTCAAACTTTCTTTTCAAATGGTTTAACAAATTACCATTTTCAAATCTTTAAACAAAAAGATTCATTCACAAAATTTCCAAATCAATTCCCATTTCAATTTGAGTAACTCGCTAAATCTTTCAAACAAAGATTTAACTTATAGCTTTTAAAACAATTCCATTTCAAATGGTTTAAACAAATCATCACTTTAAATCTGTTAAAAATAAACAGATTTAATTCATAGCTTTCAAAAAGAATTCATTCATAACTTGGAAAACCATTTTTCAATTCAATCTTGAAATTCCTTTAATTAAACTGGAATTTCATTTCTTATCTGAAAGCTTTTATTCTTTTAAAACAAACATTTTCATTTTGGAAATCTGATTCATTTATACGAGTTAAGGTTCTTGGGTTAAATCCAAATTCTCAAAATTTTACTTTTAAAATGGTTTAAATTCATACAAACACATTTATATCATCTTTAACCATAATTTCCAATCATTGAATTCAATTTCAAATATTGAATTCAAATTCAAATTTAATTATTTAAATTGGAAACTTTACCAAGTTATTCAAAAATAAATTTTATCTTGAAATTCCATTTCAAAAGATTTTCACTTTAAACCCAAATTTCCCATTTCAAAATCTATTGAAATTAAAATTTCAATTTCAAAAACATCAAATTTAAATCATCTGTGACTTAACCGATTTCCTCGTGAAATCCATATTTGTGTGTGTAAAAGTGTGGTCCAGGGGTTTAACACAATAGTGCAACATCATTCAATCATCACAGATCAAATACAGAAATACAATTGATAAGCGGTATAATGATAACGCTTATCTTTTTCATTCACCAATCATAGATCACAGATAAGTAATTTACAGATCACAACATAAATCAGGATGTATCACAAAGCATCATATATCAGGGATGTCAAACAATCAAGTCATCCAATAGAATCCAAATATCCATAAGTAAGATCAGTTAATTGTCTGATTAATTCAAATCATATTAATTTCTTATGAATTTCTAATCCTGGTTAATTAACATCAATAATTTTACAAATCATTTTGATTAATTATTCTTTAATCATTTATTTATTTAATCATTAATAATAAATTTACTAACCTTTAATTATTAATTAATCAACCTTCAATTATTAAATAATTAACCTTTAATTATTTAATTCACCATTTAATTAATTATCTTAAATTAATTGCTTTAATTAATTATTCCTTAATTAATTATCATTCTTTAATCACCTTCATTAATTAATTGACCTTTACTTAACTAATTATTCTCAAATTATTTTATCACATTGATTAATTTCCTTTAATTAATTACAATAAATGATTATTCTTAATTATCTTTATTAATATCAAAATCTTCAATTAATAACCTTACAATTTATCATTATTAACACATTAATTAATTCAAGAAATCAAAGTTAATCAAGATATAAATGTATCTTAATTAATTCCTAGTTAATTATCTTCATTAACTAATAACATTTCTTTAATTACTTTCTTAAGAAATTTCCTTAGATTAAATCATTGATCTTTATTCATTTTAAAGATAAAACATTTTAGAAACTTCCATTTTAAAAATACACTTTAACAATCAAAATTGTTTAAATCATTTTATATTTAAAAACTTCCATTTTAAAATTCAAACTATTTAACCATTTTAAATTAGTTAAAACAATTTAAATTCAAAAATTTATTTTGAATTTAACTCTTTTTGAATACAATTAAATATTAAGCACTTTTAAGTTATTAAAATAATTTATATTACGAAACTTTATTTTTCCCAACTCAGTTTCAAAACTAACTTGAATTCATTATTAAACTTTGATTTAGAACTGGGTTTAACTTTGTTTTAATTTAAAACAAAAAAAATCTAAAAACTGTTAACCGGGTACAGGTTTAAAACCTTGAACAAACTCCTACCCGAGCCTCCCTCATTTACTTCGAATTCGACATGAAGTTTCCCCGAGTCAAACCCTTAAAGACTCGAGTAACTCGCGAATTAACTCGAGTGAAAAACTTGAGTACCCTCTGCTTCAACAAACTCCTCCAAGCACAACACAGTGCACCGTGCGTATGCACGGTGGCGATGGTCATCGCTGATCATCATCGATGATCTTCCCACATCATCCATCACCCAAACATTCTCTTGCAAGCATCAACACAACATCATCAACTCGAAATCAAATTCGAGAGTTCGAGCCACAAACCTGGAAACATGAGGCAGAACCCAACCTCCACACCTGTCAACGCCTCGCCTCCTTATCTCTGACCACCAGAGAAACTTCACCTCCGGCCACTACTTCTTCCACACTCCATCAATCACCTACTCGAATCTAGGAAAGCTCGATCATTCATAGGGGCCGCGACAATAAATTTTTCGAGCAACAGAAAACTAGGGTTATAAATTTCAATCCTAAATCACCATCACCACAATGCTTAAATCCTCTTCCCCATAATTTTCCCTGAAACCATGATCATGCTTCTACCTCCAGGAAGAAATCCAATCTTCCATAGCCAGTGGACCACCAGAAATTGCTCCAACATCAATCTCAGTTCAAACAAGGACAGAGCCTAAATCCTAATACTAAAAATAAGATTTTAGTTTTAAAAATCACCATTTGGTTTAAGAATTCAGGTAACATTCCTGAATTCATAAATTATGGTATTTGAATTTTTTAGATTATTACACATGCACTGTATTTTTATTTAATTTTTTTGAATTTCCAGAAACAATACAGACTTTATTATATATTAAATAAAATTTTAAACATTAACTTATGTTACAAAACCATATATTGTTTGAATCTTAAATCTTAACAAAGATTTGATCATGAGATCATGATTTTGATCAGAATTTAAACCTGGAATTCTAGAACAGGCAAGAACACATCACAAACATAGAGATGAGAATGTAACAGAATTTTTAACTTAAACAATTTAAATTTGTGATGTTACTCACTAGAATCAATCAGGCAACCATATAGAAATACTCTTAAGCATTTTAAAAATGAAGTTACTCACAGTGCTTAAAGAAGAAAGAACAGAGCTTGAAAATTTGCAACAAGCTTGAATTCTTTCTTTGAACTGTCTTGCTTAATTTCTATTTTTAGATATTTGTATTGATTTGAATTCTCCTGGCTTTGAGTTTTAAATTTTCTTTGATCAATACTTTGATGATTTGCTTTTGCTCTGGTCTAATTTTCCAGGCTGAAGTTGCTTTGTTGGTTTGTTTGGAAAAACTTCACTTTGATTTTGTTTTGTTGTTAAAGTTTGAAGTTTGTTTTAGTTTGAGATGATATTATTTTAGTTTTCTCAGTTTGGAATGGACGAAGTGAAATGAAGAGTTGATGTATAAGAGAAAGCTTACAGGTTAAAATATTGTTTTGTACAATACTGGTTATACATTTTGTACAACATTTCAGAGATATTTCTTTCTTTTGTTGGCTGATGGGTTGTGTTGTGATGGCTTCATTAATTAAAAGTTGTACCAATATATATTTTATGTCTTCATTTCAGCTGTAATGTTTGAGATAACATGATGGCTTCCTTCACAAGCTTTTGTTTACTTGTTTTCATATTTGCATACTATTCTCAAGTACATTTATTTTTTGTATCTATTTTTATTTGTATTATTTCGTATTGATTTATTAATACGATATTAAGATCTATATTTTACTTTACATTATATAAAACTATATTTTTATATTTCTCTTTAAACCATTTATTTACAATTTAAATTCAAATCAAATATATATATATATATATATAATTTCAAATTTTACTCATATATGCCCGTATACATATATATTCAATATATACAATATTTTTAAATTTAAATGATTTATACCAAATTATTGGTGATCGAGGAAACTCGCATCACTTTATCATTTAATTTTACAAATTTTATTCAAAATAAATTTAATTATCAATTTAAAATTAATTAAAATTCGGGGTCGTTACATATTGTTTCCTGGGGGATCCAGGCATAACCATTGTGTATCCTGCATTCTACTAGTCCTCATGGCGTAACTCGTAGGGCTGAGAAAGCTTACGGATATGGATTGTTTCCTGGGGGATCCAGGCGTAACCATTGTGTATCTGCGATCCATGGTTAGACAAAGGTTTTGGTTGTTTTGTTTGGATTGTACTTTCCATATCTGTTTTTTTAAGTTTTCCAGTATTTTCACTAGGTGTTGAAACAAGTCTACTAAGTACCTAGAGAATTCTAGCTTTGCGCCCGATCAACGCACTGCCAGAGTCTGCAGGAACGAGGATAAACTTGTTAAGACATCGAGTTATAAAAGTATTTTGATAAAGTGTTATATAAAGGATATTTTGATCAGTTATTTTTCCTTTCTAAAAGATTTTAAATATTGCTTACCTTTTTACTGACAATTTGAATTTAAATGACTTTTATGGATATAATAAAATGAATTTAACCAAATTATTAAATATTAAAGAATTCTAATTGAAATTTATATAGTTTTAAATAAATGGTTCATCCGTGTCTTTCAACCCATAATCATTTCTAAAAAAATAAATAAAGTTTGTAATGGCTTCCATTTTTTCTACTTTTTCTCTTCTTTTTCATTGATTTTTGCTTGTTTTTCCTTGACTTCTTCATGCCTTGCTCGACCATAGCCACCACCATCTCCTCCGATCACCACCACCACATCCCCTCATCATCCACGGCAGCCACCATCTCCCCTCATCCTGTCCAGATCTGGTCGTGAGCCCTAGGTTGAACAAGCACCATAAAAACATTTCAAACCCCTTCCAAATTGCATAGCCGAGCCTCTTTGTCACCATCCCCTTCATTTTTCACTTCGGCCACACCCTAGACACCACCACCACTTGCTGCCATGACCTCTGACCATCAGCTCAACCTCTATACCTGGCCATGGTTGACCCAAACTTGACCATAGGCCGAGCCTACATGCACCAAAACTCAACCTAGTGGCCTTGCCTTTTGACCTTCCATGCTTGTAATTCCTACCTCTTTATATTCTCTTGCCTAACCATACCATATTGATCCATACCAGACCCTTTTCCACCTTAAACCATGTCATGGCCGAGCCAATATAGGGTTGTGGTCGAGCAAATGTGAGTTATGGTCAAGCAAAATTAACTAAAAGCTTGGTGATGTCATTTGTTGCTTCTATTTTTCAAATTATTTCAAAAAACTTTTGTATTGTATTTATATTTATATTTGGCTTTGTTTTGTTGTTGTATACAAGATTAACATCTTGACTTTCTCACTCGAATCAAAGTCGTGCTATCGTGCTTTCTGGATTTTCATTTGTGTGTTTTATTTGCAAACTCCAGCGTAAAAAGGTGAGTATTCACTCATGACATTTATACTTATATAATTTGTGAAGTGACAACAAGTGAATGTGTAGAATTTTATATCATGTTATACCTGCTTTTGATATGTATTTTATGATGTTAAACTATGTTATAAACTTGTCACATCATCTGCTATGCTATATTCTGTTATATTGTTTATTTATTTCTGTTAATCGCACTGCAAGTTCCCTGTAGAATAGAATCACTATGGGTTGAAATGATACATACCCGAACGGACTTTAGAATAGGGTAAAATCATTATGGGCTGAAATGATAGGCTTGAGTGATTTTTATTTATTGTTATTAACTTGGGATTGCGGGTTTGAAATGATAAAACCCGGATTTTTGTTTTGTAAATTACGGATTGAAATGATAAATTGTCTGTATCACTTAACTTAGGTTAGAAAATTTTATACAAACCCGTGGTTATTATATATATTTTTCTGGAAAATTTTAAGTATTTTAAAAGTGTAACATATGATAATTTGATTTAAATTGAATTTAAAAGGATTTAATGAAGTGATAATGATTTTTCTATGTATTAAAAATGTTAAATAAATGAATGCTTAAAAGTGAAATTTGAAATATAACTTGACTTGGAAATGTGAAACTTGGTTTAAAAATAAAAGTTAAGTTAAGAAAATAAAATGGAAATTAAGTTTAATTTATGAAATGGTAAACTAAATATAAGTGTAAAAAAAAAATTTGTAAAGAATAGGAAAATTGTACACTTGAATTTAATAAATGAATTGTTGAAAAATTTGATAATTATTGTAGAATTTTCCTTTATAAATTTTAAATTAAAGGGAAATTAAATGACCATTTTAAAGTGGAAAATATGAAATTTTATAAGTTAAAATGGTTTAAATTGAAGTTTAATTGTTGCTGAAATTTTATAGTAAATCTGGAAATTCTTTTGGTAGCACTTCAGAAATGCTATCGTTTTTGAAAATGAACTAAAATATGAACTAAATAGAATCTGCAACACTTTTGTAAGTGCTGTAGTTGCAGAAGTGAACTATAAGGCTAAAAATTTAACTAAGGGCTATGGTAGCACTTGTTAAAGTGCTGCAGTTGGCTGAAATGTGATTTTTGAATGTAATTGAACTATAACAGCAGTTTTGTAAACGATGTCTTTGTTGAATTGAATTAAATCTTTAAATTTGAACCCTGAACTATTACAACAGTTTTGTAAATGCTGTCTTTTCTGAATAGAACTATTTTTAAACTAAAACTGAACTATTACAGCAGTTTTTAAAGGCTGTCTTTG
The DNA here is from genome assembly GCA_030737815.1 of Allium fistulosum. Taxonomy (NCBI): domain Eukaryota; kingdom Viridiplantae; phylum Streptophyta; class Magnoliopsida; order Asparagales; family Amaryllidaceae; genus Allium; species Allium fistulosum. The sequence continues at coordinate 930,789,090 of CM060906.1, forward strand.
CTGAATTGAACTGTTTTCAAATGTAACTTACCGTAGCATTTTCTAAGTGCCGCGAAAGCTGAAATTTTAATGTTTTAATGTATTTAAGTGAATAAATGAACTCAGAAAAGGCTAAATTCTTAGGAATTGAATATTTGATTTAAAGGTATAATGACTTAACTTTTAAATGGTTTAAATGAAGTATTTTAATTCGGAATTATAAACCATTTTGAAATGTTAACCACAGGAAAACTTCTCTGTATGCTATTTTATTTCCTTGTGATTTATTTGGATGCACCTTTGATTTGAGAGTGTGGCTAGAGGTGAGCGAGTACTGCAGCTCTACGCTACCCTAGTCACATTAGCACTGTTATTTGCATTGTTTACTTTAATATGAACTTCTCTGATAGCATTTATTTCTGCTTAATGGTTTGACTGATCCTTAAAGGATGGGCGATCCCAAGCATCCTTTAAGTTATTGTGCATTGCTATTAAAGTTCACTTAATTTGGTTTACATTGTATAAGTATGTATGTCCTGACTCGAGTGTTTTGTGTTTTACTTTACGCTCGGATCAGCCTGAGAATCATAGCTTTGGATTCACCTTCTAAAGCTAGAGATCTGTTGGAGCTTTTTGTCTATCGGTTCATCGACTTCTATTCCATTTATTTCCTATTCAGTATTGGCTCTGTATTATTGACTTATGTATCCTGACTTCTATTGTATCTATTTTGACTATGAGATTTTGTATATGTTTTGAGAGTTTGTATATAGTAACTTCATGAACTACTACGGTATTTTATTTCCGCTGCGAGTTATTCTGATATTCTGTATCTGTGATTCTATATTTGATTTTATTTGCTCCAAATTTTCTTGACAATCCACTGTTTTGAAGTATTCAAGTCCGACATGTGTGGATTTATTGTCGATTTGAATGGTCCAAAATAGTGGGATGTTACATTTGGTATCAGAGCTATGGTTTTAGGCAAACCTTAGCCTGCGGAGCAAACACTCATTAGAGATAGGGTAGAAATACCCTACAATGAGTGAAATCCCTTTGTTGGCCGTTGTTGTGTGGGTACGGCCCCCACATTTTGATCCTACGTACAGAAAATCATAAGCAATAAAATGATGTTTTGACTTTATTTTTATCTATTTATTAATATATGCTCTGTGCACTTGTGCTTCTTTCATTTCAAACTCTACTAGTTCTGTGATTATAGCCAAAGTCCTTTATTTGAAGTGACAGAACTTAGAGATTAACAGCAATTAGAGAGTTTTTTGGTTGGAAATTCGAAAAACTTCAGAAAATTTTCTAGAGCTTAGAAATTTTTTGTCTGAAAGTTGAAAAAACTTTGAGATAGAACTTGTGAACTTGTTGTTTGGAGTGGCAGAGCCTGTGAACTTGTTGTGTTTGTTTGGTCCTGCCTTAGTACAGGTATATGCCCACCAGTTCATACGGCTGTTCACTTCAAGCAATTTTCAAGTAGCTGATAACTTAGGGTCTAAATAATCTTTATTGAAAACTTGACTAAGTTACAACTTGATTCTAATTTTTTTGGGAATATTGCGATTTAGCATGCAATCTCATTTTGGCGACACTCGGGTGAATATGCAACTTGCGTATGGGTATGTGTTGTCGATTACTGAGTACCCTCCTTCTAGTGCCAATTTTTGTTTTGTGGGTAAGGCACGTGTTGCTTTCAATGCTGTTTGAGTTTGAATCTTAGAGTGCTCAATTTTGTACGGGTTGCACTTAATATTCCCGACTATATGTGTGTGGTTCCTCACGTTCCTTGGCGTTGCCTATCTTCGGGCAACATGAGGAGTTAGAATTTTGGAATGCAGCTCGTGAGATGGGCGGCTTTTGTTTTTCCTCGGTGTTGCCTATCTTTGGGTAACACAGGGAGTTCTCATTTCGGTGCTCCTCGGGGTTGTCTATATTTGGGCAAAACGAAGAGTTGTTATTTTTAGGCTCTTCGATGCTGCCTATCTTCGGGCAACACGAGGAGTTTTTGTTTTGGTGCTCCTCGATGTTGACTATCTTCGGGCAATACGAGGAGTTTTTGTTTTGGTTCTCCTCGATGTTGCCTATCTTCGGGCAACACGAGGAGTGTTTGTTTTGGTGCTCCTCGATGTTGCCTATCTTCGGGCAACACGAGGAGTTTTTTATTTTTCGGCTCCTCGATGTTGCCTATCTTCGGGTAACACGAGCAGTTTTTGTTTTGGGGCTCCTCGATGTTGCCTATCTTCGGGCAACACGAGGAGTTTTTATTTTGGGCTCCCCAATGTTGCCTATCTTCGGGCAACACGATGAGTTTTTGTTTTGGGGCTCCTCGATGTTGCCCATCTTCGGGCAACACGAGGAGTTTTTGTTTTGGGGCTCCTAGATGTTGCCCATCTTCGGGCAACACGAGGAGTTTTTGTTTTGGGGCTCCTCGATGTTGCCTATCTTCGGGCAACACGAGGAGCTTTGATTTTTCTTAGCCCTCTCGATGCTGCTAGAGCAGTCTAATTGTTAGGGGGCAAGAATCGGTTTGAGTCGTTTTGCTTCCATCGACTCTGCAGGTAATTATTATGAACATAGTTTGGTTGGTTCAAGAGGTAAACTTTATTAAGGAAAGCATGCCAGATTCTTTGCCTATTTACAATGCCACCGGAATTTTTGGGATGGCTTATTTGTTGAAGAAATAGAAAATACATAAAATAGTTTTTTAGATGAAATAATGGTGGAGCGATTCGCTATTCCAGGCTCTAGGAACTGCTACCCCGTCGACGGTTGTCAGCTTGAAACTCCCGTCACTGAGCTTTTGATTAATGACATACGGTCCTTCCCAATTTGGTCCGAAGACTCTCGGCACAGGGTAAACTCGCTTGAGCACAAGATCTCCAACTTCGAAGGTCTGACCACGAACTTTGGAGTTGAAGTACCGTGCAAACCTTTTCCAATAGGCAGCCGTTCTCAACTCTGCGTCTTCTCTTTATTCATCGACCATGTCTAGTGATTCGAGTAGGAGTTTCTTGTTTTGTGCTTGGTTACAATTCTACCTTCGGTGCGAGGGGACTTCTAATTCAATAGGAATCATTTCTTCTGAACCATATGCTAATGCGAATGGATTGTGGCCTGTTGCCGCTTTGTGTGTTGTCCTGTATGCCCATAGTGCAAGTGGAAGTTCGTCAACCCAATTTCTTTTGTTAATCGCTTTTTGATGGTGGTTTTGATAATCTTGTTTATCGCTTCCACTTGCCCGTTTGCTTGTGGGTGAGCCACTACGGAAAAGCTTTTTTCAATTCAGAAGCGCCTGTAGAAGTCTTTGAACTCAGCAATTTCGAATTGGGTTCCATTGTCAGTGATGATTTTTTGCGGCACACCAAACTTGCAAATGATGTTTTTAGTGACAAAGTTAATAATTTTCTTTGTGGTCATGGTGGCCAGCGGTTCCGCTTCGACCCAATTTGTGAAATAATCTACGGCAACTATAGCATATTTGCTCCTCCTTTGACTATTGGAAGGACACTGATGTGTACGTAAATGTGCATATTTTTACCACCATATTAAATCTATTTAAATTAAATAAATGATCATATTGGGTGTTTTAACTTGTTTAAACCGAAATTCAAATTATTTTCAAATTGTCACATATTCATCTTCATATAGAGGCAAAATTGCCATTTTTGTGCATTTATTAATGTGTGAAAATTTACTTGGAATTTTCTATGTTGTTTTGTAGGAATTTTAGTGAATTTTACAAGTGGCTTCATGAAGATATGCATGCACAAGAGTGAATACAAACGAATGAAGTGATGATCATGGAGGACCCCACTTACCCACCTACCTTAATGTATAATTAGGAGCTAATACACATGTTAAAAGGCCATTAAATGTTCATGCACACTTAATAGATGATTATTTGAAGTTAATGATAACTTGGCCTCCACACTTCCTAAGAGGGTATTTTGGGCATTCCCTAAAAAAGTGTATAGGGTTTCATACATGTATAAATAACCCTTATGCTTCATGTAACCTCTCCCTTTCTTAGTTAGTTTTAGTTTAGGAACAATAATAAACAAAGCTCTTCTCTTTCTCTTTTCATGGCTACTTAGCCATTTTTATTTCATGTAATTTCTTTTTATTATGAAATGTTAATTAGTGTTCTATGTTATTTACATGCTTCTCTTCTTATGTTAGTAGTGTAGTTTACTTTTCATGCAAGTAGATTACTGTTCATTTCTTTTTACTTAGCTTTTCTTTTCATTTTGCTCTCTTTTTCCTCTTTTTATTTCATGTTGGTTTCTACATTTGTTGATTTGATAACAAATATGAGAGGCTAATCCCTACAATTTAGGGGTAATGAAGCTGTTGTTTGCACAAAAAATGGACAAACACCTCAAAGTTGTATGATTTAATAGAGCTTATGTTTTTCTTAGCGATTTTGGAGGTTTATGCAAATATATGAAAAGCAGGGACTAAACTGTAAAAAGACACGCAAGTTTATAGTGGTTCAGCCAGAATGTGCCTACGTCCACTTTATATGTTATTTCACTTCTCTAGTTTTGATTACAAGTACAAAGCTTTGATACGAGTAAAAGAAAGTTGTTTGAAGAGTTCCTTCCGTGCTTGAGCTCTCAAAACTTGTCCCCATTGTTGTACCCCTGCCCCTCTATTTATAGAGTGAGGTTGGGAGCAGGGGTCTTGGATGTATATAGCTGCTGGTGGGCCTGGGCTGATGCAATCTGGCCTGGCACACCTTGGTTCGGCATACCATGGTTCGGTGGTAGGAGTGCGATGGTTTGGACCGGTAATGCTTGGTCCGGGGGTTTGGTTCGGTGAGGTTGGTCCAGTGGTTGGTTTGGTGGGAGACCGGATGTAGGTTGGTTCGGTGGGAGACCGGATGTAGGTTGGTTCGGTGGGAGACCGGATGTAGGTTGGTTCGGTGGGAGACCGGATGTAGGTTAGTTCGGTGGTCTCGAGTGGAGGTTTGGTTCGGCAGTCTCGAGTGGAGGTTTGGTTCGGCAGTCTCGAGTGGAGGTTTGGTTCGGCAGTCTCGAGTGGAGGTTTGGTTCGGCAGTCTCGAGTGGAGGTTGGTTCGGCAGTCTGAATAGGGTCGAAACGTACCCAACATTTGCCCCCCAAAGCGGGGCGTATGACGGCATACGTTGTGCTTTGTTTTGTCTCGAGTGACCGTATTCGGTACCTGAGTCGAACCGGCTGGTCCGGTCAGTCATTCTTCCCTTATAAATAGGGGGCTTAGGCCATCGCTTTTCCTATCAAGTGATTTAGCCGAACCAAGTTATTAAGCATTCTAGCCGGACCAAGTGATTTAGCCGAACCAGGTACTACTTTTTCTGCCGAATGAACTGTTGAGTTATACGACCGAATGAACCATTGATTTGAACGACCGAATGAACCATTGACTTGTGTCACCGAATAAAACTTTTGAGTGATACGACCGAATGGACTATTGAGTTATACAACCGAATGAAACTATTGAGTGATACGACCGAATGAACCATTGATTTGTTCGACCGAATGAAACATTGACTTGTGCCATCGAATGAAACTTTTGAGTGATACGACCGAATGGACTATTGATTTGTACGACCGAATGAAACATTGACTTGAACATGTGTTTCATACTTCGAATTTTTAAGCGAAATTCCAGATTACGCTGCTTGTATATTCTAACGATATACTTTTCCCATGTTTGCAGATAAAATGTCTCGAAAAGTTGAAACTCGATCAGATAAGAGGAGATCCGGGGGTGAAGGAGAGTCCTCGGCCGTGCCCCCAGCTCAATCAGGATCGGAGCGTCATGGGCCCGCCCCGAGGTCATTAGTGGATGGATATGGTCCCCAGGAGCTGCTGGATTCCCCGCCTGACTGCTTTCCTAGCTCTCTCAAAGAGGAGCAACTCGATGTTATATCTCGTTCCTTTGGGATCGATAGAGCCCTCATGCTGCTGCCGGGCCCAGGAGTCATGCCATACAGTCCTCCCGAAGGATACTTTGCTTATAGTAGGTACTATTGCATGTGTGGTGCTATCCCGCCTCTCAATGCTTGGGTAGTCAGCTTCCTTACGTATCTGAAGGTGGCCCCATTCCAGCTTCAGCCCAACTCTTATGCCATACTGGTGAGCCTTTTCGTTATTTTTCGGAGGAAGTATGGTCGCGCTCCCTCCAACCGGGAGATCTGGTACTTGTATAATTTAAGGGGCTATAAGAAGGGGTCCCTATATATTAGCTTGGAGTCCGTTGTAACCTTCAAGCCGGTCCTGGACCTGTACTCTAAATTCAGCATGTTCAAGAAAGAGTGGTTCTTTGTTAGGGACGACTCCGTCTCCATCCGGCGCTTTACCTCTGGATGTAAGTTGATGCTTTTACTTATAATTTTTATTCCGATTGCGATGCTTCTTCTCATACTTTCTCATTTTTGCTAGCGACAGGTGGCTTTCCGGTTGTGGAGACTGACCGCCTGGTTCAGACGGCGGCTGAGATAGAAGCCATTCTTGGGAAATACAGATCATCTGCCTTCTTGATTAGAAATGCGATTCTTCTAGAATATAACTAATCCTTCCGCAGCAGTCTGTAGTTAAGTTGAGGGAAACGGCGGAAGAGAGGGCGGCTGCTCAGGCTAAGGGAGGCGTTGCGGCAGAGGGTGGAAAGAGAAAACCATTCACGAAACCTCTAGCCGTCGGAGGTAAGAAGCTTAAGAGGTCGGACGGTCCTTCTCCCAGCAATTGTCCACTTACTCAGGGGGAGATAGATGCGGAGGAAGAAAGAGGTGAGGCTGAGGGCGGAAGTGACGTTGAGCGTCTTGGTGATGATGGTGGCGATGGACAGGGTGGTGATGGTTCCAGGGCTCTGTCTTCTGGGCAAGTAGGCGAAATGCAAGAGTGGACGGATGATGCTTTCCGCCAAGCTTTTGAGGGGTTGGATGATGATCCGGCTTTGGTAGAGAAGACCGGGAAGGCGGACAAAGCCGGGACTGGTGCAAGTGAGTCTTCTCCGACCATTTCGGCCAAGGTGGTTCTGACGACTCAAGGTGAACTCTTGACCCCTGCATGCTTCACTAATGATAGGGACTTAGGAATATTTTATGACCCGCTCCCGTCCTGGAATGAAATCCAGGACTTATTGCAGTATCCCACTCCGCCCCAGGGTTTGTACAATCACAGCTGTGTTTCTTTTCCCCCTTTTTTTTTAACTTGTAATTTATCGCGTTTCTCGAATCGTATAGTAATGTACGATTGTAACACTTGTACTTTATATCAGGAGCAGGCAAGACGTCCAAAGCTTCAGACCTCCGACACAGGCTTGAGCAATATAAACTTTCCAAAATTTCTGCTAAGCCGAAGCCCTCAACCCAACGCTCCGGGGATGTAGTTGGCTACCGTCCTCTTCTTGGGGTCATCGAAGAGGGTATTCAGTAGAGGAAGAAGAGGAGTCATCCTTTATCCGAAACTTCGCCCGGTTCTCAGCCTCCGGCTCAGCCTATTCATGACATTACTGAGGAGGGTAGCGAGTTTGCACCTTCTCCGCACCCGTCCGAAAACCCTTCTGTTATTCATATCGACCGTCCCGACTTGGCCCGTAATCCATTTGCGGGTCATCCTGATCTGGATCCCAGTTCTCATGATATTACTTTTGACGAAGTCACTGGTGAACATCTTCTCCCCCGTAACCCCATGGTACGAGTACTTGACGAAGCCAAGGCCTTAGATCTCGATCTACTCACTACTCGTATAGTCACTATGGGAGACGAGGCCAAGGCTAATATTGATCGGGTGGCAGAGGAGACCAAGAAGCTGATGGGGCATCATGCTCGGCTGGTTAAGGCCGGAGAGGAGATTGGGAGCGCCAATATCCGACTTCGATTGGTGGTTTCGGATCAGGCCAAACAGCTTGCGGATCAGGCTATCCAGATTTCTCAGCATGAGGCTGCTACTGGGCGACTAAGGAAAACAATGGAAGAGGCCAGTCGGGCTGAACTGCGGAAAATGGAAGCTGCTTGCAAAGAGCGGATTGACATGGCTATTGCTACGGTGGATGAGGTTCGGAGAGCGGATCTCGAGCAGGTGGAGGAATTGTCCGAGAAACTTGAGGCTGCAGAGCTTGCTCAAGCTAAGTTGAGGGAAGAGATGGAGGTGATGCGGAGGTCCCTTCAGGCTGATTGCTCGAGATACAGATTGGAGAGAGATGCTGCCGTCGAAAGGTTGTCGGCTTCCGATGCCCGGATGAGGGAGTTTGAGGAGAATGAGGGAATGATGGATGACATGCTCCAGGACATGTATTTCCGAACTTGGAAGTAGGGCAATCTCTCTTGGATGGACGATTACCCCAGGGTCATGGCCAAGATCTATCTTCGGGCTTTGGAGGAGGCTAAGGCTGATGCAGATAAAGAGGGTGGAACGGTCTTCAGTATGGATGTGGTCACTGCCCAGTTCACCAAGGAGGAGAAAGCGGCGGTAAAGGAGGGTATGCGGCTGCTTGCTGCTGAAGTGGCAGGTGTGCAGGTAGAGGATGACGACCAGGACGGTCAAGAAGCAAGTGCTGGTAAGTCTTCCTTTCTAGTCTTTCCGTTAACTTGGTTACTTTTCACTAATGAATCCTTTTTATGACCGGACAGGCGGGCAAAAGAGCAAGGACAAGACTTTGACGCAACCGGCTTCCTGATTAGACCTGGAAAATTCTTTTTGTAGGTTTGGCATTGTTGTATCTGTTAGTCTTAAGACAGTAGAGTAACTTCTAAGTTGTAATTCTTGCTACTTGTAATAATCAACATTATTCTTGACGTGTAATTTTTTAACTTAAGCTGATTTTGTCGTTTCTTGAATGTTTGTTGCTGTTTTGACATGTCGTATGAGAAATATAGCTGTGTATATTCTCGTAATTAAATTGTGTTTGATGTCAGATTCTGGTTTTAAATCATAATCTCATGACTTGCAATGTTAGCGTGTGGTGTGAAAAAATTAAATTACAGTCATGCATCTGCACATAAAGGAAGAAAATACCGCCTTTCATGTTCTGTTTGTAAATGGCAGCTTCGAATATCTTGTATGACCAAGCATGGAAAGCGGTTGAATGCCCTGCCATCTGATTGTGAATCTCTGCATCCATTGGCGGGTATCTCTTACCCTGCATCCTGTACTTTATGGTTTGTTATAGAGGATAGGAGGAAAGTTTTTTAAGTAAAATTGAAATATGTGAAATAGTAAAACTTCCAGTCACGGAAGGCCTTCGATGTGCTTAAGTTCGTGGCAAACGGGTTTTGTAGTCACTTTCCCTAGCTGTGGGTCTTGGAGACATTTGTCACCCATCTTACGCCTCCGCGGGGAGTTAATTCTTTTTTACCACAGCCGCACTTAAGACACACCGGAGCCGAGATCGCGCACAGTAACTACCCGGGCCATTATGGCCCGTACTCATGGGTATTATTCGACTTACTGTGGCCGGCTAGCGTGGGTGCCGATCGTCAACTGTGAACTGCCCCTGGCTGGCCACACCTTATGTTGGGGCTTATAATCGGTTCACAGTTGCCGGCGAGCCTAATGCCGTAATGAGCTGCCTCGGCTATAGTCGGCCTTCTCGGTGGCTTATAATCGGCTCATTACAGTTGGCTTTAAGGGCCGTCGCGAGCAATGAGTTAACCCGCAGCAGAGGGATGCTGGAGCAAAAGTGTCTCATTGGCGAGGGCATAGATTCGCATAGTACCTGTTGGGTCTTGTCCACGTGAAGTTGCATTGTGGAGTGCTTTGAATAGAAATGCTATATGCTCAGGATTTTGTTCAACAGAAAAGGATAAAGTTAACAAGCAGCCAAGATACAAAGGAACAAGTTAAAAAAGAGACAAGGCTTTTTTAAAGTGGTTCGGCATGAAAAAATGCCTACGTCCACTGATTCTCTTTGTTAATTCACTTCATATGGGCAATACAAGTTAAGAAAAGTATCGACGGAGGTGTTGGATGTTCCATGCCCTCTGGAACACCTCTCCGTCCACTGTTGACAAAATATAGGCTCCGTTGTGGAGATCTTTATGAATTACATATGGTCCATCCCAGATTGGGTCTAGTGCTCCGGGGCGAGGGAAGATTCGCTTGAGGACAAGATCCCCTTCTCGTAAGGTACGATGCTTGACTTTGGAGTTGTATTGTGCTGCCACCTTTTGCTTGTGGGCTGCTGTTTTTAGGACTGCATCATTCCTTCTCTCCTCGACTAGATCCAAAGACATGTTGAGGAGCTCTTCGTTCTCTTCTGGGTTATAGTGGATCCTACGGTGGGAAGGCATAATGGTTTCAACTGGGAGCATAGCCTCCGATCCGTATGCCAAAGAGAAAGGAGTGTGCCCTGTTGATGTTCTGAAAGATGTGCGGTAGGCCCATAGTGCCGTAGGGAGTTCATCCACCCAAGCGCCCTTTGACTTTTCGAGCTTCTTTTTGATCAGAGTTTTCAGAATTTTGTTGACTGCTTCGACTTGTCCGTTTGCTTGGGGATATGCTACGGATGAGAAGCTTTTGTGAATTCCGTGTTCTTGGCACCAGTTGGCGAATTCCTCGCTGTCAAACTGAAGTCCGTTGTCTGATATGATTTTTAGTGGGACTCCGTACCTGCACAGAACATTTTTGATTAAGAAGTTGATAACTTTTGCTGAAGATACTTTATTTAGAGGTTCTGCTTCCACCCATTTGGTGAAATAGTCGACTGCTACTATAGCATATTTGGCGCCGCCTCGACCCATTGGCAGTTCACCGATTAAGTCAATTCCCCATACTGCAAAGGGCCAAGGGCTGGTCATCTGAGTAATCTCGGTTGTTGGTAGCCGAGGGATCTTAGCAAATTTTTGGCATCTGTCACACTTCTTGACGAAATCTAAGGCGTCCTTGCTTAAGGTGGGCCAGAAATATCCGTATCGGAGTATCTTTTTTGCTAACGTTTGCCCTCCGGTGTGATCTCCGCAGCTTCCTTGATGAATGTTGGATAAGATTTCCTTGGCTTCCCTTCCGGCGACACACCTTAACAATGGGTTAGAGAACCCGCGCCGATAGAGGATGTCTCCTTGTATTGTGTAGCGGGACGCTTTACTCAAGATTTTCTTGACTTCGTTACGCCCATCGGGTAGTGCGCCATTTTGTAGGTAGTCTCGGATGGGAGTCATCCAAGTTGCTTCTTCGGTTGCAGCTATCAGATTCACTTGCTCAAAACTTGGGATCGTTTGCTTTGAGACAGTTACTGCCCCGAAGATGGCGACGTCTCTCATACTTGCTTGCTTTGCCAATTCGTCGGCCTCTTGGTTCTCTTCCCGAGGGATGTGTTTGACTAAGTAGTGGTCCAATCGGCTGAGAAGTAACTTGGTCTTCTTTAGATATGCTATGAGTCGTTCTTCTCGAGCTTGGAATTCCCCTAGTATTTGATTAACAATAAGCTGAGAATCGCTGTGAAGACCCAAAGAATTGGCTCCGATCTCGATAGCAATTTCTAATCCGGCTATTACTGCTTCATATTCTGCATCGTTGTTGGTGGCAGCGAACTCCAACCTTATAGCATAATGCAGTTTATTTCCCCTGGGAGTGATTATTACCACACCTGCCCCCGAGCCTTGTTCGTTAGATGCACCGTCCACAAAGAGATTCCACTTGATATCTTCTGTTATTTCCAGTTGCTCCTTATCCTCGTTGGTAGTGAATTCTGCAATGAAATCAGCCATGGCTTGTCCCTTGATGGCGGTGCGAGGGTGATAGGTGATATCATATTGACTCAGCTCAATACACCATTTAAGTAGTCGCCCGGAAGTGTCGGGACGATGGAGTACCTGCCTCAGTGGTTGATCGGTCAGAACTTTGATGGAATGGGATTGGAAGTAGTGACGTAGCTTTCGTGAAGTGATTAGTAAACAGTATGCTATCTTTTCAAGCTTAGGATATCTGACTTCTGCCCCAGTAAACCTTTTACTGACGAAGTAAACTGGTCGTTGCGTGCGGTTGTCTTCCCTTACCAAGGCAGCGCTCAGAGCGTGAGATGACACAGCAAGGTATAGGTATAATTTTTCGCCTTCGCTTGGGGTCGAGAGTACCGGTGGTTTCTGGAGGTGTTCGATTAGGTTAAGGAAAGCGGTTAAGCATTCGTCCGTCCATTCGAACTTTCCTTTATCTTTCTTTAGAGCTTCGAAAAAGGGGACGCACTTGTCCGTTGCTTTGGAGATGAATCGGCTTAGGGCAGCCACTTTTCCATTTAGGCTTTGCATTTCCTTTCGGGTGGAAGGTATCTTGATGTCCCTTAATGCTCGGACTTGTTCAGGGTTTGCTTCTATCCCTCGGGCATGGACGATGAATCCTAAGAATTTTCCCGATGACACTCCGAAGGAGCACTTTAGTGGATTCAACTTCATTCCATACTGTCGAAGTACCTGGAACATTTCGCCTAGGTGGCTTACGTGATCTTTGGCTTTCCGTGATTTTACCAGCATGTCGTCTACATATACTTCCATTGTTCGTCCTATTAGCCCTGCAAACATCTTGTTGACGAGGCGCTGGTAGGTGGCTCCTGCATTTTTAAGTCCGAAGGGAATCACTTTGTAGCAGTATAAACCCCGGTCGGTGATGAAGCTAGTGTGGTCTTGGTCGGGAGCATGCATAGGAATTTGGTTATATCCTGAGTATGCATCCATAAAAGACAGGAGTTCGTGCCCGGCTGTGCTGTCTACAAGTTGATCGATTCTGGGAAGCGGGAAGCAATCCTTTGGGCAGGCGTCGTTTAGGTTGGAGAAGTCAATGCAGGTCCGCCACTTCCCATTAGCCTTCTTTACTAGTACCGGGTTGGCGATCCATTCTGGGTAAATAGCTTCTCGTATGAAGTCATTGGCGAGTAGATTCTTTACTTCTTCATCGAGGGCTGCTGATCGCTCTGCCCCCATACTTCTCTTTTTTTGTTTTACAGGCGCCTTGGTAGGATCAATTTTTAATACGTGGCACGCTATGTCGGGGGAGATTCCAGTCATGTCAGCGTGTGACCAAGCGAATACATCCAAGTTGTGGCGGAGAAAATCAATGAGCTGTTCCTTCAATTCAGCTTTCAGCTGGGACCCAATTTTAAGTAGCCTACTTGAGTCGTGCTTGTCTACAGATATAAATTCCATAGCCTCTGCAGGCTCGGCGGTGGCCTCCTCCTCTTTGTCCCTAGGGTCTAATTCATTGAAAGGGTCGCTGGTGTATCGAAGAGGAGGGGCTTTCTTTAGTTGCTATGCTTCAAGGCTTTTTGTGCAGAGGGCAATCTCTACACCTTTCCCTTTATCTCTCCTGTGGTTGTTGCGATGTTCGGTTACATAGCAGTCTCGTGCAATATCTTGGTCTCCTTCCACTTCCCCTACCCCATTGTCTGTTGGAAATTTCATTTTCAGGCACCATGGGGCTAGGACAATCTGGAAGTCAGACAAGGCTGGTCTTCCTAAGAAGGCGTTGTAGGCCGAACGGTTCTCTACCAGCACAAACGTCTGTTTCCTTACAACGGAGCGGGGATGACTTCCAATCTCAACAAAGAGGTCCAGCTGCCCGAGGGGCATCTTCGCATCTCCAGTGAAACCGTGTAGTGGTTTATCGCAGGGAGATACATCCTTTACTGATAGCTTCATTTTGTCGAATGCGTGTTTGAACAGGATATTTACAGAGCTTCCAGTGTCTACCAGGATTCGGTAAACTTCGGCGGGACCGAGTCGGGCAGAGATAACCATGGGATCCATGTGAGGGTACTGTCTTCCTTCCAGATCGCGTTTACTGAATGTGATGTCATCACTTTCTTTCCGCTTTGGGTGGCGCTCTTCTATAACCGTATTGACACAGTCTTTATTGTCTCTAAGCGACTTTCCATATCTTTCCATCTCTCTCCAACTTCTGTCTGCGACGTGCGGACCTCCTGAGATGGTATGGACCATTATCTTCTCTTGACTAGAGCTGCTAGCGTTGTGGTTTCCTCTGTCGGTCCCTGGTGAGGGTAGCCTTGGGTTTTCATTGGCAGGAGCTGGAGTCCTGTCTTGACTTTTTACATAGCGTTCCAGTTTCTTCCTTCTGATGTGTTCCTCAATCAGATCTCGGAGATGATGGCATTCGTTGGTATCATGTCCGTGAGATTCGTGGAAGCGGCAGAATTTTCCAGACTTCTGCGCGTTATCTGATTCCTTCTTGTATGGTGGGCGTTTGTATCTAACTTCGCCTTGGGTGGCAAGGAAGATATTTTCGACGGTCTCGTTCAAAGGGGTGTAAGAGTCGAATCTTGGTCCTGGCCGATATAGGCGTTTTTCTACCTTCTTGCCCCCAGCATTGTCTCTGGAGTCATTTCTTCGAACGTCCCTCGCCACAGCAGGGGCGTTGCCATGGGTCGTCTTACTTTGCTGTCCTGACTGCCCCTCAATGGCAGCATCCTCAAGCCTTATGTATTTCCCGGCCTCATGGAAGAAATCGGGTAAAGTAGCTGGTTTTTCTTTTGTCAATCTTCTAGCAAATTTAGTGTCCGGATGCACCCCACTGCAGAGGGCCATTAGGATAAGCTTCTCATCGGCATCTTGAACTGCGGCTGCTGCGCCGTTGAATCTGGTTAGGTATTGCTGCAGCTTTTCTCCAGGTTTCTGTTTGACGCTGGATAAGGAATAAGCATCCTTAGGTTGCTCCACATGAATGCGGAACTGACTGATGAATTTTTCTTTCAACATTTCCCATGAGCTGATGGATCCTTGGGGTAGATGACAGAACCAGGAGGTAGCAAGATCTGCTAAGAAGAGCGGAAAGCATTTGCACAGTACTCCTTCTGTTGCTCCACTCATGAGCATATGCTGTGTGTACCTCTGTAAGTGTACAACGGGATCGGAGGTTCCTTTGTAGGGTTCCATTGTCGGCATCTTCCATTCTCGGGGGGTGATAGCGATTTCGATATTTCGGGCGAAAGGGCTGGTTACCCTAGCGCCTATCCCTCGATCTCTTTGCTCCCGTTGGACACACTCTCTGAATAAGCGTGCCATCCTTTCATCAGAACTTGGAGCAGATAGAAATGAGTTTGGTTCTGTTCTGTGGGATTGATTCCGTCCAGATAACCTGTAGGGATGGTATCGTCTATCATTCCTCATATTTTCCAGTGGCTGCCTTTGATCTTCTGGGAGCATGCTTGGGTCAGCTACAGTTGGCCCTTGCCTTGATCTCCCCCTGTTGGGTTCTGATCTAAGCACTTCCTCGGGTCCAACTTCGGGCTGAACTCTAGCTCGGCCCCGTTCACTGGTGTTTCTGTGGTTAGGCAGCATGACAGGCTCAGCTACAGTTGACCTTCGTCCGGTACCTTCCCTGTTACAAAGTGGCTTCATGAAGATATGCATGCACAAGAGTGAATACAAAGGAATGGAGATGGAAATAATTCAAAGTGATGATCATGGAGGACCCCACTTACCCACCTACCTTAATGTACACTTAGGAGCTAATGCACATGCTAAAAGGCCATTAAATCTTCATGCACACTTAATGGATGATTATTTGAAGTTAATGATAACTTGGCCTCCACACTTCCTAAGAGGGTATTTTGGGCATTCCCCAAAAAAAGTGTATTAGGGTTTCATACATGTATAAATACCCCTTATGCTTCATGTAACCTCTCCCTCTCTTAGTTAGTTTTAGTTTAGGAACAAAAATAAAGAAAGCTCTTCTCTTTCTCTTTTCATGGCTACTTAGCCATTTTTATTTCATGTATTTTTTTATGAAATGTTAATTAGTGTTTTATGTTATTTACATGCTTCTCTTCTTATGTTAGTAGTGTAGTTTACTTTTCATGCAAGTAGAT
Organism: Allium fistulosum; assembly: GCA_030737815.1. Lineage (NCBI taxonomy): Eukaryota > Viridiplantae > Streptophyta > Magnoliopsida > Asparagales > Amaryllidaceae > Allium > Allium fistulosum. The sequence continues at coordinate 930,804,874 of CM060906.1, forward strand.
TAGTGTTCATTTCTTTTTACTTAGCTTTTCTTTTCATTTTGATCTCTTTTTCCTCTTGCTTATTTCATGTTGCTTTCTACATTTGTTTATTTGATAACAAATATGAGAGGCTAATCCCTACAATTTAGGGGTAATGAAGCTCTCTAGTATGTCGATGCAACATTTTGATGTTTATGCTCATTTTTTTGCATAATGAAACATTTGAAGTGATTTAACTTGTTTTTGATTTGAATTTGATAGCCTATATTGTTGACACCAAATAGGCTATGCTTAAACATTCATAAACAATAATTACCTCTTCATCTACATATGATGATGGTAATGAAGCGATTGTTGAAATTAAAATTTGATGACCTATATTTCTAAACAATAGTTAATAGGCCATGCTTAAAATAGATTTTGCTTTCAACTTTGTTGTTATATTTCATGAGAGTTAAATGTGTATTAGTGGTTGTGTTATAGTTTGATGGTTTATATTGGGCCAATTAATAACACAATTATACCATACTTATGATAAGCACATCAACTAATTACACTAATGACAAGAAAAGAGAGATCATAACTTTATTTTGTTGATTTATGAGATCTAGAGAGTGGAAATTACCTCTAAATTGCCTTCACACTATCATATATTTATCACTTTGTTAGTTTGTTAGTTTTCTTATTTTCTAGCTTAACACTCTCTTCAACTTTGGTTTAATTTGATTGAATAGATTTTTAAAATTAACAATTTCCTACGGATCGACCCGTACTTACCACATATTAGAATTGTACGTCGTGCGCTTGTAGTATAAATTTTATTACAAATTTTTCGACGGTTTTCTAATTCAATAGAAATTCCATCGTTACACAGACACCAATCAGATCGATCCCCCATATCGCAAATGGCCATGGGCTGACCATTTTTGTCAGTTCCATTGAAGGAGTTCTCTTAATTTTGCTGAACCTTTGACGGCGATCACATCTTCTGACGTGATCTGCGGCGTCACGATTTATTGTTAGCCAAAAGTACCCATATCAAAGGTCTTTCTTTGCCAGCATCTGCCCCCCAGTGTGGTCTCTGCATTCGCCTTCATGTACTTCCTTAAGGATTCGTCATGCTTCATCATCGGTCACACACCGAAGAAAGGGGGTCGAGAATCCCCTTCGATAGTCCTGTATCATTAACCTTGGCACCTTGCGGAGGAGCTTCTTCCGCTGATTACGGTCAGTTGGTAGGGTTCCTGCAAGCAGATAGTCCTTTACCGGAGTCATCCATGTCTCTGGCTCGACGGTAGTCTCTAGAATCCAGTCCATGTCCATTTTGTCTATGCTCGGGTTGGTTAGCTTTTCAACTGGAACCAATCCTAATGACTGGGCTTCTCCGAAGCTTGCCATCTTGGCCAAGTAGTCTGCGTGGTGTTTTGCTCTCGTGGGATGTGTGTTATGGTGTAGTGCTCGATATCACTCAACAGCTCTTGTACTTTAGATAGGTACGGGGCGAGATTTTCTCCACGTGCCCAGTACTCTCCTTTCACTTAACATACGACCCGTTGGGAGTCGTTATATATGTGGATAGACTTTATTTTGAGTTCCTTCACAACCTTCAATCCTACGATTAGTGCTTCGTATTCTGATTCGCTATTCGTAGCAGGGAACTCCAGGCGCAAAGCATAGCTAATGGCTCGCCCCTTAGGGGTTTCGAGTACTATCCTTGCGCCCGAACAGAAGTTGTTTGATGCACCGTCGACGAAGAGCTTCCATTGTGCGTCTGTTTCTGACTGAACTTCCTCCTCCTCGTCTCTTATAGTAAATTTGGTAATGAAGTCGGCCACCACTTGCCCGTTGATTGACTTCCTCGGATGGTATGTGAGGTCGTATTGGCTCAACTCTATGTTCCACTTGAGGAGTCGTCCAAAAGTTTCTGGCCAGTACAAAACTAGCTTTAGGGCTGGTCAGTCAATACTTTGATCGGATGGGCCTGGAAGTATGGTCTTAATTTCCGAGATGCGATCAAAAGGCAATATGCTAGCTTTTCCAGTTTTGGGTAATTCTTCTCAGCTCCGGTGAATCATTTGCTAATGTAGTACACAGGTCGTTGGATTCTCGCTTCTTCCCACATGAGAGCTGCGCTTAGTGCATGCAGGGAAACCACTAAGTAGATGAATAAGCCTTCTCCATCCACCAGTTTTGATAAGATCGGGAAGTTTCCATGTGCCGTAGCAATTCCTCGAAAGTTGTTTGACAAGCTTCGCTCTACTCAAAGTTTTTCTTCCCTTTCTTCAGTGCGTCAAAGAAGGGTATGCACTTGTCTGTAGCTTTGGAGATGAACCGACTTAGTGCTGCAACCTTTCCATTCAAGCTTTGAAGCTCTCTCATATTTCTAGGGGCTTAGACTTCCCGTAACACCATTATTTGTTCTAGATTCGCTTCGATGCCCCGGGCACTCACGATGAATCCCAAGAATTTTCCCGAGCCTACTCGAAAATGGCAGTTGAGTGGGTTAAGTTTCATTCCATATTTTCGGAGTATTTCAAACATTTCAGCGAGATTATTGAGATGGTTAGTAGCCACTCAGGATTTTACTAACATATCATCCACGTAAACTTCCATGGTCATCCCAATCTGGCGTTTGAATATAGTGTTCACTAGCCTTTGGTACGTTTCCCCTGCATTTTTCAAACCGAATGGCATTACTCGGTAGCAGTACAGTCCCAAATTGGTGATGAAGCTGGTGTTCTCTTGGTCTGTTTCGTGCATCAGGATCTGGTTATAGCCTGAGTATGCATCTATAAATGACAGCAGTTCGTGTCCCGCCGTTCCATCCACCATTTGATTAATCCTGAGGAGCGGGAAACTGTCCTTCAGACATGCCTTGTTGAGGTCCGAGAAATCAATACAGGTTCACCATTTTCCTTTGGACTTCTTGACTAGGACTGGGTTCGACAACCATTCAGGGTAGGTTGCATCTCGAATGAAGCCGTTAGCCATCAGTTTATCTACTTCTTCTCTCAATGCCTTGGACCATTCCGGGCCCAAGCTGCACCTTTTTTCCTTAATTGGGGTGAATTTGGGGTCAATACTGAGAGTGTGGCAGGCAATGTCAGGTGATACCCAACACATATCGGAGTGCGTCCAAGCAAACACGTCCAAATTTGCGCAAAGGAATTTGGTTAGTTCTGATCGCATCTTGTTTTCAAGCTACGACCCAATTTTCAGGAACCGTGTTGGGTCATCCATACCGACTGGGATAGATACCTTCAATTCAGTGATGCTGCCCAATCCACCTCTGAGCTCTTCTTTCTAGGGTCCAAAGCCTTGTCGAATCGGCTATGGTCCCCAAGCCAGGGGAGGTTCTGTAGTTGCTATTCGGAGGGTTCACGGATGCGAAGGGTTTTCCCCACACCCTTTCCTTTTTCCTTTCTTCTTGACTCGTGCAATTCTACAATGTAGCATTCCCGGGCGACGCTTTGGTTTCCTTTCACAATTCCGACTCCGTGTTCCATAGGGAACTTCATGGTAAGGCACCATTGGACCAGCACTATTTGGAAGTTAGCTAATGCGGGCCGTCCCAAGAAGAAGTTGTATGCTGACATTTCATCCACGATCACAAAGGTCTGAATGAGGGTGACCCTTCGCTCACCCTCTCTGAGCTCCACGGGTAGGTCAATTGTTCCCACCGGTTGCTTGGGTTCACCGGTAAAACCCTGGATCTTTGTTTGGCACGCGGACACACTTTTCATGCCAATTTTCATTTGATCGAAAGTGCGTTTAAAGAGAATGTTAACGGAGCCGCCGCTGTCAACCAACACCCATCGAACTACAGCAGGCCCAATTCCTACCATCACCACCATCGGATCAAGAGTTGGAGCTTCGACTCCTTCGGTATCCCTATTTTAGAACACAATATTATCATTCAAGATCCTCTGCATCTTAACTGGAGTCTCGTCTTCCACAGCCAAACATGATTCCTTTGGAGCGTGCTTCAGCGAACTTGCATATCGCTCCATTTACCCCCAACTTCTTTATGCGGGATGCGGCCCCCGCGGATATTATTCCGATGATGAGTCTCTGGTCAGTTCATTTTGACCCTTCTTTGCTGGTTCCTACTTGGTTCCTTTGTTCTCTTGGGTGTTGAGGAGTAGCAAATTAATCGGGGTTTTGTGGTTGTCTTACGTACTACTGGAGTTTGTTGTTCTGGATCAGTTCCTCAATGAGATTCTTTAGGCAGCGACATTCGTTCGTACTGTGGCCGTGTGTCTCATGGAAGCGGCAGCCTAGCTCTTCTGCTGCTCGATCGTCTCCTTTCTGGGTGGCCTTTTGCATTCCTCAGTCCCTTGAATTGCGAAAAAAATGTTTTCTACTATGTCGCTCAGGGGAGCGTAGCCTTCGGGCCTAAACCCTTTGAGCTTTTTATTGCTACCATTACATTCTTCTTATTGGAGTTTTGACCTTTTCTCTTCGAATTCCCATCTTTCCCAGTGGTTTCTTCAGCATTTCGCAAAGTGTGCGCATTTGATTCATTGTTACATCGCTTTTCCCGGCATTTGCTAGCTGCACACTAGTAGATTTCCCTTCCAATTCTTGCTCTTCCTCCAACATTAAGTACCGACCTGCTTTGCGATTGAAATCTTTCCTAGTGGTAGCATGATTCATTCTAATCCACTTTTCGAATTCAGTTTTCGGGTGAATGGAACGAACCAATGTCATGAAAACCATGTCTTCGTTGGGGTTGCTTACTTCCGTCGCCATGGTGTTAAACCTGTTCATGAAAGACTTCAGTGATTCGTTTCACCCTTGGAACAACCCGGATAGGGACATTACATCTTTTGGCTGCGCAGTATGGAGTCTAACTGATCAAGGAACCTTATCGCTAGTTGGTCAAAAGTAGAGATAGATCTTGGTGGAAGCATAGTGAACCACATTGATGCAACCCCTTTGAGAAAGATTAGGAAGCATCTGCATCGAACAGCTTCAGAGGCATTCACTACGTCCATATACCAACTGTATTTGTACAAGTGAGGCTTCGAGTCCTTCGTTCCATCATAGGACAGAATAGTTGACATTGTGAACTTTTCTGGATATCTCTCATTCAGGATTTCGTCGGTGATGGGAGTCCTACTTGGCGTAGATCCCCACTCATTATCTATTTTACCTTTACTCTCCTCTATTAATTGTTTGACCATGTCCGCTATGTATATCTCTAATGTCTGGTAGTCCCGAGGACGACGGTTAGTCACTATGCCAAGTGCTTGACTTTGCAAAAAGGTCTTGCTGAGTGGGCTGAGGCCTAGGCTCTCATGTTTTTTGGAGAGCCACTCCTGTAGGGTACCTTTGGCTTGCGGTTGGTCTCACTGGAGCAGTTTGGGTATTCCTTGCATTATCAAATGCATTGGCATCTTCTTCCAGTTTATCGTCTGGCTCTCCGTCCTCTAAGTCCAAAAGATCCATATCTATGTCTTCTACGGGGGTCTTTGCCCCCTAACTCCAATTCAGGATAGGTTGCCTTGTGGCATATGGAGTACTTGCATTTCCGTCCACGTTAAGTCCTGTAATTACCTTCTTTTGTGGATGTTTTCCGTTTCTTCTATGTAGGTCAGAAACGGAAGAATTCTCTTATTTCACAACAACCACGGGTTCAGGCATGGTCCTTGGAGCGGGATTTGACTTTATGGTTAGGAGAGCGTTAAGCTTATCCATCAAAGCCTTTTGGCTATTCTCCATTTTTTGGTTGATCTCATCAACCATCTTATTTAACTCATCCCTGGTAACAACTTTATGCTGACTAGAGGAGGCAGGCGCCTTATTCCCTAAGTTAGCACCATTCACTTCAGTTTGTTGGGGATTAACATCTTCTCCGGCTATTACTACCCCTATAGACCTTCCAGAGGTAGTTCCTCTTCTTATAGGAGCTATTGATTCCAAATAGTGAATTCTTCAAGCAAGGATTGGGGACCTAACTTCTGGACCTATGACATCCAAAGTAGATAGCTAGATCCAGATGAGTTGGAGTTTCTCAATGAAAGCACCAAAATGTTGACCCAAAAAATGGACCAACACCCTGGTTTTGATTTGAAAGCACCAGCTCTGTCCCGATAGAGTAAGACCATAGATTACAGATATAAAGAAAGAAAAGTAAAAGAAAGAAGATAGAGAATTTTATAGTGGTTCAGCTGTTAATGAAGCCTACGTCCACTTTATAACTTTACTACAGACTGATTGTTGTTAAAAGAGTTGTTTGATTACAAGGCTTTGATTGTTTTCTAGCTAGATTGAATCTCCAGATTTGGAATCCACTGGAGAATCACAGTGTATTCCTTTGGAGATAGTTGTGTGGAGGTAGAGAGTGAAGAATAATTCCAGCAGATCTTCAACAATCAGTCCGGAGAAGATCCTCTTTATGTTGCAGGTAGGACGCTATTTATAGAGATCGGGGAGCTTCTGGACCAGGTCCGTCTTCATCAGCTCGCAGGTAGGTCATATGAGACCTAGGGGGGCTTTGGTTCGCAAAACAATTTTACTAAAGCTTTTTGTCTATTTCCACCGCACTCTTGTACTATAGTACTCCGCATTTGTAAGGATAGGAATTTATAAATGTCCATGTTTAACTCTGATAAATGTATTTTAAATTTCTGTTGTAAAGTTTTTATTGAAATAATATATGTGAGATTCTATTCTGTCTTTATTTTTCTTTCTTACCCTTGGGAATTCGCTTATCCAGCACTTGGATTTATGGCACGTGAATAACTAGGATGTATTAGTTCGATTTTCGAGAGTCATAGAAATGGGTCCTCACATCATGGTATCAAAATAAGTGTATGTATCTAGCTCTTTACATAACACCCTTCTTTGAGACGTATGAGCTCGGAGGTTGTATGTTTGTGGAAGTCAATAGTGATCGATGGAATGGCAGTGTAGCATTCAAAGGAAGATGATGTGCAAAGTAAAAGGTAATCGTTACCTCAAGCCTCACAGTCAGAAATGACCGAAACATGGTAGATGCGGCACCCTTATATTTTTCAAGTAATATAGTTATTTGATTGAGGAAGATAATACTCAGTTATTATCATTGATGATCGGTTGTTTAGTTTAAAAGTTTAAGTACGAACACCTCATGAGTTTAATTTCACAATTTGACTATGAGGTATTCAATAAATAATAAATGTTTATTAAAGAAATTTTTTATGATAAATAAATCTTATAAATATGTTTTATATAAGTGATTTTATAAACTGGATTTATAAAACATGCTTTATAAAGGAATTTTTGAGAATTTAAATTTTGGTATTTTTGAACAGAATTTCAAAAGATTTTTTGGAAAAGGAATAATAATAGTATTATTTCTAAAAAGGGATTTTGAAAAGGAAAGACAATCTTAAAATTAATTGATTCAGGTGGCTCGAAAGTTACTAAAATGGAAAGGAGATGTGTTCGGATGGTAAACGCTTCTCTTAAGTATTCCCCTTCTTGTTAAGGAAATATGTGATACTATTGGTAGTACCCAGTTCCGTGGTATCATTTTTAAGTGATTCTATCAATATAATTTTCTAAAGTAAAAAGAATAACGTGAATCATTAATTGATGAGTTAATCGATGATTGTCGATTTTATCAAAGTGCATTATCTTAGTTGATAAGCATGGGTATGCTTTGATCTTTAAAATAAATATTTAAAGTTATTAATGAATAGTTTTAGGTTTGTTGTAAACGATGTTTTAGCAAAATTTGTTTTTAAACCCTTGAATGACACTTTGAAACAAATCTTATGAGTATATTTAGATCTTTAATAACGGAATTTTAAAGATAATAACAAATATTGGAATCTTTTATATAAAGATAGAAATTTTACGAGTTCAAATTATAAAAGAAAAGAGAAGTTCATTATAACAATGTTTTGGTAATAATTGATTTAATTACTTTGATTTATTTTGAAGTAAGAGAAAAAAAACTTGTTATGTAATTTTTGAATATACTTATAACATTTGAATTAGTGTATAAATACTTTTTAAGTATTAAAGCTGATATAAGTAAAGAGAATATATATATATATATATAATGGAATTTTTAATTAATAAAGGAGTGTTAGTTGATAAAGAAAGTTTTAACTAAATAAAGAATGTTTTAACTTTTGATATTAGCTAAAGGAAGTTAGGGTTATTTATCAATTTAATAAATTATTTTGAAAATTAGTTTTCCAGAAAACCATGAAGATACGTTTAGAAATGTATTATAATAGAAAAAAATTATCTTTTGAAAAGAAATGTGTTTTTAAGAAGAAATATTTGGAAAAATTAAATATAAAGTGATTATGTAAAAAGGAGTATCTTTATAAAAGTATGAAAAAAAGGTGGAAGTTTAAAGAAGTATTTTCATAAGAAATTTGGAAGGATTAATAAATTTATATAAAGTATGTTGATTTTCATCGCACGATTTAATCTAAGATTCGAGTATAGAACTTTGTCGTGTTTGACACTTATCCGAAAAAGGATTTATCACTCGATTCTTAACGACGAACCTTGATAATGGTTGGTGGTTAGATACTTGAATTTTCTATCATAGTTAAGAGCTATGCAAGGAGAACTAAAATTCCGATCAGAAAGCCTGGTCAGAGTCGGCACTAAAGGATTGGGGGATCAATACTTGTTCGGAAGTAAAGTTGTGGATTCGAATAGAAGACCGAAACAGATATTGCATATAGAAGATCTATATACATCGTATGGGTGTAAGTTTTATAAATATATATTTTGGGCAAACCTTGGGTTTTTGTTTTGGGTAATTTCGGGGACAAATTCTTTTAAGGAGGGGAGTCTGTAACGACCTGCCAATTTATCACTTTGATAAATTGTATTTATTTTTAAATATATGCAAATAAAAGGATGGTAATTCAAATAATATTATTTTAAGTAATAAAAGGTAATAGTAATCTTATTTTGAATAAATATTTAAATAAAATATTCTCCTTGAAATTTATATCGATAAGATAACATCGAATTTAAATAATTGATTTATTTAATTTAAATTGAGATTTAATGATTTAATAATTATTTTAATTATACAAATAATTATTTTAAATGATGATAATTCATTTTGAATAGTTATAAAGTGATAATGAATCATTTATAATAGTTTTATAAAGATATATATATATATATATATATATATATATTTGATTTGAAAATATAAGGAAAAATCGATATCGATATCGCTTTATCGGTATAATAGCAATTGTTGTAAATAATTGGTAATATGAATTTACATGGTTTTATAATTCAAATATGATCATTTTAATTAGTTTAAAAATATTACAAATTTATTTTAAAAATTTGTTTATAAATATATGTATGTTAAAGTATAAGTGAAAATGTGTCCGGGAATCGGTTCTCCGATTGACAATGGTTTATCGAACGAAAATTGTTCGAAATCAATGCAACGTTGTTTATAAATCATGCACACATATATAACGTACAAATGCATCCACTAATATGCACCTGAATATATGTATACATACATATAAACTTATACACTTAAAAATACATACATTATATAAACTATATAATATATTTTAAGTAAGCTTCCTCCTTAAGCTTATATAGGTCAACATATGCACACAGGAGAAGATGGAAGTGATGGGTAGATGGTAGGAGCCTTTTACCATGCATTGGAGGAGGAGAGGTGTGTTGGAGAAGCTTTGAAATGGTGATGCAAAAGGTGATGTGTGCATGTCTTCCTTTATACTTTTTTTTCCAATAAATACCACCCCTTTTCTCACAAATTCCTAATACCATTTCACTTTTTCTTCCTCTTCTTTTCAAGCTTTCTAAGAGCTCTCTAATGACTTCTTGTTCATAAAAATAAAATAAATAAAAGTTAGGAAAAAATACCACAAATAAAAGAAGAAAAAGATATATACAGTTTATAATATCAATCCACTTCAAAACTAGTCTGAAACTCCTCCACTTCTCTTCCAAAATCAATGAGCATTACCCCACACCACCTTGGCCATGAGCACCATGTCCACCAAGGCTAGGTCGAGCTCCTCCTTCGGTAGTAGGCTTGGTTTCGTTTGCTTTAGTTCGATCGTAGTGGGGCGATAACCGGTTTAAAGTTAGATTGTTTGAATCTAAAGTGAGAACTCTTAAACTATTATACTATATGTTGGATGATGATATGATGTTTGCAAATGGATGTTTAATATGCTTTGATCATCAATTTTGGATTGTTTCATATGAATGTTGAAAATATATGCAAGTCCGGAAATACACGTCGACAAGCACAAAGGAAATCACTTTCCTTGATTTAATGAAATTGTGTGTATGGAACGTTAAACCTCTTTAAAAATGGTTTAAAATGAGTTTGAAATGTTTTATAAACATTCAAAAGTGTTTTGGTCAAGTTTGAATGAGAATTGAAAATTTAGTCAAAAATAGGCGCGTCGCGTAACGGCAGTTCGCGATTTCGTGCCATAAAAGCCAAACAAGTGTAAAAGATGGAATATAGCTTGAAATTCTACGAGATAAGAATTTTATGAACTATTATATCCATAGTTTTCCAACAAAGAAACAAAATCGATATTTTGATAATTAGATTTTGAGATATGAGTAAAACAGGCTTTTTGAAAAATCGCGGTTTTGCAGTTCAGAATCCAAACAAGTTTTCTTTAAAAATAATATTTTAAAAATGTTTAAAAATGTGGAATAAATCTTATAAATCTTTTAAAATGTTTTAAAAGTGATTTGAGTAGTAAAAATGAATTTTTAAATAATAAAAAGTCGTTTTGATCAATATAGCTTAAAAGAGCACTTATCGGCAGCACTTATCCGCATCACATTTCTCTAACTTTTTAAATATAGCTTTACACCTAATAATTCTTTTCCAAATCTTTTATAAGTGTTTTCAAGTGAATAATTAAGTGTTTTAATAATTATTTGGAAGTTTTGTAGTTATTTGAAAAGAATTTAAATAAATGTTTAAAGAAAAGCTATTATAATTAAGTTGTTTAAACTTGGCTCTATAAGCCAACGAGTAGACTGCATTTTTCTATTCGTGAGATCCGAATGTGAGGTGCTTAAACTAAGAAGATGTTCAGGAGCAACCAGTGCCCAGGCTCACCTGGCCTCTTCCCTGGGCGAGGGATATATAAGGTCGAAATGTCAGAAACGAGTTATGTATAAAAAGATTAAATTTCCCAAAGTTTAAATTAAATATAACTTTGAATTTATAGAGATGGTCTTCGTATACTTAGTGTTAAAGCCCGTAGAGGGAACTTGTACTATTCGTGGAATTTAAAAGGTGATTTCACTGTTATTCTGCCCATAGTATTTGTTGAGTACGAGAATTAATATTGAGTAGAATTAGATGATTTCTATACATTTTACTATTTTAATATTTACTGGTTTTGTATTAACATCCTAGCTAACATGGTTTCAACCAAATCAAAATTATGAGTTTAAATTTAAAAATCTTTGTCAAGATTTAAATGAAAAAATTTAGAGTTAGTTTAATTCCCATACTTAAAATTTATTGGTTTGGATTTATAGTAAACAATGTCTTGAATAACATTGTTTCTGATCCATGTTAAAAGTTATGAGTTGGAAATTTTTGTTAAGATTTAAATAAATGATTGGAATATTTTCCTAAGAAAAGATGAAATGATTTGGAGTTTAAAAAGGGTTTTATGTAATCAAAGGATTTAATAAGAGAGGTTTAATGATTCTGCATATACCAGAAAGAATGCTTTAGAAATATATATCTCCAAAAGAGATTTTGATAAAAAGAACTTAATCAATTAATGAATGATACTCAATCTATATAACCTTCTTTTATCGATGATTGGTTCGAAGGAACCGGGGTCGGATCTGGGTAATTCCTACCTGAAAACCACTTCAAACCAATGTATGCGTTTGAAAAATGAAGACTTGATAAAGAAAAGGAAAGATGAAGATCGAAGATTTTTGGGGTGAAGGGACTGCTTGTTGGTAATTCTGGTTAGCTCCTAAATACTAAAGTAGTAGTGGTCCCTTCATTTCTGAAACTCTTTGGGTTGTAAGGACTACTCGCTACGCTACTAATGGTGGTAGGAAGAGTGCCTTCAGTTTCATTCAGTCCCAGAACGAACTTGTATGGATGGATGTCTGACATTGCATTCTTGAGATTTTGTCCCGACCCGTCTTTCATCAACCAGAAAGACACATCACGATGAAGAAAGAAAGGGATAGAAAAGATAAAAGATAGAGAAGAAAGAAGAAACAACATCAGAATCTCAACAGCGGAACGAATAATTTATATTAATCACATAAGTATTACATAATATACAACATCAATCAGAGTTACACAGATAATACATCACATACTAGACAGTTATAAACACATGTCTAGTTATTACAACTCAAATACAGCACAGAGATACCAACGCAACAGAAAACTATATATATATATATATATATATATATATATACAACCGCTGAAGCCTTCTTCTCCATTGCTTCTCCAATATTCGTCAAAACAGACCTGAATCCCTTGGCTACTCGTAAAAATTTGAGTACCCAAGAGTTTAAGGAAAACAGAAATAAACTCCGGGTCAGACATGGGTCTGGTGTGAGTAACAGGTTAAAGTTTCTTAACTTTGAAAATCATTTGAAAACAAAGGTATCACGTAAGACTTCCCAAACATAAACACGGGTAAGTTTTTACCTTACACTAACCAAAACATTTTTAGGAAATCCAGTGATATTATAATAGTGTCTAGGGTTTTCAAATAAATATTCACATAGCTGAAATTGTTACATTATTAAATTCCAGCATACTAGCCACAAAGTGGGTAATACAATCAAAACCGTAGGGTCTCATAGGGAAAATGGGTTTCCATCAATGGCAGGGTTACTAGGGTACCGCCCGTCACAGTACCTGGCCTAGATCAGAGTACCGAGGATTATGCCCAATCCCCTACATCACAAGGCCGGAACCATCCCTTACTGGACAATCCCGAACAAGACAACCCCAGCAGTTGGAGCTCACAACTGCCCACACAGCCTAATAAAAAGGGACCTCTAGACAGGGATCAATCTCATCCTACTTGGGTGCTACCCACTTAGCCTTGCTGCACCTCCTCTGTTTTAGCCATTCCAGGTTGATAAAACTTGAGGCTACGATTACCTTATCAGAACACATCACTTAGAATGCTCATCGTCCACCTGACGATGTTCTGAAAGTATTCAATCCATACAAGTCCGTTCCGGGTTCGAACAGAACCGAAGGCATTATCTCGTTACACTCATATTGGAATCACCCTCAAAGTTAACGACGATAACCCTTGCACTCTGAATCTTCATCTTTACTTGAGATTCACGACCTATCGTTACTTTGGATCAATGTGGTTTTCGGATGTCCAAATTTGGAAACCCGATCCCGGTCTCATCGAAATCCAAAATGCCATCTTTTAGGTCAAGTTGTTTAAAAGTTAAACAATTTTCAATTCATTATCTATACACACACAGATAGATAATTCACAATGTCATAATAGATAATCTACATTACCATCACAAATAGATAATTCACATTATCATCATACTTCAACCAAAGCATCCATATCACACAGCATCACTTATCTCATATCTGATATCTCAAACCATTCAAGGCAAATCAATATCATTTAACATCCATAAGCAATGATTTATTAATCACCAACTATAATTAATTTAAAATGAATTAAATTAATTACTTCATCTCTAATTAATTTAAAATAAAATAAAATTAATTACTTCATTCTATAAATCCTGCTTATAACCATTAATTAGTTACAAATCAATTAATTAATTATCCTCTAATTATCCACTTTTATTAATCATCCTGGATTAATTATTCTTTAATTACATTCAAGTAATTATCCTTTAATTACTTCATGAATTAAATAACTAAAATTAATTACATTAATCCTTATTAATTACATTAATTAATTACTCTTTAATCACTTATTTTTGATTAATTAGTTTTAATTAATCAATCCTTAATTTCATCATTAATTATATTAATTAATGATCCCTAATTACTCTTAATTAATTATCCTATTTAAATTAATTATATTAAGTAATTAATCTTTAATTAAACCATAATTATTAATCACCCTTGATTAATCACATTCAGTAATTAACTACCCTTAATTACTTCATTTAATAAATTAATTATTCCTTAATTAATTATCTTAATTAATCCCTTGATTAATTACACAAAGTAATTTAATCCAAATTACTTCCATTATTAAATCATCTTCAACTTATCACATCCTGTAATTACCATTAATTACTTCACTAATTAATTACACTTCATTTATTACATTAAGTAATTACCTATCAAATCATCCAGTGATTAATTAAAATTAGTTAAACTTAATTAATTAACTTAAACTAATCAAATTTATTTAACTAATAACCTTGAGTAATTAATTCCTTTAATTACTTTCATTAAGTAATTATACTTAACCAATTTCACAATTGATTATCTTTAATTAATTAATCTGATTAATTATTAAAATTAATCATATTTATTAATTATTAAATAATCTTAAGTTAACGACCTTCATTAACTATTAACAATTCTTAATTTCTTTTCTTAAGAAATTAAACTTAGATTAATCAATATTAATTACAAATTAATTTATCCTTAATAACCAATTAATTAACCTCTAATTATTTATTTAATTTAAGTTTTAACTATAACTTAATAAATCTTTAATTACTTGATTAATTAATATTTAATCATTAATTTAAAATCTAATCTTATCAAACTAATGATCCTTAATTCCAAATTAATTATTCCTAATTAATTAACTTAAAACTTAATTAATTAGTTTAAAACTCATAATTACTAATTTAATAAATCCAAATCAATTATTAATTAAATAAATTAATTATCCATTTTAATTATCTTAATAATTAATGAATCATAAATCATTAAATTCTATTTATCTTTAAGATAAAACTTTATTCTTATGAATGATTAAATTATCATTACTAAAAGCATTTTAAAAACAATTTACCTTTAAACTTACTTTTAAATTCCATATTAAATTTAAGATTTAAAATGAATACAAATTTAACTTTAACAAAGTTTAAACAATTTAAAAACCTTTTAAATCTCATGTTAAAGAAATACTTACCTTATAAAAGAAGTTTAAAAGAATTTGAAACCAAATTCATTTTTAAATCCAAACTATTTAGATTATGCTTTAAACATTCAAAGTTGTTTAAAACATTTTAAATTTTAAAAACTTATTTATCTCTAAACTAGGATTTAAACTAAACTTGATTCCAGATTTAAACTTAGATTTAAAACTCTGTTTAAATCTTTGCTTTCAAATTTTAAAATCATTTTATAAAATACTTTAACAATTTTAAGTTGTTAAAAACATTTCATTTTTAAAAACTTATTTATTTAAAACTAGGATTCAAATTCATTTTGAATCCATACTTTAAACTGGATTTAAAACCTATTTAAAATTTTGCTTCACATTTTAAATTTATTTTAAAATTTTAAAAACACTTACAGGTTTTAAACATGTAACCATTAATTACCCGAGCCCATCCTTTATTGCTTCGAGCCAAACCCAAAGTGCTTTGAGCAAAGCTTCAAATGACTTCGAGACAAACCCGAGTACGCTACCCCCCCTAAAACCAAACTCATCAGAAAATAATGGAAGTGTACCATGCACATGCACGGTGGCGCCGTCCATCTTCGATCATCGTCGATGATCTTCACACATCGGAAATCACCCAAACACCACATCATGATCATCAGATCGTTACAACAAAATCGAAATCAAATTCGAGTTCCAAACCAGACCTGGAACAAAACCAGGAATACCACATCAAACCTGGAAACTGCCTCGTCCACGATCCTCCGACCACCAGCGATTCTGAAACTCCGGCCACACCATCGCCAATACCCAAGCTTCCATCACCCAAAATCCCGTTGAACTCGATCAACCCTAAATGATGTGGTGATCAAATTACCAAGCCTATATAAAACTAGGGTTACAAACTTCAAAAATCAATCACCACCTACACCGTGCTTTGATCCCTGACAATTTTCCCAGATCCTCTTATCATCCTTCCATCTCCAGGAAGAACCCTGACCTCCACAATCAAGTAGATCACCAGAAAATCCCTAATTTCCTATTTTCTGATGAACTAGAATTGCTCATTCAAAACTTAACTAAAAATTATGATTTTTGTTTTAAAAATCATGTTTTAGTTTAGGTATTCGATTTATAATCCTAAAACAATGAATTACCAAGTTTGGATTTTGACTTATATTAAATTTGCTCATTCATTTTGATTTCCAGAGACATTTAAATATTATCTTAACTTAAGTTTAATTTTAAACTAGAATTTGTAATGAAACAAACAAGTTTTATTTGAAACTTAGTTTAAATAGAGACTAAATCAAGAGGTTTTGAATTTAAATCAAAACATGAACACTGGAAGCTATAAACAGAGAGGATTCTGATGAAAACATCATGCATGCCCAAACATTAGTATATACAAAGCAGATTTCACTTATATCTACACATAATACATATCCATTTCAAATAACTAACATGCAACCAATATTATCCAAATGTTTAAGCTTTTAAAAGAATGTTACTCACCTGTTTAGAAAAGGAAGAACAGAGCATCTTGATTTTGAAAACAGCTTTTAATACTTTAAAACTGGAAAATGCTTTGAAAGTTGCTAGCTGAAACCCTTTTTGATCTTCATGTTTGTGTTGAGTTGAATTGTTGTTATAGTTGAATTGTTATTTAAGTTTGTAATGGTACTTATTTCTGATTTACTCAGTTTGGATGGACGAAAATGAAGTGAGGAGATTGATATATGTGTAACAAGTATACAGGTGATTATTTATTGGTACAACAAGGTCAGAGATTTTTCTTTCTTGGAGGCTGAAATGATCTTATTTGTGTGCTGGAGATAATAGCATTTAATGCCATTGTCTCTTTCATGTCTACATATACTTATCCTTTATTTTTCTGTACATACATGAATATTTATTTTCCCTTTTTGGTCTTATTGCCTTGTATCTAAATGAATTCCTATAGTTAACATATTGTTAGAATTTATCTAATTGGTTTGCTTATATTCTTACATAACCGTATATTTTAACTTATATATATTTATTACTATTTCTAACTTAAATACTTATTTTTATTTCTTTTAAAACATAAACCACCAAACACTTCATTTACAATTATTTATTTTTATACTTATGAATTACTTTTCAGAGAAAATAAAATAAAACTATTTATATATATACAAATAAAAGCTTATACAGATATCTTTAAAATCCAAAACATTTTAAATATCTACCCTTTTTAATTTCAAGACTTTTAAATTCAAAATAAATTCTAAAATCCAATTTTAAGATCAAGTTATATATATACATATATAACAACATATTTAATTTGAAAATAACACTTCTATTTTAAAATCTATTTATATTTATATATAAAACAATACATTAATAATGTTATTTGAAAATAATAATTTGTCAAATTTAAATAATTTATAAAAGAGATTATAAATTCCTATTATTATTAAATGAATTAATATATCATATTTATTAAACAATATTTTAAAACAAAGCTTTTAATTAATCTTAAACTTAAGCTAAGATATAATTTAATCAATTAAACATTTATCTTATATATTTTAAAACTATATATTTTAAATTAAATCATAATTTCCAAATTACCAAAATATATTAGAATTTGAAAACAAGATTTATTTATTTATTAAATTCAAACCAAAGATTTCTATTTACAATATATACAAATATATACACATTATAAATAGAAAACAATTTATTAGCTTTTAAAAAGATAAAATCACCAATTAAATATTTATTAAAAGAATATTATTAAATCAATTTAAATTTATCAACAAAAATTATCAAATCAATTTAAATTTCAATACAGATTATTAAATTGATATTGCCAAAAATTCCGGGATATCACAGATTTCATCGTTGACTTTTATAAATATACATCTGTTTGGTGGCGGAGAAGGCAACGTCTCTTAGCTTAGCTCCCTTCTCTGAGACGTATGAGCTCGAAGGTTGTATGTTTGCGGAAGTCAATAGTGATCGATGGAATGGCAATCTCGCATTCAAAGGAAGATGATGTGCAAAGTAAAAGGTAATCGTTAACTCAAGCTTCACACCCGGAAATGACCGAAACAAGGAAGATGCAGCAAGGCTATGTGGTTCGCAACCACTAGGGTATGATCATCCCCTTCTAGATATATTTCTTCCTGCTATGACGTTCGGGATGTAAATGAATGTGGATGTATGCTACGAGGGCCCTCGGATAGGTTGGTAACGACCGGGGTGATGACATATTCGGTATTATCTAGAAAGAGATAAGAAGGTCTTGTGTTTGTGGAGGACCATCTATTGGGCCTCGGTACATTCCTCTAGAGATGTACTACTAGAAGGTAGTCCCCTTACTTGGTCATTTGTACGGAAATCCATTCTCCAATAAGTGCGTACCATTTTGTTTGTAGAACCCACGTTTGTGGTTAGTATGCTGGAATTTAATAATGTAACAATTTCGACCAAGGTTAATAAGTTCACTTGCAAATGTTTTAAAAGGAATGTCATTAAAAATAATATCAAGTATTTTTACGTAACAATGTTTTGGTTATCATAAGGGAAAAACCCACTCCGTGTTTATGTGCGGCGTGGTCTTATGAGATACCTTTTTGTTTCAAAACGTGTATTTTGAGTTCTCACACCAGTCCCATGACTGACCTAGAGTTTATTTTTCCCTTTCCTTAAACTCTAGGAGTCCTAAATTTCCCGAGCAGCTTAGTAGTCAGATTTAGTTTAGAAGAAAGCTGGAGGGAGCTCGAAGCATGGAGTCAGAAGATTTTACTGAAGATTTTTGTCTCTTTCCACCACACTCCTGTACTATAGTATTCCGCATTTGTAAGGATAGGAATTTATAACGGTCCATGTTTAACTCTGATAAATGTATTTTAAATTTCCGCTATAAAGTTTTTATTGAAATAATATATGTGAGATTCTGTTCTATCATTATTTTTCTTTCTTACCCTTGAGAATTTGCTTCTCTGGCACTTGGACTATGGCACGTGAATACCGAGGATGTATTCATGTCGATTTTCAAGAGTCGTAGAAATCAAAGCTTAGGTTGAGCGAACACCTGAGCCTGATCTGGCACTTACCCCTCATGTTGGGGTATACTCCATCAGTTGGAGCGTGCAGCATGATAGGGGGTTCTCGCTTTCTGTTTGGTGGCTAGCAAGAGACTCTTACCTTTACATGTCCCTATGAAAAGGGTTGGTTGTTAGTCGCAAGGCTGGCCGTAAAATCCGATTCGAGGTACCAGTGTGTGCCACGGTGGTGTTGGGATGGTTGGAAAGCCTATCGATTGTCACTGTCGATGGTTGAAAAGCCTAGACCCTCACATCGTGGTATCGGAGCTTAGGTTGAACGAATACTTGAGCCTAATAGGGGTAAAAGACTCATTAGAGATAGGGTTAGTAACGCCCTAGAATTAGTAACTCATTAGAGATAGGGTTAGTAACACCCTAGAATGAGTTTGTGAGTATTATATATGAGTGAGTATTTATTAATGAAATATACAAAAGAATTTGGTTTTATATTAAATTATTTTACCTAAAAATATATATATGTGTGTTTAAAAAGGAAAGAATATTTTGGTAAAATTTTCAAAGGATTTTTTAAAAAAATAAATATTTCATACCAAGAATTCTAAAAGCCATCTTTAGACATATATCTTGAAACATTTTTTGAGTATTGACCAAACATCTCTACCTAAGAATTCGCTAGCAATTACCTACTACTAGTGTCTAAAAGAATATTTTTCAAGTAATATAGTTATTTGATTGAGGAAGATAATACTCAGTTATTATCATTGATTGATTGGTTGTTTAATTTAAAAGTTTAAGTACGAACACCTCATGAATTTAATTTCACAATTTGACTATGAGGTATTCAATAAATAATAAATGTTTATTAAAGGAATTTATTAACGATAAATAAATCTTATGAATATGTTTTATATAAGTGATTTTATAAACTGGGTTTTAAAACATGCTTTATAAAGGTTATTTTGAGAATTTAAATTTCGGTATTTTAGAATGGAATTTCAAATGATTTTTTTGAAAAGGAATAATAATAGTATTATTTCTAAAAAGGGATTTCGAAAACGAAAAACAATCTTATGATTAATTGATTCGGGTGGCTCGAAAGTAACTAAATATAGGTAGAAGATGTATTCGTGTGGTAAATGCTTCTCCTAGGTATTCCCCTTCTTGTTAAGGAAATATGTGATACTATTGGTAGTATCTGGTTTCTTGGTATCATTTTTGAGTTACTCGATCAATATAATTCTCTAAACTAAAAAGAATATTGTGAATCATTAATTGATTAGTTAATTGATGATTGTCAATTTTTATCAAAGTGCATTATCTTAGTTGATAACCATGGGTATGCTTTGATCTTTAAAATAAATATTTAAAGTTATTAATGAATGGTTTGGGTTTGTTGTAAATGATGTTTTAGCAATATTTGTTTTTAAACCCTTGAATGTCATTTTGGAAGAAATCTTATGAGTATATTTAGATCTTTAATAATGGGATTTTAAAGATAATAACAAATATTGGTATGTTTTATATAAAGATAGAAATGTTATGAGTTGAAATTATAAAAGAAAAGAGAAGTTCATTATAACAATGTTTTGGTAATAATTTATTTAATCACATTGATTTTATTTTGAAGCAAGAAAAAAACTTGTTAAATAATTTATGAATATACTTATAACATTTGAATAAGTATATAAATACTTTAAGTATTAAAACTGATATGGGTAAAGAGTATATATATATATAAAGGAATTTTTAATTAATAAAGGAGTGTTAGTTGATAAAGAAAGTTTTAAGTAAATAAAGAATGTTTTAACATTTGATATTAGTTGAAGGAAGTTAAGGTGATGTATTAATTTAATGAATTATTTTGAAAATAAGTTTTCCAGAAAACCACTAAGATATGTTTAGAAATATATTATAATAAAAAGATAGTTATCTTTTGAAAAGAAATGTGTTTTTTAGTAGAAATATTAGGAAATAAAAATGTAAAATGGTTATGTATAAAGAAGTATTATAAAAATTATGAATAAAAGATGGAAGTTTTATGAAATGTTTTCATAAGAATTTTGGAAAGATTATTAAATTCATATGAATTATATGGATTATTTCATCGCATAATTTGATATAAGATTCGAGTACAGAATTTGAAAGTGTTTACACTTATCCAAAAAAGGATTTATCACTCGATTCTTGACGACGAACTGATGAGGGTTTGTGGTTAGATGCTTAAGTTTTCAATCATAGTTGAGAGCTATGCAAGGAAAACTAAAGTTCTGATCAGAAAGCCTGGTTAGGGTCTGCACTAAAGGATCGGGGGATAACTGCTAGTTCAAAAATAAAATTGTGAATTCGAAAAGAAGATCGAATCAAATATTGCGTACGAGTGATCTATATACATCGTATGGGTATAAATTTAAAAACAAATATTTTTGGGCAAAACCTTTGGGTTTTAGTTTTGGGAAATTTCGAGGACGAAGTTCTTTTAAGGAGGGGAGTCTGTAACGACCCGCCAATTCATCACTTTGATAAATTGTATTTATTTTTAAATTTATGAAAATAAAATAAAAATATTATTTCAAGTGATAATAAGTAATAGTAATATTATTTTGAATAAATAGTTAAATAAAGTATTTTCCTTGAAATTTATATCGATAAGATGACATTGTATTTAAATAATTGATTTATTTAATTTAAATTGAGATTTAATGATTTAATAATTATTTTAATTATCCAAATAATTATTTTAAATGATGACAATTCATTTTGAATAGTTATAAAGTGGTAACAAATCATTTATAATAGTTCTGTAAAGATATATATATATATATATTTAATTTGAAAATGTAAGGAAAAATCGATATCGCTTTATTAGTATAACGACAATTTTTGTAAATAATTTTTTATATTAATTTATATGGTTTTATAAATGAAATATGATCATTTTAATTCATCTAAGATGATAAGAAAATGTTTTTCAAATTTTGTTTACAAATATGTACGTTAATGTATGAGTGAAAATGTGACCGGGAATCGGCTCTTCGATTGGCAACGATTTATGGAACAAAAGTTGTTTGGAATTAATGCAACGTTGTTTATATGTCATGTACATATATATAACATACAAATGCATCCACTAACATGCACATAAACATATGTATATATACATATATACTTATATACTTAAAAATACATACATAATATAAAATATATAAGATATTTTAAGTAAGCTTCCTCCTTAAGCTTATATAATTCAACATATGCACACATGAGAAGATGGAAGTGATGGGCACATGGTGGGAGCCTTTTGCCGTGCATTGGAGGAGGGGAGGTGTGTTGAAGAAGCCTTGAAATGGTGATGCAAAAGGTGATGTGTGCATGTCTTCCTTTATACTCTTTTTTTCCTATAAATACCACCCCTTTTCTCACAAATTCTAATACCATTTCACTTCTTCTTCCTCTTCTTTTCAAGCTTTCTAAGAGCTCTCTAATGGCTTCTTGTTCATAAAAATAAAATATATAAAAGTTAGGAAAAAATACCATAAATAAAAGAAGAAAAGGATATATACTAGTTTATAATATCAATCTACTTCAAAACTAGTCTGAAACTCCTCCACTTCTCTTCCAAAATAACTGACCACTACCCCCACACCACCTTGGCCGTGAGCACCATCTCCACCAAGGCTAGGCTGGCTCCTCCTTGGGTCGTAGGCTTGGTTTCGTTTGCTTTGGTATGATCGTAGCGGAGCTATAACCGATTTTCTATTTGCTTGAAGGGAAAATGAAGGTGAGAACTCCTAAAACTATTATACTATATGTTGAATAATGATATGATGTTTGAAATGGATGTTTATTATGCTTTGATCATTAAGTTTGTATGTTTCTATATGAATGTTGAAAATATATGCAAGTCATGGAAATACACGTTGATAAGCACAAAGAAAATCACTTTCCTCTATATTAATGAATTAGTGTATATGGAATGTTAAACCTCTTTAAAAATGGTTTAAAATGAGTTTGAAATGTTTTATAAACATTTAAAAGTTTTTTGGTGAAATCTGAATGATAATGGGAAATTTAGTCAAAAATAGGCGCGTCGCAAAATGGTAGTTCGCGATTTCGTGCCATAAAAGTCAAACAAGTGTAAAAGATGGAATATAGCTCGAAATTCTTCAAGATAAGAACTTTATGAACTATCATATCCATAGTTTTCCAACGAAGAAAGAAAATTGAGATTTCGATAAGTAGATTTTGAGATATGAGTAAAACAAGCTTTTTGAAAAATCGCAGTTTTGGAGTTCATGATCCAAAACTGAATTTCTTTGAAAACGATATTTTAAAATTGTTTAAAAATATGGAATAAATCTTATAAATCTTTTAAAAGGTTTTAAAAGTGATTCGAGTAATAAAAATGAATTTCAAATAACAAAAAAATCATTTTGATCAATATAGCTTAAAAGAGCACTTTCCGCAGCACTTTTCTTTAACTTTTGAAATATAACTTTAAACTTAACAATTCTTTTGCAAATCATTTATAAATGTTTTCAAATGAGTAATTAATTGTTTTAATAATGATTTGGAAGTTTTGTAGTTATTTAAAAAGAATTTAAATAAATGTTTAAAGAAAAGATATTATAATTAAGTGGTTTAATCTTTGCTCTAAAAGCCGATGAGTAGACTGGATTTTTCTATTCGTGAGATCCGGATGTGAGGTGCTTAAACTAAGGAGATATTCAGGAGCAACGAATGCCCATGCTCACCTGGCCTCTTCCCTAGGCGAGGGATAAATAAGGTCGAAATGTCGGAAACAAATTATGTCTAAAAAGATTTAAATTTTCCAAAATTTAAATTTAATATAACTTTGATTTTACAGAGATAATCTTCTTATACTTGGTATTAAAGCTCAAATAGGGAACTCATACTATTCGTGGAATTTAAAAGGTGATTTCACCCTTATTCCGCCCATAGTATTTGTTGAAAACGGAAATTGATATTGAGTAGAATTAGATGATTTCTATAGATTCTGCTCATTTAATATTTACTAGTTTTGGATTAACACTTGGCTAACATGGTTTTAACCAAATCAAAATTATGAGCTTAAATTTAGAAATCTTTGTCAAGATTTAAATGAAATAATCTAGAGTTATTTTAATTCCTATATTTAAAATTTATTGGTTTGGATTTATAGTAAACGATGTCTTGAATAACATTGTTTTTGATCCATGTTAAAAGTTATGATTTGGAAACCATTGTTAAGATTTAAATAAATGATTTGGAATATTTTCCTAAGAAAAGATGAAATAATTTGGAATTTAAGAAGGGTTTTATGTAATTAAAGGATTTAATAAGAGAGGTTTGATGATTCTGTATATACCGGAAAGAATGTTTTAGAAATATATATCTCCAAAAGTGATTTTGATAAAAAGAACATAATCAACTAAAGAATGATTCCCTATTCACAGAACCACTTTTTATTGATGATTGGTTCGAAGGAACCGAGGTCGGATCTGGGGTAATTCCTATTCGTAAACCACTTCGAACCAATGTATGAGTTAGAAAAATGAAGACATGATAAAAAATGAAGGATGAAGACCAAAGATTTTTGGGGTGAAAGAACTGCTTGTTTATAATTCTTGTTTGCTCCCAAATACTAAAGCAGCAGTGGTCCCTTCATTTTTGAAACTCTTTGGGTTACAAGGACTTTTCACTACTAATCCTAAGGTTAAAACCTAACAGGGTATGGTAGGAGGGTGCCTTCGGTTTCGTTCAGTCCCAGACGAACTTGTATGGACGGATGTCTGACACTGCATTCTTAAGATTTCATCGTTGACTTTTTTAACCATACATTTGTTTGGTGGCAAGGAAGGCAACTTCTTTTAGCTTAACACCCTTCTCTAAGACGTATGAGCTCGGAGGTTGTATGTTTGTTGATGTCAATAGTGATCGATGGAATGGCAGTGTGGCATTTAAAGGAAGATGATGTGCAAAGTAAATGGTATTCATTACCTCAAGCCTTACACTCGTAAATGGCCAAAACAGGGTAGATGAGGTAAGGCTATGTGGTTTGCAACCATTAGGATATGATCATCCCTTTCTAGATATATTTGTTCCCGCTACGACGTTCGGGATTTAAATTAATGTGGATGTATGTTGTGAATGCCCTCGGATAGGTCGGTAACAACTGGGGTGATGACATATTCGGTACTATCTACGAAGAGGTAGGTCGATCTTGTGTTGGTAGAGGACCATCAGTTACGCCTCGGTACATTCCTCTAGAAATGTACTGCCTGAAGGTAGTCCCTTTACCTGGTCATTTGTATGGAAATCCATTCTCTAATAAGTACCTGCCATTTTGTTTGTGGAACCCATGTTTGTGGCTAGTATGCTGGAATTTAATAATGTAACAATTTCGGCTAAGATTAATAAGTTTACTTACAAAAGTTTTTAAAGGAATGTCATTAAAAATAAAATCCATTATTTTTACGTAATAAAGATTTGGTTAACATAAGGTAAAACTCGTACCGTGTTTATGTGTGGCGTGGACTTATGTGATACACTTTTGTTTTCAAAACACTTATTTTGAGTTCTCACACCAGTCTGATGACTAACCCGAAGTTTATTTCCCTTTTCCTTAAACTTTGGATGCCCTAATTTTCCCGGGCAGCCTAGTAGTCAGGTTTAGTTTCAAAGAAATTTGGAGGGAGCTCGAAGCATGGAGTCAGAAGATTTTTCCAAAGATTTGGGTCTATTTCCACCACACTCTTGTACTATAGTATTCCGAATTTGTAAGGACAGGAATTTATAACTGTCCATGTTTTTAACTATGATAAATGTATTTTAATTTTCGCTGTAAAGTTTTTAATGAAATAACATATGTGAGATTCTATTCTATCTTTATTTTTCTTTCTTACCCTTGATAATCCGCTTCTACGGCACTTGGATTTACGGCACGTGAATACCGAGGATGAATTAGTGTCGATTTAACAATTGACGACGATCCCGGTTCCTTCGATCCAATCATCGATCAAAAAGAAGTCTTGTTAATAGGAAATCATTCTTTAATTGATTAAGTTTTTTTTATCAAAATCTCTCCTGGAGATATATATTCCTAAAATATTCTATCCCGTATATACAGAATCATTAAACCTCTCTTATCACATGTTTTGATTACTTATAACCCTTTTTAAACTTGGAATAATTCGAAATCATTTCATTTTTCATATAGGAAATATTTCCAAATCATTTCATTTAAATCTTAACAAAGATTTCTTAATTCAAACTCGAAATTTTTGATTTAGTTGAAACCATGTTATCTAGGGCGTTAATCCAAAACTAGTAATTATTATGTGAGCGGAATCTGTAGAAATCATCTAATTCTACTCAATATCAATTCCCGTATTCAATAAATACTATGGTGGAATAACGGCGAAATCACCTTTTAAATTCCATGAATAGTACGAGTTCCCTCTTCGGGCTTCGACACTAAGTATAAGAAGATCAA
This sequence comes from Allium fistulosum, assembly GCA_030737815.1. Lineage (NCBI taxonomy): Eukaryota > Viridiplantae > Streptophyta > Magnoliopsida > Asparagales > Amaryllidaceae > Allium > Allium fistulosum. The sequence goes on from CM060906.1 coordinate 930,831,528, forward strand.
CTCTATAAAATCACAGTTTTATTTAATTTAAATTTGGAAAAGTTAAATCTTTTTATACTCAACTCGTTTCCGACATTTTGAACTTATCTATCCCTCATCCAGGGAAGAGGCCGGATGAGCCAAGGGTACTGGTTGCTCCTGAACATCTCCTTAGTTTAAGCACCTCACATCCGGATTTCATGAATAGAAAAATCCAGTCTACTCGTTGGCTTTTGGAGCCAAGATTAAACCACTTAATTATAATAGCTTTTCTTTAAACATTTATTTAAATTCTTTTTAAATAACTACCAAACTTCCAGTTCAATATTAAACACTTAATTATTCATTTGAAAACTTTTATAAAAGATTTGGAATTTTTTTTTAAGTTTAAAGCTATATTTCAAAAGTTAGAGAAAAGTGCTGCGGAAAGTGTTCTTTTAAGCAATATTGATCAAAACGACTTTTTATTATTTGAAAATTCAATTTTATTACTCAAATCACTTTTAAAACATTTTAAAAGATTTATAAGATTTATTCCACATTTAAAAAAAAATTAAAAATTATTTTCTAAGAATTCCAGTTTTGGATTCCGAACTTCAAAACTGCGATTTTTCAAAAAGCTTGTTTTACTCATATATCTGAATCTACTTATCGAAATCTTGATTTTCTTTCATCGTTAGAAAACTATAGTTATAATAGTTTAGAAAATTCTTATCTCGAAGAATTCCGAGCTATACTCCATCTTTTACACTTGTTTGGCTTTTATGACGCGAAATCGCGAACTGCCGTTGCGCGACGCGCCTATTTTTGACTAAATTTCTCATTTCTTTTCAAACTTCACCAAAATACTTTTAATTGTTTATAAAACATTTCAAACTCATTATAAACCTTTTTTAGAGAGATTTAACCTTTCATACACACCATTTCATTTATTCAAGGAAAGTGATTTCCTTTGTGCTTATCGACGTGTATTTTCGTGACTTGCATATATTTTCAACATTCATATGAAAACAACCAATCTTTTGATCAAAGCATAATAAACATCCGTTTAAATCATCATATAATCATCCAAAATATAATATAATAGTTTAGGAGTTCACACCTTCGTTTACCCTTTGAGCTAATAGAAAATCGGTTATAGTTCCGCTACGATCGAACCAAAGCAAACGAAACCAAGCCTATGACCCAAGGAGGAGCTCATCCTACCTTGGTGGAGATGGTGCTCACGGCCAAGGTAGGGAAGGAGAAGAGGCTCGACCATGATGAAGTGGGGTGGAGATTGTAAAGAACAAAGAGAAAAAGTGGAGTTTCGGGATTGTTTTGAGGTGTTTAAGTATCTATGACTATATATTATAATTTAAATTCATTTTGTAATAAATTTTTGACATTATTTCTCTTAGGATGGATGCCATTAAAGTGGAAGATAAAGCTTAGAAATATGAGGAAGAATGAAAATGACGAGATAGATGAGGGTAGGGTATTTATAGGAAAAGAAGAGTATAAAGGAAGACATGCACACATCACCCTTTGCATCAACATTTCAAAGATTATCCAACACACTTCCCCTCCTAAATGCACGGAAAAAGCCTCCCCCCATGTACCCATCACTTCCATCTTCTCATGTATGCATATGTTGACTTATATATGCTTAAGGAGTAAGAAATCTTAATATATATTGTATATTTAATATTATGTATGTATTTTTAAGTGTATAAGTATATATGTATGTGTATATATGTCCATGTGCATGTTATTGGATGGATTTGTATGTTATATATGTGTATATGACATATAAACAATGTTGCATTGATTCAGAACAACTTTCGTTCGATAAACCGTTTCCAATCGGAGAACTGATTCTCGATCACATTTCTACTTATTTATTAACGTACATATTTTTGTAAAAAAATCAAAAATAAATTTCTTATCATTTTAAACTAATCAAAATGATCACATTTCATTTATAAAACCATATAAATTAATATTAAAAATTATTTACAAAAATTGGCTTTATACCGATAAAGCAATATCGATTTTTCCTTATATTTTCAAATCAAAGATATATCTTTATAAAATTATTATAAATGACTCATTATCACTTTATAACTATTCAAAATGAATTATCATAATTTAAAATAATTATTTGGAAATCATAATAATTATTAAATCACTAAGTCTCAATTTAAATTAAATAAATCAATTATTTAAATTCAATGTTATCTTATCGATATAAATTTCGAGGATAATATTTTATTTAAATATTTATTCAAAATAAGATTACTATTACGTATTATCACTTAAAAAAATATTATTTGAGTTATCATCCTTTTATTTGCATATATTTAAAAATAAATACAATTTATCGAAGTGATAAATTGGCGGGTCGTTACAAAATGAGTACCATTAATGCACTCGTTGACCTCTCGGTCAGAATCACTAACGCATGTCTACGCCTCACGTCTCAAACAAAAGTCTGACCCTCTCCCATACAATAGGTCAACAATACTGCTATCTTGGGTCTATCCAGATTTCAGACTATTGTAACTAAAGGATCTACAGCAACATCTTACTCTGACCCGAGCATCTCACTCCCCCTTTCAAGAGTGATACCATCAAAATCTCATCACTAATTGTGTCTTGTGCTCCTCTTCCATCCATGGGTAGACGAAAGTATCGTCAACGAACACAAGCATAATCTACTCAGGTGACCACACTGATCACGGTTCATGAGATCCACAACATATGCTGACATATTGGTTAGCCCGAATGGCATAACCGACCTAAAATCAAGGTAGTGTGTGAAACACTATAATCGGCACACTCATCCAAATTACTCTCAGTTGGTGCAAACTCACTACAGAGTCCAACTAAGAGAACATCCTCATGCTATAAAGCTGATCGAACAAATCATCAACAAATGGGAGTATGAACATCTTCGTCATCTCATCCAGCTCAAAATAACCAACAAACAACTCCAAAGAACCATCCGTCCTACCAATGAACACAATAGGTGCATCCTACTCAAAATATATACCCATGGATGAACCATCACCTAAACAGGTCAGCCGCTCGCACCTCTAATCTCCTAAGCTCTTTGGACACCCTATGCCTTAAAGGCTTATCTACTAGTCCAACTCCTGTAACCATATTGATACAGAACTCTATCTCTATATGCTGGTAATCCGGTCATCTCCTCGAGTATGTCCTGACATTCTCCATCTACAGGCACAGATGACATCCTATCATGTGGAATATGTAGCGAATATATAAGGCTCCTCTCCTGGCAGGCAATCACTACCATTCGCTCTTCCATAACCCTGATCACCATCAACGGCCTCCACCAGTCCACCACTATTTTGTATCCCTTCATCCATTCCATTCTTAAACTATAATACCGACCCAACTAAACCTCGAATAATCAATACCTAACAAACAAACAACCATGACTTAAAAGGTCAAGGTCTCAACAAACCACGTATAGGCTGGCAGAGCCCCAAACTAGGTCTGTCATGATCAAAGACCGGTAGTTATCTGGAGTCCCTATCGCAATATCTAACCATCAGATCTAGATATGAAGGAATACGAAACCTCGATGTCAAATAAAACACATATGGAACCACCATATATAGAAAGCATATTTCAAATGGTGATGCCATTTCCCTCATCTTTCGTCGATGGAGCAATCGATGAAACCGGAACGACGATCAATACATATGCTTCCTGATCTATCCCTACACAACTGGTACAGGATAATTCTTCAATACTGAGTACTTCTCGATCATCCTCTCGAAGCCCTCGTCAATGTGACAAATCAATCGCCCCTAAGACGATCTCACTGCCTATGATAAACTTCAATCCTTTCTATGTGGAGTATCAACGGGAATAGACGGTATTTCGATATCATATCTAATCCGACCACATAATCAAATACATAATATAACCTTACTTGAAATCAACGAACTCTCTAACCATCTCCGACTTCAGAAAAGTCGAGACAAATCTTCTTTGAAGCGAACTATGAACTAGTCCCAAGGAAATCGGTCCTTCGCAATCGGAGCTACATAAACACTCCACTAGATCATCGTCCATCCTTGGAGTCATTCAGAGCTAACTTCTACCTCATGCATCATCTAACTCCAAGTCATCGAAGATCCTTCTACAAGCAACCATCCAAACATGCCTCCCAATAGCCAACTCCATTCCAAGGAACGGCCTGCCTCCTAGACTCTCATGGTTTATGTATAGCTCAGCAAACTCGACTCTAGCCAATTATACTTGGGCACCATAACCATCCATAACAAACAGGGCATCAAGGAAATGATCCGCACCAACTCTACGAACATATCCTATCAATTAGGGATAGCGGCCATGATCCTTCCCAATATTCAACTCTAAGGATAGAGCTAATAGCATTTTGTCTTCCATTCCAGATCATTCATATTCTATAATAAGGACGATCCGTCTCTCACAAAGAAAACTGCACCAATAGTGCTCATGTGTGCACCCAACTCATGTACTATATACACTATTATATAGTTTTGAAAACAAAAATATATGACAAATACGAACTCTCGTGTGTATATATACACTCTCTAGATCCAGTCTAAGGCAACAACTCCTACCCTATCTCTACAGATCGCGGTATCAAATAAGGTTACTCGGGTAACCTTTCCTCTGATACCAAATGTAATGACCATGTTGGATCTTTAGTTTGATTACTGACATGACACAACGATTCATGAATCTGCGAATACTACAACAACCGGACTCAACGACTCGAAGTATGGTTCTATAGTCTATATATTTTAACTAGAGTCATGAATTATGTATATAGAGTCTAGTCTAGTTGCTTTGTTAAGATCTTTTCTCAAAAAAATTATCATTCTCATCCATATTCTCATCCATATACACACATACACGTGCACTCGATTTAAAAGCATCACTTTCTAAAATAAAATGCACTCAAGTTTGACTGAAATACACAGTTCAGTCGACTGAACTGTATCTCTCACTCGACTGAACCTGTTTTTAAATTATTATTTTTTAAATATAAGGACCAGTCGATTGAGGTTAATCATTCAGTCGAATGAGTCTGTGCATTTTAACATATACGTGCATGTTTTTGAATTCAGTCGACTGAACGATCAAGGCCGGTCGACTGAATCCTGTAATTGTCATTTTTTATTGAAAAGACACTTCTTTTCTCAATGGTTGTCTTCCTCCCCAAGTGTTGCAACCATTACCTTTCACAGATAACTTTTTACTAGAGGTTGCAACTTATGATTTAGTATAAATTCACTCAAGTTTCATTGATCAATTCACTTAATTCTCTTATATATCTTGATCGAACGTGAATAACATTCTTCGAATCTATTGCTTACATAAGTTCATACATTCATTGCTTACAATCTCACTTCCATATCTTATAAGAAATACTAATCTTCCTATTCTTCATACACGCACAATCATACACATCATTCTTGAGGAGAAGATTATAGGAAGGGTGTACATTATTGACTTATCCGTGCTATTCAAAGAGCACACTCAATCAGAAACAACTTTTACAATTTGTATTGGAAGTCTTTTTGGTTGCTCAGGCGGTAGAAGTCCTATTCGGTTGTCTAAGCGGTAGAAGTCCTATTCGGTTGCTCAAGCGGTGTAATACCTGTTCCTCCGGGTTAAGTGAGGGCTACTAGTTTTAATTCCAAAAGGAGTATGGGACTGGACGTAAAACGGGAGTTAGAACCAGTATAAAAATTCCTGGTGTCATTTTACTTTACTGCTATTTTATTTTACAGTTATTTTCCACACTAGTTATTCAGTATATATATACTCCATATTGCACGATCCTATAGCACAGTCACTTTCATTTGGTATCAGAGCAAGGACATCTTTTAACCGTAACACAATTATCTGATATTTTAATGTGGAAAACACACCAGCACTGTTACTTACACTAGCTTTCTTGAAGGTTAATCTATTGCATGACCTATTTAATGGAATGAACTATACCTATTGGGCTACTAGAATGAGAATTTATATACAAGCAAATAGTTATGAAACCAGGAATATTATGCAAAATGAATATACCATACCTACTACTGAATATTCACAATGTTCTAACGCACAAAAACTGGATGCTACTGCAAATGCTAAAGCCATGAATATGTTATATAATGCATTAGACAAGAATGAGTTTAATATAGTAAGCATGTGTAAAACGGCTTATGAAATTTGGCGTACACTTAAAGTTACACATGAAGGCACTAACAAAGTAAAATCTCTATGCTCAGAAATTAGTTTCAGAATTTCAAGATGAAAATATTAATGAAATATACTTTAGATTCCAGGATATATATCATTCTCTTTTAGCATTAGGAGAAACTTATACAGACTTCGATATTGTTTCAAAAATCCTCAACTCTCTAATGGATGAGTGGGAACGAAAGGTCTTAGCGATCGAAGAAGTTAACGACATTTCAACCATTAAACCAGAAGAGTTGATAGGAAATCTAATGTCTTATGAAGTTAATCTCCAGGAAAAACGAGTACAGGCTCAAGATAAGAAGAATATAACATTCCAAGCAGGAAAATATGAATCGAATTCAGATGAAGAAGATATGGCATTCATTGCTAAAAATTTCAAAAAGTTTTTGAAATTTTGAAAGAGCAACAAATTTAGAAACAACAACAACAAGATATCTTCTGCTCTAGAATGTTATGAATGTCACAAGAAAGCCCACATGAAGAAAGACTATCCTGATCAAAAGAAAGACAAATTTAAATACAAGAAAGACAGATTCAAGAAGAAAGCCTTCTCTATCACTTGGGACGATTCAGAATCATCTTCATCATCAGATAATGACTAGACAGTGATACTGAACAAGCGAATGTATGTTTTATGGCCATAAAAGAAGAGGTGAGTGATCTAACTTTTGAAGATTTATTTGAAATAAACTCATAATTACTTGACAAACGAAAAGACATCAAAAGAAAGTACAAAGAATCTCTTGGAAAACTAAATAGAACTGAAATTGAAATAGATATGTTAAGAGTTGAGAAACAAATTTTAGAAGAAGAACGTGAAGTTACTCAGGAATCTTGTTCTAATATGACATCTCAACTCTCTATGTTAAGTTAGGAGATAGAAACTCAGAAAGAAAAGAATGATGCTCTATTAATTGAAAATCATGATCTCAAAGCTAATATTAAAATTTTGGAATTAGTTAATTCTAGTCTTAAAACAAAATTAGAATATATTACTGAAAATGTTTCTAATTTTAACAAAGGTAGAGAAAATCTTTTTAAATTTATAGAAAGTTCTCAGATTGTTTCAAATAAGAGAGGACAAAGATATAAGAAAGCTTCTAAATTTATTCCAAAGAAAAAGAATCCATCATATAACAACTTTAAAAATAAAATTGAGAAACCTAGTTAAAATGTTACAAAATTTTCTAAATCAATTAAGATTTGGGTTCCTTAAAACAAATAATTTTTTGATTAGAGATAAGTATATAAAATCGTTTATAAAAACTGTTCATAAAAACAAAGATTTTATTTTTAAAAGGAATTCCAAACTCTCTTGGGTTTGGTTTCCTAATACCTAACTCTAAGGACCCAAATAAAACGGTGGGTACCAATGTTAATTCTATATTTTACAGGTACCACCTAAAAAGAGAGGAAAATGGATATTAGACAGTGATTGCTCGAAACACATGACATGAAACAATGGGATGCTAACGAACATTATCTACTCAGATGGAGGTTCTGTCACTTTTGGAGACAATTCCAAAGGATATGTCATCGGAAAAGGCGATGTGAGCAATAACGATATATCTAATTTACCTTTTATTACAAATGTTTTATTAGTTAAAAATTTAAAACATAATTTACTTAGTATCAGCCAACTATGCGACAAAGGATTCAATATTTCTTTTTCTGAAAATAAGTGTAGCATTTTTGATCAAAATAAAAATCTTATTTTTGAAGGTGTTAGAGATAAAAATATATATGTTTTAAATATGAATATAAATTACAATACTAATATGTGTTTAATAGCCAAAGAAAATGATCCTTGTCTATGGCAAAAGAGATTTTGTCATATAAATTTCAAAGCTATAAAAAAATTATCTAAAGACGAGTTAGTAAAAGGTTTACCAAAAATGAATTTTGAAGTAAACAATATTTGTGATGCTTGTCAATTAAGAAAATTATCAAAATCATCCTTTAAATCAAAGAAATATATTTCTATTGTACAACCACTTAAACTATTGCATTTGGATCTCTTTGGTCCAACTCAAGTTCAATCTATAAACCATAGTCGATATGTGTTTGTTATAGTAGATGATTTTTCAAGATATACTTGGACTATTTTTCTGAAAAATAAAAGTGATACATTTGAAAATTTCAAAATTTTTGCTAAACGAATTCAAGATCTCAAAATTTTAAAGATTAAGAATATTAGAAGTGATCATGGTGGTGAATTCAAAAATGAAGCTTTTGAACATTTTTGTAATAAAAAGGGAATTTACCATAATTTTTCTTTTCCTAGAACAGCACAACAAAATAGAGTTGTAGAAAGGAAAAATAGAACTTTAGAAGAATGTGCAAGAACTTTATTAAATGGAAGTGCTTTACCAAAATAATTTTGGGCAGAAGTTGTAGCAACTGCATGTTATGTTTTGAATCGTGTTTCCATTGGACCACTAACTAATCACACTCCATATGAACTATTTCATGAAAGAAAACCAAATATTTCATATTTTAAAGTTTTTGGTTCAAACTGTTTTATTTTAAACAAAAAAGATCAGCTTGGAAAATTCAATATAAAATCCGATGAAGGAATTTTCATAGGATATTCAGAATGGTGCAAAGCTTATCAAACTTTTAATAAAAGAACTAAAACAATCGAAGAAACATTTCATGTTTCTTTCGACGAAAATTTTAAATTTAATAAAATTTTCGAGGATGATGAGATAATCACTAAGACGGTCATAAATACAGTTACTCAAAATAATTTTGAAGAAGATGAAAACGTTGCTCATAATGAAAATGAATTAAGATTTCCTCCTAGGATTTTACGAGATCACCCGGTAGAAAATGTAATAGGAGAAATTGATTCACATGTCCGAACTATAAGTCAACTTAATCAAATGGGCCATATAGCTTTTCTTTCTAATATTGAAACTAAAATGCCAAAGAAGCCTGTAACAACCCGAGATTTCGCAATTATCTTGTTATCGTCAAATGACGATTAAAATCGTTGGTTGTAAATAGCTATTGGGATTTTATCGGGTTTATTTTGTGTTAAATGTTGTTTGGGCTTTGAAGAAAATCTTGGCCCATTTTCTTTTTGTTGCCGTGATAACCATGTAAACCCGTTCCCCCTCTCATTAAAAAAAGAAAAACCCTAATCAAAATACGAAATTTAATGGCGTCCTCGTTCAAAAAAAATTAGGGCACGCTCGTTCTCTTTTGTTCCTCTTCGCGAATTTGGGGCTTCGATATTTTTTAGTCGCAGCCATGGTTACTCGATCGAAAGCGGTCGATCGATACCCTCTACGATTTGTTGCTTGCCTCATCAATTAGGGCTTTGGCCTTGCGATCGCTCCTGAGAGATTAGCTAGGGCATCGACTTCGTCTTTGCTTCTGTGATGAAATTAGGGCTCTGGCGATTGTCTCCTTGCTTCAAATCATAGGTGAGTAATCCTATTTACTCACATCTAATTCATTCTCGTATAGTGCTTCTGCAATTCGATTTTTGGATTCGATATTGTCTATCTTGGCCATTTGTTTTCTTTCGATGTTGATAATCGATGTTGTTATGTGAATTCCCACAGTGCTTTCATCGTTCGACTTTATTTGTTGTTGATGTTTTACGACCTGTTCATACATTGATTTCGGTCATTTTTGGAATCGTGAATTTCCAGTTGACTTCGATATGCTTCCACAACTTCGGTCACTATAATTTTGTGGGTATACTAATTTCTTGATTTTCAATTGCTTTGTTGGCTTCGGCCTTGTTTTCTCTGATGAACTGCGGATATGGGGTTTTGTAACCACCACGATTTGCTTCACAATGACCTCGGTCACTTGGTTTTGTATATGTGATTTCCTGGAATTGTTGATCTATGATGTTGGAATTCTTCTGTTTAATTTGTTTCGGTCACAGTATTGCAGCCTTCCACCTGTTGTAAGTGCTGCCTTAACTGGGTCCTTCATTGATGTGGTACTTCCCTGTTCTGATCATTGGCTTTGAGAATTGGTGAGAATTTTGCCTATAATTTCCGATGTTGTTACTTTGAATAATCGCTGCTCTGTTAAATTTGGTGGCTCATGTGCAAGTCGAACTGGTATGCACATATTTGCATATTTGTCTGGTCATCGCTGGTTGTTGTCACATCTATTGCCTTGTAATGTTGTTTCATGTAATCTGAGCATTTAGTGACATTCAAACTTTTGTATATTGAGTGCACTAAACTGAAACTCGAGTTGCATTCATGTTGTTCAAATTAACTTGTGTACTTATTTACACTGTATATCCCAGTGTACATCACTTGTTGATTCTTTGATCCATCACGGCATTTCCAGTTTGCAGTCCACCTGAGTACATATGTATTGTTTCTTGCATAAAATTATATAGGTGTAGATGAATTTACTGCATTATTTAATTGCATATAAAACTTGGATTTTGTGTACTTGCCTTTGATTATGCCTTGGACTTATTTATCGGTTTGAGCTGAGTATTTTGATTTGTATTCAAATTTCATTTGCATTAATTTGGAGTTGTTTGTTGCATTCAGACTTCACTTGGATCTGGTTCACTCTGACCTGATCTGGTGCATGTTACATCCATGAACACTTCACTGCGTTCATTTGTGATGGGCATTTCTTACACTTGTGGCTACCTGGTCGATACTTGCAGTTCACTGAACTGTTGTATCACATATGCATTCCATTATTCATGTAGGGGCTGCACTTGTCCTGCCCATTGGTTCATTGTAGTTTGGTTTGGTTTTGAGTATCACTGATCTGATATACATTGGATTTGTTTTCTCATTACACTTGAGTTGAATTCGGTATTCGGGTTTGACTTTATGCAGTTTGTGAACTTGATCTTTTGCATTTTTAATATGCTGTATTGGCGAGGCAGTGCACGCATGCGTGCACTGCAGTCAAACAGAATTGAAGTTTTGATTGATGTTAGTATTCTCTGTTGTGATGATTTCACGTACTGTGTGGCGAGGCAGTGCACGCGTGCGTGTACTGCAGCCACACAGAAATTTGGTTCGATTGATCATTTTGAGATTTTAACTCTTTATTTAATAATTTGGGTTTTGTGTAAATTGCTGCTTAGGCAATTCTGTTGTTTTCTGAATTATCTGCATTGGTAATCTTTTATCTATCTTTGTTGGTGATTTGGATTAGTTGATTTGTTGTTTAACACTGTTTAGTGTTATATCGGTCGCTATCTGATTCTCTTATCGAGGAGTCGGATATACGAGATTTCTGTGACTGTCGTCTATTTGATATTGATTATTATTGCTTCTGTGCATTAATAACTGAGTTTGAATTAGACTGACCCGTGTATTATTTTCTTTCGAATTTAATACTCGGGTCAGACCCGAGTTATTTCAGGTTGTAGATTTCCTGCTTTGAGTTGCTGTTTGAGCTATGAAGACTTTTCACATCTTTTGGAGTAGTCGTGTCATAGTATAGGTTGATATGTATTCATGTATATTAGTTGATAATGTACGTGTATATATAACTTCCAGAGTCGACAGTTGTAGTTGTATCATATGTATTGTGTCAACTGTATTGTAACTGCCATCAGTTATTATATATATGAGACTTTTTTGTTATCTGTGTTCCGCATTCTTTCGTATCTGTGTTATTATTATATATATTGTCTTAAACTATTATGAACCATTGTAGTTCCTTTTATACTGGTAATTGGGTATGTCGATGGGAGTAAATGAAGAAACAATGGAAAATGAAAATATATACCACTCCTATCGAGGTAACCAATACTAATGTAAGGCCAACTACGGATGGCCGCTCCTATCCAGCCTTATTCTTTGCAATAATAGACAGTATTTCTTTTAATACTCTTTGTTATTGTGAGCATAGAGGTGGGGCATCACAGTTGGTATCAAAGCCTGGGGTTTATGGACATAATATAAAACATAACTTAGATGAAGCATGTGTTACAACTATTGGTCGATGTTTTATTTGTGTTTTGTGTCAAAACTAAAGTTTTGAAATTATGATGAAATTTTTAAATATCTTTATTTAAAAGTAGAAATGAAATTGGGTTCTGATGATTTGATTGATTTGTGTTCTGTTATCAGAGTGCGCAGCGGAAACAGTGAAACTGTCTTCGCTAAATACTGCCGATAATCCTTTTGATTTAAAAATCAAAATATGAAATTGAAATAAATTTCGTTTGTTGTTCACATAGCTATATTTATTTTGTTTCTTTGAGAGTTTTGAATCTGAATTGAGGATTCGAAACGATTGTAGTTATGTGATTTTGTTGAGATCTTTGTTGGTTTTCCTTTATGCTAATCATATATTGATTAGATTTTTTCTGTTTTGAATTATCTTCATTGAAGATACATTCGAATGATTTCTTTGTTCATTTTGTAGTACGTGCAAATTTGAGTTGCACGTTACTGCATTTATTTTACGTTGAACCGATGCTTCGTTATGAAACGTTTTGTTGCCGTTATTTTTATAACGGGATTTTTACACCAATGCTAAATTTTTGAAGCACGGTGTTTTGTTGACATTTTGATGAATGAAAATTCACTGGTATTACATTTTGATGTAAATTATTTTGATGAGATTTTGACATTTTAAAATTACTGTCGCTTTGACTTCAGTAACAGTCAAATTTTTAAAAGTGGATTTTCAAGCGGTTATTCCGCAATGCTGGTTTTGAGATTCGTTTTACGATGTTTTGAGAAGTGCAATTTCCTTTTCGAAATTTCTACTGATGTTGTTGCATTAATCACGTAATTGGAAAATTGTTTTAAAATGAAAATTGTTTTATAAAATTTTTAACAGTTTGCGCTTTCAAAAGAATGAGGAAGCGACTTAAACGTTTTAGCAAAATCGAGGACTATGACCCCTTTCTTTTACTAATTCGCTTAACTCCGGACTTATTCAGTTGAGAATGTGAATTGTTATTTTTATAAAATAAATAAAATTGTTTTCAGAAATTTTACAATTTGCGCTTTCAAAAGAATGAGGAAGCAATTTAAACGTTTCAGCAAAATCGAGGACTATGACCCCTTTCTTTTACTGATTCGCTTAATTCCGGACTTGTCCGTTTGAGAATGTAAAGTGTATTTTTACAAAATACACAATTTTGCACTTTCAAGGAAACGATGAAGAGAATCAAACGATTTAGTAAAACACGTGGTATGGGACATGTGCGTTTGCTATTTCGATTAATTCCGGACTCGTTAATTGAAATATTTGCTGTTTTGATGATTTTGATGCTTTCGTGTGCTTTCGAGCCACTATGAGGACCTTCGGGTCATATGAGGACCTTCGGGTCAAATACCAGTACTAGACCTTCGGGTCACTCTGCGGACCTACGGGTCAATCTGATGGGCGCCAAAAATTATGTTGAGTACTTGGTAGGCTTCGGCCATTTGTTGATGCACGTGCGGCGAATTGAAAACTCGCCATCTGATGGGATCGATCCAAGCTTTTATGTTGATTTTCTAGTCTTCTTAATTGATTTCTAGATATTTGTTGTTTCTAATTATCTGCAGGTAATTAGATATCTGATGTTATGAGATTTAATTATCGTATCGATAATTAAATATTTGCTGTTATGAGATTTAATTATCGTATCGGTAATTAAATATTTGTTGATTTGATTATCGCTTGTGATAATTAAATATTTGTTGTTTCTGATTATCGTTTTTGATAATCGGATATTTGTTGTTTCTAATTATCGCTTGTGATAATTAGATATTTGTTGATTCTGATTATTGTTTTGATAATCGGATATTTGTTGTTTCTAATTATCGCTTGTGATAATTAGATATTTGTTGATTCTGATTATCATTTTGATAATCGGATATTTGTTGTTTCTAATTATCGCTTGTGATAATTAGATATTTGTTGATTCTGATTATCGTTTTTGATAATCGGATATTTGTTGTTTCTAATTATCGCTTGTGATAATTAGATAATTGTTGATTCTGATTATCATTTTTGATAATCGAATATTTGTGATTTGAGATTTGATTATCGTTTTTGATAATCGAATAATTGTTGATTTGAAATTTGATTATCGTTTTTGATAATCGAATATTTGTTGATTTGAGATTTGATTATCATTTTTGATAATCGAATATTTGTTGATTTGAGATTTGATTATCGTTTTTGATAATCGAATATTTGTGATTTGAAATTTGATTATCGATTTTGATAATCGAATATTTGTTGATTTTAGATTTGATTATCGTTTTTGATAATCGAATATTTGTTTATTTGAAATTTGATTACCGTTTGTGGTAATTAAATATTTGTTGATTTGTTTTTTGACTATCGTTTGGATAACTGGATGTTTGCTGATTTTATTGAATCGCCGTTTTCTATCTATTTCTGGTAATAGTTAGAGTTTGTTGATCATGGAATTTGTGTTTTCTAGTTAATTGTTGGATAAATAGATATTTGCAGTTGCGATTTGTGTTTCATAATTATCTTTGTTGATAATTAGATTTTGTTGTTTTCTAATTATCGTATTGATAATTAGATATTGCTGTTTTGTGATTTCTGTATTCTAATTATCTATTGATAATTGAATATTGCTGATGTTTGCATTTATTCAGTTTTGTTGTCTTCTGATTATCTTTTGATAATTGGATTTTTTTGAGAATTTGTGAATTTCTTTTATGAAATTAAAAGATTCCTTTGGCATTTGAATACTCGACTTTTATTTTTCTAGCTTAACCAGTTTATGTTAGAAAAGTAATTATCATTGACGACCTTAATTATGAAAATTGCGGGGATGCAATTTTTATAAGGAGTGGAGTCTGTAACAACCCGAGATTTCGCAATTATCTTGTTATCATCAAATGACGATTAAAATCGTTGGTTGTAAATTGATATTGGGATTTTATCGGGTTTATTTTGTGTTAAATGTTGTTTGGGCTTTAAAGAAAATCTTGGCCTATGTTCTTTTTGTTGTCGTGATAACCATGTAAACTCGTTCCCCCTCTCATTAAAAAAAGAAAAACCCTAATCAAAATATGAAATTTAATGGCAGCCTCGTTCAAAAGAAATTAGGGCAGGCTCGTTCTCTTTTGTTCCTCTTCGCGAATTTGGGGCTTCGAGATTTTTTAGTCGCGGCCATGGTTACTCGATCGAAAGCAGTCGATCGATACCCTCTACGATTTGTTGCTTGCCTCGTCAATTAGGGCTTTGGCCTTGCGATCGCTCCTGAGAGATTAGCTAGGGCATCGACTTCGTCTTTACTTCTGTGATGAAATTAAGGCTCTGGCGATTGTCTCCTTGCTTCAAATCATAGGTGAGTAATCCTATTTACTCACATCTAATTCATTCTAGTATAGTGCTTCTGCAATTCGATTTTTGGATTCGATATTGTCTATCTTGGCCATTTGTTTTCTTTCGATGTTGATAATCGATGTTGTTATGTGAATTCCCACAGTGCTTTCATCGTTCGACTTTATTTTTTGTTGATGTTTTACGACCTGTTCATACATTGATTTCGGTCATTTTTGGAATCGTGAATTTCCAGTTGACTTCGATATGCTTCCGCGACTTCGGTAACTATGATTTTGTGGGTTTACTAATTTCTTGATTTTCAATTGGTTTGTTGGCTTCGGCCTTGTTTTCTCAGATGAACTGCGGATATGGGGTTTCGTAACCACCACGATTTGCTTCGCAGTGACCTCGGTCACTTGGTTTTGTATATATGATTTCCTGGAATTGTTGATCTATGATGTTGGAATTCTTCTGTTTAATTTGTTTCGGTCACAGTATTGCAGCCTTCCACCTGTTGTAAGTGCTGCCTTAACTGGGTCCTTCATTGACGTGGTACTTCCCTGTTCTGATCATTGGCTTTGAGAATTGGTGAGAATTTTGCCTATAATTTCCGATGTTGTTACTTTGAATAATCGCTGCTCTATTAAATTTGGTGGCTCATGTGCAAGTCAAACTGGTATGCACATATTTGCATACTTGTCTGGTCATCGCTGGTTGTTGTCACATCTGTTGCCTTGTAATGTTGTTCCATGTAATCTGAGCATTTAATGACATTCAAACTTTTGTAGATTGAGTGCACTAAACTGAAACTCGAGTTGCATTCATGTTGTTCAGATTAACTTGTGTACTTGTTTACACTGTATATCCCAGTGTACATCACTTGTTGATTCTTTGATCCATCACGGCATTTCCAGTTTGCAGTCCACCTGAGTACATATGTATTGTTTCTTGCATACAATTATATAGGTGTACATGAATTTGCTGCATTGTTTAATTGCATATAAAACTTGGATTTTGTGTACTTGCCTTTGATTATGCCTTGGACTTATTTGTTGGTTTGAGCTGAGTATTTTGATTTGTATTCGAATTTCATTTGCATTAATTTGGAGTTGTTTGTTGCATTCAGACTTCACTTGGATCTGGTTCACTCTGACCTGATCTGGTGCATGTTACATCCATGAACACTTCACAGCGTTCATTTGTGATGGGCATTTCTTACACTTGTGGCTACCTGGTCGATACTTGCAGTTCACTAAACTATTGTATCACGTATTCTTTCCATTATTCATGTAGGGGCTGCACTTGTCCTGCCCATTGGTTCATTGTAGTTTGGTTTGGTTTTGAGTATCACTGATCTGATATACATTGGATTTGTTTTCTCATTACACTTGAGTTGAATTTGGTATTCGCGTTTGACTTTATGCCGTTTGTGAACTTGATCTTTTGCATATTTAATATGCTGTATTGGAGAGGCATTGCACGCATGCGTGCACTGTAGTCAAATAGAATTGAAGTTTTGATTGATGTTAGTATTCTCTGTTGTGATGATTTCACATACTGTGTGGCGAGGCAGTGCACGTGTGCGTGTACTGCAGCCACACAGAAATTTGGTTCGATTGATCATTTTGAGATTTTAACTCTTTATTTAATAATTTGGGTTTTGTGTAAATTGCTGCTTAGGCAATTCTGTTGTTTTCTGAATTATCTGTATTGGTAATCTTTTATCTATCTTTGTTGGTAATTTGGATTAGCTGATTTGTTGTTTAACACTGTTTAGTGTTATATCGGTCGTTATCCGATTCTCTTATCGAGGAGTCGGATGTACGAGATTTCTGTGACTGTCGTCTATTTGATATTGATTATTATTGCTTCTGTGCATTAATAACTGAGTTTGAATTAGACTGACCCGTGTATTATTTTCTTTTGAATTTAATACTCGGGTCAGACCCGAGTTATTTCAGGTTGTAGATTTCCTGCTTTGAGTTGCTGTTTGAGCTATGAAGACTTTTCACATCTTTTGGAGTAGTCGTGTCATAGTATAGGTTGATATGTATTCATGTATATTAGTTGATAATGTACGTGTATATATAACTTCTAGAGTCGACAGTTGTAGTTGTATCATATGTATTGTGTCAACTGTATTGTAACTGCCATCAGTTATTATATATATGAGACTTTTTTGTTATCTGTGTTCCGCATTCTTTCGTATCTGTGTTATTATTATATATATTGTCCTAAACTATTATGAACCATTGTAGTTCGTTTTATACTGGTAATTGGGTATGTCAATGGGAGTAAATGAAGAAACAATGGAAATGAAAAATATATACCACTCCTATCGAGGTAACCAATACTAGTGTAAGGCCAACTATGGATGGCCGCTCCTATCCAGCCTTATTCTTCGCAATAACAGACAGTATTTCTTTTAATACTCTTTGTTATTGTGAGCATAAAGGTGGGGCGTCACAAAGCCTCTATTGATGACTATTGGATTATAGCTATGCAAGAAGAGCTAAACCAATTCGAATGAAACAAAGTTTGGGAACTAGTTCCTAGACCGAGTGATCAAACAGTCATTGATACTAAACGGGTCTTCAAAAATAAAGCAGATGAACAAGGAAATATAACTTGAAATAAAGCCAGATTGGTTGCACAAGGATATAATCGAGAAGAAGGAATTGACAATGAAGAAACGTTTGCTCCAGTCGCATGACTAGAAGCAATACGTATCTTACTGGCCTTTACATGTTTTCATAATTTTAAACTTTATCAAATGGATGTTAAAAGTGCATTTTTAAATGGATACATAAAAGAAAATGTTTATGTTGAACAACCTCCATTATTCACACATGAAAAATTTCCAGACCATGTCTATAAACTTAAGAAAGCCTTACACAGTGTAAAATAAGCACCCCGTGCTTGGTATGAATGTCTTAAGAGCTATCTTATAGATTCTGGTTTTGAAATTGGGAAAGTTGATCAAACTCTTTTTATTAAACGAACTAAAAGGATATTTTAATTATTCAAATTTATGTAGATGATATTATTTTTGGTTTTACAAATGAAAAATTATGTCAGTAATTTTCTACTACAACGACCAAAGAATTTGAAATGTCACATATGGGAGAATTATTTTATTTTCTCAGTTTACAAATTAAACAGTTAGAAAATGGAATTTTTATTAATCAAGAAAAATATTGTAATAATCTAATAAAACGCTTTGGTATGGAAAATACTTCTACCAAACCAACTCCAATGAGTACAACAATATATCTCGATAGAGATGAAGATGGCAAGAGTGTTGACCAAAAATTATATCGAAGTATAATTGGATCATTACTCTATCTAACTGCTAGTAGACCTAATATAATGACGAGTGTTTGTTTATATGCTCGATTTCAAGCAAATCCTAAAGAATCACATATGCGAGCAGTGAAACGAATATTGCGTTATCTAAGCAAAACCAAAGATTTAAGACTTTTCTATCGAAAGATTGTCCTTTCGAATTAGTATCATATAGTGAAGCTGACTTTGGAGGATGTCAGATGGATCGAAAAAGTACGAGCGGGACTTGTCACTTCATTGGACAATTCTTAGTCTCCTGGTTTAGCAAGATACAAAATTGTGTTTCACTATCGACGTGTGAAGTAGAATATATTTCTGCTCCTTTAGCACGTGCTCAAGTCATTTATATGCAACAAACACTTCAAGATTTTGGTATAAATTTATCTAAATCAACTATTTTCTGTGATAACACAAGTGCTATAAACTTATCTAAAAATCCTATCAATCACTCACAAACTAAACATATTGACATACGTCATCACTTTCTTCGTGATAATATTGAAAAGGATTTAGTGAGATTGGAATTTGTATCCTCTGAAAATCAACTATCTGCTATATTTACAAAACCGTTAACTGAAAATATTTTCATAAAATTAAGAAGAGAATTAGGGATTATATCACTAAAAGATCTATAATTATTTTTACAAAATTCAAACCAAAATAAATTCCTTTTACACAAAAATTGATGGTTGGAAGAATCGAACCAGTGTCCTCTTTCTTGATAATCTAGTATACTACCTCCACACTACATTATATTTCAAAACTACAACTATTCTTCAGCTCATATTATATTTCAACCATTGATTTTTTTTGCCTCCTATTTGCTTTAACAATTTACAACCAATCCTTCTTTTTCTATAGTTAGTTATTTTTCTTTCCACCTTTACTTCAATGTCTGGTCCTCATTCTCTAGAGATTTATTATCCTACATTCACATTTTTTTAGCTTTGATCTTTCTTATAAATTCAAGTTTTTTTCTTTTTATCATGATCTTCTTATTATTAACAAAATTTCAAAGTCTCCAAGCTTTTCAAATTTATTCATCATGGCATCTCAAGAAAACTCTCAATCTTCATCTCTTTCTTACACATCACCAAGCTCGGACTCTATTAATTTACCTACACCCACACCAATTTACGAACCCGTTCCAATCGTACCACCTTCAACTCACACCGGCTACATTCCTCCTAGCAAAAGAGCTAAATGCTCTTTATTATTCAGGTCGCTGTCTACAAAAGAAAAGATAGACGACATCCACCACTATCAACGGGAAACACTGGAATTACAACATGAACTGTATTACGAACAGAAGGTAAACGCGAAGCGTTTAAGCTTCTTGAAACAGGTCACCCTAAAATTCTATGGATCCTAATCCCAAAGCATGGTTCATTAACCGTCTCCTCTCTATTCTCCTTCCCAACGTAATCCTTGGGAACCATCGCCACACCATCCACTAGTATCACCGAACTTGTGGGAACGCGGCACTAGATGGTCGCCACTCAGGCCATTACAAGAGAACACAAAGATAGAGCCGGATGAATCTCACACTCCAAGCTCATCATCCAAATATGTTTAAATTTAATGATTTTTTGTTTTCTATATCATTTGTTTCATATACATATATGTATGTTCTTCTTTCAA
Organism: Allium fistulosum; assembly: GCA_030737815.1. NCBI lineage: Eukaryota > Viridiplantae > Streptophyta > Magnoliopsida > Asparagales > Amaryllidaceae > Allium > Allium fistulosum. Next base: position 930,852,021 of record CM060906.1, read on the forward strand.
CAATAATTTTTTATCTTTTTCCTTTTCTATTCTTCGTAAATTTAGAAATCTGCATTTTTTTCCAGTGGCAGTCGACTGACCAAGGAAAATCAGTCGACTAAATTAACTTTTTTAACTGTCTTTTTTCTCTGTAGTCAGTCGACTGACTCAGAAGCTCAGTCGACTGAAAAGGCCAAATTTACACATTAAACTCTCGGGTTTGATTTAGTCGACTGAATCAATGCTTCAGTCGACTGAACTCAGAAACATATTTTTTATATAACCCAGTCAGTCGACCGGTTAAGCAGCTCCTAGGTGACTTTTGGCCGAGAGACACTTCAAATATCAATAGAAACTTTTTTTTATCACTTTTGTTCACTTCTATTTTTTAGCCTGCCGTTATTTCTTCATCTCCTCTTCAAAAATCTCTCAAACTATCACAAATTTTAACAATCTATCCCCACTTTTCCCAAATAAAACCCTAATACCCTCAATGGCTCCAAAAAGAGTAAGACAATCTCAATCTCCTGCCGGTCCTTCTGATTTACAAATTCGTGGATGGCTACACAACGATAGAGCAGCACAAAGGTATGATTAAATGAAGAACTCTCGAATTTTTGAAGGCTCATTTGTCAAATTCCCTGATTTTGCTCCATATGCCATTCAGGATCTTGCTTGACGCAGTGAATTGGATTCTCCAATCGATTATACTGCGAATAATATCAAAATCAATCACCTTCTTGTCAAGCTATTTTATGCCAACCTCAATCTTGACCACCATTTTATTCAAAACCCGAATGAATGCATTTGTACACTTGTATGTGGTGTCAAGATTTTTCCACCACTTCCTCGACTTGGAGAAATCCTAACTTGTCCATACGAAGGAGAAGAGTTGGCCAAAATTTTTGTAAATATGGAATCAAGAGATCGCACTAGCCATCTCTTCCTCTCGGATGACACGACGGAGCTTAAAGCAGTTGCGCTAAGACTGAAAGCACAAATTATGCATCGCGCACTAACCCATTCTATCAATCCAAGAACAGGAAGCTACGTAAAGGTCTGTAGGCGAGATTTCCAGTCTCTATACGCCATATGGGGAGGGTGTCATGTCAATTGGGCAAAGTTGATATTGGAAGAATTTCAAACTTTTAATCAAAGTCGAATGCGAACAATTCATTATGGCGCATACATTATGAGAATTCTCAAGCATTTCGATGTTCCATTCTCCGACTCGGAATTCTCTTCAATTGGATCTTTGAACACCAAAACACTAAGTTTGATGAATCTCCCAAAGCAATATCATGATCACACTATTATGACCTACGATCATTGGCTAGAGAACCAATCTTCAGGACAACCTCAACCGTCCTCTAGACCACATGCTCCCTATGTACAAGCTTTAACTTCTTCTCAACCTCCCCACAACAAAGAGAAATTAGCGAGATTCGAGAAATCGGTTCTCGTGCTAGACCTTAAGAAGCCTTGACCATTCTTTCAAGAAATCAAACGCTTCACGACCAACGTCTTTCTCGCGTTGACTCAAATGTCTCTCGAGTTGAGAAATCAGTATCAAAGGTGAACAACAAGCTAAATCATATCAAAGGTTTTCTCAACAAAATTTAGGAAGCAATCTCATGTTCACAACCTTCTTCGACATCCGCTCATGTGCCAACATCACAAGGGAAACGACCTGCAGAACATTTCACTTGGTCGACCTCTAATGAAGAACAAGAAGAAGAAGAAGGGGAAGAGTAGGTGGAGAATCTATTAGAGAAGAAGAGACCGAGGGAGATGACAAAGGCGATAGCTCCGATGAAGGAGGCAATGGTAATGAGTAGGTATATTTCTTTCTATCCTTATTCTCTTGACAAACTTAGATGTTATTCTATTGAAAACAATGGTAGCTATCTTTATTTTGGCTATGTAATATTTATCAAACAATGCTTATGTGGTACTGGTTTGAATTTTGAATTTCTGTGATTACTAAGTCTCTTTGTCATTGACGATTATTATCAATATTGTTATATATAGTATCTGTTTTGAAAAACTCTCCTTTTTGTCGATGACAAAGGGGGAGAAAAATATTGCTCAATTATTACATATGCGGATATATAAGCATAGATTCAGAGGGAGAAACAACTAGTATAGTAGCAAGTATAGATTCAGGTAAGGTATAGATCAACAAAGCTTATCGAGATTCATTTATAGCAAATGTAGTTGTCATCATCAAAAAGGAGAGAATGTTGGATCTTTAGTTTTGATTGTTGACATGACACAATGATTCAAGAATCTGCGAATACTACAACAACCGGTCTCAACGACTCGAAGTATGGTTCATATAGTCTATATATTTTAACTAGAGTCATGAATTATGTATATAGAGTCTAGTCTAGTTGCTTTGTTAAGATCTTTCCTCAAAAAAATCATCATTCTCATTCATATACACACATACATGTGCATTCGATTTAAAAGCATCACTTCCTAAAATAAAATGCACTCAGGTTTCACTAAAATACACAATTCAGTCGACTGAGCTGTATCCCTCAGTCGACTGAACCTGTTTTTATTTTTTTTTTTAAATACAAGGACCAGTCGACTGACTTTGATCGTTCAGTCAAGTGAGTCTGTGCATTTTAACATATACGTGCATGTTTTTGAATTCAGTCGACTGGAACGATCAAGGTTAGTCGATTGAATCCTACAACTATCATTTTTTATTGAAAAGACACTTCTTCTCAATGGTTGTCTTCCTCCCCAAGTGTTGCAACCATTACCTTTCGCAGGGAACTTTTTACCATAGGTTGCAACTTATGATTTACTATAAATTCACTCAAGTTTCATTGATCAATTTAGTTAATTCTCTTATCTCTCTTGATCGAATGTGAATAACATTCTTCGAATCTATTGCATACAGAATTTCATACATTCATTGCTTACAATCTCACTTCCATATCATACAAGCAATTCTAATCTTCCTATTTTTCGTACACACACAATCATACACATCATTCTTGAGGAGAAGATCATAGGAAGGGTGTACATTATTGACTTATCTGTTCTATTCAAAGAGCACACTCAGTCAGAAACAACTTTTACAATTTGTATTGGAAGTCCTTTTCGGTTGCTCAGTCGGTAGAAGTCCTATTCGGTTGTCTAGGCGGTAGAAGTCCTGTTCGGTTGCTCAGGCGGTGTCATACCTGTTCCTCCGGTTAAGCGAGGGCTGGTAGTTTTAATTCCAGAAGGAGTCTGGGACCGAACATAGATTGGGAGTTCGAACCAGTATAAAAATTCCTGGTGTCATTTTACTTTACTGCTATTTTATTTTATAGTTATTTTCCGCACTATTTATTCAGTATATATATACTCTATATTGCAAGATCTTATAACACAGTCACTTTCAGACCGCCCTACACCTACAGTGCAGAACGGTAGTCAAAGGAAAGAAAAAAAGATAAAAGATGAAGAAATAAAAGAGAAAAGAATGGGAAAGAAGAAAAAGGAAGCATCAAATAACCAAATTGCCTATCGCATATCTCACATCGCATCAGAGTAAATATAATAATCAATACGAGTATAAAACAATAGAGACAATAATAACAATGTGAAATAATCATTTGAATATAAGATCCACAAAGTTATACAACACCATAGTAGAGTTTATACAATGGGAAAGTAAACTCAACCGGTACATTGGCTCATAATAGTAAATCAACACTATCAAGTCTCTTGATGTGCATGTAAAAGTGTATATTTATACTCTCATATTTAATCTTCTTTTATTAAAATAAATGAGCATATTAGGGCATTTTACATGATTTAACCAAAATCTAAAATGTTTTCAAATCATAATTCATTCATCTTCATTTCTAAGAAAAATGTTAATTTTGTGTATGAATTAATTTTGAGAAAATTTATATGCACATTTTTACTTTTATTTGTAGGAAATCGAGTGCAAATTGGATGGAGCTTCATGGATATAGGCATGCACAAATATTCAAAGCTAAAGAATGAAGGGAATAAAATAATTCATGCAAATGGAGGAGCCCACATGCTCACTAACTAATGGACCATGATTAAAAGCATATGCACATTTTAATTGATATTTAAAGGAAAAAGCACATGTTTGTGGGGATTAATCAATTCCCTAACGATTACTTGAAAGCTAATCAAAATCAAAGGCATTTTTGGTAGTCCTCTAAAAAGAGGATTATGGTTTTAGGCATGTATAAATACCCCTTAATGTTTCATGTAATGATCTCTTCTTTTATGCAAAGTTGTAACACAAAATCAATGTTAAATAAAATATCGCTTTAATGACTTCTTAGCCATGTTCTTTACTTTCATGCACTTTCATTTCATGCTTTCTTTTATTGTTATCTTATTTTATGCTCTCTTTTAATTCATGCAATTAGTTTAGATTTATTTATGCAAGTAGTTAGTTCTCTTTTCTTTTAACTAGCTCTCATTTTCCTTGCTTTTTATGTTTAAATCATTTTATGTTGACATTAATTCAATTATGAGAAGCTAAACCCCTTCAAGCTCTCATGAATCATATTGAATAAACATAGAACGGTTTCATTTATAATATCTTATTTTGTACTTAATAGAAATTTAGATGTTGATGTAAATTTATTAATGAATTTGATAGCCTATGTTGTTTATAACAAATAGACTATGCTTAATCAAATATTAACACAAGTTACATCATCATCTAACAAATATGATTTTGATAATGAAAGTCAAACTAGAATCAAAATTTGATGATCTATGTTACTAGTTCATAGTAAATAGATCATGCTTAAAATAGATTTTATTTTTAATTTCATGATCTTTTTCATGAGATTCTAGAAGTAGGTTTGAATGGTTACTAGAGTTTGATGGTTTAAGTTGTGCTAATTAATAGCACAAATAGGTCATGCTTATAATAAACACATCAATCATTTCTACCTGAATTTAAATGAGAGATTATGGATTAAATTTTATGTTGATTTATATGAATGATTGAAAGTGGATTTACCTCTAAATTTCTCCTTAATCTCATAGTTTTATTCTCATTTTCATTCTGGTTTTATTCTCATTTTCATTCTAGTTTTATTTCATTTTCAATAATTTTTAGTTAACAAACTCCTTTCAACTTTGGGCTAATTTGATTGAGTAATATTAGAATTTTTGCTTTCTCCATGGATCGATCTGTACCCGTATACGTACTACGATTGTATGTCATGTGCTTGCGGTTTTTATAACGATTAAATTTGGTAGTTTTCTAATCGATAGAAATACCATCTCGAACAAGTTTTTAGCATCGTTGCCGGGGAAAGCAATTTAATTTTAGTTTACTCTTCGAATTATTTTTACATTTGTTTTATTTATTTTATTTTTTCGCACTAGTTGTTACATTTTGTGTTTTGTTCACTTGTGTTTAGTTCATTTGTGCATTTGATGTAATTTGGTTTTATTTGTTAGTTTTCATATATAAAATAATCACTGCATTTGTTTTCTCTTTGTATTGCAAACAGAACTCTGCTAACATATTCTATGTGTATTGCATTTTTTGTTTTGCTATAGGCAAGTACATTTTGCATTTTCTCCTCTATTTATAAATTTTTTTTCGGTTGTTCTGCATTACATTTTCACAGATCAAATTAACAAGTGCATATTCTATTTCTTACTTCCGGTTGTTGTGCATTTCATTTCTGTGTTCTTGTTGTGTGCATCTCCCCTCACTGCAAGAAAAATCCCTTCCACAACCTACACGCAACCTGCATTATCAAAGAAAACCCGCCACATTCGAACAGAACCACTATAACGCCTCTACAGCAACCACTACTTCAACGCAGATCAGGAACTCCTCCATCATCCTCTATAGCCCAACCTACTCCTACTTTACTCCATTTAGCACCTCCTCACCAACACACTCCCACTACAACTAGAACTTTACTTCAACACCCGAACCCGACAATCACGACCAAACCAAAACCGGAACCACCTAACCCCAGTAGCCACCTCAAGTTCCACCCAACCCCCACAACCGAGTCAATCCAACCTACAACCAATAGCATTGAATTCTCTCTTCAACCCAAACCTCCATCTTCCTGTAACCAAATCAGTACACTTCACTCTATCGAACCGAACAACAAGTTTAACCAACATACAGTCCATCGACAAGTACACTTCATCACATCCTACAGTCCATCAACAATTCGAACAACCTATAACACTTCCTTTGCCATCACCATCCTACAATCAAAACTCCACCTCCTACAAATCCAATCCAACTCCCTCCTCTTCAACAACAAATAACAATCATCAACACCTGCTTCTTCTACTTAATCGCCGAACCAAATCACGACCACAAATTCCATTGACCCTCGACCAAAACCGCTTATAACCAGATTCTCCAATCCACGAACAAAAACCCAGATCTAATCTCTGACTCCAACCGAAAATCGCTTAAATCCTAAATCCAATCACTGCCCAAACCTCAACCCAACCCGTGACCCCCAACGATCCCCCATCACAACCTCTAATCGCATCGATGACCTCATTCCTAATCAAACTTCTGTCGCCACCAAGACACGAATGCAAAACTGCCATAACACAAGCGCGACTTCAACGAACCCAATAATCAATTCTGGAACTTTGATTTCTATTTTTCCAATTTTGATTTCTATCTTTTTTTTCATTTTTTACGCATTTGCCCACTTTTCTTTATTTTTGATTTTTTTATTTCACCAGAGAGGATATGGGAATTGGGATATTACTTGTGGGCTTTTGACGGGCTCTATGAATGTGTAGTTCTTTATTTTTTAAGTCTAATTTGTGTTGTGCCTGAGTGAGTGAGTTTGAAAAAATATTTGCTTTTGTTTTTGTTTTCGTTGTTGCTTTCATTTCTTTAAAAGTGTAAATTCAATTTTTATTTTCTTAGAATTTTTTTTTACAAAATATTCATTTGTTTTTGTTTGCCCTGTATTTGCTTTTGTTTGTCTTTACAAAAAAACAGTTATATATATATACATAAAAGTAATCCTTGTTCAAATTTTTAGGTTGCAAATTGAAGGAAATCAAAAGGAAGTACTTGCTAGCTAGAAGATCGCTTTGCTTGCTAAAAAAATCGCCACTTTAAAATAAAATTGCTAATAATTCTGCACGCTCTGATATCATGCTCTTATCTTTTGTTTTTATTTTCTTTGTATTGTCGTGTTGCTTGCATTTAAAAATCCAAAAACAGAAATAAAAATTCTTATTTGTAGTGGCATTATTAATACACATTTAATTTCTATTTTGCATCATCTCATCTTATTTTCTTTTCTAAGGCCAATACCCAACTTCACATAAGGTGGAGGATTTCATCACCCCTTTCTTGGCCCACAAATTTCATATCATAGTAGAATTTGACTAATAATAACGGTTTGACGTTGGACTTAAGAGAGTCACGAGCTCATCTAGGGCAAAATTGCATCTTGACAAGTTGATTTTTTTAACTGTTTATTTCTTGGTGTCTAGACTACGGTAGAGCAATAACCATTTATAAATATTACAATGATTCAAAAATACTATAGTAATTGTTTCTATGAAGGTACTTAAACCTTCGACTGCATTACTATGGTGATTCATGGTCCACCAATAACCCCTATATGTTACCTGGCTAATAACTATTTTGTTGAATTAAGTCAAAGTGTGATTATACAATTTTGGGTTAGGAGCTAATAAGGATAGAAAATTTGTAGTATGTCCTTGCATTCATTTAGTTGCATTAGTTCATGCATATATATAAAAAAATCCAAAAGTAAAAAAATAACATTTTCCTTAACTTGGTTTTTAAACAAAAATAAAAAAATCCAAAAACAAAAAAATATTTTACTTTGAACAAAGAAAATAAAAAATCCAAAGACAAGCATTTTACTTAATTTAGTTTTTTTTAAACAAAAATCCAAAAAAAATTTCAAAATCAAAAACTAAAAAACACGTTTAAAAAAAAATTAAATCCAAAAAACAAAACAAAATTAAATCTTTGTTTTGAAAATAATTTCTTTTGGGTAAATATTTTTCTTCAAAAATAATAAAAGAAAAGAAATTTTTCACTTTATTTCATTCTCTAAGTCTTGTTTCATTCTCTTAACCTTGATTTTCACATCTTTCTCTCCTTGATCTTTTCACTTGTGCATGAGTACTTGGACTCGTGACACAACGATAAATCGTTTAGCTCGAATGAATGATCCTCCAACGATGGCTAATGGAAACACTCCTCAAACTCTCATGGATAGAATCTTTCTCGATCGAGTTTCTATCCCTTCTTGTATCACATTACCCGTTGACCTGCCCCAAAGGGTAATCACTTCGAAATTCATTTAAATCATACGGCCACGCTCTCAAAATTTGGCAATTTTGAACATAATGACCCATACATCTTCTTAACGAAATTTGAACAAGTCTGTGCAACCATTAAATTTCAACAATTTTGTGACGATGAAATAAAACTTTGGTTAATTCCTTTCGTCCTTACCAATTATCCAGAAAAATTGTTGTATAGCTTGCCTTCAAACTCGATCAAAACTTGGGACGAAATTGTTGAAGTTTTCATTAAAAAATTCTACCCCTTGCAAAAAAGCACCAAAATACGAAACGAAATTGTAATTCATGAATTTAGGAGTGAACCTTTCGGAAAATACTTTGAAGGATTTAAAAATCTTGGGATAAAAGGTCCACATCTTAATTTTAAAAATGGACTCTTTGCCAAATCCTATACGATGGACATGAAAATAATTCACGAACCATGCTTGATCGATATGCCAAGGTGATTTTCTCGCCCAACATTAGGACAATGCTTGGCAATTCCTTGAGAACTTGGCCGAAAAATCATCCCAATGGGAACGTTCTAATGAGAAATCCATTTATTCACAATCGAACGCACACTCAATAGGATCATCATTGACTTTGGAAGCTAAAATCGATGCAGTGATCAATAAATTCAATAACATTTTCTCATCCATTTAAATGAACCAAGCTTCCTAACCATTATGTTACAAATGTAACGATCTAAATCACATTGCCGATCAATGCCCTCAATCAATAGAGCAATTGGATGCTTTTAACAATGTTAAGAATGACCCATTTTCTCCAACGTACAATCCCAGTTGGAGAAATCATCCTAACTTTGCATGGAACCAAAATAATTCAAACATGAATTTGGTTTGACCCCATTTTCAAGCATTTCTCGAACAATGCTTTGAATCCTCCTTTTCAACCTAACAGCTTTTAACAAAATTTTGCGCCTCCTTCTCAAAACCAAGCACAACAATCTTTCACTTCCATAGACGATAAACGAACGACTTCACTTGAGAAAAGCCTTGAAACTTTGGCTAAACCAACCACTCAAAACTTTCAATCAAATAGCAATTTGCAAAGTTTGTTAACCTCATACATGCAAAATACGAGTCAAACAATTGCTAAACTCAAAATGCAAATGAGTTAATTAGCCACTTCTGTGAGTGAATGTGAACGAGGCACATTTCCGAGTCAGCTAATTCTGAACCCTAGAAATCAAAACACAAAATCGAATCAAGCTCATGTCGTTCAAGATAGCAATATGAACCAAATGAATGCTATCATGACTTTGTGTTCCAGTAAACTAATCGATAATCAAGTTGTTAATTCAAAAGATTAACCGAAAGCTCCTCTTGACACTTTGAATACGGCAAGTGATTCTGAACAAAACATCGAGTCGAATATTGAATCAAATTCCAATCCAAATTCTTCTCCTACTCAAGTGAACCAACCTACTGAGTATCGAATTCCATTTCCACATCGCCTTCTACCTAAGAAACATTCTGATCAAATGGAAAAGATGTTGAAAATTTTCAAACAAGTCAAAGTGAACATTCCACTCTTGGATATCATTCAACAAGTTCCAACTAACGCTAAGTTTCTAAAGGACTTGTGTACTCAAAAATGACACACTCATGTACCCAAGAATGTTTTCTTAGCTACCAGTCTTAGCGAAGCTTTGTCTCAATCAATTCCTATAAAATACAAAGATCTTGGATGTCCAACCATCTTGTGCACGATACGAGTTAAAACGATTAATAAATGCTTACTAGACTTGGGGGCGAGTGTCAATTTGATTCCTTATTCAGTTTACCAGCAACTTGGCTTGGGTGAACTAAAACTTATGAAAGTAACTCTTTAATTTTCCAATCGTTTGATAAAGAAACCTATGAGAGAAATTGAGAGTGTACTCATAAAAATCGATCAATTCATATTTCCCATCGATTTCGTCGTCCTTGAGACACAACCAGTGAACAATCTGGTAAGTCAAATTCCATTTATTTTAGGATGACCTTTCTTAGCTACTTCGAATGTCCTAATCAATTGTCGAAATTGTTCAATGAAAATTTCTTTTGGTAACATGACTTTGGACCTTAACATCTTCAATCCTAAAAATCAATCAAATGAACCACTTGACCAAACGTTGGAAGTTAGCTCCATTGAAGAAAATTTTGACAATGAAACGGTTGACCTTAAACAATGAACACGAGACTAAATATGAATAACTATTTCAATACAAACCTAACGAGATCGAAAATGCACTTCCATTTGAACTTCTCACGGTGGAGTTAGACCTTCAACCGAATTCTTTGACTGAGCAACCTCCTAGGTTGGAACTCAAACCACTTCCTAATCACCTTAAGTATGCATACTTAGGTGACAATGAAACATTTCCTATCATAATCTCTTCAAATCTTTCTGTTGATCAAGAAGCTTCCCTTCTTTCAATTCTGTCGAAAAACAAAGAGGCAATTGGATGTTCGATTATCGATATTAAGGGAATTAGTCCCACTCTTGTTTCACATCGCATCCACTTAGTTGACGAAGCTGGTGACGTGCAACAAAGGCTTAACCCCAAAATGAAGGATGCGGTTCATGACGAAATTCTTAAACTTCTTAATAACGGAATCATATACCCCATTTTTGATAGTTCGTGGGTTAGCCCAATTCATGAAGTGCCTAAAAAGTCCGGACTTACCGTTATCATGAACGATGCTAACGAACTCATTCCAACTCGTACTCAAACATGTTGGCGTGTTTGCATTGATTATGGAAAATTAAATGTTGCAACACATAAAGATCACTTTCCTCTTCCTTTCATTGACCAAATGCTCGAACGTTTAGCCGCCCATGAATTCTATTGCTTTCTTGATGGATATTTCGGTTATAACCAAATTATGGTCGCTACCGAAGATCAAAAGAAAATGACTATCATGTGTCCCTATGGAACCTTTGCATATCGGCGTATGCCATTAGGCCTTTGCATCGCTCCTGCTACTTTCCAAAGATGCATGGTTAGCATCTTTTCTGACATGATCGAATGTTTTTTAGAAGTATTTATGGATGATTTTTCCATCTTTGAAAACTCTTTTTTCAAATGCTTACACCATGTCGAGATGGTTCTATGTCAATGCAAAGAAAAACCTTTAACGTTAAATTGGGAAAAATGCCATTTTATGGTCAAACATGGCATTGTCCTTGGGCATGTCATTTCAAACAAAGGCATTATAGATAAAGCGAAAGTTGACGTATTTACAAATCTACCCATTCTCAAATCTGTCAAGGACATTCGTTCATTTCTACAACACGCTAGTTTCTATCAACGCTTTGTGAAAGACTTTAGTAAAATTACTCGACCTCTGACAACTCTTCTTGGAAAAGACATTCCACTTGACTTTAATTTTGACTGTGTTTCTACTTTCGTACGTCTCAAAAACTAACTCATTTCCGCTCACATCATTTGCTCACCCAAATGGGATCTTCCTTTTGAAATAATATGCGATGCCACTAACTTCGCAGTTGGTGCTGCCTTAAGACAACGCATCAAAAAAATTTCATGTCACCTGCTGTGCTAGTATGACTTTAAACAATGCTCAACTCAATTACACGACTAATGAAAAAGAGCTTCCAGTGGTAGTGTTTGCGATCGAAAAGTTCGAACCTTATTTGATTGGCTCACACATTATGGTTTACACTAACCACTTCGCTCTTAGGTACCTTTTCGCTAAAAAGGATGCTAAGTCTCATTTGATCCATTGGATCATATTACTCTAAGAATTTGACCTTACGATCAAAGACAAAAAAGGATCCGACAATGTCATTGCTGATCATCTGTCGCGTCTTCCAAATGCACCATCTTCTTTACCGATCAACGTGAACTTTCCTGATGAACAACGCCTTTATGTTTCCATCGATCCATGGTGTGCTGATACAGCGAACTATTTAGCCACTAAGGAAAATCCTTCATTTTGGTCAAAATAAGATAAATATAAATTTCTTTCCTAAGTCAAGTACTTCTATTGGGATGATCCATACATATTTAAGTATTGTTCCAACCAAATCATTTGACGTTGCGTCCTAGATTGCGAAATTAAGAGTGTTCTTTCATTTCGTCATGACAAAGCTTGTGGTGGTCATTTCGATCCAAAGAAAACAGTGGAAAAGGTACTTCAATGCAGTTTTTACTGGCCTATACTTTTCAAAGATGCATTCGAGTTCTGTATAACTTGTGATCGCTTCCAAATGTTAGGAAAAATCTCTCGATGAAACATGACGTTTTTGAATCCCACTCTTATGATCGAAATCTTTTACGTATGGGGTATTGACTTTATGGCATCATTTCCTAACTCATTCGGAAATCTGTACATTCTTCTTGCTGTTGATTACGTCTCTAAATGGGTTGAATCCATTCCATGTAAAACAAATGACCATAAAGTTGTTGTCAAATTCATAAAAGAAAACATCTTTTCGAGGTTTGGAACACCTCACACAATAATAAGCAATAATGGAACCCATTTCTATAATCGATCATTTGAAACTCTAATGAAAAAATACTCGATAACCCACAAGTTATCCACTCCTTATCATGCTCAAACTTGTGGTCAAGTTGAAGTTTCAAATCGCTAAATCAAGCAAATTTTGGAAAAAACGTTAAATAAATATCGAAAAGATTGGTTACAAAAATTGACAGATGCACTTTGGGCTTATGGAACTGCATATAAAACTAATCTAGGGATGTCTCCTTTTAGGTTAGTATATGGTAAAGCGTGCCACTTACCTATCAAACTTGAACATAAAGCATTGTGGGCGATTAAGAACATAAACTTCGATGATGATAAAGCTAGCGAAAATAGAAAATTACAAATAACGAGTTAGAGGAGATTAGGAACGACGTGTATGAAAATGAGAAAATTTAAAAAGAAATAACAAAAGTTTTTCATGACAATTCAATCCTAAGAAAAACATTTTCGCCAAATCAAAGAGTTCTTTTGTATGACTTTCGACTTCATTTGTTCCTTGGAAAATTAAAATCAAGGTTGACATGACCATACGTGGTATGTATTGTTTTTTCACAGGGTGCCATAGAAATAGAAAACCCTAGGGATGGATCAATTTTTAAAGTCAATGGCCATTCTTTAAAACCTTACTTAGAGTTGACGAGTGATCGAGAGGAGGAGCTCATGATTCTTCATGAGCCACAGTAAGTCTAGTAAGAAATTTTAACCCTCTCTTGCAAATATGTACATATTTTTCTTCGTTACATTCATTTTATCATACATTGACTGTGGGGACACATTCAAAATCAAGCGGTGGGGGGGGGGGTCTCATGTTTATTTTGATTTTTCATGGTTTATATTTTGCATTTTATTTCCCAAAAAACACCCAAAGCAAAAAAAAATTCCATTAGCATATTGATTTACTTTTGAAGAAACACGATAGAATAAGCATACGTTTTTGGTTATTAAATTGAAATTTTTGAAAAATTACTTGTCTCAACAAAAATAAAAAGAAAAGTTTGATTACAAGTAACTATGGTTTAACTAGTATATAGGAAGGTTCATGGGTGATAATTATGAAGTATATCCTAATTGTAATCATTATTTAAAAGAGTGGTTGATTTAAAGTAAAGGCAATAACATTTTTGATCTTCCATGTTAAGTGGTGCTAAGATGATTTTGCATAACTCTCTCTTTTCAAAAAAAAATATTTCATAATAATAAGAAACACCTAGAGTCATGTGTTCACATGTAAGTGTGTACACTCGCCACGCTTTGTACCCTTTTCACATAAGCCCAAAAGGCAGTGTATGATCGGTATATCTAGCCTCAGTATATCTGAGTTAGATGTATGTAAATAAAATTAAAATAATAATAATAAACACCTAGAGTCATGTGTTCATACGCAAGTGTGTACACTCGCCACGCTCTATACTCTTCTCACGTAAACCCAAAATGTAGTGCATGATCGGTATATCTAGCCTCGGTATATCTGAGTTAGGTGTGTAAACAATAATAATGTTAATATTTTTCAAAATGAGAGAAAGCAATTGAAACCCAAGCACTATCTTCACTTAATTGATTTGACTTGCTATTCAAAAGAAATAAAAATGCCACTTTGCAAAACTTTAATAATCAACTAAAGGATTCATTTCATAGTTGCACTATGTTTTCAACCGAAACAACTAGCCAAACTAGAGTCCAATTGTGATGATAACTTAATTTTTGTTGGAAGTTTGATGAGTATAAAGACAAAAATTTCTTGATAACTTACTCGTGTCAATTTAATCGTAAATTCTTCAATTGTAAATATTTTTGAAAAATTGCATCATGTAGTCGCATTAGAATTTGCATGTCGCATTTGGATTTTGTGAGTAGTATCCACTGAAAGCCCTCACAAGACAACACTCGTCCTAGAAAGGACATCTAGAGGTTTAATGGTTTGTTGCATACGCTCAATGCAATCATGTTTCCTATGAAAATTGATTTATCCTCGTTTTAGTTTATTCAAGGACGAATAAAAAGATAAGTATGGAGGTATTGATGTGCATGTAAAAGTGTATATTTATAATCTCATATTTAATCTTCTTTTATTAAAATAAATGAGCATATTAAGGTATTTTACATGTTTTAATCAAATCTAAAATGTTTTCAAATTATCATTCATTCATCTTAATTTGGAGGAAAAATGGTAATTTTGTGTATGAATTAATTTTGGGAAAATTTATTTGACATTTTTATTCTTATTTGTAGAAAATTTAGTGCAAATTCGATGGAACTTCATGGATATATGCATGGACAAATTTTCAAAGCTAAAGAATGAAGGGAATAAAAGAATTCATGCGAATGAAAGAGCTCACATGCCTACTAACTAATGAACCATAATTAAAAGCACATGCATATGTTAATGGAGATTTAAAGGAAAAAGAACATGTTAGTGGGGATTAATCACTTCCCTATTAATTACTTGGAGGCTACACAAACTCAAGGGAATTTTTGGTAGTCCCCTAAAAAGAGGATTAGGGTTTTAGGCATGTATGTACATTTGTTATTATATTTCCGCTGTGTGACACTGTGGAGCCTTTACAGTGTTGATTTACTATTATGAGACAATGTACCGGTTGAGTTTACTTTCCATTGTATAAACTCTACTACGATGTTGTATAACTTTGTGGATCTTATATTCAATGATTATTTCACATTGTTATTTCTGTCTCTATTGTTTTATACCTGTATTGATCATTATATTTACTCTTATGCGATGTTAGATATGTGACAGGTAATTTGTTTATTTGATGCTTCCTTTTTCTTCTTTTCCATTCTTTTGTTTTCTATTTATTCACCCTTATTTCTTTTTTCTTTCCTTTGACTACCGTTCTACGTCGTAGGTATAGGGCGATCGTTACATCTATCGTGCAACGGAGCTTGTTTTCCAACATGAGTGGGCTTTCTACATAAATGGTATGTTCGTCGTGTATGGGACAAAGGACACGTACTGCATAGGTTGACACTTCCAATTTCCCCGGTCGACATTAAAAATCTGATTGGCCAGCACATCTACACCCGTTGGATTATGAATGTTGGTCACATGGGTTAACATTAAAATAGAATTTTGAAATAAAACTTACCTGACTATGTTCACCATCAAGTTTTTTAGTCAAGAATGAGTCACCATTCACCTCGTTTCAAAGTTGGTGTTTAGGCCATCAACACTTCCCAAGGTTGAGCCTAACACGGCCCAGGCCTCGACATCAACCAAACATTTAGTCACAGCTAAGTTGAAAGGGATGATAGTACTAGTAGCTCCAGTCCAAGATCCACATCCTCTTCTCAACGAACAAGTAAGTTTAAGGGTCTTAGGTGATTTTCCAAAGCAAATGCAATCAGTGTTAATAGCTAAGTCACCATACATGATATGTCGACGGTAGGAATCCTAAAGAATGATATCTTGCTACCGATAGTTAACTAATGTGCACATAATCCTTCGCAAGGTTATACAGCTTGCAACAAGTACATGTGCCTAGATAGAGCTATACCACCCTTTAATCCATTCCTTCAAATATACCACTAAGAGCTTGGGCTTACTGTCGTTCAAGTTCATCCCAATGGATATGCCTTATTGAATTCCCTATTATTCATGAAGCATTTTCATCAGCCTCCAAGCATTGAGGAGTTAACATACCTTTCGTGCTTCAAATAGCAAAGCGAGTCGCAGTCCTTTGTGATCATAGAAGCCTTATACCGATGTAAATTTATGGAAGCACTTCACAATAAGTGCTCATATTTCAAAAATGAATACTTCTTTGTTCCATGCCCCTTCAGATCCAACCGCTTTGGCTGTCTAAAAGTAAGACCTTTTTCTTTTCATTCTTTCCCATACTTGTGTTCCTACCATCTAAATGCCTAACTTCTTATCCACTCTTCTCACAAATATTCTCGCTTAAGATAGGAGCAACGTGCACTCTGAGACTCTAAAGACCCTTACAAGGTTCAATATTTGATTTTGTACCATCTCTTACTTCTTGAGCAATGAGAACCTTCTCCAATGCGGCCTCCTACATCCGAAACAATTCGCTATTCCAGTCAAACTTCCATCGAGTAGGTCTAGAGTATACACCAAGTCTTTTTCTCATATGCAAAGCATAGAGAAGATATTCTTAGGGGTTCTAAAGGCTCGTCAAGCATGGCGAACATCTAAAACCACTGATAGAACGATGGAAGCAAATATCGCCAGTGGAGTGCAAAAAAAAGGGAGAAGGGAGAGTAGAGATGGAAACGATTCATAAAGTAGGAGAAAGAAGAAAACATAGAAAGCGATGAAGAAGATGACAACGATGAGGACTTTGGCCAAGGAGAGACAAGTCGTATGGAGAGACGTCTCCAAAGGGTACGGAGATTCCTATCCCATCACATCTTAAATGAATACTATTCATGACCTCCCAACAATCCCCAAAAAACGATCACATCTCCACAGTCAAGGTGACTCCTCAAGCCAATTGCTCCGAAAACATTTTTGACTCTCTGATTGATCTTGAAATCTCTATCGACGATCTTCTTAAAGAGTATCCTTTAGGGTTCAGCTTCCCATTTGAGGTCCTCCTAGCCGAGGGAGGCAAATCTCCATCTTTACAACCTTATAAACAAAGTTAATAGAGTAAATAGAGAAACACCAACACTCCACACACTTCTAGGGTCAAGGACACTCATATCCTACATTCTCCCTTACTTTAGTGTTTTGGAACTGATTTGATCTTTTCTTTCATTTTAGATACAATGGGATGAGATCGCTTTAACTACCTCTATTATGGTGTCACTAAGAAAAAGAGAGAAATTCCTAAGCCTTGCCTACCTTATTCCAGCTCATATAAATAGGGAGAAAAGGATAGAGAAACGTAAGAGGAGGAATGCGAAGAAAAGAAAGAGAATGCCATGCAAAAACAGACCACTGGGTAGAAAAGGATAGAAAGAAAGGACATGTGGAAGCAAAAGATTCCTATGACCAAGGGAAAAAGTCCAAAGACCCAGATGATCGCCATGGTCCTTCCTGTGGCTTTTCCTAACCTCGATCAACCACAGCTTTCTTCACAATAACTTCCAAAATTTCTCTCTTTGATGTACCGAATGAGTCCAAAGAGGCTGATATTCGTCTAGCTCCAACTCTACCCCCGCCAAGCAGAATGCAAGCTGCATTATGAAACCTTCGTTTGGCTGGGGTTAACCCAGGGAAAAGCCAACCACAGGTCAGAGGTATCCAGATGCTAATAAACCAAAGGTAGAGTCGAAGAAACTTGCATTTTCCCTCTTTGACATCAGTACGATCAACCAAACTGATATTCAATCATTTGATTCGAAGAAAATAACCTTAAAGCTAACAATTAAAGGCATAAATCTGAGTTGGCTAACACTTCAAAATAATGAGATGTAGCTCAGAAATCGACCGATGATTCTAAAAATCTGATCAACGAAATGTCCTTTGCTCACCAACAAGCTTACCTGATCATGAACGACTGGCTTAAGAGAGTCCACAATGAAAATGCTAAACTTGTAGCCAGATAAGGGCCAAAGACAAATGATCCACGGCAAAGAAACATCACCCAAGGCCATAGAACATGCAATTCTAGTCAAGGGTACCGAAATCCAGTCACTTCAGCCCAAAGTTAAGAATTTACAAAACACTGTATAAGCCAGAAAGTAGCAAAGGTCGATGCCCAGGTTGATTTTTTTGGTACCATAATTTACTACATTTAAAGAGTAGGTAATAAAAGAGAAAGAAGATCTAAACTCCACACTTCAATAGTTCTTCACTAATGTTATCCAATTTGACAACCTGAAGTGGTTGCGAAATACTAATTCACTCCGGTCAATGTTTAGGAAGAGATAATGCATCGAGCGTTGCATTCGGTGAAGGCCTCATCGAAGACCAGTCAAAAGCCAAATACCTATATGTCGATGACCTTGAAAAGCTAGAGAGGGAAAAGTGATCCTAACCACTTAGGACACCACTATTGTTGAAGCTCCCATCAAGGCTCCTACCACTCCAAGTGAATCAGGTCAAATAGAATCATCAACTCCAAAATCCAAGAGCCTATAGTGAATGCGCTGATCTCTACATTGGCCAGCTCTGAGTCAACCCAGACTGTAGTCCCAGCTTCTGCAGAAGCTACCTCAGTTTAATCTTAAATCCCTCTTTGTCACTCGACCACTGCAATTTGCAATAGAGTGGTAGGAAATTTCTAAGTCACATTTCCAGCAAACTCTACCTAGAGAAGGTATGTCTCTTGTTTCTTCAGCGTTCTAGAAGTTTCAATTCCCGCCTAAGATTGTCACCAACCTTTACTGGGCCTAAGATTGTCACTAACCTTTACTTCTCCAGTTGTGACTTTACAGGTCATCCGTCTCTTCCTCCCTCGCCACCAGCAATTCAAGGATTGGGCCAAATTGCAATTTTAACCACATCGACCTCTGTATGCACGGGGTCAGTCGCTCATATCCTCCCTTCCAGTTGTGGTCCTATCCCTGACTATTGGAAGATAGGTGCTTTGTAATGTCTAAAGGATGTTTCCTAGTCCTAGGAGGAAGATATCACGATTACAATGTTACAGGCCTGACGGGTCCTATTTCCATAGTGGACAAATGGAAGATTGACATAACCAAGGTAAAACTTAAGATCAACCTTTGATTTAAGCCTACCAGTCTAGAGAAGCCTTGCCCTATCCCAAAAATTCATCCCATCAAAGTGAAATCTCTAAAGGGTGCCAAAACCGGCACCTCTTCAAAGACTTCTGATCCTCTATAAACAAGCCCGAAGATCCTATCAGTGTCACCGAAGGTGAGGCTACACAATTAGAAGGTCCTAAAGGAAATCTAAAGGATGAAAAGAAGCCAGAAACGACCACGTAATGGTTCGGGCGACAAGGGAACAGAAGTGGGAAGAAGAAGTAGTAGGCTTCCTACTTGGCTTGTGATATTGAGACAATTAGCATTAGTATCTTTTAGTTTTACCTTTTTGTTTTCTTTTTTGTACATAAGTCGCATTTGTGCGGGAGCAGCCCCCTGCAGCTAATGCATATAAAATGAATGTAATGAAAGACTGTTTTTCTATTTCAGTTTATGTTCCATTTACATTTCCGCATTTTTATATTATACCTACCTACATACAATTCCTGCATATATAATATGACTGCTGTACTGTAATTTATCCATATTATACATTACTGTGTCTATGCAATACCATTACTTGTTGTAACTATGTAAATATAAATAAGTTTCTACTTTAATTGTATTCCATTGTATAGTTATATTTACTATAGCCAAAATTTGTATTTCGACCAAACATAACTTGATATTCGCTGGGCCATCTCCATGGCCGACCGTATTTACCCTTGACTGAGCTCATTTGGCTACGAACAATGTCATGGTCAAAGGAACGCTTGACTTCCTGATATTTCCTATCTCTGGGAAACTATATTCCAAATGCCAGCCTTTAGACGCCATATTTTGATTGCACCTAGCTATGGGTGTCTGATTGAAATAGTTCGTTAATCCTTATCACTTTCCATCGGCCAGGCATGTTTTGTCAAGCCGTAAGTGATAGATAGTCCAATTACTCATCGGACCCTATCTCTAGGAATCAACGGTTCAAATTCTTATCTCTGAGCATCAGCGTTTTATCTCACCAAATTACATGGGTTAATCGAAATAGCTCTTCGACCGTCACTGATTTATCTGGTTGGGCATGTTTTTCCAAGCCGCAAACATGGCGTGGAAATTCCAATTAGAAACCAATTGCTATCTTCGGGAATTAGTGTTTCGGGTGCCTATCTCCAAACCCTGCTTTCGATCTCACCTATCTTCATGCATTGATAGAGAAGATTCATCAACCATCCTCACTTATCCTCGACTGAGCAAGTCAATATGAGCCGTAACGCGGTCATGAAGACCTTGATTGTACACCGGTTCCTATATCCAGGAATCGGTGCTTCGGATGCCTACCTCTGGGGTAACGTTCTCAGTCTCACCTATCTCTGGGTGTCGACTGAGAGTATCCTTTGACCATCCTTGCATATCCTCAACCAAGATACCCCTACTAGGCCACAACTAGGCCACAAGCGTGGTCACTAAAACATCGATTTCGCACCAGTTTCTATCTTTGAAAATTGGCATTTAATCGCTCGATTTTAGGCATCCCTCATTGACTTTGCCTATCTCTAGTCATTAGTCAATGTTGGATGAATTTTCATAACCGAACCGGTACCACCGGATCAACCACCAAACGAAGCCACACCGATCTACTCGTCTCCCACTACCGGACCAACTCCACCAAAGCTCCACTACCGAACCAGCTACACAACCAGACCAACTCATCCAAAGCTCCACTACCGAACCAGCTCCACAACCGGACCAGCTCCACCAACTCCACAACCGGACCAGCTCCACAACCGGACCAGCTCCACCAAAACTCCACAACCGGACCAGCTCCACTGTCGAACCAAGACCTCATCTCCACCCATCTACTACCGAACCAAGACGATGCCGAACCAAATTTGCCAGGCCAGATTATATCAGCCCGGGCCCATCAACAGCTGTATACATCCAAGACCCCTACCCCCAGCCTCACTCTATAAATAGAGGGGCAGGGGTACAACAATGGGGGACAAGTTTGAGAGCTCAAGCATGGAGAGAACTTTCAAACAACTTTCTTTTACTTGTATCAGAGCTTTGTACTTGTAATCAAAACAAGAGAAGAGAAATAACATATAAAGTGGACGTAGGCACATTCTGGCTGAACCACTATAAATCTCCGTGTCTTTTTACAGTTTATCCCCTGCTTTTCATATATTTGCATAAATCACTCAAATAACTAAGAACAACATAAGATCTACTAAATCATACAACTTTGAGGTGTTTGTCCATTTTTTGTGCAAACATTTTTGGTGCTTTCACTGAGAGCTAGAAGCTCGAAGCTTCAGCTTCGTCCACTTAACGAGTTTTCCTAACAGCATCGTCCGCCACTTGGAAAACATGCCTCCCAAACAGAGAAAAGATGTTAACAAAGGAAAAAACATCGCATCCAGCAGTCTTCCAGATCCAGCTGTCACGAATCAAGTAAATCGTCCTCCTCCAGCAACAGTAACAAATGAAGGACAGGCTAACCCAACCACTCCTGCCACAGAACAGCCTACAGTAATTACTAGGGCAGATTTGGACAGAGTTGTGGTTGAAGTAACTAACCGCTTCACGTCCCAGCAGGAAGCCTTGATGGACCATCTCATGTCACGCTTAAGGGACGCTGAAGAATCCAACCGCAACACTGAAACATGGGGCGAGTCCCAGTCTGGAGGATCACAGAGACAACAAAGATCTTCCTTCTTCGAAGGAGCTAACGGCAGAAGTAGCCATGGTAGGAGCCGAGACCGAGCACAGCCCGAAGCTAGGCCTGAGGAAACGTTTGGTACCGAACCCAACGGGGGAGGTACCGGATGGAGGTCAACTGTAGCTAAGCCTGTCATACTGCCTAACCACGGAAACGCCGGTGAACGGGGCCGAGCTAGAGTCCAGCCCGAAGTTGGACCCGAGGAAGTGCTTAGATCAGAACCCAGCAGGGGGAGATCAAGGCAAGGGCCAACTGTAGCCGACCCTAGCATGCTCCCAGAAGATCAAAGGCAGCCGCTGGAGAATATGAGGAACGATAGACGATACCATCCCTACAGGTCATCTGGACGGAATCAATCCCATAGAATAGAACCAAACTCGTTTCTATCTGCTCCAAATTCTGATGAAAGGATGGCGTGCTTATTCAGAGAGTGCGTCCAACGGGAGCAAAGAGATCGAGGGATAGGCGCTAGGGTGACCAGCCCTTTCGCCCGCAACATTGAAATTGCTATCACCCACCGAGAATGGAAGATGCCAACAATGGAACCTTACAAGGGAACCTCCGACCCCATCGTACACTTACAAAGATACACACAGCACATGCTCATGAGTGGAGCAATAGAAGGAGTACTGTGCAAATGCTTTCCACTATTCTTAGCAGATCTCGCTACCTCCTAGTTCTGTCATCTACTCCAGGGATCCATCAGCTCGTGGGAAATGTTGAAAGAAAAGTTTATCAGTCAGTTCCGCATCCATGTGGAACAACCTAAGGACGCTTATTCCTTATCCAGCGTCAAACAGAAACCTGGAGAAAAACTGCAGCAATACCTAACCCGATTCAATGCCGCAGCAGCCGCAGTCCAAGATGCCGATGAGAAGCTTATCCTAATAGCCCTCTGTAGTGGTGTGCATCCGGACATTAAATTTGCTTGAAGGTTGACGAAAGAAAAACCAGCTACTTTACCCGATTTCTTCCATGAAGCCGGGAAATACATGAGGCTTGAGGATGCTGCCGTTGAGGGGCAGTCAGGACAGCAAAATAAGGCAACTCACAGCAACGCCCCCGCTGTGGCAAGGGACGTTCGAAGAAATGATTCCAGAGACAATGCTGGGGGCAAGAAGGGAGAAAAGCGCCTATATCGGCCTGGACCGAGATTCGTCACTTACACTCCTTTGAACGAGACCGTCGAAAATATCTTCCTTGCCACCCAAGGCGAAGTTAGATACAAACGCCTACCATACAAGAAGGAATCAGATAACGCGCAGAAATCTGGAAAGTTCTGCCGCTTCCACGAATCTCACGGGCATGATACCAATGAATGCCATCATCTTCGGGATCTGATTGAGGAACACATCAGAAGGAAGAAACTGGAACGTTATGTAAAAAGTCAGGACAGGACTCCAGCTCCTGCCAATGAAAACCCAAGGCTACCCTCACCGGACACCGGCAGAGGAAACCGCAACGCTAGCAGCTCTAGTCAAGAGAAAATAGTAGTCCATACCATCTCGGGAGGACCGCACATCGCGGACAGAAGCTGGAAAGAGATGGAAAGGTATGGAAAATCGCTTAGAGACAATAAAGACTGTGTCAATTCGGTTATAGAAGAGCGCCACCCGAAGCGGAAAGAAAGTAATGACATCACATTCGGTAAGCGTGACCTAGAAGGAAGGCAGTACCCTCACATGGATCCCATGGTCATCTCTGCCCGACTCGGTCCCGCCGAAGTTTACCGAATCCTGGTAGACACTGGAAGCTCAGTAAACATCCTGTTCAAACACGCATTTGACAAAATGAAGCTATCAATGAAGGATGTATCTCCCTGCGATAAACCACTACACGGCTTCACTGGAGATGCGAAGATGCCCCTCGGGCAACTGGACCTCTTTGTTGAGATTGGAAGCCATCCCCGCTCCGCTGTACGGAAACAGACGTTTGTGCTAATAGAAAACCATTCGGCCTACAACGCCTTCTTAGGAAGGCCATCCTTGTCTGACTTCCAAATTGTCCTAGCCCCATGGTGCCTAAATATGAAATTTCTAACAGACAATGGAGTAGGGGAAGTGGAAGGAGACCAGGACGTTGCTCGAGACTGCTATGTGACTGAACTTCGCAATAACCACAGGAAGGATAAAGGGAAGGGTGTAGAGATTGCCCTCTGCACAAAAAGTCTAGAAGCATAGCAACTAAAGAAAGCCCCTCCTCTTCGATATACCAGCGACCCTTTCAATGAATTAGACCCTAGGGACAAAGAGGAGGAGGCCACCGCCGAGCCTGCAGAGGCTATGGAGTTTATATCTGTAGACAAGCACGACTCAAGTAGACTATTGAAAATTGGGTCCCAACTAAAAGCCAAATTGAAGGAACAACTCATCGATTTTCTCCCCCACAACTTGGATGTATTCGCATGGTCACACGCTGACATGACCGGAATCTCCCCTGACATAGCCTACCACATATTAAAAATTGATCCTACCAAGGCGCCTGTAAAACAAAGAAAGAGAAGTATGGGGGTAGAGCGATCAGGAGCCCTCGATGAAGAAGTAAAGAATCTACTCGCCAATGACTTCATACGAGAAGCTATCTACCCGGAATGGATCGCCAACCCGGTGCTGGTAAAGAAGGCTAATGGGAAGTGGCGAACCTGCATTGACTTTTCCAACCTAAACGACGCCTGCCCAAAGGATTGCTTCCCACTTCCCAGAATCGACTAACTTGTAGACAGCACAGCCGGGCACGAGCTCCTATCTTTTATGGACGCATACTCAGGATATAACCAAATTCCTATGCATGCTCCCGACCAAGACCACACTAGTTTCATCACTGACCGGGGTTTATACTGCTATAAGGTAATGCCTTTCGGACTTAAAAATGCAGGAGCTACCTACCAGCGCCTCGTCAACAAGATGTTTGCAGGGCTAATAGGACAGACTATGGAAGTATATGTGGATGACATGCTGGTGAAGTCAAGGAAAGCCAAAGATCATGTAAACCACCTAGGCAAAATGTTTCAAGTACTCCGCCAGTATGGAATGAAGTTGAATCCTCTAAAATGCTCCTTCGGAGTGTCATCAGGGAAGTTCTTAGGATTCATCGTTCATGCCAGAGGGATTGAAGCGAACCCTGAGCAAGTCCGAGCGCTAAGGGATATCAAGATACCTTCCACCCGAAAGGAAATGCAAAGCCTAAATGGAAAAGTGGCCGCCCTAAGCCGATTCATCTCCAAGGCAATGGACAAGTGCGTCCCCTTTTTCGAAGCTCTAAAGAAAGACAAAGGAAAGTTCGAACTGACGAATGCTTAACCGCTTTCCTTAACCTAATCAAACACCTCCAGAAACCACCGGTACTCTCGACTCCAAGCGAAGGCGAAGAATTATACCTATACCTTGCTGTGTCATCTCACGCCCTAAGCGCTGCCTTGGTAAGGGAAGGCAACCGCACGCAACGGCCAGTTTACTTCGTCAGCAAAAGGTTTACTGGGGCAGAAGTCAGATATCCTAAACTTGAGAAGCTAGCATACTGTTTACTAATCACATCACGGAAACTGCGTCACTACTTCCAGTCCCATTCCATCAAAGTTCTGATCGATCAACCACTGAGGCAGGTACTCCATCGTCCCGACACTTCTGGGCGACTACTTAAATGGTGCATTGAACTAAGTCAGTATGATATCACCTATCACCCTCGCACCGCCATCAAGGGACAAGCCATGGCTGATTTCATTGCAGAATTCACTACCAACGAAGATAAGGAGCAATTGGAAATAGCAGAAGATATCAAGTGGAATCTCTTTGTGGATGGTGCATCGAACGAACAAGGCTCGGGGACAGGTGTGGTAATAATCACTCCCAGGGGAAACAAACTGCACTATGCTATAAGGTTGGAGTTCGCTGCCACCAACAACGATGCAGAGTATGAAGCAGTGATAGCCGGACTAGAAATTGCCATAGAAATCGGAGCCAATTCTTTGTGTCTTCACAGCGATTCTCAACTTATTGTTAATCAAATACTAGGAGAATTCCAAGCTCGAGAAGAACGACTCATAGCATATTTAAAGAAGACCAAGTTACTTCTCAGCCGATTGGACCACTACTTAGTCAAACACATCCCTCGGGAAGAGAACCAAGAGGCCGACGAATTGGCGAAGCAAGCAAGTGTGAGAGACATCACCATCCTCGGGGCAGTAACCATCTCAAAGCAACTGGCCCCAAGTTTTGAGCAAGTGAATCTGATAGCTGCAACCAAGGAAGCAACTTGGATGACTCCCATCCGAGACTACCTACAAAGTGGCACACTACCCAACGGGCGTAACAAAGTCAAGAAAATCTTGAGGAAAGCATCCCGCTACACAATACAAGAAGACATCCTCTATCGGTGCGGATTCTCTAACCCGTTATTAAGGTGTGTCGTTGGGAGGGAAGCCAAGGAAATCTTATCCAACATCCATCAGGGAAGCTGCGGAGATCACACCGGAGGGCAAACATTAGCATAAAAGATACTCCGATATGGATATTTCTGGCCCACCTTAAGCAAGGACGCCTTAGATTTCGTCAAAAAGTGTGACAGATGCCAGAAGTTTGCTAAGATTCCGCGGCTACCAACCACTGAGATTGCTCAAATGACCAGCCCTTGGCCCTTCGCAATATGGGGAATTGACTTAATCGGCGAGCTACCAATGGACTGAGGTAGGGCCAAATATGCTATAGTGGCAGTCGACTATTCACCAAATGGGTGGAAGCGGAACCTCTGAATAAAGTATCTTCAGCAAAAGTTATTAACTTCTTGATCAAAAATGTTCTGTGCAGGTACGGAGTCCCACTCAAAATCATATCAGACAATGGACTTCAGTTTGACAGCGAGGAATTCGCCAACTGGTGCCAAGAGCACGGAATTCACAAGAGCTTCTCATCCGTAGCGTACCCCCAAGCAAACGGACAAGTCGAAGCCGTCAACAAAATTCTGAAAACTCTAATAAAAAAGAAGCTCGAAAAGTCAAAGGGCGCTTGGGTGGATGAACTCCCTACGGCACTATGGGCCTATCGCACATCTTTCAGAACATCAACGGGGCACACTCCTTTCTCTTTGGCATACGGATCGGAGGCTATGCTCCCAGTTGAAACCATTGTGCCTTCCCACCGTAGAATCCACTATAACCCAGAAGAGAACGAAGAACTCCTTCACATGTCTTTGGATCTAATTGAGGAGAGAAGAAATGATGCCGTCCTTAAAACAGCAGCCCACAAACAAAAAGTGGCGGCACAATACAACTCCAAAGTCAAGCATCGTACCTTACAAGAAGGGGATCTTGTCCTCAAGCGAATCTTCCCTCGTCCCGGAGCACTAGACCCAATCTGGGATGGACCATATGTAATTCATAAAGATCTCCACAACGGAGCCTATATTTTGTCAACAGTGGACGGAGAGGTGTTCCAGAGGGCATGGAACATCCAACACCTCCGTCGATACTTTTCTTAACTTGTATTTCCCATATGAAGTGAATTAACAAAGAGAATCAGTGGACGTAGGCATTTTCGTGCCGAACCACTTTAAAAAACCTTGTCTCTTTTTTAACTTGTTCCTTTGTATCTTGGCTGCTTGTTAACTTTATCCTTTTCTGTTGAACAAAATCCTGAGCATATAGAATTTCTATTCAAAGCACTTCACAACGCAACTTCACCTGGACAAGACCTAAACAGGTACTATGCGAATCTATGCCCTCGCCAATGAGACACTTTTGCTCCGGCATCCCTCTACTGCGGGTTAACTCATTGCTCGCGACGGTCCTCAAAGCCAACTGTAATGAGCCGATTATAAGCCACCGAGAAGGCCGACTATAGCCGAGGCAGCTCATTACGGCGTTAGGCTTGCCGGCAACTGTGAACCGACTATAAGCCCCAACATAAGGTGTGGCCAGCCAGGGGCAGTTCACAGTTGACGATCGGCACCCATGCTAGCCGGCCACAGTAAATCGAATAATACCCACGATTGCGGGCCATAATGGCTCGGGTAGTTACTGTGTGCGATCTCGGCTCCGATGTGTCTTAAGTGCTGCTGTGGTAAAAAAGAATTAACTCCCCGCGGAGGCGTAAGATGGGTGACAAATGTCTCCAAGACCCACAGCTAGGGAAAGTGACTACAAAACCCGTTTGCCACGAACTTAAGCACATCAAAGGCCTTCCGTGATTGGAAGTTTTATTTTTTCACATATTTCAATTTTACTTAAGAAACTTCCCTCCTATCCTCTATAACAATCCCTAAAGTACATGATACAGAGTAGGAGATACTCGCCAGTGGGGATAGGGACTCACAATTGGATGGCAGTGCATTCAACTGCGTTCCATGCTCGGTCATACGAGATATTCAAAACTGCCATCTACAATTAGAACATGGAAGGCGGTATTTTCTTCTTTTGTGTACAAATACATGACTATAATTTGTTCACACCACACGCTAACATTGCAAGTCATGAAATTATGTTTTAAACAAAAACCTGACATCAAACACAATTTAGTTACAAGAATATACATAACTATATTTCTCATACGACATGTCAAAATAGCAACAAACATTCAGAAGACGACAAAATCAGCTTAAGTCAAAGAATTACACGTCAAGAATAGAGCTATTTATTACAAGTAGCAAAATATTACAACCTAAAAGTTACTTTACTATTTAAGACTAACATATACAACCCTGTCAAATCCACAAAAAGAGTTTTTCCAGGTATAATCAAGGGGCCGGCTGCATTGAAGTTTTATCCTTGTCCTGTTGCCCACCTGTCCAGACAGAGAAAGGATTCATTAGTGAGGAGCAACCAAGTTAATGGGGAAACTAAAAAGGAAGACTTACCAGCACCTGCTTCTTGGCCATCCTGGTCGTCATCCTCTACTTGCACACCTGCCTCCTCAGCAGCAAGCAACCGCATACCCTTCTTCACCGCCACCTTCTCCTCCTTGGCAAACTGGGCAGTGACCACATCCATGCTGAAGGCCACACCACCATCTTTATCCGCATCAGCCTTAGCCTCCTCCAGAGCCTAAAGATAGATCTTAGCCATGACCCTAGGATAATCATCCATCCAAGGTAGATTGCCCTGCTTCCAGGTTCGGAAGTACATGTCCTGAAGCATTTCGTCCATCATCCGCTCATTCTCCTCAAACTCCCTCATCCGGGCCTCGGAAGCCGACAACCTTTCAACGGCGGCATCTCTCTCCGATCGGTATCTCGAGCAATCAGCCAGAAGGGATTTCCGCATTGCCTCCATCTCCTCCCTTAACTTGGTTTGAGCAAGCTCTGCAGCCTCAAGTTTCCCGGATAACTCCTCTATCTGCTCAATATCCGCTTTCCGAACCTCGTCCACCGTGGCAATAGCCATGTCGATCCGTTCCTTGCAAGTAGCTTCCATTTTCCGCAGTTCGGCCCGGCTGGCCTCTTCCATGGTTTTCTTTAGTCGTCCAGAAGCAGCCTCATGCTGAGAAATCTGAATGGCCTGATCAGCAAGCTGTTTGGCCTGATCCGAAACCACCAATCGTAGTCGGATGTTGGCACTCCCAATCTCCTCCCCAGCCTTAACCAGCCGGGCATGATGCCCCATCAGCTTCCTAGTCTCCTCCGCCACCCGATCAATATTAGCCTTGGCCTCGTCTCCCATGGTAATTATCCGAGTAGTAAGTAAATCGAGATCTAAGGACTTAGCCTCATCGAGCACCCGTACCATGGGATTGCAGGGAAGAAGGTGCTCACCGGTAACTTCGTCAAAGGTAATATCATGGGAACTTGGATCCAGGTCAGGATGACCCGCAAATGGATTCCGAGCCAAGTCAGGGCGATCAATCTGAGTGACGGTAGGATTTTCAAACGGGTGCGGAGAGAGTACGAATTCAGTATCCTCCTCCGTGATATCATGAAGAGGCTGAACTGGGGGCTGAGGACCAAGTGAAGACTCGGATAAGGGATGGCTCCTCTTTCTCTTTTGAATGCCCTCGTCAATAACCCCGAGAAGAGGACGGTAGCCGACTACATCCCCGGAACGGTGGGCCAAAGGCTTCGGCTTGGCGGAAGCTTTGGAGAGCTTGTACTGTTCAAGCCTGTGCCGAAGATCTGAGGCCTTGGCCGTTTTACCTGCTCCTGATATGAAGAAAAAATGTCACAAGCTTACATTGATCCATAATTCGAGAAAACACGGTAAATTAAAAAAAATAAAAGAAGAAAGAAAACACATCTGTGGTTGTACAAACCCGGGGGAGGAGTAGAATACTACAATAAGTCCTGGATTTCATTCCAGGACGGGAGCGGGTCATAAAATATTCCTAAGTCCCTATCATAAATGGAGTCCGCAGGAGTCAAAAGTTCACCTTGAGTAGTCAGAGCCACCTTGGCTGGAATAGTCTGAGGAGGCTCGCTTGCACCAGTCCCAGCCTTGTCAGCTTTCCCGGATTTCTCTATAGAAGCCGGTTCCTCGTCCAGCCCCTCAAAAGCTTGGTGGAATGCATCATCCGTCCACTCCTGAATCTCGCCTGCTTGCCCAGGAAGCAAGGCCCCGATGCCATCACCACCATCGCCACCTTCCCGGTCACCTCCACCCTCACCTCTCTCCTCCTCTACGTCTTCCTCCCCCTGGGTAAGTGGACAATTGCTGGGGGAAGGACCGTCCGACTTCTTAAGTTTCTTACCTCCGACGGCTGGAGGTTTTGTGAAAGGTTTCCTCTTGCCACTCTCTACTGTGACACCTCCCTTAGCCTGAGCAGCCGCCCTCTCCTCCACCGTTTCCCTCAGCTTGACTACTGACTGCTGTGGAAGGATCAAGTTATACTCCAGAAGGGTCGCGTTTCTGATCAGGTAGGCCGCTGATCTATCTCTCCCGGGGATAGCTTCTATCTCAGCCACCGTCTGAACCAGGCGATCAGTCTCCACAACCGCAAAGCCACCTGTCGCTAGCAAAAATGAAAACGTATGAGAAGAAGCATCGCAATCAGAATGGAAATTATAAATAAAGCATCGACTTACATCCAGAAGTAAAACGCCGAATAGAAACAGAGTCGTCCCTGACAAAGAACCACTCCTTCTTGAACATGCTGAACTTAGAATACAGGTCCAAGACCGGCTTGAAGGTTACAGCTGACTCCAAGCTGATATATGGGGACCCCTTCTTATAGCCCCTCAGATTATATAAGTACCGGATCTCCCGGTTGGAAGGAGCACGCCCATGCTTCCTCTGGAAGATGACGAAGAGGCTCACCAGTATAGCATAGGAGTTGGGTTGAAGCTGGAATGGGGCCACCTTTAGATATGTAAGGAAGCTGGCTACCCAAGCATTAAGAGGCGGAATGGCACCACACATGCAGTGGTATCTGCTGTAAGCAAAGTACCCTTCGGGAGGGTCATACGACATAACTTATCTCCCTGGCAACAGCATGCGCGTTCTATCGATTCCAAAAGAACGGGAGATGACATCAAGCTGCTCCTCCTTAAGAGAGCTGGGAAAGCAATCAGGCGGGGAGTTCAGAAGCTCCTGAGGGCCGTACCCGTCCACTAGTGATCTCGGGGCAGGTCCGTGACGTTCTGGTCCTGACTGAGTAGGGGGC
This sequence comes from Allium fistulosum, assembly GCA_030737815.1. Taxonomy (NCBI): domain Eukaryota; kingdom Viridiplantae; phylum Streptophyta; class Magnoliopsida; order Asparagales; family Amaryllidaceae; genus Allium; species Allium fistulosum. Next base: position 930,883,775 of record CM060906.1, read on the forward strand.
ACTGCGGAAGATTCTCCTTCGCCCTGGGATTTCTTTTTATCTGATCGAGTTTCTGCTTTTCGAGACATTTATCTGCAAACACAAAGAAGTGCGTCGTTAGAATAAAAGAAGTAAACAAGCGAGTGTGTGCAGTCTGGAATTTCGCTCATAGTTCAAGTCTACAAGGTCATTCGGCACCCAGAGTACAGGGTCATTCGGCATTCCCAATACTACAAGGTCATTCGGCAGTCCCGATACGACAAGGTCATTCGGTATTCCCCATACTACAAGGTCATTCGGCATTCCCGATATGAAAAGGTCATTCAGCATTCCCAATACTACAAGGTCATTCGGCGTTCCCAATACTACGAGTTCATTCGGCACTCCCAGTATTAGAACTCATTCCACACTCAAGTACTTATGGTGCAGATTCATTCGGTAATTGAAAACATGAGTACCATTCGGTAACTACCTGATTCGGTAGTCGAGGATGATTCGACAATAACTTTGATTCGGCAGACAAGAAGTTCAATTTGGCAAACGGTAAGGGATGGTAGTGACACAAGTCCCATACTTATAGGGGGAGGTTGTTTGACCGAACCAGACGATTCGGTTCTCAGGCCGAATGAGTTCGACAAGCTAAAACAAAGCACAGCATATGTTAAACATATGCCCTGCTTTGGGGGGAAAATGTTGGATGAATTTTCATAATCGAACCGGTACCACCAGATCAACCACCAAACGAAGCCACGCCGATCTACTCGTCTCCCACTACCGGACCAACTCCACCAAAGCTCCACTACCGAACCAGCTCCACAACCGGACCAACTCCACCAAAGCTCCACTACCGAACCAGCTCCACAACCGGACCAGCTCCACCAACTCCACAACCGGACCAGCTCCACAACCGGACCAGCTCCACCAAAACTCCACAACCGGACCAGCTCCACTGCCGAACCAAGACCTCATCTCCACCCATCTACTACCGAACCAAGACGATGCCGAACCAAATTTGCCAGGCCAGATTATATCAGCCCGGGCCCATCAACAGCTGTATACATCCAAGACCCCTACCCCCAGCCTCACTCTATAAATAGAGGGGCAGGGGTACAACAATGGGGGACAAGTTTGAGAGCTCAAGCACGGAGAGAACTTTCAAACAACTTTCTTTTACTTGTATCAGAGCTTTGTACTTGTAATCAAAACAAGAGAAGAGAAATAACATATAAAGTGGACGTAGGCACATTCTAGCTGAACCACTATAAATCTGCGTGTCTTTTTACAGTTTAGCCCCTGTTTTCATATATTTGCATAAATCACTCAAATCACTAAGAACAACATAAGATCTACTAAATCATACAACTTTGAGGTGTTTGTCCATTTTTTGTGCAAACAGTCAATATCGAAGGGACGATGGAGAATTATCCAACCGACCCTTGTGATTATACTCCTTTGTCCTTATCCTAGATCAAAGAAATTGATCGATACCTATCTTCGGGTACCTGATTGTGTTCCTAACCGCACAATACAAGGTTTTGCTGACAAGAACATGGTTCCATTGGTTCAAGAAGCTAACTTTATTTATAAAAAAAGAAGTGGCAAGGCCTGCCTTAATACACTACCCTAAATTTTATAGGGTTGCTTATTTGCTAAAAATGAACTAAATAAATCAAAGTTAAATAGCATCGCAAAAGGTCGCTATTACACACCTGTGGAATCAGGATTTCATCAATAATGGCCAGCTTGTAAGTGCCATGTCTAACCTTTTTTATCACATAAGGACCTTCCCAGTTCGAACTAATTGCCCCCAATCCCGGGTGTAACATCCCCCACTTAAAGGCCCAAATAAACGGCTACTGATGTTGCAGTCATCCATAGTTATTAATTCTTGGTGACCAAATGCGGTAATGTTAGATAGATTGATACAACAGAAACAGATGGATATGAAAAAAAATTAAAACCATTAAAAAAAATTCTCATTCTATTTCAATCATATTTCAAATTCATCACATAATCCCAAATTCAAGAAAAACGTTCAGAGAAAATATGATTATTACAAACTACACCAAGAGCAACATATAAAGATGCCCCCTTGGATGATCGGAGTCTAAACATAGACAATTTAAACAACTTTTCCTTTACATCAAAACACAGCGGAATCAAAAAGAAAAGAACTCTTAATAGCTAGCTTTCCTCCCACACATCTCTGGAAGCTTATTCGTCTAAAGGAGAACCTGAAAACCTCAACTCTCAAACTACTCAAAATCAATTGAGCACCCGAGAGTTTAAGGGTAAAACATAAACTTTGAGTCAGACATAATGTCCGGTATGAATAATAACCTACCATCTCGAACCATTTAGATATCAATTGAGACCATAATGCTTGGCGGAACGGGTATTCCCATCACTAGTATCTTACTCAAAAATTTATAATAACCATATATTGTGCTCCTGCATCCACAATGGTTAAAAACATAGCAATATAAAATATCATGATGATATGCAAACAAGTAAAATACCCTGGATTTCCCATCCCCATTCAATTGACTATCTATCACAGTTATAGTTTCTAGGGTCACTATTAACCTATTAGTTTTCATGAGCTAACTAATAACCTGTTTAAAGCTTATGGACTACTTGTCCAGTCTCATAGTATTCATGGGATCACTAAGAACCTATTAGCCCCTACCAATAACTTCAGTATTTCATGGGTTCTCTCTGAACCTATTGGTATCTCCAATAACTTCTCTTATATCATAGTTTTCATGGGTTGACTATGAACCTATTGACTTCTGTCAATAACTTTATCCAGATATAGTTTTAATGGGATCACTACGAACCTATTAGCCTCTGCCAATAACTCTCTCCAAACATAGTTTTCATGGGTTTACTATGAACCTGTCTAAACTGACAACTTCTTGATCAGTCTTTGGGCATCCTATGTTCTGGTCTACCGGACCTTCTGGATGCAATTCTACTCATTCGGTAGTTAACTTAATTTATATTCACTACTGGGTCAACCTAGTTGGTTATTCTGCCCTTACTCCCTAAAATATAGTTGTGGGTTCATTATCTGGTGAATGTATTTATAGAAGAAGCATATACAATAACATAACAATACCAACATTTAAGGTTTAATATCCTTGAAATCATTTTGACATGAAACATGGTTAATCCCTTTAACCCATTCTTTTTATCAAGGAAAGCTTCTTCAAAAACTCCAAAATTTAAAAAAAACATTTCAAAGCTCTTTCATATTGCCATGGGTTTTCCTTTAAAAATGAGATTGGGTTCTTTGTTTTGAAAACTTAAACTTTTACTTTTGAAACCATTAAAACATATCTTTTGAAAGCATTCAAATCTTCTTTTCAAAACACTTAAACATATGCCTTTTGAAACACTTTAAAATATCTCTTTCGAAAGCATCAAACCTTCCTTTCGAAACTATCAAAATATTCCTGTCAAAAGTATTAAAGCATATCTTTTCAACTCGTAGAAGCATAGCTTCAAAACCATTTGAAAGTACCTCTTTCAAAACCATTGGGTTTATCATTAAAAATAACTTTTGGGTCAAAGTGAATATAAATGAAAGTAACCCTTTCGAAACCATTAACCTTCAAGTAAAAGAGTTTGGCGAAAACAAATGGTTTCGGAACCATCCTTTCGAAAGCTTTAATCTTTTAGTAAAACGATTGGAAGGATGGCTTCGAAACACCTTTCGAAGCCATTGCCTTCGAAACCTTTAGATTAAATGGCTACGGGATCCCTTTCGAAAGCATTAGGAAGCAGCTTTGTATTTATAAAAAGAAAAGCTTGCCTTTCAAACTCATTGAAAACTTTCAACCTATTTGAAATGTATGAAGACAACAGTAAGGTTTCGACTTGGTTCAAAACTACCCTTTCGATTGTTTCTCTTTAAAACATAATATACGGCAACTCATTCGAAAGCTACCCATTAAACAAAAAGGAGGCAACCCCCTTCGAAAGCTATATATATAAGTAATTCACCCCTTTCGAAAGCATCCATTAAAAGTATGGCATGCGGCACCTCTTTTGAAAGCAAAGCAAAGACCTTCGTAAGCTATTTAAAATGGCCTCGACCCCTTCAAAAGCATGGTTTTGACTTTATACCTTCCGCCTTTTTCCAATCCACTACGTACCAAAGCATTGATACAATGTGTATTGGTTTCGATAGGGCGGAGGTATAAGGTCAAAATGTTGCTACTAGAAGTGGCGAAACAATAAATTTGTATAAAATTGTTTTGTTGCCCTTTTAAGTAAATGATTTTCAACAAACTTGCCTATTTGTAAAAATATAATTGGTTGCCATAATCTTTACCAAAATCTTTTGTAAAGGACAGCCGAATTCATCCAAAATTAATAAAAATGATTTACAAAGAAGCTCTTCCTTTTAACAAAACAATTAAGACATTTGAGTCCTCTAACTTAATTAATTTAATTTCCATAGTAAATTCACTTAGGAAAAATACCCGAAAATCATCAAAATTCACTTTTAATATGTTATCTAACATTTATAAATTTCCGACCCAAAATCTTTTATATAATAGCCGAAATAAATTTTTAAACCCAATTAATTATTTCTTCCTTCAAAAATTCATAATAAATTATCCATAGCTTGGATAATTATGAAAATTTAAACCCATCTCCAAAATAATGTTTTACATACATATTTAATCCTCATGGAATTCAAAACCCAATATATATTCGATTTTAGCCTTAAATCGAATAAAACATTTATCGAACATACTTGTTTGAATCAAACATATCATGTAATCCGAGCATATCATCATTAAATCATCATAAAGGTTTTTAACTTAAAACCCAAAATCAAATGCTCTTTAAAAATGAAAATGGGATGGTTTTGATTATTATTCACCTTGCTTTGGATAAGGAACTTGAGAATTGACCTTGTTTAATTCTCCTTGCTTGATTCCTTAGCTTTTAATTGATTTTTCTCCTCTTTTCCCCTAGGTTATGGCTGGCTTGAGCTCTTTGGTTGTGTTTTAGAATTATCAACTTGTGAAATGAAAATTGGAATAAGGATTTTGGGGTTAAGGGTTATGGTGGACGGCTATTCCCCATAATACCCTTGCCTTGTTCTCTTATTAGTTAATCTTATGAAACCATTTCCATAAACTCATTCTTCTAAATTTGTATTTAGTTAAGCACGGCCTCTAATAAATTTTCAAATCTCAATCCCATTATCACTCTAATCTTTACATTATTCTATTTAATTTATTTAATTAAATCTCCTGAATAATGTTATTTAAAACTAGGGGTGTTACAGGCTCCCCTCCTTAAAGAATTTCATCCTCGAAATTCAGTAAGGACTAAATACTAAGCATAGCAATCATCTGTAACATCTTCTAATTACCATACTAGCCTCTCTGACTAGCAACAGTCTATATAAAGCAAATATAGAACATACCCTCACAGCAGATCAAGATAAGTACCTCTAATCATATCTTCTGTCTCCCAAGTACAGTCCTTCTCGTTGTGGCTCCACCGAACTTTCACTAACTTGACTGTCTTGTTTCTTAACTTCTTCTCATCTCTCGCTACAACCTGAACTGGTTGTCTAACGAAAGTAAAATTCCGTTCTGCTATCAAATCTTCCAATTCTGTCGGAGGAATAGTAGTCTCTGGGTCATGCACATACTTTTGAAGATGAGACACATGAAACACATTATGGACACCTTCCATACTGCTCGGCAACTCTATTCTATATGCGAGCTTTCTGATTCTCTCTATAACTAGGAATTGACCAACATATCTCGGTGCTAGTTTCCCAGACTTTCTGAATCGTACCATACCCTTCATCGGTGATACCTTAATGAAGACTCTATCTCCAACTGAGAATTCTAGATCTTTACGCCTCTTGTTTGTGTAACTCTTCTATCTAGACTGAGCTTCCTTCATTCATTCTTGGATCAACTCACTCTTCTCTGTCGCCTCTCTAAACAGAACTGGACCCAAGACTAATTTGTCTCTAGTCTCCAACCAATATGTTGGTGATTTGCATGGCCTTCCATACAAAGCTTCAAAAGGTGCCATTCATATACTAGTTTGATAAATTTTATTATAGGAAAATTCAATCAAGTGTAGGTGATCTTCCAAAGATCCACCGAAGTCAAATACATAAGTTCTTAACAAATCCTCGAGTACCTTGTTGACTCTCTTTGTATGCCTATATGTCTGAGGGTGATACGCAGTACCCATCTTGAGCTTGGTACCTAACACATCTTGTAGACTCTTCCAGAATTCACAAGTAAACAAAGCATCTCTGTCACTTATTATACTACTAGGAATTCCATGTAGTCTAACTATGTTCTTCATAAACAACTTAGCTAAAACAGGTGCCGTCCTGGTTGACTTAATTGGAATGAAATGGGCACTCTTGGTCAACCTGTCCACCGTGACTTATATACTTTCATTTCCCCTATTCGACCTTGGCAACCCGTCTATAAAATCCATGGATATTGAATCCCATTTCCAAAATGATATTTCTAAAAGTTGAAGCAACCCACTAGGCTTCTGATGTTCGACCTTCACTTGTTGACAGTTCGCACACTACCTAACCCACAAGCCAACATTCTTTTTCATGCCTTCCCAGTAGAAACTTCTCTCCATATTCCGATACATCTTGGTTACTCCAGGATGAATCCTAAATTTGAATCGATGACATTCCCTAAGAACTTCTCTCCGTAAGTCCTCAATATTCGGAACACACAACCGTCCCTTCTTTCTCAACCATCCCCTTTGGTCAAGACTAAAATCCTTTAAATCATCGGTCTCTGACCCAACCTCAAGCCTTTTAATATTCTCGGCTAACAATGGATCCTCTTTCTGCTTCGATGCGACCCTTTCGATCAGTACGGGTCTAACTTCCAAACAATACAACATGGTGGTGCTTTGATTAGAAATAACAGTCGATCTTAACTGCACCCTACAAGTAGTCAATGCTTCTAAATCTTTCCATTCGGCCAACATGGCTAACACCACATTTTGATCTTTTCTGCTAAGAGCATCCGCCACTTTATTTCCTTTTCTAGGTGTATAGTCTATACCAAAATCATAAGCTACTAAAAACTCCAGCCACCTCTACTTTCTCATATTCCGCTCCTTCTGAGAGAATAAATATCCTAAGGACTTATGATCTATGTATAGCTCAAATCTCTCCCCTAAGAGATAATGTCTCTATATCTTCAATGCGAAGATCACTGCAGCCAACTCCAAATCATGAGTAGGATATCCCACCTCATGCGGTCTAAGCTATCGTGAAGCATAGGCTATGGCTTTATCTTTCTACAACAACATAGCCCCTATTCCAGTTCCACATGCATCGGTATACACCACCAACCTTGGTTTTCGTCTTGAACCACTAACACAGGCGTGTTAGTCAACAAATGCTTTAACTTAGGGAATGCTTCCTCACATTTGTCGGACCAAGTAAACTTCACGTCCTTCCTGGTTAACTTAGTCAAAGGCGCTGCTATCCACGAGAAATCCTTAATGAATCTTCGATAATAGCTAGCAGGTCCAAGAAAACTTCTAATCTCAGTCACTGTCTCTGGTCTCTTCCAGTTATTAACAGCTTCGATCTTATCTGGATCGACTGACAAACCCTTCTCTGAAACCACATGACCAAGAAACTTAACCTCTTTCTTCAAGAAATGACACTTGGAAAACTTTGCTTTCAGCTGATGTTGCCTCAGCATCTCAAGCACTACTCTAAAATGATCTTCATGCTCTCTTTCATTCTTAGAGTACACTAAAATGTCATCTATAAAAGATAATACGAACCTATCCAAGTACTCTCGGAAAACTCGGTTCATCAAATCTACGAAGAAAGATGGTGCATTCGTTAACCCGAATGACATTACTAACCAATTATATGAACCATACCTAGTCTGAAACACTGTCAATGGAATACTGTCCTCTTCCACTCTTAACTGATGGAAACCTGTCGCCAAATCCAATTAGGAAAATACTCTGGCTCTACACAACTAATCAAATAGATCATCGATTCTCGGCGATGGATACTTATTCTTGATCGTCTTCTCATTCAACTTATGATAGTCGATGCACAACCACAACGACCCATCCGGTTTCTTCACGAACGCCACGGCCTCACCCTAAGGCGAACTGCTTGTCTAATAAAATCTCTCCCATCTAGGTCCACTAGATGCACCTTCAATTCCTTAATCTCGGTCGGTGTCATCCTGCATCATATTTACCAAAACTCAACGGCTCCTGGCACAAGATTTATCCAAAACTCAACGGCTTGTTTCGATGGTAATCCTGTAACTGGCTCAAAAACATCTGCAAATTCTCTTACTACTCGAACCTGACTTAACTCCTCTTCTGCTTCCATAGCACTTAACAATGCACAAGCACTCCGGTCAGAATCCTCCACTGAGAATATAATTCGATTATGCCTATTAAGGTGCCTTAGCGATATCTCTTTATCTTAGCAAAATATCCAAGCATCATATTTACCTAACTAATCCATACCCAAAATGATTCCAAAGTCTACGAAATTGTAAACATAAAAACTACATGCAAACTTATAACCTAAAAAATCAAGTTCTAACTGGTTACATCTCATTCCAGAGTTGCACACCCTCCTATCGAATTCGCAACCCTTAAGGAAATAACAAGGTATGTGGGTTCTTAACATAACCTATCAACTAAACACTGAGATATAAATGAATGCGATGCATCGGTATCAAATAGTACTTTAACTGGAGTACTTTGAATTAAAAGCGTACCTTCCATCACAGTCCCTTCTCAGCAGTAGTTGGCCTAACGGATAATGGTCCAACATCAAAGACTTTTCCCTTTTCTGCCCTGACTGGTTCTGGACACTGATTCTTATAATGCACAATCTGGTCGCAGTTAAAGCATTTCACTCCTTTCTTATCTACGGTCTTCTTCCCTTACCAGTTTGGCATTCATGAGCATAATGACTCTTCTTATTGCACTTAAAGCAAACCAGATTAGCCTTTGCCTTCTTGGAAGCTTCTCCCTTCTGGACTTCTATTTAAAAAACGTCCTCTTCTTGCTAAGAGAACTCTGAGTTTCAACCTACTTCTCCTTCCCATAAGTAGCAAGCATCTCCTCATGTCGGATTGCCATTTCCGTAAAAACATTACATGGATAACGACGATGTGGCATGGTCGCCCTAGTAATCTCGGGTGTCAATCCCCGAATAAACTTCTCATTCCTCTTGATGATGGTGTCAATGGTAGCATATCCATATCTGGATAACACATCAAACTTCGTGGCATACTCAATCACCGACATCTTGCCTTGCACCAAGTCCATGAACTTCCTCAACAATGCTGACTTGGCAACTTCAGACAAAAACCTCTCCTAAAATCCCCTCTGAAATTCCACCCAAGTCAACTCTTCCTCGGGCACTCCGGTAGTGACACTATTCCACCAATGAAGCGCTGCTCCTTGCAACTATCTAAAATAAGCCTCCTTTTCTGCTCAGCGTTTAATCCCAGGTTAGCGAAGATTCTTTCACAATGCAAAAGCCAATTCTCAACTTCTATATCATCGTCCATTCTCAAAAACAGCTTCCCACCAAGACTGGTATAATCTCTTCTCAACTTAGCACAGTTGTCGCCAACTGGGGCCACGATATTAGCTCCTCCAACATTCTCAGCATTACCCCCAGCTTCTTCTATGGTAGCTCCAGCTTGCACCAAATTGATGAAGAACGGATACATCATCCCCATATCTACTAGTGGATTTCCAACTCCTAAATTGGCTTCTACATTTTTATTTTGGCCGTCGACCTTGATTTTTCCTGTTGGGTCGAGCATTTCCATTTGTTGTGGTGCTTCCTCCACCGAGATTTCCTCTTCCGTTTCCTACCTCCACATCTTCCTTTCTCGTAAATCTGCATATGAGCCTTAGTAAGATACAAAAGAACAGTCTAAGAGAGAGGAGAATACATACTTATATATATATATACAAGTACATTACTATAACGTTAACCAAAACCCCGATCTTATTTTTTGATTCAATGGATTCTGTTTCGAAAAATCATTTTAAGTTTGAAGTTTCATTTAAGTTTTTAAAAACCTATGCTCTAATACCAACTTGTAACATCCCCCACTTGGAGGCCCAAAATTAACGGCTACGAATGCTGCAATCATCCATAGTTATTAATTCTCGATGACCAAATGCAGTAATGTTAGATACACTAATACAATAGAAACACATGGGTATGAAATAAATTTAAAACCATTAAACAAATTTCTCATTCCATTTCAATCATATTTCAAATTCATTACATAACCACAAATTTGAGAACCACGCTCAAAGAAAATATAATTATTACAAACTATGCCAAGAGCGACATTTGAAGATGCCTCTTTAGATGATCAGAGTCTAAACAAAGACAATTAAAAAAATTCCTTTATATCAAAACACAACGGAATCAAAAAGAAAAGAACTCCTAATAGCTAGCTTTCCTCCAACACCTCTCTGGAAGCTTATTCGCCTAAAGGATAACCTAAAAACCTCAATTCTCAAACTACTCAAAAACAATTGAGCACCCAAGAGTTTAAGGGGAAAACATAAACTTCGAATCAGACATAAAAGCTGGTATGAATAATTACGTACCATCTCAAACCATTTATATATCTAGCGAGACCACATCACTTAGTGGAACGGGTTTTCCCCTCACTAGTATCTTACTCAAAAAATTATAATAACCATATACTGTGCTCCTGCATCCACAATGGTTAAAAATATAGCAATTTAAAATATCACGATGATATGCAAACAAGCAAAGTACCCTGGATTTCACATCCCCATTCATTTAACTATCTGTCACAGTTATAGTTTCAAGGGTCACTACTGACCTATTAGTTTTCTTGGGCTGACTAATAACCTGTTTAAAGCTTATGGACTATCTATCCGGTCTCACGATTTTCATAGGATCGCTACAAACTTATTGGCCCCTGCCAATAACTCTCTCCAAACATAGTTTATATGGGTTTACTATGAACCTGTCTAAACTGACAACTTCTTGATCAGTCTTTGAGCATCCTATGTTCTGGTCTACTTGACCTTTTGGATGCAATTCTACTCATTCAGGAGTTAACTTAATTTATATTCACTACTGGGTCGACCTAGCTGGTTATTCTACCCTTACTCCCCAAATACAGTTATGGGTCCATTATGTAGTGAATGTATTTATAGAAGAAGCATATACAATAACATAACAATACCAACATTTGAGGTTTAATATCCTTGGAATCATTTTCACATGAAACATGGTTAATCTCTTTAACCCATTCTTTTTATCTGGAAAAGCTTCCTCAAAAACTCCGAAATTTTTTAAAAAGAAATTCAAAGCTCTTCTATAGTGCCATAGGTTTTCCTTTAAAAATGAGATTGCGTTCTTTGTTTTGAAAACTAAGGCTTTTGAAACCTTAGACCTTTACTTTCGAAACCATTAAATCATATCTTCCAAAAGCATTTAAATCTTCTTTTCAAAACACTTAAACATATGCCTTTCGAAACACTTTAAAATATCTCTTTCGAAAGCATCAAACCTTCATTTCGATACCATCAAAATATTCCTTTCGAAAGTATTAAAGCATATCTTTCCAACTCGTAGAAGCATAGCTTTGAAACCATTTGAAAGTACCTCTTTCAAAACCAGTGGGTTTATCATTAAAATTAACTTTTGGGTCAAAGTGAATATAAATGAAAGTAACCTTTTCGAAACCATTAACCTCCAAGTAAAAGAGATTGGGGAAAACAGATGGTTTCAGAACCATCCTTTCGAAAGCTTTAATCTTTTAGTAAAACGATTGGAAGGATAGCTTCGAAACACCTTTCGAAGCCATTGCCTTCGAAACATTTAGATTAAATGGCTACTGGAGACCTTTCGAAAGCATTGGGAAGTGGCTTTATATTTATAAAAACAAAATCTTGCCTTTCGACATTGAAAACTTTCAACCTATTTGAAAGGTATGAAGACGGCAGTAAGGTTTCGACTTGGTTCAAAACCGCCCTTTCGAAAGCTTCTCTTTAAAACATAATATACGGCAACTCATTCGAAAGCTACCCTTTAAATAAAAAGGAGGCAACCCCCTTCGATAGTTGTATATAAAACTAATTCACCCCTTTCGAAAGCATCCATTAAAAGCAAGGCAAGTGGCACCTCTTTTGATAGCAAAGCAAAGACCTTCAAAAGCTATTTAAAATGGCCTCGACCCCTTCGAAAGCATGGTTTTGACTCTATACCTTCCACCTTTCTCCAATTCACTATGTACCATAGCATTGCTACCATGTGTATTGGTTTCGATGGGGCGGAGGTATGAGGTCGAAAGGTTGCTAATTGAAGTGGCAAAACAATAAATCTGTACAAAACTGTATTGTTGCCTTTTTAAGTAAATGCTTTTCAACTAACTTGCCTGTTTTTAAAAATATAACTGGTTGCCATAATCTTTTCCAAAATCTTTTCTAAAGGACAGCCGAATTCATCTAGAATTAATAGAAAATGATTTACAAAGAAGCCCTTCCTTTTAACAAAACAATTAAGACATTTAAGTCCTCTAACTTAATTAATTTAATTTCCATAGTAAATCACTTAGAAAAAATACCCAAAAATCATCAAAATTCACTTTTAATATGTTATCTAACATATATAAATTTCAAGCCCAAAATCTATTATATAATAGCCAAAATAAATTTTTTAACCCAATTAATTATTTCTTCCTTCAAAAATTCATACTAAATTATCCATAGCTTGGATAATTATGAAAATTTAAACCCGTCTCCAAAATAATGTTTTACAAACATATTAAATCCTGATGGCATTCGAAACACAATATATACACAATTTTAGCCTTAAAATCGAATAAAACATTTATGAAACATACTTGTTTGAATCAAATAATCATATAATCCAAGAATATCATCATTAAAATCATCATAATGGTTTTAAACTTAAAACCCAAAATCAAATGCTCTTTAAAAACAAAAATGAGATGGTTTTGATTATTACTCACCTTTCTTTGGATAAGGAACTTGAGATTCGATCTTGTTTAATTTTCCTTGCTTGATTCCTTAGCTTTTAATTGATTTTTCTCCTCTTTTCCCCTAGGTTATGGCCGGCTTGAGCTCTTTGGTTATGTTTTAGAATAATGAACTTGTGAAATGAAAATGGGAATAAGGGTTTAGGGGTTAAGGGTTATGGTGGACGGCTATTCCCCATAATACCCTTGCCTTATTCTCTTATTAGTTAATCTTAAAAAACTATTTCCATAAACTCATTCTTCTAAAATTGTATTTATTTAAGCACGGCCTCTAATAAAATTTCAAATCTCAATCCCCTTATCACTTTAATCTTTACATTATTCTATTTAATTTATCTAATTAAATCTCCTAAATAATGTTATTTAAAATTAAGGGTGTTACATCGACATAAATCGTTTCAGAACAAGGTCCCGGACTTTGGAGGTACAGCTCCAGAACTTGGTGTTGAAATGTCGTGCTACTCTTTTCTGGTGAGCAGCTACCCTCAATTCATCCTCTTCTCACTTCTTGTCAATCAAATCAAGGGAGTCAAGAAAGAATTCCTTACTGACCCTGGGGTCATAGTGCTTTTCCGAGGAGAAGGGACTTCTAGTTCTATTGGAATCATGGCCTTTACTTTGTAAGTTGGAGCAAATGGAGTATGCCCAATCGCGGAATTTGGGTCATCCTATAAGCCTATAAAGAAAGTGAAAGCTAATTGACCTAGTTTCCATAGGCTTTATTTAATCGTTTCTTCAAGGTGGACTTGATGAATTTATTCACCGCCCCCATCTTTCCATTCGCCTATGGATGTGCTACTGCGCTAAAGCTTTTCTCGATCCTATACCAATTTCAGAAATCCTTGAACTTGGTACTTTCAAACCAAGTTCCATTGTCAGTTTTTAGGAAACTCCAAATCTACAAACAATATTCCTTGTCACAAAGTCGATCGCTTTCCTTATTGTGATCGTGGTAAGCAATTCTGTTTCAGCCCACTTTGTGAAGTAATCCACCACAACAATAACGTATTTAGCCCTTCCTTTCGATATCGTTGCCATGTTGATTATGTAAATTCCTCACAAACGTCTACTAACTAACCATGCATGTAAGCTCTATGGATGGGGCTCTTAGAACATTTGCAAATCTCAAGCATCAATCGCACCACTTGGTGTAATCGGCAGTATCATGGTTTGTTGTTTGCTAGAAGCATCCGCAGCAAAGTATCTTCTTTGCTAATATCTGCCCCTCGATTTGATCACCACAACTATCCTTATGAACTTCCATGAGGATTTTTCTAGCCTCGTCCTTAGTTACACACCGAAGCGGAGGGGCTGAGAATTCTATCTTGTATAACACTCCTTCTTGTATAATGAATCGTGACATTTTATGAAGGAGTTTTTGGCGTTTGTTCTATCCTTTTAGGAGAGTTTGAAGTCATCCATGACTCCTTCTCCTCGGCTTCCAAGATCTAGTCGACATCCATCTGGTCGATGCATGGACTCGAAAAAACCTCCAATAAAGCCAACCTCATCAAATGTGCATCCCTTAAGCAAGCCAGCTCATCCAGTTAATTGGCCTTCGTATATCTCTAGGAATATACATAATTCGGCCGTTCCAGTGTCTTTGTTCAGTAAGGGACAAGTTTTGCACCCTTAGTCAGGAATTCCATCTTTAATTGGCAAACCTGCAACGGGGAGTCACTAAATACATACAACATCCTTATCCCCAGTTCCTTCGCTATCTTGAGTCATGCTATCAACGCTTCATACTCAGCCTTATTATTTGTCATTGGAAATTATAACTTCAAAGTGTAGTAAACTGGTCAGAATTCAAAAGTCATGATTACCACTTCTGCCCTAGAATTATGTTCAATGGAAGCTCCATCTACGAATGATTTCCTTTAAGATGGTGCGACCATGTAATCTTCTTCTTCTCTATCCTGGATGGTAAATTCAACGATGAAATATGCCAACGCTTGTCCCCTTATCACCCTCGTTGGGTGGTAAGTAATGTCAAATCAGATCAATTTGATATTCCATTTCAGTAACCTTCCCGCAGTCTCAGATCGATGCAATACTTGCTTTAAGGGTTGATCCGTCGGTACCTTTATCGGGTGCGTCTGGAAATATTGTCGTAGATTCCTTAATGCAATCGATAAGCAATAAGCAAGCTTTTCTATCTTGGGATAATTCTTTTCAGCTCTGGTAAACCGCTTGCTGATATAATATATCAGCCCCTAAATCCATCCCTCCTCATGTGTTAATGTGGCACCAAGTGCATAAGCAGACACCACCAAACAGATAAACAAGTCTTCTCCGTCCAAAGGCTTAGAAAGTATCAGTGATATTTCCATATGTTTAACTCATCAAAAGCATTCTAGGATTCCTTTGTCCAGACAAATTTACCTTTTTCCTTTAAAGCACATCGAAGAACAGTATACACTTATTGGTTGCCTTTAAAATGACCCGACTCGCTGTGACAACCTTCTCATTCGAGCTCTACATCTCTCTCCTTGTGGGGGCGGCTACATGTTTCAAGGCATCAATCTGCTATAGATTAGCCTCAATTCCCCTTGTCATGATAAACCCTAGGAATTTTCCTGATGTAACTCTAAAGGAACACTTCGAAGAATTTAATTCAATCTCGTACCTTTATAACACATCAAACTTTGTGGAAAGATCATTGATCCGTTTCATTGATAACCATAACTACACAAGTATATCATCCATATACACCGCCTTTGTTTTTCTTATTGGACCCTCGAACATGAAATTCCCCAATCTCTAGTATGTAGCCCCTATGTTCTTCAAACCAAACGACATCCACGTACACATCAATCCCTAACTTGCTCGTTGCTTCCCTCATTCATTGCCTTGTTTGTTGTTGCTGTTTTCTTGTGTTTTACATGTTTATTTATTATCCTTTAAATGCCTATTTCCATTGATTTTCTAATCTATAAAACAAGTTTGGAGGTGATATAGAGTTAGAACTTTATGGACCCATTTCATGGCTATAATCTTGTGATGACATAGTATTTTGTTGTAGTGAATTCTCTTGTGCTTTATGGACTTTGAATCACTTTTATTCAAAGGTTTGGGATTTATAAATTTATATCTATCTATTTCTAAATAAGAATATACATAATTTTGTATATAAATAATTTTGCAAAAGAGAGTTTATTTAAGTGTACAATTATCAAACTTGTTTTAAAATAATCTAGTTCTTTTTATAAACAACGTTTACAAATAATTAAATATATGTATTGTAATGGTATTATAAATGGTTATGGATTTTAGAAATGGTTTTGGAAGTATAAACCTAATTTATTTCTAAATAAAATGGTTGTATATATATATAATGGATTTGGAAGAGTAATAAATATGGCTTTATAAAATAAATAACTACTTAAATATATATATATATATACAGTCTTTGGAATATGGTTTGGGAATCATATAACTTTACGGAATTTGAGACAACCACACATGTACATATACACATATACATACATATATATATATATATTGAAATCGAATGGAATATATGGATTATTTTATCTAATGATAGATAAAGTATTTTGAGAAAATTGGATTTCTAAACTATAAACTCTCACAAGATAAATGTTTTGAGAATCTTAATTCTATAATGTGGAGTGTAATAATAATCGACTTAGTGTTATCAATTGGTTTAAATGTTCTCAAGTAATACTTCATCGATTATAGTATGAGTCATTGAATATAATGGTTGAGTGGAACTTGCTAGCCCATTAGCGAATATTGGAATTTCACCAGGTAGTATGGGATGACTTGGTTAAATTCTTGTGATTGCTATTAAGAAGTATTTAACACTTCGGGGTTGTATTCACTTTTGGTGTTCGGTGGGGCCGATAGATCCTTAAGAGAGTATAGTTCAGGTTTTCCAATGGTAACCGTAACAAGTGAGATTTACTGGCTTCTAGTAAATACTTGAATTTCACCAGGCGGTATGGGACATTTTGGTTAAGTTCTAGTACTTATTGAAAGTGATAGTATTTGGCACTTTTGGGTATATTTCCTTTTGGTGTTTGGCTGTGGGTCGATAGATCCTTAAGAGGTATACTCATGGATTTCTTTACGATCATAATTATATAATAATAATGAAAAATCTATAATTTTTGAGTCATGGTTTCTACGACCATCTTAATCGGTATGGCCGATCCTTGAGATTGATTGTGATTCTGCATTCATGGTATGGACGATCGTTAGTATTAGATCGGTACGAGAGATACCATATTTGTTTGCTTGCTATAGAATGGACAATCATTAAGATTGGTATGAACAATCAGGGTGATCGGTATGGAATTAGTTTCTTTGTGTTAGAAATATTATGCTTTATTCTATAATTGTATATTTAGTGACTAATCTGTGTCTGGGATATATATATATATATATATATTCTTGTGTCTTGTGATGGATTCAGAGTTAAATTAATTCTATGACTTGTTATATCTTAGACATCTAGATTTACCTATATGTCATTTAATCTTGTGTTATATCTTGCTCTCACCTATTTGGATATTTAGAGATAGTCTGACCTATTTATTTTATAATACTCGAGTCAGGCCGAGACTTTCAAGTTACAGGACAAATAGACATTTGGATGGTTGGGCTAGTAGGGAGATAAACCATTTTGACCTTTAGTTTATCTTATGTAGGGTTTTTGTGTATGTATATGAGATGCATATTTGAGTTTGAGATTTGTACCAGATGTATATTATGTAAGTCTAGTATTATATTTTGTAGACCCATAGTTTGTATATGTATATGATGTTTATTATTCTGCTATGATCTTTGACTATTGTATATATGATATACTATTTTGATTCTAAGAAACTGATGTAGTTATTACTTTAGGCTAAGTCTGTACACATCAAATTTTATTTTAGATATTAAGTAAAACCGTAAGTATGATGTGCCAGTGTTAGTTTAAAGATATATTCATATTCGGTCACCCTTAACAAGTTGTATTCTCTGTATTGTTAGGCGACATTATTTATAATAATGTGCTTTAATAATATGGGTATAACGGTTAGTTCATTACAGTTTGGTTGCAAAGTTGAGTCAGAACATTATAGCGTATAATATCACAGATCTAGAACCAGTGATACTTATTCCTGTCCCTTGGGATGTGTGGTAGATAGTAATATTAATTATTTATTTAGGGATAGGAATATAAATTGATTATCGGGATAATTAATTAGGATGTATTTTGATTTAAAATTTAATTAGATAAATTGGAAGTTTTGACATCCAAATTTTGGAAAGTGATGTGTTAAAATCTTCTAGAGTTTAGAAAATTTTGGATCACTGGGAAATAAATTTTAAAGAGATAAATTGGAATGAATTAATTTAAAGTAAACAATTTTCTTTAATAGAGAATTTGTAAAATTTGAATAAATAAATTTAAGATTTAAATGATCTAGGATAAATCAGAGTTTCGTAGTGGAATTTTAGGAATAGAGTTGTTCCGCTGAAAGCGACTATTTTTTTTGGTTGATTGGTTGTTAGGAATTGACTGCTTGGCTGTATTTATTAAATTGGATGCATGGATGTTAGTGATAATAAATAAATATATAACTAAGGAAAACACGGGATTATTTATTGTGTTAACTTGTCTAGAAAATGTTTAAGGATTCTGATTGATATATGGAATGCCATGTTATCGATAGGAGTTCATAAACATCGAACGAGGCATTTTGACATGAGAAATGATTAATTTGGAAATTTGGAAAGTAATTAAGTTTGAAAATATTTTAAAATGATATTGTAGCTATTGAATAAATTGTGAGAAGTGGAGAGCATGGTGAGGTAATGTTGATATTCTGTGTAATCAACTTTGCAGCCAAGTGACGAAATGAATCGCTAAAATTTCATGGCTAAATATTACTTTATATGATAAGATAAGATAAGGAAAATATTTTAAATTCTTGAATTGATTGACCTAAAATCTAAATGGAAATCAATTGAAAAGCTCTGAAAAGAGAATAATTAAAAATCTACATCCATTTATGAATTTGACTTTCATAGTTTTTAATCTGAATAATAATGAGATAATTCTAATTCCTAATTTAATGAATTGGTTGGAAAATTTTAAGAGTTTCTTGAAATTTAAATGGTAGAATATTTTGTTAATCGCTGAGTGGTTGGTATGTATGAGGTAAAACTTTTGGTTCTTTTTGTGAATTGAAGGAATACTTAATGTTAACCCGCCTTTTGGCAAGGCTGTATATAGGCGGATTTAACTCAAACGATTACTCGATTATCGGGGCTGGAATATTATGGTTTTGATTCGAATGGATGGGTGGACGATCAATTACGGATAGTAAACATGATTATGAGGCCAGGATACAGCGTAGTCGATGATAAATAACACGAGATACTTGGAATATGGATTTCGAGAAAAGACGAGTTGCTTGGAGTTGCTTCGAGTCACTTTTGGGTTTACTTTTGGTTTTCAGGAGGTTTACTTTGAGTCAGGCAAGGGCACGCTTGGGTCATTGAGTGATTGGCTAGGGATTGACATAATATGGAGGGATCGGCATTGCTTTGGGTCGGTGCTCTTCTGGCTTTGGGTCGGCATTGACAGGTCTTCGGGTCGGCAAAGATAGGGGTCGGCATATTGAAGAGAGGTCAGCATAGTTGGAACTGCTTCGGGTTGGTGTTGGTTATTCTCTGGGTCGGCATTGGGTCAGATCGGCATCATCTTGGGATCGGCATAAGGAAGGAGATTGGAGTGGCATTGTTAGTTTATTTTGAGTCGGTTGTGGCTCTTCTTCGGGTCAACATTAGGGACTTAGGATCGGCAATATGAGCTTAGGATCGACAATATTCTACTTCGGGTCAGATGCGAGTTTGCTTCGGGTCATCTGTGAGTCTGCTTCGGTTCATCATCGAGGCAACTTTAGGTAGGCATATTATCAACTTGGGGTCGGTGGCGATGAAGGATATGGGCTCGAATATGGTTTTAGTGGGCCCATATCAGTAAGGAAGCCTGGTAACCGGAGTTTTGCCTATAAATACAACAGGCGGGGCTTTAGAAAAGGGATTCTCATTCTCATATTCTTCATCTCCTTCTATAAAAAGCTACTCTGCCATTTTGTTTCAAAAACTTTATATTGTAACTATAATCAATTCTTTGATAATAAAAAGGAAATTTCTAGAGTGGACGTAGGCCGGAGTTAGCCGAACCACTATAAATCTCATCTTTTCTACTGCTTTCTTTTTAATTTTTGTTATTCTTCATATTATTTCCACTACATATATTCTATCTGTGATCTGTGACTGGATATTGGTGCTTTCATTTGCGATTGGGTGTTTGTGACCATTTTTGGTGCAAACATTTTGATGCTTTCATTGAGAAAGCTAGCACTCAGGGATTTGGATGCTTCGATTTTGGATTCGAAAGCTTAGGAACTCGGATTCTGGAAGCTATGGTTAGGCAATCGACAAGGAGACAGATGATAGAGAGGAGCCGTCAAGAGGGAAGTCAAGAGGCTTCCTCTGAGGCTAAAGCAGATCAGGCATCCATATATATCACAAGGGATGAGATGCAGACTATGATGGATTCCATGTGGGAACAGATGCTGAAAAGGCAGGAAGAGATGATGCAGGATCTCTTCAGGAAAATAGGAACAACCGGGACACAGAACCTAGGAAATGGACCAACCACAGCTGCTGGTAATGTAGGACAAGGAGTCGGAGCTGGAGAAATCTTTGGAGGTCAGATTCAGAACCAGAATGGAGAACATGAAGAGAGTCAACAAAGGCCTAGGGGCAGACCCCGGGATCGGATATTGGAAGGCCCGTGAATGGCTCATCAGGCTGGGGCCGATGCAATCGTGAATGAGCAACATGAAGAGTATTACCTAGAATATCATCCAGGACATGGGGGCATGGTGGAAATGCAAATAGGGGGCCACCCCCGGATGGAGACGAGCGGATTGCTGGATTAATAAGAAGGATTATGAGAGGAGTGCTACCGAGCAGAGGCTTGGTGGAATTTAGTCCGAGTCTGTTCACTTCGAATATCAGAAACGCAAGGAACCCTCCAGAATTCAAACTACCAACGCTGGAGGCCTATGATGGGAAGTCGTACCTGACTATGCACGTAACCAGATACATCAGGCATATAGAAGTGCTGGGGGCATCAGAGGAGTTGATGGCGAGATGCTTCCCTTTATCATTGACGGATTTGGCTGCGCTCTGGTTCAGGCAGCTAGAGAATGGATTGATCAGGACATGGGGCGAGCTAGTGGAATGCTTCATGAGACAGTTCAGGGTCCACGTTACGCGACCCAAGAATGTAATGACATTGGCATCAATGAAGCAAAGGACAGGAGAGTCCGTAAGGAATTTTCTAATGCGGTTCAGTGCAGCCGTAGCTTTGGTAGATCGCCCGGATCCATCAATCATTTTGATGGTGACGGTAGCCGAAATTGCAGAAGGTACTAAGTTCAAAGATTCATTGGCACGGGATCCACCACAGGATCTCAGAGAGTTCTACCATGAGGTGAAAAGGTTAATATGATTAGAGGATGCACGCGTTGAAAGGCAGGAGGTGAACGCCGCGCAAGGCGAAGGAACATCTAGAGAAGGACGTGGAATGGATAAGGGAAAGCGAAAGTAGGACGATGGATATGATGGTTCGGACAAGCGGAGGAGAGACCAGGAACCCAAATTCACAACATACACAGACTTGACGGAGAATCTGGAACGGATTTACTTCTAAACACAGGGGAAATCCCCCTATCGAAAACCACCCAGGAGGGATCCCACAGAATAGGAACGTAGAAGTGGGAGGTACTACCTAGTCCATGAGCTGGAAGGGCATGCCACAGATGAATGCCTCCACTTGAAGGACATGGTGGAAGAACATGTTAGGAGTGGCAGATTTCCACAGTACGTGATGAACCGAACAACAGTGGTAGGACACGAGCAGCTACCGCCTGTACCAAATAGGAATGACCCTGGATCGGGATCACGACGCGTCATCGACTGATCGTGATGGCAAGGGCCGAGTTCAGGATTTGAACTTCGGACATCACATTATCTTTCTAGTTTAGTTTCAAAAATAAAGCGGCTATGCCACTAACATATGTAAGGGAACTGGAGCGATTTCCAAGCATGCTCCGAGATGGTAGTAAGCCGCTCTGCCCGGAGAGGCAACACTTAGCTTTTTCTGTTTTTTTATTGGACATCTGGATTTGGGATTTAATAAATGGATTTGGATTTTATGAAACAAATCCCTAACCGGAGAGTTACAGGATGGATACGGGAAGTCAGTTGGAAATTGATCGCTTAATGTTCAGGGATACTGAACCGGAGTGCAGGGAGTGATGTCGCTTCGCCGGAGAGCGACAGGATTGACTCGCTCGACGTTGTTTCCCCTTCATCGGAGAGTGACAGGATAGGATCCAGCAAGAGCCCGGAGTGGCTGTAATCGGTCTAGGACTTAGGCCATGGCATCGCTTAATGTTCAGGGATACTGAACCGAAGTGCAAGGAGTTACGCCGCTTCGCCCGAGAGCAACAGGATCGGCTCGCTCGACGTTGTTTCCCCTTCACCGGAGAGTGATAGAATAGGATCCAGCAAGAGCCCAGAGAGGCTATAATCGATCTAGGTGGACCAAGGCATCGCTTAATGTTCAGGGATACTGAACAGGAGTGCAAGGGATAGGTTGCTTCGTTGGAGCACGATAGGGTCTGCCTATTTAATCGTTAAGTTTGGATCAAGCTTAGCAAGGGTCCAGAGAGGCCGTCAACGATCCGGAGAGATCGTAGGATTTGGTTACTAGTCTCTAAGGTGTGAGATGGATTCGGATAATGGCTTTGAATGGCTAAGGATTTAGCTAAGGACCCGGAGTGGTCCTAGATTTGGATATGGACCCGGCGATGTCCTGGATGTAGATTTGACCCCAGAGTGGTCCCCGGATTTGGACATGACCTGAAGTTGTCCCGGATTTGGATAAAACGAACCGAAGAGATCGTGGATTCGGTTAATGGATTTGGAATGGATCTGGAATTGGATATCGACTCGGAACGGTCATGGATTTGGCTATCGGATGTGGATGGAAATGCTTGGTGATGAATTGAATTATGGATTGGATGATATGGCTATAGGTGGAATATGGACTTCGGACGTCGGATTTAAAGTAATCCAAAACACGCCTTCCTACCGCAAGGCATGTTTTGGAGGGAAAATGTTAACCCACCTTTTGGCAAGGCTATATATAGGCGAATTTAACTCAAACGATTGCTCGATTATCGGGGTTGGAATATTATGGTTTTGATTTGAATGGATGGGTGGACGATCAATCACGAATCATAAACATGATTATGAGGCTAGGATACAGCGTAGTCGATGGACAAATAACACGGGATACTTAGAATATGGATTTCGAGAAAAGACGAGATGCTTGGAGTTGCTTCGAGTCACTTTTGGGTTTACTTCGGGTTTTCAGGAGGTTTACTTCGAGTCAGGCAAGGGCATGCTTCGGGTCATTGAGTAATTGGCTAGGGATCGGCAAAATATGGAGGGATCGACATTGCTTCAGGTCGGCGCTCTTCTGGCTTCGGGTCGGCATTGATAGGTCTTCGGGTAAGCATATTGGAGAGAGGGCGGCATAGTTGGAACTACTTCAGGTCGGTGTTGGTTATTCCCTTGGTCGGCATTCGGTCAAGTCGACATCATCTTGGGATCGGCATTGTTGGTTTACTTTGGGTTAGTTGTGACTCTTCTTTAGGTCGGCATTTGGGACTTGGGATCGGCAATAGGAGCTTGGGGTCGGCAATATTCTACTTTAGGTCAGATGCGATTTTGCTTTGGGTCATCTATGAGTCTGCTTCGGGTCATCATCGAGGCAACTTTGAGTCGGCATATTACCAACTTGGGGTCGGCGGCGATGAAGGATATGGGCTCGACTATGGTTTTGGTGGGCTCATATTAGTGAGGAAGCCCGGTAACCGGGTTTTTGCCTATAAATACAGCAGGCGGGGCTTCAGAAAAGGGATTCTCATTTTGCTCTTCTTCATCTCCTTCTACAAAAAGCTACTTTGCCATTTTTGTTTCAAAAACTCCGGATTGTAACTGTAATCAATTCTCTGATAATAAAAAGGAAATTTCTAGAGTGGACGTAGGCCGGAGTTAGCCGAACCACTATAAATCTCATCTTTTTTACTACTTTCTTTTTAATTTTTGTTATTCTTCATATTATTTCCACTACATATATTCTATCTGTGATCTGTGACTGGATATTGGTGCTTTCATTTGCGATTGGGTGTTTCTGACCATTTTTGGCGCAAACACTTAATTATAAAGGAAATAGTTTAGAATAATTTATTTAGTTATTAAAATTCCAAATTAAATGAAATTGATTTAAATAGGATAATCTTTTTGAATGAGTATTTTAAGGTTATGAAAAAACATCTTTTACATTTGGAAAATTTTGGTTTTGAAAATTTTAAAATTTGCTGAATGATAAAGTCTTTGGATATTGCAAATAGTAGTAAAGGTTTAAGTAAAAGACAACTTTTGATTTAAATGGTTTCTTTGTTTTAAGCTTTGGTTTAGTAAAAAGATTAAAGATTTCTTCAGATTGTTAATATGAAAAAATTTGTTAAAAAGAAATTAATAATAAATAAAACAACATTAATGTTGTAACTTTTGGGAAAACAATTTCTACAAGATTGGAGTTTATTATTTGCTATTTATAGAATTTTTTTGGAAGAAAGTTATAAGTAAATAGGACAAAGCTTTCATGGAAATTTTGGAATAGAAAAATTTATTCAGAAGAATTTTGTTACAAATTATTTTCGTTAAGAAAATTGTAATGAATAATTCATTCTAATTTGTGGGCTATGAAATTTAATTATTAAATCTAGTTTTGAGAATTGTTAATTTAATTTATTTAAGGAATAAGTTTTGTTTCTTTAAAAAGATTTTTTTTTAAATTTGAGATATTACTAAATCAATTAGTTAAACTTCGCATTTATGGGAAAATGTTAATACTGAGAATTATTATTTGAAATGAGAATTTGCAATTAATAGTTTATTTTATTTTATTAGAAATAAAGAGAATAATTTTATGTTCAAAAGTTATATTCCATTTTGTAAAATATCTCAATGTTAATAGAAATGAGAATTTTTAACTTGTTGATTGGATTTGGAAAATTTTAAGAATTAAAATATGTTAAATAAAACATTTTTTAATGTGACAATAGTGCTTTATAATAAGTAAAACAAAAGATATAAACACCATTTCTTTTATTTGGTTCACAGCATACCCATTTAGCCCATCTAGATGTTGTTAATAAGAAGAAATAAAACTCATGTTCATTCTTTTTCTCACATAATTTTAGTTCTAAAAATCTAAAATAAGAAAACCTCTTGTTCTCTAGACCCTAGTATCATTAATCCCCAAATTCAAGTTGTAAATTAATTGGCTTTGGGCTAATACTTGTAAAAATCAAAATATGGTAATCTTTTCCATCCTATAATACATCCAGTAGAGTTTTAGTTTCAGATTTCATCTTGGTTAGTAATTTTGTTTTGCAAATTCTTGAGTTTAAACTAGGTCTAATTGATGAGAGAAGCTAGCCTAGGAGAATCCGGGTTTTAGCATCGATTCAAGTACATATATGTGAGTTTACCTCACACTACTATCTCTAAATGGAAGTATGTTCGTTGTTTGGTAATTGGTTGAAACTATGATTGATTTGCTTTCAATTTCTTCTGTTAATTATAACTTATGTTATGCAATTCTTAGTTTGTTGAAACCAACATCTTATAATCACCTTTAACATCAATTTGAAGTTGAATATATGATTGCATGTGATAAAATCAATGCTCTAGAGGTCAGACCAATCGTCGCCGAAGAAGTCATCGATAAAGAACTATTGGTGGGGCAACCTGGAACTAAGATAGCTCCAGGTTGCATCACCATCGGTGAACCGGTAGGGCACCACTAGTGCACCGGTGGCGTGCACACCTGGAGCTATTTTAGCTCCAGGTGCCGCCCTAACTCGCCCGTTGCTTGCCTAATTCATTGCCTTGTTTGTTGTTTTTGTTGTTTTCTTGTGTTTTGCGTGTTTATTTGTTGTCCTTTCAACGTCTATTTTTGTTGATTTGCAAATCTATAAAATTGGTTTGGAGAAGATATAGAGTTAAAACTTTATGGACACATTTCATGGCTATAATATTGTAATTACCTAGTATTTTGTTGTAGTTAATTCTCTTGTGCTTTATAGGCTTTGAAATAACTTTGACTCAAAGGTTTGGGATTTATAATTTTATATCTATCTATTTCTAAACAAGAATATACATAATTCTGTATATAAATAATTTTGGAAAAGAGAGTTTACTTCAGTTTACAAATATTAAACTTGTTTCTAATATGATCTAGTTCATTTTATAAATAACTTTTACAAATAGTTATGTATATATTGTATTGGTATTATAAATGGTTATGGATTTTGGAAACATGGTTTGGGAAATATAAACCTAATTTATTTCTAAATGAAATGTTTATATATATAATGGATTTAGAAGAGTAATAAATATGGCTTTTTAAAATAAATAGCTACTTAAATATATATATATATATATATATATATATAGTCTTTGGAATATGGTTTGTGAATAATATAACTTTATGGAATTTGAGACAACCATATATATACACACATATATGTACATATTGAAATCGAATGGAATATATGAATTATTTTACCTAATGATAAATAAAGCATTTTTTGGGAAAATTGGACTTCTAAATTATAAAATCTTATATGATAAATGTTTTGAGAACCTTAATTTTATAATGTGGGGAGTACTAATAATCGACTTACTGTTACTGATTTGTTTAAATTCTCTCGGGCAATCCTTCATTGATAATAGTATAACTCATTGAATAGAATGCTTGAGTGGAACTTACTAGCCCATTAGTGAATACTCGAATTTCACCGGGTAGTATGGGATGCCTTGGTTGAATTCTTGTGATTGCTATTAGGAAGTATTTAACACTTTAGGGTTTTATTCTCTTTTGGTGTTCGGTGGGGCCGATAGATCCTTAAGAAAATATAATCCATATTTTTCTGTGGTATCCATAATGAGTGAGTTATACTAGCTTCTACTAAATATTTTAATTTCACCAAGCGGTAGGGAAGATTTGGTTTAGTTCTAGTAATTACTGAAAGTGATAGTATTTGGCACTTTAAAGTATATTTCCTTTTGGTGTTTGGCCGGAAGCCGATAGACCATTAAGAGGTACACGCATAGATTTCTTCATGATCATAATTACATAATAATAATAAATAATCTAGAATTTTTGAGTCATGACTTCTACGATCATCTTTATCGGTATGGACGATTATAGAGATTGGTTGTGATTCTGTTTGCATGGTATGGATGATCCTTGGTATCAAATCAGTATGAGTTATACCACATTTGTTTATTTACCACGGTATGGACAGTGATTAAGGTTGGTATGGACAATCCGGGTGATCGGTATGGAATCGGTTTATTTGTGTTAGAAATATTATGCTTTATTCTATAATTTTGTGTTTTGTGACTAATCTGTGTTAGGATATATATATATATATATATATATATATATATATATATATATATATATTCATTCTTGTGTCTATGATGGATTTAGGGTTAATTTAATTTTGTGACTTGTTATACCTTGGACATCTGGATTCACCCATATGTCATTTACTCTTGTGTTGTATCTTGCTCTCACCATTTTGGATATTTAGAGATAGTCTGACCCATTTATTTTATAATACTCGGGTCAAGCAGGGTCTTTTTAGGTTACAGGACAAGTAGACCTTTGGATGGTTGGGTTAGCACGATGATTTTGACTTTCAGTTTATCTTATGTAGGGTTTTTGTGTATGTATATAAGATGTATATTTGAGTTAGAGTGTATATATATGATTCTAGTGTTATATTTTATAGACTCTTAGTTTGAATATGTATATGTTGTTTATTATTCTGCTGTGATCTATGACTATTGTATATATGATATACTGTTCCGATTCTAAGAAACCAGTGTTGTTATTACGTTATACTAAGGCTATACACGTCAAATTTTATTCAAGAGATTAAGTAAAATTGTAAGTATGACATGTCTGTGTTAGTTTAAAGATATATTCACATTTGGTCGCTCTTAACAAGCCGTATTCTTCGTATTGCTAGACAACATTATTTATAATGTCCTTTAAAAATATGGGTATAAATGTAGGGTCGTTACACTTACGTCGGTGTCTTATGAATTTTCCTTTTACTTAGGTTCATCTGTTGTTGTCGTAGCCTTTAACTTTAAGAAGGCTAAAGCTCACATTCCTTCTTTGGCTGAATCAACTAAAGCTACCCATGTTGGGTGTTCTACTGTTAAAGCTATTGAGGCTATAAAAAGAAAGGCGGGCTCTGGCGTTCTAACTAATGCTTCAATGCCTCCTCCGAGTAAAAAGGCTAAGCTTAGGGAAGTACATACTTCCATCATTGTTGTCGAGGAATTGAATATGGATGCTCTTTGGCCACTCACGATCCTAACACGATTGATATTAGTTCTCTAGACTAGGATGCTCAAAAATACACAGAGGATGTTCACACCCTAAATCCTTTACTACATAGCTCGCTTCCCACTTCTACTTCCAGTTTCCAACGTTTGTATGAGGAATCAGGTCTGACTCCCCTTCCCATTAAATCTCTTCTTTCAAAGGCCCAGGCTCAAATTATCCCTATAGGCTTTAATGATCTTATTCGTTCAGGTGTCCAATCTCCAACTGTGGCTTCACTTATGCTACTGCAGCCATCAACTTTCTCAAAGGGTCATCTTTGTGTTCTTTATCAGCAGCTTTTGTTGGTAAGTGTCTTAGTATTTTAGCTAATCTACACTCTAATTTGGTACATCCTTACTTAGCTTATATATGTCGTATGTTTCAGGTGACCAAGCATAATTTTTTTCTTCAACAGGCCTCCTAGGAACCCGTTGGTCAAGTTGTGGGGCTTAAAGAGCAAGTTTCCTCACTAAAAACTAAGGTTGGGCTTTTGCAAAGTCAAATGATTGATGTTGCAGTAGAAAAGGTAAGGCTATTCTTAAGAAGGGAAAACTTTCCTTCTCCCTTGATGAGGAGAAAAAGCCAAATTGTTACTTGAAGAGAATGTGAAGACTTTAGGGACAGAGCTTGAGCAAGCTAATAAAGTGAAAGCCGAAATGGCCGATAAGATAAAGTCTCTGGAAAGCCAGCTGGAAACCAAAGATTACACCATGATCTATGCTAACAACAATATAAAGGATGTCAATAAGAAAGTTTCTTTCTTCCTTAATCAGGCTCTTACCAAAATAATAGAGAGGTGCTATAAAGGTGCCCTTTTGGTAGCATATAATGACAACATCGACAAATTTCCTGACATGGACTTTCCTTTCCTTCCAAATCTGAATAACACATTCAAGAGGAAGTTCGATCTTATTCTTGGAAGAGTTCAGCAATCGCCCCAAGATGAATTTCCTGAAGAGGAGATTGTTAATCCTAAGGAATTATTTCTTTCGATGACCCTCACTTGGAGGATATGAAGATTTTGATGGAGTGGAAGATGATGACGAAGACGATGATGATCAAGGTAGGGATGATGGCGATAAGGGTTCGGAAGAACCAGATAGGGGTAACAGATCAGGCGGCCATGATTTAGACTTGTCTGCCCATGATTCAGGCTTTCGTGATCTACCGGCCCTCTGGGCGCTTGTAGGAAGACATACCTTCAAAGATGCTCCTTCTCCCAGTAAAAAAACAAAGGAAAAGGATCAAGATCTAACATCTTAAGTTCCTATCACGCAGGTATTCAATTTATTTTAAATCTTCAAATTTATCTGCTAGCTTTTAGTTAATAAGCTCACTTCTTTAGCTACGAAAAAGATCCAAATATTATTTTGAACTTTGTACAAGAAAAGCGAGAGAGAAGTGCTTTGATTAAGTAGGGGGATCAAAATACTATCTGACAAGTACAAACGCCTTTTCCATCATGCCAAACAATTAAAAGTCTTCAAGGAAGAACGAGCTGCCTAACCCTTATAAAGATCTCGTCTTCATAGATGTTTGTACCAAAATTGGGCACAACACTCTTCGGATGTGTTTGAAGAGATAAAATGGAGAAAATCAATGTAAAATGAAGCAGATCTAACAAACACACTAATAAACAGATAAGAAAATGCACAGAAACACAGGAATATAGAGTGGTTCGGTGTATTGCCTACGTCCACTATGAAATTGATGACTTTATTGATGTTTCTTTGATGATTACCACTGATTTCAGCGGTTAACAACAGATTACAATGGATTACAGTAGTATAACCGAAGTTTGATAATCATTTCGGCAGAATATCGGCGTAGAGAGGCCAAAAGTCCTTCTTCTGTAGGCCCTGGGGCTCTATTTATAAGCGTAGGAGGCAAATATCTCGCTCAGATCTCGGGAGACTTCTTCTGGCACGTGGGTAGGCCCACGCGATCGATCCCAGGCGATTTCGACTCGATCCGTGATCGATACGAACGAATTACGTATCGATCAAGACTTGCTCCAATCGAGTCGAAATTTGCAGGAATATTGTTCATGTTGTACGTAAGCTCCTGAGAAAATTTCATAGCATTTGTACTTGTAGATCAAGAGATATGACCGATGCAAGTTGGAGTTTTTCCATCCGCGATCGATACGAACGAATTTCGTATCGATCAAGACTTGCTCCAATCGAGTTGAAATTTGGCATGAACATTCCTTAGGTCATACGTAAGCTCCTATGAAAATTTGGTGGCATTTAGACTTGTAAATCTCGAGTTATGATCGATGCAAGTTTGAATTTCTCAACCGTGATCGATCAATATCTTGAGCATACGAACTCCGATTGATTTGAAATTCGGAAAGTTGGCTCTCATAGCTTCGCATATAGTGTCATATCAATTTTAGCTCGATCCGAACTCGGACAAAATTCGTCGATATCCATAGTGAGCCTGCGTATAACCGATCTCCAAGACGAACTGTCATGGGTTTCTAGTCAAGTTCATGGTGTCACGGCCTTGCCAAAAGGCGGGATAACAATAAAGAAAGACTTTTAAAAGAAAATGTAGAGTTAACTACACTCTTCCGGATGTTTATCAAAGATAGAGATGCTTTAGCAAAGTTTCTTTACAAAATTTATTCTTGGAGTCTTTTTTTTTACTTTTCTTTCTTAGAGTAGAAGCATGGAGATTTAATTAGATGTCTCCATAATAGATATTTAAATGAGAGTGGGACTGATCCCCATCTTGGGGAATGCTAGAATCTTCCTAAGGTTGTGAACGCCCCAATTTCCCCTAACATTCTCCCTCTTGAGAAAGTTAAGTTCAATAAAGAAATATTCATTTTCGAGTTTTACAAAGGGATAATATGAACCCAAGTAATTTTTTGTTGTAATATGTAATTCAGACAATGTTATGAATTCCAGTATCTTTGTTTCTTTGCACCTTAGCCTATTTTTCTTAAATTGTACAGATTAAGGAATCATTAGGCAGTCCTATTTCCATGGAACTCTTAAGCAATGTATCAAATTAAAGAGGGACTTTAAAGAGAAATCGTTAAATCTCAAAACCTCTTGGCTAGGAAAATATTGCTTCCTTAGGGATCTCAAAGAAGTTTACACATGTCTTCCACACTTTTATTTCAATTTCTTGGAAAATGAAAAGGACAATTTACTTAAAGATATGCGAACTAATTGTGCCAGATTCTTATGTGGTGAAGCCAGTCCTCCGACCAGCAAATGGGACTATCATAAGTTCCCAACAGTTAGTACCCCTCTTGGGTTTAATGTTCATTTTTACTCTACCCTTTCTATGTCTATGGGTTTACTCAAAAAGGCCCAAACTACTGTCTTTAAACTTTAAGAACATATAACTTGTATTGTTAATGTAATTTCAATTTGTTTGTGCTTGTAAACCTTCTTGTTGCTAATAAAGAACGCATTTTCTTATGTATTAGTTTCTTTATCTTGTTTACTTATTTTCATTAGGAAAAACAATTAATACTCGTGTTTAGTAGTCCAGATCTCCTTTCTCGATTGGATAATATTAAAGACAAGATGATGTCAATCATTGAGAAGAAACGCTCTTCTCACAATACTTCAACTTTGTTGCTTCCAAATAACCCTAATGCAAAAAAATGGCACGACAAGTATTATCAATTGAGATCAACATTAGGCGGCATGAAGGAAATGACTTCTAGCTTAGAAGAGAAAATTAAAGAGAAAAATAAAGAAATCCAAGAGCTAAGAGGGAATATGAGTGTGGCTAGCCAGTTTGGACCTTCAATCTAAAGAATCGAGACCGATGCAAAAATTGCTGGATTACATCAAACGGTAATGGATCTGAAGTGGGTATGTTAAAAAGCTAAGTATCCTGTCATTCTTTTGAAGTCATTGCAAGCGGAGGTGAATCCAGCCTTCCTACTCCTACCCTTTCAACTGGCAAAGAACAGTTTTCTGCCTTGTTGAATGCACCTTCAAGTTTGGATAATGGCGAAATCGCTATATGGAGTTAAAAAGTTAGATATGAATGCATTCAATTTTTGAGAAGCCAATGTGATGAGAAGGTTTCTCAACATCTCAATGGTTAAGATAGTCAGATTGAAAATTTTGAGCGTGAAATGTACACTGTTGAACAAGAAGTTAAAAACTGAAGAGCAAGGTTAAAACTTTAGGGGGAGTCAATAAAACGCTCAATGATGCATTGAAGGTTCAAATTAATTCGATTGATAACACAAACAGTATTCGAAAGAAAGAAAATAAGCTTAAGAAATTTTTAGATGTGGAACTTCACCATATTATTGAACCTTCTTCGGTTGTTGATGCATTAAAAGAGGATGTGTAAAAATTTGATGTTTAATAAAGAATCACTTATAAGTTTTCGGGCAACTTTTCCTTTTGATTGCCTTTTCTTGGTACCTGTAACTATAACATAAACAACAAATAAACTTGTACATGAAGGATTGTTACCTTAAATGCATTTTATATTCTTCTTTTCTCTATCCTTTTCTGTTTTTGAATTGCTAAACTGTCTAAGATATGTAGCTTGCTTTTTAGAACTTTAGTTTGATTCAATATGGTATGTAGCCTTCGATTAAGCATTCGTTTTTCTTCTTAACATAAACTTTATCGGTAAGACCATAAGATTAGTAAATTAATTATTCAGAAGTTAGAAAGAAACCTTCCTTCCCTTAATAGAGAATTAGAAATCTGTCCAGTAACGAACATTCTCGTTAATAGAAATTTTGAACTACGTTATAGGAGAACTTAATTTAGCACTTTGAGGAGTGAAGCTTTTAACAACTCGTCTTTCGGCTATATCATTTAGAACTCTTGATGTTTAAAGTTTTGGTTTTAAGACATAGATCACCTTTAATCTTTTAGGAAGAGACTAGGACTCTATCTGGCAATAGTATCATAATCTCATCTGAATTGAAGTCTAGAAATCTATCCAGTATGTAAATCATAATCCTTTATGTTAATGGAAGAATTCCACTTTCATACAAGACCAGATATCTGTTCAGTAATGAAGATTCTCATTATAAAATTTTGGGTTTCAACCTAGGACAAAAGGATCGAGAGCCAATTTAATGAGGCCTTTGATTTGAGCAACAATTTTCCTTATGGTCATGAAACTTGGAACTTCTTAGATGCTTTTATTTGACATTGAATTTCATATTTAGAGGAAATAGGTAATCCATAACCTTTACCTTGAAGATCGCTTCTAGCTTTACCTTAGAGCAAAAAAGCTCGCATTTGATTGCTCTTCCTCTGGAAGATTGCTATGATCCATTCTTTAGAATAGAACTTAATTTATCTGACTAATTTCTTTTACCCCTTATTACCGTCTTAGGTAAATATTTAGGTTTTGACGGAGCCCCTTATTACCATCTTAGGCAATGGTTTAGGCCTTGATCAATTTCTTTATTACCATCTCTAGGTAATGATTTAGACTTTAGTTAAACCCATTATTACTATCTTTAAGTAATGATTTAGGTTTTGGTCGCTGCGTTTGATTAGCTATTCTAAGCAGGGTCAAAGTCTTGCCCTTCCTCCCTCTAGGTGCCGCTCCAGTTAGGCCTTATCAGCCAAACTGAAGGATGGTTCAGTTCTTTGGCTAGGCCAACTTAGGCGAGACCAAAGGCTTACTCCATCCTCCCTCTAGGAGGCACTTCAGACAGACCTTAGAAGTAGGACTGAAGGCTGGTTCGATGCTTTGGCCAGGTCAACTTAAGCAGGACCAAAAGCTTACTCCATCCTCCTTTTAGGAGGTTCTTCGGCCAGGCCTCGTAGGCAGAACAGAAGTCTTGAAGTGCTTTGGCCAGACCATCTTAGGCGAGACCAAAGGCTTACTCTGACCTCCCACTAGGAGGTGCTTTGACTAGGCTCTTGTGGTGGGATCAAAGGCGTTTCCTTCATTTTATGAATCCTTTTCATCAAGAATCTTACTTTATTATGGATTGGCTTAAAATTTTCTTACAAACTCATCAAGTTTCCCTTTTCCCAAGAAGTTTTCAATCATTCCTTTCAAGATTTGGCATTGATTGGTATCATGGCCATTTGTGTAGTGCATTGACAGTATGGACCTCTAAGATTTTATTCATTCTCAATTGCTTTTTCTTAGAAGGCCAATGGTTTAGACTTTCCTTTGTTAAGGGTTGTTAACCCAAAAATGGATTAACACCCTAGAGTATGATGTGAAAGCACCAGCCCTGTTAGAACAAAGCAAATATAATAGAGAATGAAAGAAAAGTAAATGAGACAAAGAGATTTTATAGTGGTTTGGCTCTTATCTAAGCCTATGTCCATTTTATATCATTGCTTATTGATTTGAATCATGCTCTAAGAAGATTGAGAGAGAATTTGTCATAAGTATAGGGGCTAGACAAGTTCTAAGTTCTAGAAATGTCTATATTTGCTGCTTTGGTGACTGTGATGTAAAGGAAAGAGTTGAAGAATAAATAGAGATCCTGCATAGTGATAGAGAAACTTAATCCTTTCTTGGTTGCTCTATGGTTTATATTTATAGGGATAGTAGTCATATTGGGTCAGAAGCTCGCTACCAGTGAAGTCCAGAGATCAGTCCAAGACAACACAAGAAATATTAAGACTACCAGAGTTAAGGTCTAAATTCGAGGCCGAATCAAGCCATTAGATTCGGGGTTGAATCTAATCCTTGGCCATAGGATGACCAAATTCATTTTTGTCAAGTTCCATGCTTCGTTAAGATTTCCTCCATGCAATTCGATAGATTATTGATAAGTTTTGATCAAGTTCCTTACTTGACTTGCATTATCCTGTAGTTTTGACCGCCACGTCTTCATTCTTGATAATAGGCTCTCTAGAACTCTATGAAACTTCACGAATATGCATATGAAGAGTAGGAGATCACCTGTCAAAAGTATGAAGGTGCCAAAAGCTAGCAACTAAACTCGGTTCCGAATTAAGGTCCTTAATTCGAGGATGAATTTAGGTGCTTGGACCAATCATAGTGAAACATTACCAAGTCCTTACTTTTCTAGGTGCTCTACCCAAATTTCAAGTCATTTCGATTCCATCTCGATGTTACTCTTAACTCTGGATGAGTTACAGTCCTTAATTCGAGGGTGAATCTAATTAGTGGGACCAAACCACTTCAAATTTTTTTGATGTCCTTCCTTGTGTTTTTCTAATTGTACTAGTCAAGTTTCAAGTCGTTTTGACCTAAGATCTTAATTCGGGTTTGATGTAAGGCCTTAATCCAAGGGTTGATCTAAGACCATAATTCGGGGGTGAATTAAGGACTTAGCCAATTTTTCAACTCCTAAGCTTAATTCTTCAGTCCTTCTGAGTATTTTTGCCAAGTTTCTAGTCATTCCGTCTTCGTACTGACGTTCTTACTCCTATTGACTTCTACTTAGTTAAAAACCCAATTAACATTTGCCCTCAGAATACGCTTTGGTTGGAAATAAAGTGTACTTTGGAATAAGACAAGTTTCAGACTACTATCTCATGAATTTCAGTCGATTGCTTGGATGTCATCTTAAGATGTTCCTTTTACTTAGTCAATTGTCCATTAACCGTTTGTTCTGGTTTTAATTAAAATTCCAATTATCTACACTGGCAATGCTATCTATACCCCGAAGATTACATAGTACTTTAATTTGGTATAGAAACTCCTTGGGATGATTCCGAGATGGTGGAAATTTCGAAGGGAGATGGTCGAATTTTGGATTTACTTTGCCGATGGTGAAGCTAAGTTTTGCCTCGGATGAATGTATGCTGTTTTGGAGTCGAGTCTTACTCTCCATCTTCAACTGTCTCTTTTCGAGGACTTTGCTAAGTTTCTATCGCCGTTTGAATTCTAGTGCAACGATTTATTCTAAAGTTGGACATAGTGCATGACTCCATTGTATCGCTTTTACTGTTTCCATACTTCCAATGATCCTGAAAAAAATCTTCCCACGTCACTCTGGATAGTGGCTCTATTATCTATTTCTCATCAATAATGGGTTAATCCCATGAAAGATAATCTAAAAGTACGACGTGACTCGTTTTTCAAGCTTGATGAGCTATCTACACAGGATGATCCATTCGTAGTGCTCAGGACACAGGACTCACTTTGCATAAATAACACACTGCACTTGCCCTGGTCAATGCTCAGAACCCGACTGGTCAATATATGTCGACTTTCCTTGGATTTCAGGCGTTTGTCATACAAGGGTATTATTCAAAGTAAAACATACCTGACAGTGTTGAACGCCAAGTTTTATTGTTTAGAATGACTTTCTGTTCATCCTGTTTTTAGTCTGGCGAAGGAACTTCCACTCCTCCGGAAGCTGGATCCTTCACAGCTTATGCTTCGACCTTTATTTTTGTCAAATTGAGACGATTGATTATGGCTGAATTACAAGGCATAGTTTCTCTTGTAGAGCTGTCGCTAAATTTGCTCCCTCCTCTAAATGAGTTCATGGCCTTATGATTCTTGGACGAAGAGGAAGGGGCAAGCAGGGATTCCCCGAAGCCTGTCGGCATATCGCTCTTCCTTTTTTAATTATGTTTACACAAGAGTGGCCTCCGCTATCTCGCAACATTGTGCATATAAACAAAGTGCTAACAATTTCTTTGGTTATGTTCCTTTATTCAACCCTAAATATGTTGTCAGCGCTGTCGTTAAAGTTCGGTTTCAATCTCCAAAAAGCACATGGATTATTCAATTTCGATTATCCTTCCTTAAAGTTTCCTATTTTCGAGGAATAACAAAATTCATAAAGGTTGGTGATTACACCTTCTTGACTTTGCCAATTTTTAGACGACGGTTGAGTCCCATAGGTTGTGGCTAAAATTCTAGTCGTGTTTTAGTTACTATCTTCGATTACTAGAACATCAATGACTCAATTGCGAGCATTTCGGCACAGAAAGGTTCCTCTCGGTGTCAAGAATTTTTGGTTTGTTGCTTCCACTTATCTGGTTTCCTCTTTCATCATGATAATCGCGAATGGTTCCGCTTTACCACTGGCAGTCGATTGCAAGGATAGCATATTTTCCTCCTTTTTGTCACCAAGTGCACATCGATGATGTTGATTCCCCTTTCTTCGTGCTTTCCAGAATCTATTTTGTGCACCAGTCTCTATCTCCAGGGACTAGTGGTTTACTTGCTCAATTCCGAACATCGTCTTTTCTCGCTGCTACGCCTCCTATGTTCCCGTGTAGCATATTTATCTATCGCAACTCCAGGCATGTAAATAATACTCCTACGGTCATTCTGACATATTATATTACTTAGCTCCATTCAAAACCATGATGTAGCTTGGCTTACCCAATTCCATGGCCGTTCTTATTTAGGCTTTGTCAAGTTTATTTCGACCAAGTGTAGGTGTATATGCTCTAGTCCATAGGGCTGATCACTCTGAAAACTTAGTCCATACATTTCATGTGGACTAAGTTTCCTGAGCAATACATTTGATTACTCCCAGACTTATTCGCACGGTAGTTCCTATCTACGGGAACTAATAACTTTGCTATTTGATTCTAAGCTCTATGTTTTTAATGTTGTTAGTTCCTTGGTTATGATCGAATTCTTCTAAGTTGACATCATTGGCCATTGTCATTCCGGATGTACATATTGGAAAGATGCGTCACCAGTGTCTTTTGTCATAGTAAATTCTTCCAAGTTCAGTGTTGTAATTCTAATCATGCATCAGTTTCTATCTCTAGAAATTTTTTCATAAATGACTTAACTCTGTGGATTTATCCTAGATGTTGTGAATCTTCGGGCAATGACAAATTCCTAAATGCTAAGACCTTTATTTACTTCGATGGCAATTTGTTGCAGAATGCTCTGTTTGCGAAACAGAACTGTTATCATGGATCGGTAGTGCTTGTCTTGAATCTATGACAATTAACCTTGCTTGTTTCAGCCATATGTACTTTGCTAAGATGTTGATGCTGTTTTTGATATCCTCCTTATTCGTTGGTTCCAGTCTTCATGAATCGACGGTCTACCTACTCAATTTCAAATGTTCTCTCCTTGTCGTTGTCTTTCTTCGAACAACAGCTGGTTTTCCGCAGGTAGGAGTCGAGGTACCTAATTGATCTCCGCATGGCTGATTATTCCAAGCGCGGCAAAAATCCAAGCAGAGATGAATCTATGATGGTCGGTGTAACAACCCGCATTTTTATTCACTAAAATATTTAAATAATTGATTTATTTAAATATTATATTACTATTTAATCAATAGGCTGAAAACTCAACATTCACAAATTGATGAATTAGGATTCGAACCTCTTTCATTGAGTCTAGATCGTCTGAGCGGTAGAGAATGAGTATAAGCATCGATAAGTTTCAACCAATGGATTTTTAGCTAGTAGCCATCGTTCGATTCGTATATTGATCTAAAAGGCTAACTTTTGTATATAATGGAGATAGGTCATGAAACCTTTTCCATTGAGTTCGGAATATGGGTATTTGGTTATAAATGACAATGAGCATGCTTCGTTCGGAGTTGCAGATTTCTCGATAGATATTTTATACCATCGGGACCATCAAAATGTGTAGAGTCACATGGTTCGAGAATCATCTCGATCCAAGCTAGCTACAACTCGTGCGAGTCAAACATGTGGAGATAAATTTGAATATATACAATTTTCTTTCATTTTCTTTTCATAAAAATAAAATGACATTCTCTCTCCCATTCTCTCTCTCTCTCAATGATTGAATTTGAATGGTCGCCACTTCTTAGCCTTGGATCACCTCCATAAAGGCTTTTCAGGCAGCGGTATTTGAAGGGAAAATGTGGGCCTAGGTGAGGGTAACGCATGGCTGGAGGCAATTGAGCGGCGGTGATCGGTGGAGTCACAAACCTTTGTTCGAACGGCGAACATAGGCGGCAGTTTTGGGATGTCGATGGTGGACTGGAAGTAGCGGGGCCAGTCTTGGCATGTGCAGTAGGCAACGGCGGTTCATGTGGTGGTCTTCGATTAAGCTCGGGTTAGTGGTAGCAGCGCCGACGATGAGATGAACGGAGGCGGGAATGGTAATCTTATGGACTTAGGTGATATCAAGAAGGGTAAGTTAATTAGAGTTAATTAATTAGCTAATTAACTAACTAATATAGGATTAATTTTTGAAAATTCATATCTTGCCCATATATGGTTAGATTAGAATATGGTTTCTTGTATTAGACTCATGGAGACAATCACCTTCGCAATGGAACAGGTTTTGTCGCTATTTGGACGATTGAAAAATAAAGCTAAGGTGAGCAGAATTATAACTTTGAATTTATTTCTCAGTACAAATCCCCATAATTTTATATATTGAAAATGTTATCAATAGTGGTAGAAAATATGTACATATATGAAATTATTTCCCCATTTGATTGAATTTGTTTGAGTAAATGTCAAGGATAATTGATTAAGATCCCTTATATTTATATTGTGTTATATTCATGTCGAATAGAGGCGGGTAGTAATGAATTAATTTATGGTGATTATAAATTAATTAAACCATAACTAGGAGTAATATTAGCGATAGACATATCATTATATGTTTTATTGCTAATATTCGGGATAATTGATTAATATCTTGTATATGTAGATATGGAATTCTATTTGTAGCTAATAGAATTGATAGAGTTGATAATAATTTGTAACGTGTTTATAAATTAATCAAAACTCAAATTAGGAGTTATATTAGTGATAGAAATATTATTATATATTTTATCGCTAATCAGAAGTTAGAAATTACAAAAGAAATATTTTATTACTTAATACGGTTTGATAAAGTTGTAAAATGCAAAATATTGTTATAACGGGATTTATTAAATTTACACCCTAAGGAATGATTTTAAACGTATATGTATACATATATAGAAATTGTATACATGATCTATACAACATTTTGAGGCCTTATTTATATCTAAACTTAATTTTTATTGAATAATTAAGTAAATTTTAGCTATAATATGATTGGTAGGCAAGGGTATTATCTTATAAAATAATTTTGGGACTTCAAAAAAATTATACGAAGAATATATGATTTGAGTAAATAAATAAATAATCTTATTGTTGAATTAAATTCTCAAGTAAGATGAATTTAGTTAAATTGGATGTTAGGATTTATAGAAAATTCTTAATGTTGTGAATGTGTTGATTAGTATATATAATTGCATAGTGTGGATTTTATTAAATAATTAAATTAGTTAAATGTGTAAAACTACGTGAAAGAATGTGTACACATTTATACTTAGTCTATATATACTCACTATTAGCTCAGGGAAATATATTTAGTGGAGTTTTATATTCAAGAGATATAGTTGGATGAGCTTAATAAATTAAAGGTGAAATGTCGTAGATTATGATCTAGTTGTCGATGATCGGGTATTGAGTTCCAGTGGCATGAAGATGTAATAGATATAGTTAAGACAATGCTTAAGACGAGGTGGAACTTGTGTGATGTTTTCACTCGGTGCAAATAAGATGTTATCCGCGAGAGGTCATGATAATATGACTTATTAGGCGAGTCTGGAGTTATATGTTAACTCTAGTTGTTCGATATGTATGTTTGAGAGATGATACATTCTATACAGCTTCAGTGGATTGAATTGAGCAACTGAGAGCACGTTATATGGAATACGCATGTTATCCATATAGTATGGATATGTAGTGATTACATAGATAATCCATGATACCACGAGAGAACTACACAACTTGCATACGAGATTTTGAAGCATGTTCATGGAGAGATGGCGACGACTATCTAATATAGATCACATATCACCCCTGCCTGTAGTAGAGATCAAGGTGAGATCTATACGAATCTACTGCATTATGATGTGACTTGGAGTCTCTGGTATATTTAGATACTAACGTATTTTGGTTTTGTAACGACCCTAAAATTTCGACCAGATTTAAAATTTTAAATTCATCGTTTCAATAAAATTTTTGAAATTTTAAACGATCTAAATTTACGTCCAAACTTTATTTGTGACATACGTCTAGTTAGATAGGGATATAGAAAAAGTTTCGTTGAAAAGTATTACAGTAAAGTCCGTTCGCGTTTTACTGTATATCAGTCCACATAAAGCTGCGTAAAATTTATCTT
Organism: Allium fistulosum; assembly: GCA_030737815.1. Lineage (NCBI taxonomy): Eukaryota > Viridiplantae > Streptophyta > Magnoliopsida > Asparagales > Amaryllidaceae > Allium > Allium fistulosum. Next base: position 930,925,493 of record CM060906.1, read on the forward strand.
CCAAATCCAAATATTTTACACAGTCCACTTGTAAAAATTATTCTGATCAAGGTTTTATAATTCGTTTCGTCTAAAACTGTCATCGCCTGCTCCGTTTATATTATTTTTTTTGCAAATGTACAACTCAAGCGGCGTAAATGCAAATTTTATAAAATCATCGTATCACAATAATCTGTGTACCGTTGGAAGCGCATCGTCACACCGATCATAACGGTATATTTATTTGCGCGAATCGGAGTCCGACAACATCCGTCGCGTTAATTTAATCGCTCCAAACGACCCGGGTACACAAATTGCAACCCAAAAATCTTTAACCCGTTCACAAAAGAAAGTTGAAATAAAGTCAGCTGATGTATTTAATTGGGTAGTTGGAAGCTGGGGGGTTACTCTGGAAATTGATGTGGACGTTGGGAAATGAAAAGCTGTGAGGGATTCGAAGCATCAAAAGTAAAAAGTAAATTTAAACTTAAGCAACGTATAGTTCATTCCTTCATTTCATTTTGCTCCACTCTCACGTCTACAGGTACCCACTCTTCCATTCATCTTTATTCCTCTTCCCTTCATTTCTTTCTCCCTTTGTCATTTCCTTCTCTTTTAGAATTTTGCAAAAGAAAGAAAATATGCCTCAACCCACAGCCCCAACCGCCTGCAGCTCATCCCAACATGTCCCAGACCCTCTGCCCAGTCCCCCACTTGACCTCGCCCAGACCCCTGACTCCGGCTACAGTCCCTTCGTGCCACCCAGTCCGCCACCCACAACGCCTACAGTCCCTTCGTGCCACCCAGTCCGCCACCCACAACGCCTGCAGCCCTCCGTGCCACCCAGTCCGCCACCCCACAACCCCTACAGCCCATCCGTGCCATCCTCCGCGCCATCCGGACCCAGACGCGCCACCCAGCCCCTCCGCGCCACCCTCCGCGCCACCCAGACCCTCCGCGTCACCCAGTCCGCGCCCACGCGCCTCTGCCCAGTCCGCTTTCCTGCCTTCCAACCACCTGCCTCCGCTCCCACGGACCCACCACCAACCTGACCCCAGCCGAGACCCCTCTGCCCCGTTCGCCACCACCAGCCTGACCCCGTCAGCCACCACCCACTGTTCGCCAACTGCCAGCAGCCCGTCCCCATGCCACTGCCTCCGAACCCTGCCAGCATCCCGCAGACCATCACATCTCCGCACCACCAACAGCCCACTGCCGAGCCACTACCCAGCTGGCCACACGCGTTGATTCAACAAACGATGGTCATCGCCTTGGTCATCGCCTTGTCCGGAGATAGTGTTTGCTGTTATATATTGCGTATAGCGTTGTTTATATGTTGTCTAGTTATTAATATACAGCGTTGTCTTGAATTTTCAGCTGCTGATCCGGAATCTCAAGCCTAGGCTTCGTCTATTTTGTCGTCATACCCTGCTTCTTTGATTGGTATGAATATATATGTACAATCTATACATATATCTTGTATTGAACAAATCATAATTGAATTATTATTCACTTGCAGTTTGTTGTTCGTTAGTGTTGTGCGTGTTCGTGCCTCTTATCTAGCGTCTACGTGCTTCGTCGTCAAACTTCTTACCACGCAAGGTGAATATTTTCTATTCACGACTCAAAGATCTATTATACTATGATAATTAGATGTTGGATGTTATGAATGATAATTTGGACGTTAAATGAATTGAATGTTAAAAATTGAATTGAAGTTAGTATGTTAAATAGTACGACGTCAAATTTGCTATGTGATATTAAATTTGTTGTTATTGTAACTGATAATAAATTTGAACTGAATTTGATATAGAATAGATATAAAAATTCTGAATGACATATGTTAAACTTGACCCCTTATATGATGAATATTGATTAATTAAATTGACCCTTTAAATTGTTTGACACGTAGAATTTGATAAATGTCACTTTGGACTATTGAACGTATTGAATTAACCGTTGTAATTGAAATTGAACGACCAAGCGAAACTGAAATGTTATAATCTTTAATCTACATGAAATGATAGTGTAGATTCTAGAAATAGTTATATTAATTGGCGTAAATAACAAACGCGAATTAATACGATTATTTCGGGATTATTTGAATTGTTGAATTGTTGCAAATGGATGCTATTGCTTGTTTATTTACTTTGACACCATCCCTGCTATCACACTGCAAGTTCCCTTTGTATGTTTTGATTTTTGAATTTAAATAGAATTGGGTTGAAATGATAAATACCCAATTGAATGAATTGGCCTAGGATAGATAATTAAAATAAGAAACCGAACGGTCAACAAAGAACGTTTTGAAATTGAGACTTATTTGGAATTATGGAATGAACTTAGAAAACTGTATGGTAATTTGGTAACGTAAATATAAATGAATTTGTTTTGAAATAAATAAAATGATTTTATTAAATTGAATAAATGAATTTGTTTTGAAATAAATAAAATGATTTTATTGAATTGAATAAATGAATTTGTTTTTAAATAAATAAAATGATTTTATTGAACCGAATAAATGAATTTGTTTTGAAATAAATAAAATGATTTTTTAATGAAATAAATGAATTTGCTTGAAATAAATAAAATGGATTTTATCGAATTAAATAAATTAGATTTGTTGGAATAAAGAAATGAATTTAATTGAAATAAATGAGAACGAATTAATATAATGAATTGAAACGGATTTGTGAATTTATTTAGTTAAATAAAGTGTTTTGACAAAGTTAATCGAAATGAGATTTAAGAAGTAAATAGGTTAGAAGATAAAGTGATTTAATTTCGAGTTTTGATAAATGAATAAAAGAAGTTTTGACAAAGTGAATGTAGTAAATGAAATTGATATAGTAATGAACCTAGGAATGTAAATACGGAATTAAAGAATAAAAATTGATTTAATGAGTTGAACTAAGATTGACTATTTCATGTAATCCATGAATTCGAATTGATATAATTAGTGAAATGTTGATTTAACGTGAATACTTAAAAATTTTGATAACAAAAAGGGCTTGAACTAGAATTTCTTTTCGAAATATGATTTTAGAAATTGAAACGAATCGAATTATGAAATATCAAATTTGGAAGTCAAATTTGCAACTTGACCTTTGGATTTGATTTGTTTTAACTTTAATAAAAAGGGTTGACTGTTGGGTAATTAATACGTAGTTATTAAAGAGACCGGGATCGGATTATGGACATACTCTCTGTCGATACCGAAAACCACTTTAATAACTAATATACGCGAAGTGTTGATCCAGAATGAAGTGGATGGTTTGATGAACGCGTTGACTGAAGAAAGAGAACGATTTTTGGATGACCCCTGACATGACTAAAACAGGAGCCGCGCCGGGCCATTGAGGATCGCCATCTCTAGCGGATACACTTCTTCGATACCTTATCTATTACTTATGTGATTCGATTTGGGTGCACCCCTTGATTTGGAAGTGTTGTTTCACGGTGTTGGGGTGGTAGCTGCTATGCCGAACATCAGTCCGGATCAGGCAACTACTAGTATCCTAGTTGGTATCGCCTCATGTACCTTGTCATACTAATTATCCTATCGCGACAACTACGATTTTGTTTTGTGTTATACCTATGGGGTATCCTCTGATAACCACCGGTTTTGGTGGGAATTACGGTGCTGTATAGACTATGGCATTATAAACAGGTTAAGAGGTGTATGGGCCCTGCTTAACCCTACTTTAATATCTTACTTTATGGATTAGACATTATCTACTTAGCGTATTCTGTAGGTAGTTTACCGATCCCTTAATGATGTTTATATTCACCTGTGAGTTATGGACTTTATTATATGCATTTGATTATCCTGTATAAGATTTTGAGTCCTGACTCGAGTGTTTCTTTTGCATATGCTCGGGTCAGTCTGAAGCTATTCCGTTGCTGGTCAAGGTTGGTCGAAGATGCTGAAGGCTTAGCTTTTATCTATATCATTTTATTTCCAGTATTTGATGTACTTATGTATTGGACATCTTGTATCTCTTTTCAGTCGCTTTATGTTGAGACATTGTTGTATTCTCTGTAGTAGCTTCATGAACTACTATTATGACGATGTATTTTCCGCTGCATTATTCTGTGACTGTTCTGAGTCTGTGATGTTGTATTGATTCTCATTTACATTTATGTATTTATAATCCCATAATGTTCTGTGTTTTGTATTATTTAAGTTGACAAGTGTGGATTATTGTCAATTTAAATGGTCCAAATATACGGGATGTTACAGTTGGTATCAGAGCTCTGGTTTTCCCAAAACCTTAGTTCGGGATTATAAAGAAACTCATTAGAGATAGGGTAGCAATACTCTAGAATGAGGAGAATCGATTCAATATCCAAATCCTTTCAAAAAATGCAAGCTCCTTTGATTCGTTGATTAGTTTTCTTAGCATTCTATTATCTTATCTTTGGTTCTAAATCTCTTTTGGTATTTCAGGATGAGTACCAGAAGAAATGTTAGAGGTGGAAGAGGCAATGGTCCTGCCCAGGCTGCACCTGCCGCTCCAGCTCCTGTCAAATTCACTATTCTTAGCAAGGAGTATTCGCAACTGGGAGGTACTAAGTTTTCTGGATCCGAGAACATCATAGAGGCTCAGCAATGGCTTAAGGGTTTGGAGAAGATATTTTCTGGATTGGAGATCACTGATGCTCAGAAGCGTCAGCTTGCTGCTTGGCAACTCCAAGATGCCGCACAAGATTGGTGGGAATCCGTTACTTCTCGTATCGAGGAGGACACCATCACTTGGGCCTAGTTTAGGTATGAATGGTTTGGATTCCAGTGGTTTAAAATTTTCCTTCTATCTTTGAAATGATTGTTCATCTAGTCTATCTTTTGGATTAGGGATACTTTCTCGGCACAATGGATGCCAGCTGCTGGGAAGGCCCAACTTTATAGAGCTTTCATGGATCTTAAGCAGGGTAATATGACTTTTTCTGAGTATGAGAGAAAGTTCAACGAACTCTCCAAGTTCGGACTTGGCTTGATTGATACACCACTTCTGAAGAACGAGAAGTTCATTATGGGAGCTAGAGCAGAGTATTATGACTTACTTACCGGCCACATCCATTGCACCTTCACAGAGCTTGTTGACTATGCCCTTAGATATGAGGCAAAGCCTAAGGATCCACTGCCAAGGCTGCTCCTACTCAGCCCTCTTCTAGCCAGCCCGGGAAGAGGAAGATGAACTTTGATCAGCAAAAGAAAGCTTGGCAGAAGACTACAGGATTGGGATATGCTCAGAAAAGCCCTATCGATCTTGCTAATATCACATGCTTCAAGTGCGATAAAAAGGGCCATTATGCTAATAGCTGTCCATCTACCGGAGCTGCTATTCCACCACCTTCTACGACTAGGAAAGACTTATGCCATGTATGCCTACAGCCAAGTCATTTCAAGAAAGACTGCCCACTATACAAGCGTGGTACACCCTCTGGAGTATTTGCTGTCACCACACCTGCACCATCTGCACCACCCGCTCAGGATGACCAAGGTACTTTGCGTAGTATATTTCATTTACATGCTACACCTGTTAGAGTATTATTCGATACTGGTGCTTCTCATAGCTTTATATCTGTTGACATTTGTAATAAGCTCAAGTTAGAGTCCACTCTTGCCACTACTTCTTTATGTGTCTCAAATCCCATCGGAGGACCTGCTAACCTCCGAAGTATTTGCAAAGATGTTACATTGATGTATGATTTTTCTCGATTTACTTGGGATTTCTATGTGCTTGGATTTCAAGCATTCGACCTTCTTCTTGGAGCTGATTGGTTAAGCAAATTCGATGCTGTCATCACTTGCAAATCCCGATCAGTTTCTTTAGTAAGCGACCAAGGCTTACCACTCGTCATTAAATGCAAATCACCTCAGAAATATGCCGGAAGCTTCATATTCTCTCTTGATGCTCCTCCCGATGATCTTGACACCACACCTATAGTTCAATCATTTCCCGATGTATTTGGCGAAGTCAGCTCTCTCCCGCCTAAACGGGAAATAGATTTCCGTATTGATCTAATTCCTGGAGCTACGCCAGTAGTTCTCCCACACCGAAGAATGGCTCCTAAAGAAAAGGCTGAACTAAAAACTCAAATTGAGGATCTATTTGCTAAGGGCTTGATTAGAAGAAGTTGTTCAGAATGGGGCGCTGCAGTTGTATTTGTCACCAAATCAGATGGATCTCTTCGCATGTGTGTTGATTATAGAGAGCTCAACAAGCACACTCTCAAGAATCGTTATCCGATGCCTCGCATCAACGATTTATTCGACCAGCTTCATGGTGCTAAAGTTTTATCACAACTTGATCTAGCCACTGGGTTCCACCAACTCAGAATAGCGGAAGATAGTATCCATAAGACAGCTTTCCGGACCGAGAATGGATTCTATGAATGGTTGGTTATGCCATTCAGTTTGACCAACGCACCTGCTTACTTCGTCGACTTGATGAATCGAGTCTTCCGTGATGTCCTTAACAAGTTCGTTCTTGTATTCATTGACGATATTCTTGTCTTCTCTAAGGACAAGGAAGAACATAAGACACATCTTCGCTATGTTCTTGAAACTCTCAGAAACCATCAGCTTAAAGCCAAGTTTTCTAAATGCCATTTCTGGCGAGACGAAGTGAGATTCCTTGGCCATATTGTTTCTGAGGATGGTATTTCTGTCGATCCAGCTAAGATTGCCATAATTAATGTAAGTTCTATCATATTCGAAATTCTATTCAAACAATCTTATCTCTCGCTAATTTATATCAATTAATCTACAGGATTGGGAGACCCCCAAAACTCCTACAGATATCCGTAGTTTCTTGGGCCTAGCTGGATATTATCGCAGATTTATTGAGCACTTTGCCCGGATTTCTGCTCCTCTTACTGCTTTGACTCGGAAGGACGTTAAGTTCATTTGGAGCGAGAAGTGTGAATCAGCTTTTAGTGAGTTGAAGCACAGGTTAACTTCGGCCCCAGTTCTTGCAGTCATCGATGGAAGTGAAGGATTGACTGTTTATACAGATGCTTGCCGAGAAGGTTTAGGCGCTGTTCTTATGCAAAATGGGAAGGTTATTGCTTATGCTGGTCGTCAGTTGAAGACCCATGAATTGAACTATGCCACTCATGATCTTGAGCTTCTTGCTGTTGTATTTGCTTTGAAACTTTGGAGGCATCATCTTTTGGGAACAAAGTTCGAACTATTCACTGATCATAAGTCTTTGAGGTATATCTTTTCTTAGAAGGATTTGAACCAGAGGCAAGTCCGATGGCTTGAATTCTTAGCTGCATACGACCTCGACATCACTTATACACCGGGGAAAGCAAATGTTGTAGCAGATGCTTTGAGCCGCAGCAAAGCATTGTCTTGTTGCAATCTTATCGAAGGCATGTTATTCCAGCTTAGTATCTCTCCATCTCTTATGGATCGCATTAAAGCTAAGCAATATGAAGACACTTTGCTCTATCGTATGAAGGAATTAGTTATGGGTAGAGTAAGTAATGCCGACAATAAAGTGGGTGCACAGGTTGATAGTAATGGAGTTTTGAGGATCGACAATCGTATTTGTGTTCCTAATGTCGATGGTCTTAGACAGGAAGTGCTGCGAGAAAATCATAAGTCTTCGCTTTCATTTCATCCCGGTGCTACCAAAATGTACCAGAATATGAAGAAACTATATTGGTGGAGTGGAATGAAGCGCGATATTTCTATCTATGTTAGTAGGTGCACCACTTGCCAACAAGTTAAAGCTGATCACAGAAAGACAGCAGGATTGCTCCAACCGCTTGAGATTCCAGGTTGGAAATGGGAGCAAATTTCTATGGATTTTATTGATGGGCTACCAAAAACTAGAAAGGGTAACGAAAGCATATGGGTGATTGTCGACAGACTGACAAAGTCCGCTCACTTTATTCCAGTCAAGACCACTCGTACAGCTTCGAGTTTGGCCGAAATATACATGAGGGAAGTTGTTAAACTTCATGGTGTACCATCTAGTATTGTATGCGATTGGGATCCTATTTTCACCAGTAAATTCTGGAAGGCATTTCAAGATACCTTGGGCACCAAACTGAATCTGAGCACAGCATATCATCCTCAGACAGATGGTCAAACTGAGAGGGTGAACCAGATTTTGGAAGATCTTCTCCGAGCTTGCATTATCGACTTTGGTGGATCTTGGGAAGACCATCTTCACTTGGTTGAATTCACTTATAATAATAGCTACCAGGTAAAGAATTTGAATTTCAAATTTGAATAAGTATATTTGAATTAGAATTAATTATCCTGTATAAACCAGGCGAGCATTGGTATGGCACCATTCGAAGCCTTATATGGACGGCCGTGCAAATCACCAGCTTGTTGGATTGAGTCGGGAGATCGATTAGTGCTTGGACCAGAAATGATTATGGAAGCTTCTGAAAAAGTCGAAGAAATTAGGGAGAAGATAAAGACGGCACAGGATAGACAGAAAAGCTATGCCGACAAAAGGAGAAGAGATCTCGAATTCGGTGTAGGAGACAAAGTATTTCTAAAGGTGTCGCCTTTGAGGAATATTGTTCGATTTGGAAGGAAAGGGAAATTAGCTCCCAGATTCGTTGGTCCGTTTGAGATTACAGAAAGAGTTGGAACATTGGCATATAGAGTTACATTACCAGAAAAGTTCGCTGGTGTTCACAACGTGTTCCACGTCTCACATCTTCGCAAGGTTGTACACGATCCATCTATGACCATCCCTACTGCTCAGTTGGATGAAATAGTTATTGAGCCTGACTTGACTATTGAGCGAAAGCCACTTCGGATAGTTGATCGTGAGACAAAGCAACTCAGAAGGAAATCGATAAATCTCGTCAAAGTACAGTGGAGTGCAGATGAGCGGGATTGCACGTGGGAAACTGAGGATAGCATTCGGGATTCAAACCCCGAACTATTAATTCCAGGTATTATTCAAATTTCTTGAAATCTATCGTGACTTTTCTACTTATTTCATTTCTACTTCACTCGTCTCGTTCCTTTTCGAGGACGAAAAGTTTTGAGTGGGGGAGATTGTAACGACCCTAAAATTTCGACCAGATTTAAAATTTTAAATTCATCGTTTCAATAAAATTTTTGAAATTTTAAACGATCTAAATTTACGTCCAAACTTTATTTGTGACATACGTCTAGTTAGATAGGGATATAGAAAAAGTTTCGTTGAAAAGTATTACAGTAAAGTCCGTTCGCGTTTTACTGTATATCAGTCCACATAAAGCTGCGTAAAATTTATCTTCCAAATCCAAATATTTTACACAGTCCACTTGTAAAAATTATTCTGATCAAGGTTTTATAATTCGTTTCGTCTAAAACTGTTATCGCCTGCTCCGTTTATATTATTTTTTTGCAAATGTACAACTCAAGCGGCGTAAATGCAAATTTTATAAAATCATCGTATCACAATAATCTGTGTACCGTTGGAAGCGCATCGTCACACCGATCATAACGGTATATTTATTTGCGCGAATCGGAGTCCGACAACATCCGTCGCGTTAATTTAATCGCTCCAAACGGTCCGGGTACACAAATTGCAACCCAAAAATCTTTAACCCGTTCACAAAAGAAAGTTGAAATAAAGTCAGCTGATGTATTTAATTGGGTAGTTGGAAGCTGGGTGGTTACTCTGGAAATTGATGTGGACGTTGGGAAATGAAAAGCTGTGAGGGATTCGAAGCATCAAAAGTAAAAAGTAAATTTAAACTTAAGCAACGTATAGTTCATTCCTTCATTTCATTTTGCTCCACTCTCACGTCTACAGGTACCCACTCTTCCATTCATCTTTATTCCTCTTCCCTTCATTTCTTTCTCCCTTTGCCATTTCCTTCTCTTTTAGAATTTTGCAAAAGAAAGAAAATATGCCTCAACCCACAGCCCCAACCGCCTGCAGCTCATTCCAACATGTCCCAGACCCTCTGCCCAGTCCCCCACTTGACCTCGCCCAGACCCCTGACTCCGCCTACAGTCCCTTCGTGCCACCCAGTCCGCCACCCACAACGCCTACAGTCCCTTCGTGCCACCCAGTCCACCACCCACAACGCCTGCAGCCCTCCGTGCCACCCAGTCCGCCACCCCACAACCCCTACAGCCCATCCGTGCCATCCTCCGCGCCATCCGGACCCAGACGCGCCACCCAGCCCCTCCGCGCCACCCTCCGCGCCACCCTCCGTGCCACCCAGACCCTCCGCGTCACCCAGTCCGCGCCCACGCGCCTCTGCCCAGTCCGCTTTCCTGCCTTCCAACCACCTGCCTCCGCTCCCACGGACCCACCACCAACCTGACCCCAACCGAGACCCCTCTGCCCCGTTCGCCACCACCAGCCTGACCCCGTCAGCCACCACCCACTGTTCGCCAACTGCCAGCAACCCGTCCCCATGCCACTGCCTCCGAACCCTGCCAGCATCCCGCAGACCATCACATCTCCGCACCACCAACAGCCCACTGCCGAGCCACTACCCAGCTGGCCACACGCGTTGATTCAACAAACGATGGTCATCGCCTTGGTCATCGCCTTGTCCGGAGATAGTGTTTGCTGTTATATATTGCGTATAGCGTTGTTTATATGTTGTCTAGTTATTAATATACAACGTTGTCTTGAATTTTCAACTGCTGATCCGGAATCTCAAGCCTAGGCTTCGTCTATTTTGTCGTCATACCCTGCTTCTTTGATTGGTATGAATATATATGTACAATCTATACATATATCTTGTATTGAACAAATCGTAATTGAATTATTATTCGCTTGCAGTTTGTTGTTCGTTAGTGTTGTGCGTGTTCGTGCCTCTTATCTAGCATCTACGTGCTTCGTCGTCAAACTTCTTACCACGCAAGGTGAATATTTTCTATTCACGACTCAAAGATCTATTATACTATGATAATTAGATGTTGGATGTTATGAATGATAATTTGGACGTTAAATGAATTGAATGTTAAAAATTGAATTGAAGTAGTATGTTAAATAGTATGACGTCAAATTTGCTATGTGATATTAAATTTGTTGTTATTGTAACTGATAATAAATTTGAACTGAATTTGATATAGAATAGATATAAAAATTCTGAATGACATATGTTAACCTTGACCCCTTATATGATGAATATTGATTAATTAAATTGACCCTTTAAATTGTTTGACACGTAGAATTTGATAAATGTCACTTTGGACTATTGAACGTATTGAATTAACCGTTGTAATTGAAATTGAACGACCAAGCGAAACTGAAATGTTATAATCTTTAATCTACATGAAATGATAGTGTAGATTCTAGAAATAGTTATATTAATTGGCGTAAATAACAAACGCGAATTAATACGATTATTTCGGGATTATTTGAATTGTTGAATTGTTGCAAATGGATGCTATTGCTTGTTTATTTACTTTGACACCATCCCTGCTATCACACTGCAAGTTCCCTTTGTATGTTTTGATTTTTGAATTTAAATAGAATTGGGTTGAAATGATAAATACCCAATTGAATGAATTGGCCTAGGATAGATAATTAAAATAAGAAACCGAACGGTCAACAAAGAACGTTTTGAAATTGAGACTTATTTGGAATTATGGAATGAACTTAGAAAACTGTATGGTAATTTGGTAACGTTAATATAAATGAATTTGTTTTGAAATAAATAAAATGATTTTATTAAATTGAATAAATGAATTTGTTTTGAAATAAATAAAATGATTTTATTGAATTGAATAAATGAATTTGTTTTTAAATAAATAAAATGATTTTATTGAACCGAATAAATGAATTTGTTTTGAAATAAATAAAATGATTTTTTTTAATGAAATAAATGAATTTTCTTGAAATAAATAAAATGGATTTTATCGAATTAAATAAATTAGATTTGTTGGAATAAAGAAATGAATTTAATTGAAATAAATGAGAACGAATTAATATAATGAATTGAAACGGATTTGTGAATTTATTTAGTTAAATAAAGTGTTTTGACAAAGTTAATCGAAATGAGATTTAAGAAGTAAATAGGTTAGAAGATAAAGTGATTTAATTTCGAGTTTTGATAAATGAATAAAAGAAGTTTTGACAAAGTGAATGTAGTAAATGAAATTGATATAGTAATGAACCTAGGAATGTAAATACGAAATTAAAGAATAAAAATTGATTTAACGAGTTGAACTAAGATTGACTATTTCATGTAATCCATGAATTCGAATTGATATAATTAGTGAAATGTTGATTTAACGTGAATACTTAAAATTTTGATAACAAAAAGGGCTTGAACTAGAATTTCTTTTCGAAATATGATTTTAGAAATTGAAACGAATCGAATTATGAAATATCAAATTTGGAAGTCAAATTTGCAACTTGACCTTTGGATTTGATTTGTTTTAACTTTAATAAAAAGGGTTGACTGTTGGGTAATTAATACGTAGTTATTAAAGAGACCGGGATCAGATTATGGACATACTCTCTGTCGATACCGAAAACCACTTTAATAACTAATATACGCGAAGTGTTGATCCAGAATGAAGTGGATGGTTTGATGAATGCGTTGACTGAAGAAAGAGAACGATTTTTGGATGACCCCTGACATGACTAAAACAGGAGCCGTGCCGGGCCATTGAGGATCGCCATCTCTAGCGGACACACTTCTTCGATACCTTATCTATTACTTATGTGATTCGATTTGGGTGCACCCCTTGATTTGGAAGTGTTGTTTCGCGGTGTTGGGGTGGTAGCTGCTATGCCCAACATCAGTCCGGATCAGGCAACTACTAGTATCCTAGTTGGTATCGCCTCATGTACCTTGTCATACTAATTATCCTATCGCGACAACTACGATTTTGTTTTGTGTTATACCTATGGGGTATCCTCTGATAACCACCGGTTTTGGTGGGAATTACGGTGCTGTATAGACTATGGCATTATAAACAGGTTAAGAGGTGTATGGGCCCTGCTTAACCCTACTTTAATATCTTACTTTATGGATTAGACATTATCTACTTAGCGTATTCTGTAGGTAGTTTACCGATCCCTTAATGATGTTTATATTCACCTGTGAGTTATGGACTTTATTATATGCATTTGATTATCCTGTATAAGATTTTGAGTCCTGACTCGAGTGTTTCTTTTGCATATGCTCGGGTCAGTCTGAAGCTATTCCGTTGCTGGTCAAGGTTGGTCGAAGATGCTGAAGGCTTAGCTTTTATCTATATCATTTTATTTCCAGTATTTGATGTACTTATGTATTGGACATCTTGTATCTCTTTTCAGTCGCTTTATGTTGAGACATTGTTGTATTCTCTGTAGTAGCTTCATGAACTACTATTATGACGATGTATTTTCCGCTGCATTATTCTGTGACTGTTCTGAGTCTGTGATGTTGTATTGATTCTCATTTACATTTATGTATTTATAATCCCATAATGTTCTGTGTTTTGTATTATTTAAGTTGACAAGTGTGGATTATTGTCAATTTAAATGGTCCAAATATACGGGATGTTACAGGTTTGTTCTCCAATGGTGGTCAATGGAAGGATGATTAGTAATATATCATATAGTAGACGATTAGTGATAGGCCATACAATAGACAATTGATATTATATCGTGTGGTGAATGATTAGTAATATACCATATAGTAGATGATGGATACTATATTGTATAGGAGGTGATTAGTAATATCTCATAGTAGACGATTGATACTATAATATGTAATAGACGATTAATAGTATATCGTATAATATATAGTTTTAGAACGAATAGTAGGTGGTACGGTTCATTTGTTGTGTTTCGTATGCTTGTGTAAATTGCTTGACGTTAGAGGTGGACCTAGATTAGGATTCCGATACCACCACTAGTCTCAAGTGAGTGTAGTTTTTACCTAACACTAATATGGTAGGACATGCCTCACATTTCACTATTGTGCATGCCAGTTTTTTGTCACAACATTATATTTGTGATAGACTGATTTTAGGATCCAAGAAGAAAGAAAGGTTAGGTATAATTCCCTATCGTTTAGGAAGAGTTTACTTTACTTGTTTATAGCCAATACAGATTACCCTTGAGCCATGTTTGAGGAAAAGGCCGGCTGTGATTTAGTTACCCTTGCTTATTTGTATATATTTTAATATACAGTATTCTGAAATAGTTTCCTCACACCACACTTTATGTCTGACTTGTGTTTTTTCTTTGTTTTCTTATGTCATGACAACTCACGAGTACTCAACTGAGTAGTTTGAGAGTCATATGCTTTTGGGGATAGCTTACAGGATGCAGCTGGAGCATTTTGGAGGCGTAGCATCAAGATGTTGAGATATATATACTTGATAGATTTGTAGTACATGACAGACTTATTTATTATATACGAGACTATTGTATTAGATATTTATTCAAAACTCCATTCTTATGGGAGTTGATGTATTCTGATTCTCTGTATTGATATTTATTTATCAGTTGCTTTCGCTAGTGTGGTCTCTTATATATTGTCATCTTATTATGTTCATGTATATTCAATATATTATTTATGTCATTCCGTTGTGAAATCTTATCAATGTCTTGGTTTAGTGTTTTGTTTTAATTCTTACCCCGACGGACTATTTTTTATGGTATTCGAGAGTTAGATGTTGTCTTTCACGTTAATTCACGGTATTACAAAGGGTAGGTTGTCGCATTCGGTATCAGAGCTTAGGATTAACACTCGGATCAAGTAGACCAATTTGAGTTAATCAATTTGGAAGTAGGAAATACGTTGAGAGAGCGTACTTGTATTTTTCTACTATATTATACTGTATATACCGCTTGCCTTTTGGAATTAAATTATTTCTCCCACTAGTTGCTAAGGTGATTTCGTTAGGCTATCTGCATGAGCAGATGGAATACATAAGCGACTGCGAATAGGGCATTTGAGATACCTGATTGGTTTAGAGACTATTAAGCTAAAGCAAATGATGTTCCATCACCCATGAACATTTCCACCAGATTGTGGTTAGTGCCTGAAGTTGTGTGCCCAATAGGACATCAGTACTTCTAACTCCTCTAGCTTTATACTCTTTGAAGCAGTGTCAGAATTTCCTTAGCCTTGGAAGGAAGCTATGTCTGAGTCCGGAGAGTATTGTTAAGGCACAGTCTTGGACACTTGTTTGAGAAGGCTTCCATTAATGTAATTCTAGGGGATATTTTCTTAAGGAAGATTATTTCTTGGAATTTGGCAAAGGGAGGCTTTGGCTAGGTAGGATGTAAAGTTGTGTGGCTAATAAGTAGACCTGTAATTTAGAATTTATTAAGGCGTTGCTTTGGTTCTTAGTTTATTTTGAGATCGAGAAGAGCATGCAGCTTGAGCATTCCATCCATCAAGAGCAGGACAAGTTGTCAGTGAAGGAGTGATGACCCATTTAACCTATTTTAATGTTTGAAGTGGTTAATACTCTGTTGTTGTTGGCAAAGAGATTTTCCTTACGTCTTAAGCATTGGTTGGGGATTTATTGCTTAGCCTTATCCCTGTTAGGGTCCACTTTTGAATATCTCGTTGGGATGGTTCTCCTCAATGAGAATGCCCACGAGATGCCATTAAGGTAATGAAAGTGGAAAGCAACCGAAACTCCAACCGAAGCATAAAGACCATGATTCAAGGAAGATCAAGCTTGTTCGAAAATGAAAAGCTGGCCTAGTATCTCACCCCTTTGACATATGGGAGGCATTTTGCTTTGAAATGTCGCCCAGCTAAAGGGAAGCATAAGTGCTTTAATTGCGATCAGCTTGATTACTTGAAGAAGGACTGACCTGCATTTTCAAAGGATGTGTAACTGATGATGAGTTGTGCCTTTTAGGCATTACTAGGTCCTGATGAGCTTACGGCTCAGGGGAATCGAAAGGAACATATGAAGTGAGGTATGCTCTATTTTTGGGAACTCACTTATGTTCCTTTCGAGACTTGAGAGGTATATTTTATCTATTGCTAATTACTCAGTAAATAGGCTAAACTTGACACCTTTCACAGTAGGTAAATTCTTTGATAAAGATAAACCTTGTATGAGTCACCTTAGTTGCAAGGCTGAGGTGAGTGACCGAAGTGGTACCGTTTAAACTTGATGCATGAGCTTTCAAGTTGAGTAGGTTCGGTTGATGGAGTGTGACTTAGATTTATATCCAGGTAAGGTTTGGTGGATGCCCAGTAATGAGAAAAGACCGAGTGGATAACTTGTAGGCATTAGTCTACAGTCGTTCATGTTATAATTGTTTTCTTTATGTCAGTCAACCTCAAGTGACAGGAGTAATCCCATGTGCGAAAGGACATTTTCTAAAGATTGGCCCACTCATGTACTAGTTCTTAACCTATAGTTCGAGCGTAGAGTTTCTAGGTGATAGGCACCAGTTAGAAAAGGGTTTTTCACTTGACTTTGATAGACGAGCACTTGAGTCGGAGTCTTGGGATGATTGGGAGATTTTCGAAGCACGACCTTAGTTATGCTAGGAGATTTCAGTAGTTAGATCAAGGAACCGAATCGGGGTTCGCATGGATGGAGTTAAGTGGCCGACCCTAATTCAAAAAAGAATTCTTATGAGCAAACAAAGGGTTGAAATGGGCATTATGTCATTTAGAATGAACTTTATAATTATAAAATTTTAGTATAAGATAATTATTATTGTGTGGGAGAGTACGGGGAGAATTTCTCGACTATTTTTATGGAGATTCGGATAATTTACTAAGTGACGAGATGATACTTGCCTAGACGGGTATCATAGTGCACTTAGTATATTGTCTTTATTAACATTGTATGGTCCAGGTGGATTTGAACCCGAGCAAACCCAAGCAATTGTAAATGTTCATTTAATAATGATTTAATCGGTGTAATTTTCACTTCTTGAGAATGAGTGTTGTTTGGTAGAAAAGGAAAGCTAAGGCATTGATGCTGGATTTATTCAAGAGTTTTGAGACTCGAGGATCCTGCATATCATATGGTTTTCCTCTTTATAGCCAAGAGGTGTAGTAGTTGTTCGTAGTAGAGGTTAAGGTGAGATCTATACGAGCCTATTGCATTATGATGCGACTTGAAGTCTATGGTATATTTAGATACTGACTTATTCTGGTTTGTTCTCCAATGGGTAATCAATGGAAGGATGATTAGTAATATATCATACAGTAGATGATTAGTGAATTTCCATATAGTAGACAATTAATATTATATCATATAGTAGACGATTAGTAATATGTCGAATAGTAGACGATGGATACTATATTGTATTAGTAATATCTCATAGTAGGCGATTGATACTATAATATTTAATAGATGATTAATGGTATATTGTATAATAGATAGTTTAAAAACAAATAGTGGGTGGTACGGTTCTTTTGTGGAGTTTCGTATGGTTGTGTAAATTGCTTAATGTTAAAGGTAGACCGAGATTAGGATTCCTATAACACCACTAGTCTCAAGTGAGTGTATTTTTTACCATACACTCATACAATTGGATGTGCCTTACATTTAACTGTTGTGCATGCTAGTTTTTAGTCACAACATTATATTTGTAATAGATTGATTTATGGGTGCAAGAAGAAAGATTAGGTATAATTCCCTATAGTTTAGGAAGAGTTTACATTACTTGTTTATAGGTATTCTGGATTTCCACTGAGCATGTTTTTGGAGAAGGCCGGCTGTGATTTAACTGCCCGTGTTTATTTGTATATAGTTTTAATATACAGTATTCTGAAATAGTTCCCCTCACACTAGACTTTATGTTTGACCTACGTTTTGTCTTTTTCTGTTTATGTAATGACAACTCTCGGATACTCGATTAAGTAGTGTGAGAGTCATGTGTTTTTGAGGATACGCTTATAGGATGCAGTTGGAGCATTTTGGAGGCATAGCATTGAGATTTTGAGATATATATACTTGATACATTTGTAGTACATAATAGACTTATTTATTATATATGAGACTGTTATATCATATATTTATTCAGAACTCCATTCTTGTGGGAGTTGATGTATTCTGATTTCTGTATTGATATTTATTTATCAGTTTCTTCTGCTGGTGTGGTCTGTTATATATTGTCATATTATTCTGTTCATAATATGTAGTATACTATAAGTTGTCATTTCATTATTAGATCTTACTGATGTCTTGGTTTAATGTTTTGTTTTTATTCTTACCTGACAGACTATCTTTAGTGGTATTCGAGAGTCTGACATTGCCATTCGA
The DNA here is from genome assembly GCA_030737815.1 of Allium fistulosum. Lineage (NCBI taxonomy): Eukaryota > Viridiplantae > Streptophyta > Magnoliopsida > Asparagales > Amaryllidaceae > Allium > Allium fistulosum. The sequence continues at coordinate 930,943,659 of CM060906.1, forward strand.
TGTTGATTTAGGGTACTACGAAGGGCGGGTCGTCACAATCGGAAGTTATCCTTCCTGACATTGCTAGTCTTTGGGCAGTGTCGGATTCCTAAAAGACCGGTTATTTCCTCCAAACGTTGGAGGTATTCGAGTTATGCTAGATTCTTCAAGTTAGGGTTTGAAAACTTAGTCGAGCACCTGCTTCTATCTATAGAATCTGGTGCGTCGAAGATTTGATTTCAGAAATGCCTTCCCTTGTCGCCTATCTCTAGGCAATGATAAGTTCTTCATGTTATCACCTACTTTTGGACAACGCCGAATTCCGAGGAGTTTGATTCTCTTGTGGATATGACAGACTGAATCTTTTAATGTTGCTTGGGCAAAATTGGTGCCTAAGAGGATAAACCAAATTCCTTTCCAATTCCACAGTTATTCGAAGTACTAAATTGCTTAGCTTTGTTGTGATTGCCAAAGTACTTCGCTCGGCTTAATAAAACTATGGTGTATCTTGATTTATCCAACTCCGCGGCTGTTTTCTATTCGAGCTTGGTAGAGCTCATCCTGTGCAAGTGTTAGTGTATGTGCTCCCTACTTCATAGGGCTGCTCACTTTGAATACTAAATTTAACTGGATTGAAGCTCTTTGTAAAGAATCAAGTACTCTGGGCAATTCTCTTGGTTGTCCCCCAGTGTCCCTGGATGACTTATTTATGAAAATAGAAAATTAGAGATTAGTTGTTTTGGGCCACCCGTTCAGTTGCCCCCATTCCGGGTTGCATGGTAGGCCCCAATCTCCAGGAACCCGTGGTTTTGATGTTTGATTCTGAGTATTCTATTTTGACTGTGATTGATTCCTTCCAAGCTCGGTATTGAGGGTCCATCTGTGTGTTAGTTTCTATCTTTAGAGACCTGCAGACAACATAATCCCTTGGATTTTCTTTCCATATTGCCGATATCCGGGTGATGTGGAGTTTTGGGAGGTGGTATTGATTTTTTTCAATCCTACAACTGATAAATTTCCTGATGTTGCTAAAGCAACGTCGGTACTTAGGAGATTTTGACAAACTATTGATATACTGGGGTAACATCGTTGATTTGGAGTGTACATGAACGCAGTTCCATTGGTTCAAGCAACGAAGGAACATGTACTTACTTGGAATGCGGTTCCATCGGTCCAAGAAGCGAAGGAATGGAGCACACTTGAACGCAGTTCCATCGGTTCAAGCAGCGAAGGAACATGTACTTACTTTAGATGTGGTTCCATCGGTCCAAGAAGCGAAGGAATGGAGCACACTTGAATGCGGTTCCTTGGTTCAAGTGGCGAAAGAATGGATGCCTACTTAGGCGCAGCTACACTAGTCCAAGAAGCGAAGGAATGGAGTGCACTTGAATGCAATTCCATTAGTTCAAGTGGTGAAAGAATGGATGCTTACTTGGACACGGTTCCATCGGTCCAAGAAGCAAAGGAATGGAGTGCACTTGAATGCAGTTCCATCGGTTCAAGTGATGAAAGAATGGATGCTTACTTGGATGTGGTTCCATCAGTCCAAGAAGCACGGAAATGGAGTACACTTGAATGCAGTTCCATCGATTCAAGTGCGAAAGAATGGATGCTTACTCGGACATGGTTCCATTGGTCCTAAAAGTGAGGAAATGGAGTGCACTTAAACACAGTTCCATTGGTTCAAGTGGCAAAAGAATAGATGCTTTCTCGAACGTGATTGCATCGATCCAAGAAGCGAGGGAATGGGGCGCACTTGAACGCAGTTCCATCGATTTAAGTGGTCAAAGGATGGATTCTTACTTGGATGTGGTTCCATTGGTCAAAGAAGCAAGGCGTGGCTTATGAATGCATGCAAAGGTTGGGACTTCCCAATGTTGCTAGAGCAACATCGGTTCTTAAAAGGCTCGGATTGATTTTCCATGTCGATCCGGCGGTTTGAGTCTATTTGCTTCCATCGACTCGTTGGGTTACTTTCAAGAACATGGCTCCATTGGTTCAAGAAACGACATGAAGCATATGGAGTGCATGCAGGGGTTTGGGCCTTTCCGGTGTTGTCGGGGCAACACCGGTTGTCAGAAGGTAGAGATCCATTTTCCCCGCTGACCCGGTGGTTTGAGCCGATTTGACCGTCAACTCGGCGGTTTAGCTTTCAAGAATGCAGTTCCATTAGTTCAAGAAGCTAAATAAATTTGCTGATAAAATAAAGAGAGAGAGGCAAGTCCAACCCATTTACAATGCCCCTAGTGTCCCTGGGTGGCTTATTTGCGAACATAGGAAATACATAGGTAGAGCCGAGTGAAGTTGCATTGCATTCAGATGTTTCTTCATTCTTGAATGACTAGTGAATGACTAGTCTTCTTTTAGTTTGCCAAGTTCCCTCTCTGCTGGGTCCAGGCACTATCCCTTGAGAAGTTGGATCCTGGGGCGTCATAGTTCCCTCGCCATTTTGTGGTTTCTTAACATATTATTGGAGTTTGTTGTTCCTTATTAACTCCTCAATCACATCCATCAGATACTGGCATTCATTGATTTTATGTTCTTATGTCTCATGGAAGTGACAGTACTTCCCCAGTTGCTTCTGTCGCTCAAAGGCTTCCTTCCTGGGTGGTTTGTTGTAGCGCTTAGTTCCCTAAGATAGATATTCTCCAAATTATTGTTCGACGATGTATAGTCCTCTAGTCTGAATTTCCTTGGGTGTTTCGCATTCGTGTTTCACCGTTCACTAGAGTTTTGGTTTCTCTTTTTTTGGTTTGCATTCTTCCCTACATCTCCCGTAATATCTATAGAACTTTTTCCATCCTGCTTGACCACTACATTGTTATGAACCGACTGCTTTGGGTTCTTATTAGCGATCTTGCCTTCCAAAGTGTCTGCCTCTTCCAATCTCAGATATTGTCTAGCTTTTTGATTAGATTCCTTCATAGCAGTTGGTTGTTTTATCTTAATCCATTTACCAAAATCCATGTCCAAACAAATAGCTCGGACCAAGGCCATAAACTCCATATCCTCATTTGGATTGCTTACTTCGGTAACTACAATGTTGAATCGATTCATAAAGGATTTCAATGATTTGTTGGGTCTTTGGAAAAAGCCAAATAGAGACATCACGTCTCTTGGCTAAGCCTTGTAAAGTCTAAAATGTTCCATGAATTTCCTTGCCAACTCATCAAATGTGGAGATGGATCTTGGTGGGAGTCTAGTAAACCACACTGAAGCGACTCCTTCTAAGACGATAGGGAAACATCTACATCGGACAGCATTCATCGCCCTGTCTCTGTGCATAGCCAACTGTATTTGTACAAGCGTTGTTTAGGCTATGTTATCCCATTATAGGACGGTATAGTGGGCATAGTAATCTTTTCAGGGCATTCTTCCCTTAGGATGTTTTCAGTGAATGGAGTTCGACTTGGCGTATAACCCTAGTCATCGTCCTTTCTGCCTTCACTTTCTTCCATCAAGCGTTTAACCATATCCACAATGTTGCCTCACTAGTCTGATAGTCCACAGGTCGGCTATTAGGAGCTATGCCAAGTGTCTGACTCTGCAAATGGCCTTGGTTTTCAACTGAAGCCTAGGTCCTCCATTCTCTGAGAGAATCACTTCTGTAGAACCTCATTGACATGCAGGTGGGCTTATAGCGGTAGTTTGAACTTCTTTTCCAGCAGTTTGCCTGCCTATATTAGCATTCAAATCCAATTGCTTATCGTCAAGTAGCAAGTCATCTCCGTAGTCAAAGAGGAGCATTGGAACATTTCATGGTGGAGCATTAACTCTAAGATTTGGGTTTACACCAGGTTTAGCTCCAGTAGGCGGAGTACTTCTATTCCCTTCAATAAAACATTTAGTAGCTCCACCAACCATCTCTTTTTTTCTTTTGCTTGCCATCCCTCCTATGCAAGCCTAAGATGGAGGAATTCTCATGTTCCACAACAACGGTAGTTTCTGGTCTAGTTCTTGGAGCAGTTAGTGGTTGTAGTGCAGTAGAGCGTCTATCTTATCCATAAGAGCTTTTTGGCTAGTGGCCATCTTTTAGTTGACCTCATTGACCATCTAGTTAAGCTCTCCTTTAGTCGCTACCTCTTGTTAGTTAGAGGATCCCAAAGCTACATTACCGGTATTGTTTAGTTCAATTTGTTGGGGGTTGGCTTCATTACCGCCAATTGTTGCTCCAATTGATCTCCCAGAAGCACTTTTCTTCCCATCCTCCATTGAACTTCAATTACAAGTCTTCAACCCCTTTTCAAAGTAGAATTTCTGGACCTATCCAAGCCAAAGTTGAGAGCTAGATCTAAGCCTAGGTTCATTGGTTCTCAGTGAAAGCACCAAAATGTTAATCCAAAAAATGGATCAACACCCAGGAGTATGATGTGAAAGCACCAGCCCTGTTAGAACAGAGAAAATATAATGGAGAATGACAAAAAAGTAAATGAGGCATAGAGATTTTTATATTTGTTTGGTTGTTAACCAAGCCTACGTCCACTTTATAACTTTTCTTATCGATTTGAATCATATTACAAAGAGATAGAGAGAGAATTAGTCACAAGTACAGGGGCTAGACAAGTTCTAAGTCCTAGAAATGTTTATAGTTGGTGCCTTGATAACTGTGATGTAGATGAAAGAGTTGAAGAATAGATGGAGATCCCATGTGATGATAGCAGAATCTGGATCCTTTCTTGGTTGCTCTATGGATTATATTTATAGGGGTAGCAGTCATATTAGATTAGAAGCTCATTGCCAGTAAAGTCCAGTGATCGGCTCAAGACAACACAAGAAATATCGTGACTACCCGAGTTAAGGTCTAAATTTAGGGCCGAATCAAGCTATTAGATTCTGTGCCGAATCTAATCCTTAGCCATAGGATGGTCGAATCCTTTTATGTTGAGTTTCATGCTTCTTCTAGATGTCCTTCATGCTATTTTGTAGATTGTTGATGAGTTTTAATCAGGTTCCTTGCTTGACTTGGATTATCATATAGTTTCAACACCATGTCTTGATTCTTGATGATTGTCTCTCTAGAACTCTATGAAACTTCATGAATATGCATATGAAGAGTACGAGACCACTTGTCAAAAGTATGAAGGTGCAAAAAGCTAGCACCTAAATTCAGTGCCGAATTAAGGTCCTTAATTCAGGGATGAATTTAGGTGCTTGGCTCAATCATGATGAAACTTTCCCAAGCCCTTTTTTACCCTTTTCTAAGTGCTCTTGCCAAATTTCAAATCATTTCGATTCTATCTCGATGTTCTCCTTAACTCGGGATGAGTTAAGGTCCTTAATTCGAGGTTGAATCTAATTGGTGGCGCCAAACCACTCCAAACTTTTTCCAAGTCCTACCTTGTGTTTTTCTAAGTGTACATGTCAAGTTTCAAGTCATTTTAATCTAAGACCTTAATTCAGGGGTGATCTAAGGCCTTAATCCGGGGGGTTGATCAAATGCCTTAATTCGGGGGTGAATTAAGGACTTGCCCAATTTTTCAACTAAATTTTCTAAGCTCAATTCTCTAGTCCTTTTGAGTATCTTTGCCAAGTTTATAGTCATTCTGTCTTCATATCGACATTCTAACTCCTATTGACTTCTGCTTGGTTAAAAACCCAATTAACAGAAGGAATATATTCTCATTGGAAGTGGTAAAAGAGTGAATCCTAGAATATCGAAAACTTTTAAGGCATGGTGTTTTCGTTCCCATTTAACTTTCTTGTAGCATTGGATTGGCACATTAGCATCATCTATAAATTTCCTCTATAAAGATTATTGAGTTTTATTGGTGTGGGAGGATGATCAGTTATTCCTTTCCACCTTTTGGAAAATTTGTCCAAATCTCTTGTTATTTCTATTTCAAAAATAGTTCCCTTGGAATGGAATTGTATGACCCTCCTCATTTTTTTTAAGAATAAGCTATCCTTCTTTGGGCTCTTCTTTCTCGAGATAGGATAGTAACTTTAGGTTGGGATAGAGCCTATATGGAACAAATTTATGCTCCACTTATCAGGATTATTAGGAACCACTTATCTCTTTTCTTCCATAAATTTCAAAGCTAACAACCTTAACGTTTACACCTTATGAAATTAATGGTCATATGTGATTTAATAAACTTACCTGGTTGCTTAAGGCTTAAAGAATCCTTGTTCATAGATAGTCGTTACGTTGTTCAATATGGTTATGCAAGATTTGGAAAGTTCTTTAAGGAAACATGCAGATTGGAGTTTATATCCTTTATATGCAGGCTAAGGAAAGTTCTTTATAGTAATATGCAAGGAGTCGGAGGTTCGACCCCTCCTTTTAGCGCCAAAATGTTAACAAGTTTCTTTGTAAAACTAATATGCAAGGGGAAGTTAGTCCAACTCTATCAAAGGCTTGAATAGCCTAATGGAAAGCACAAGAGAAGTATGCAAATGACGGTTCTAATCTAATTACAATAGAAAAGAGTATGAATGTTCATGGCATGAGTCAAGTGTTAGAAGTCATATGCATGCCAAAAATTAACAATTAGTAAAATAGCTTTATTTGATTGAAGTATGATATGTAGTGTTCATTGTTCAAGTCCTTATGTATAAAAGACGAATCTACAATCGACTCTACAAAATCCCCAATTTGATTTATGGTTTACAACTTGAGTATGTAAAAAATGAAATGAGAAAAATGACCCCTCCCTCATATCCATGGGTTCCGTATTTATAAGGGTGACAGCAGCTGGTATGGCTGCCACATACCCTTCGATATGTTATGTGAATTGCTGATATTCGGTATCCCTTTGTATTGCTAGAATTCGACATCCTTTGTTGTACTGATGACATCTTCTTCATATTGATGACATTCGACATCACTTTTCATATTGACGACGTTCAGAATCCTTCTTTGTATTGATGATATGCAACATCCTTTATAATTGTAGACATTCGATATTCTTTATGTCCTTTGAAGTTCAACATCCTTTGTTGCTTGTAAAGATCTAGACTACTTACCGCTTGTGGACGTTTTACAATAGTCATAGTTGTAAAGGTTCAATATTTATTACTTATTCCATAGAGACTCGATATAACCTCTTCATGGCTATGTATTTGATATCTCTTAATAATGTGACACCTCTCTTTACTCCTCATTCTATTAGCACTTTATGATGTAGTGGTTTTAGCAACTCCCTTTGATTGTCTTCAAGCTTTATATCCTTTGCACCGTAGTATCTTGTTACTTGTTGATATTCGACACAATTTTGGGCTTGTTATATGCTCGATATCTTTAGAAATTGTTTAGGACACGATATCTCTTCCTCCTTACATGCTCGACAACTTCTATAGTTGTTGAAGCTCGATACCTTAATGTGATATCTTTTCGATTTTTAAAGTTTCATAGCCTTCTTATTATGCTCATGTTCAATACCTTCTGGGTTTGCCAACTACTTGGAATCTGATACCTTCTCACCATCCCTACTTAAACATTTGGCACCTTTAATTATATAGGATCGACATCCCCATGAAGTTACTTGAAGTTCAATACCCCTTACTGAATGCTTGATTGCATTTCCTTTTTCACACTCGACATCTTGAATTTCGATATGTTCTTTATTGGGGTTTGACACCTTTATTTTTAGTAACAGAAGGCATCGTAAACTTCCTGGGATACTCTTTCCATAATAAGTTTTCGATGAATGGAGTTCTACTGGGCACCAAACCCCAATCTTCATGCTTTCTCCAACTGTTTTTTTCATCAACCACTTTATCATATCAATAATATGCTCAATGCTAGACTAGTGATCCAAAAAACAATTATCAGGAGTTGCGTCGAGTGTTTAACTCCACAAACGGTCTGTTTTGCTTGTTGACATCTAGGTTCCCCGGTCTTTCGGAGAACCACTCCTTTAGACCTTCTTTGACGTCTAGTTGGCTCAGTAGTGGTCGTTAACACCATTATCTTAAATTCTAGAATTTGGTTCAACTACAATGCTAGTGTTCTGGAAATCATCTTTGGAATATGATAAAATGAAGGCTTCGGTCGTAGTACCTTAAAATTCCTTTAATTCAGGTTGGTACTGACCTGATTCTAATCGATATCAATATGAATTCCCTTATCAAGGGCTTGGCTGCTTCCTTCAACATTCCTCCCTACTCTCCAGTAGTCTTCTCCTTCATCTTTTTCTTTCCATCCCTTTTGAATAAACCAAAAGCGAATGAGTTTTCCTTTTCGAACTAAAAGGCGGCGCTTCTCTCATGTTCTTTTTGGGTCTTTGACAAAACTAAGTCAGCAAGGCAATGCTAGCATCCATCTTGCAAAGGAAAGCTTTCTAACTATCTCATATCCATTGACTCGGCTTTGACATCATCCTGTCATACTCCACCCTTATTGCCATCTCTTGAGTAGCAGATAGCTCTTTCAATGTGGTTACCAATTGGCTAGTCGCCTCATCATAATGGGAATTTCAGTCTTTTCCACCAGCAACTGCTCCAGATCTTGTAGATCTCGTTAGTACCATTACTTCCAATATGAAATTCCTTTAGACTTAAGATAAAAACCTTCTGGATCAAACTCATGGATGATCTAATCCACAATAGAAAGTTAGATCAATGCCTGAGAAGCTCTGTTATCGTTGAAACATCAAAAATATTTAGCCAATAAAGTGGCACAACACCCCAATCCGAGTGATAAGAGATAGATCTAACTATATTCAATAAGTAACAATAGAAAATGCATGAATTTGTAGTGGTTCGACTAATTTGAGGCCTTTACATCCACTTTAATCTTATTATGGAATGTTTTTGTCATGAATACAAGAGGTTTATGGTTCAAAACAGCAAAGAACAATAAAACATGGCCTCCTTAGAGACAAGCTCGAGAAGAGAAAGAAGATGAAGAGTAGAATGGTCCAAAATTCCTCTCCAAGTTGCCATAAGCATGGTATTTATAGAGGAATCGCCCAACGAAGTTGCTGGATCGTTGAATACTAGTTCAAACTTAAAAATGTAAGTAGGGAGACGAGGTCCTATGAGTGGTAAAATCATCTCAGTACTGATCTAATTTACTGACTACAAATCATGCTATCTTTTTCCAATTTGTCTTCTTGCTTCGATCCATCAAGTTCCGAGCATTTTTGCCCTAGAAATCAGGTCATTGCCGAGAGATTTTGACACCTTCAGTACTTGTCCTTTCTCTTCAGAGTCATTTAGAGTTGTTCAACTACTCCTTCATAAATGAGTCCCAAGACGATCGCTTTACCCAACAACACAATGACCATAGCTCCAAAGTGAATTGGAGCACTATGATTCATATCGGTATTGACCTGAAAAGAGGTTGGTACCGATCACTTACTTTGGCCTACTTTTCCACTCTAAATTAATGAAGCCTCTTCCATTGTCCTTCCAAGCATGCCTCCAAGTCTTTAAGTCATTCCATACACATCCTGAGGTCTAGATTCATTTAAAAGTCGCTTGGGAAAAAAGTTGGATAATAATAAATATACACAGACACACACTATCGTTAATGAATTTCTTCGTCAACACCAAAAGTGTTAGGAAAGTGGGTTTGGTAAAGAAATTGTTAAGGTAATCATAATCTAATAGGCTAGGACGACATAAGCTCCATATCAAATCCATGAAAGTCTTGTGTATGTTCAATATCAAGGTCAAAGTCATGTCGCATGTCATGTAAGGATCATTAGCTCGAACTATATAGAGCAATCAGAGTCGAGATTATGAGTGCTTTTGGAATTTGAAGCAAGTAATGATGTAGGAATCACAATTCCTTTGGAACCCAAAAGCAAGCCATAATTCAAGTCGTTTTATTCATATTACATGTAATAGTTGAATGTACAAGGTCCTATGTGCAAAGGTACAATCGGCACTAAAATTCCCAAATCGATTCAGGGTTACAAAGTATAAAATGTAAGAGATGAGAAAAGAATGATCGGCCCTTTCCACAATGCCCCTAGGTCCATATTTATAGGGGTAGAGTTGCGGCATAATGCTTGATTCCAGCATTCTTGAGCTTCAGCATGAATACTGCAAGGCGCTAGTTTTGTCTAATAATATCCTTTCGACATTCTTGGATGTGTAGTTGAGCTTTGGCACTACTCCAATAGAGTTGGTATTTGGCACGAATAAGGAGTGACATTAGTTTAAACTTATTCCAACATGAATTGGCATTGATATGGAGCAGCATTGTTGTGGTGCGATACAAACATGTGGCGGCATCATTTTGTACGATGTCGGCCTTGATAACTCCTATGAATGTTGATGTATTTCGGCATCAATATCACTTGTATTATTGTTGGCATTAGTTTTAAGCGATAATAGTGTGAAGTGGTATTGATGAGAAGTGACATTGAGAAGGAGTGGCATTATAACCATCATGGAAATTGATGGATTTCGGCATTAATATCGCATTTTTAGATGTGCGGTTTCTTCTATTGATTGATGAAATGCGACATCTATATAAGCGACATTGATAAGAAGCGGTAGTATTTGAAGGTCAACTCTATCATGAGGTGGCATTGAAGAGGTGTGGCATCAAGGGGAGATGGCATTGATAAGGAGTGGTATTAATGAGGTGTGGCATCATTGAAGGATAGCACTAGGATGAGGTAGTATCAGAAAGACGGGGCATTAATTCTTCTTTATACTTCGGCATTGGCTCATCTTCATACTATTGACATTGGTTTATACCTTCGGCACTACTTGCTGGTACGATATTATGACCATGTCGCATATCTTTAAGATCAATAATAGTAGTAATGTTTGCTATCTTAATGCAGCCTTTATATGCTTAATAATGGTTGCTATTATAAAGGCTTCGACACTTCTTGTAAGGACTTTCATTATCATCTCTTTGAGGCTTTGAGTTTGACATCAAACTCCGCTTAGAAATTATGTGGATGACATTTGCCCCTCCCTCCAAAGTGTAGTGAAAATTTCAAGTCAATAATCTTGAGAATAGAACTAGTTGACTATTAGTAATCCTTGCAGATCTAACCAACCTTTCAAAATTGATCCAATAGGAACTGCACATCTTTTCTTCCACTATAAATAGTCAAGTCTTTTTCCTCTTTCTCCTTTTCCTGCAACTAAAAGCTCAAGCAAGAAAACTTAAAAATCAATGTGCAACATGAGATTCATGATATAATTAAGATAGCTTTTCACTCGAGTTATTACTAAATAACCATAAATTTATTTTCTTACTACGATTCTACATTTATTTGTATACTTTCACCTGGCTTAAAATTTTAAGCCTTTTTATGAATTTCGACATAGATTACTCTATGGTTAAATTATTATAAGGAATTTTAGATCTTAACACTTTTATGTCGTAACTTAACTTTTATGTCATAACTTAAGTAGTCTATAATTAATGTGCTACCTTTTGTTATAGCATATAATAGCCTATTTTTCATTTATGAGCATTTTAAATTTTGTAGAATAAGCAGTACTTCCCTAATTTGGATAGCGACTAATCTAACAAGAGTACCAGACTTTTTCCTTTGAGTAGATCCTTCTTTGGTTGTTGGGGACTTGAAAATGATGGCATAAGGTCATGGCTCTTAGTAGTGGTTGCATATAACCCCTTAACTAGATCCTCTTTTATTCCTGCAATTCTAATTCATACTGTATTAAATAAACTTGTACTGGAATGATTGTTTCCTTGAATGTACTATATATACATTCTTTTGCTTTCTAAAGTATTAATTTGATGCAATATGATACATAATCCTTGGTTTGTCTTCTTAGTATAATTCTAGTTTCTGAACCTGAAATATGTTTCAACAAAGAGGTTAGCAATCTAATAAATTAGAAATTCATTAAATCAAGAACTAGAAAATTATCTGATACTAATTTAAAGAGTAGGCCATAAAACTACTTGACATTAAGAAGATCAAAATTTCGTCTATTAATAAGAAATCCAAAATACCATTTTTTGATAGTAAGAAATCTGGAATAGCATATGATAATAAGAAATCCAGAATACCATCTGATAATACGAAATCCTGCATACCATTTGGCAATAATAAGAAATCCATAGTATCATCTGATAATAAGAAAACCAGAAATCCCTTGATAATAAGAAGAACAAAAAACTATTTAGTAATAATAATCTGAATAGAATACCAGAAATCCATTTGATAATAATAAGAAGACTAGAAAACCATATGGCACTAATAATCTGAATAGAAGACCAAAAATTCATCTGATGATAATAAGAAGACCAGAAAACTATCTGGTAATAAGGAGACTAGATATCCAACTGGTAGTGATAATCTGAGCAGACCTAAAAAAAAGACCAGAAACTCTATATAGCAATTACCTTTTTTCGAGAGACCGATACATTGAATAGCAATGGAGATTCCCGTTGTTTAATGGAATGTCTTTTGTTAAGAGGTATGTCACATTTAAGGTGTTTATTATTTTTTTAGTTTTCTATTGGAGCGAAGTAGTCCCATTCAGCCATTCAGCGAAGTATTTTTGTTCAGCCGTTTAGCTATTCAGCCGTTCAGCGAAGTAGTTCCATTCAGCCATTTAGCTATTCAGCCGTTTGGCCTTTCAGCTTGAAAAAGGTCTAATTACTTTATTGATACTCGTTACGCATACCTTCCTTTGAAGCCTTTCCTAACTTTGGGTTAGGACCAAACCTATTAGAAGTTTGTTTTGATATATCCTTTGGGAAGAAATTATTATTTCCCTTCTAGTAAGGATTTATTCTTTGCTTAATTCCCTTTGCCTCTTCATTGGGCTACAAACTTTTTCATCCCTTCTATATTCGCCCCTTCTTCAGCTTTGCCTCTCTTTGGGCTTTGGATATCTTGGTCCTTTTTCTCTTTTCCTTTATTTAAGCTTCAGACGTCCTAGTCCCTTTTCTCTTCGCCCCTCCTTGGGCATTGCCTCTCTTTGGGCTTTGGACATCTTAGTCCCTTTTCATTTTTCCTTTCTTTAGGCTTTGGATTTCTTCATCCTTTCTTATTTTTGCCTTTCTTTAGGCTTTGGATTTCTTCATCTCTTTAGGAGTTGCTCTGAAAATGCATCAGAGGCTTTGTCCCTCCCTCTAGGAGGTGCTTCGAAAATGCATCGGAGACTTTGTCCCTTTCTTTAGCGCGTGCATCGAAAATGCATCAGAGGCTTTGTCCCTCCCTCTATGAGGTTCTCGGAAAATGTGTCGGAGGCATTGTCCCTCCCTCTATGAGCTGCTCCGGAAATACATCAGAGGCTTTTTAGTAAAAAGAAGTTTTTGAAAAACTTGTTTGTTAAAATGATTTTTGAAAAATCATTATGTCTTAGAAAACCTTTTTCTAATAACAAAACTTCAACTTTTCTGACGTGATATTTCCCTTTGGAAGAAAGGAGTTTTCGAAAAGGAACATCTTTTGGAAATTTTCCCTTAAAATTGGTCTTTCTTTTGAAAAGATTTTGGATATTTGAATTCTTTGATAGAGAAGCCCCATCTTAATGTTGCTAATAAGAAGGTTTTTTGAGCCAATCTCATAGTAGAAGTGCAAATCCTAAATAAAAGGCAGAGTAGTCATGATTCATGAACTAATAGCCTTTAATCGAAAATACTCTCTTCTAATTAGAGTTTTAGTGGCGCTAATAGTCCTCAGTAATTCCAAAAACTTTTATTTGGTAAATATGTATAAGTTTTTTCGTTTTCAATAATTGCTAAAAGCTTTGATAATGCTTTTATCGGCACATGCTAAACAAAACCTTTTATGTGCATTTATTGATGCTAAGAAATATTTTTTGAATATTTTGTAAATCTTCCTTGAAATAGATAAATATGTGCTTTCCCTAATCTATAAGGTAATTGGTAATAATCCTTTTGATTTTTGGAAATATTTTTCTCAAAGGTGTGTTTAATAAAACTTTTGCAATAAAATTGCTTGTTAAAAAATAAGGTTGGTGTATATTACTCCACCCTTGTATGATATGTATAATTGCACTGCTTCAAGTTTTCCTTAGCAAAATGGAATATCTTGTTTGTAAGTCTAAAAAGTCATGATCCATGAACTGATAGACTTTGCAGACAAGAACATGCTTTTCTTTAACAATCACTTCTTTTAGGAGGGTTTTGAGTATTTACCTCTTTCCCGGAGATCAGTTTGCACCGGAGGATTTACTATGATTCAGAAGATTATAAAGAAACCTGTTATACTACATAGATCAGGCCTTGAGATAGAGAGTTATTTTATCTTGGATATTTGAACTATCCTCTTTTATAGAAAACTAGAAATCAATTACGCTTTGACAAGAAAATTCAAAACCTCGCGGCTGTTATTCATAGTAGATTAGTCTTTGTTTTAACCTGTAAAGAAACTCAAATTTTGTGTTAGCACATGATGAATTTCAAGTATAAACCAGCTTAGGAATTTTAATGAGCAGAGTTGGTCCAGTGTGGGCAACTGCCACAAAATTTCACAGTTTGACTAGAATCTATGTTTGAAGTTGTAAAAACTGCTTTTCTCTTATAGAAAAAGTTAAGTTTCAGGTGCTTGGACTATTCTCTTTAGAGCAAGAAATCTTCTAAGTTTCCTTAATGAATTCCTTTAGAAATCCTAATTTGATCATATTCTGAATTATTCCTGCCAAGATGTGGCATTCGTTAGTCTTATGTCTATTTACTTTAAGGTAGGCATAATAATCTCTTCCTACATTTGGTTCAGGATGACTACATATTTTTTAAAAAGTGAGGAAATTTTCGTCATCTTTGCCATGGTGAAAATGTGGGAGAAGGGTTCATTTAAGTCTACATAATCGGGTTCTGAAATCTTCTTCCGACTCTCTCTTCTACTTTCATCCTGTTTTGGCCTTCGTTCGAGTGATTAAAATCAAACTTTTCATTCTTCTCGTTTTGTTGAGATTTCTTCTTGTCATGTTACATCTCGTCCATACGAATGATGTTATCCGCTCTAAAATGAAAGTATTGCTGACCTTTACATCCATGAATATAAAGTTCCTTCCAAAAAGGAGTCTTCTCAATTAGCCCCGAGCGAACTGCCATCAGCTTTTCTCTATCGCTTATATTTTTTGCTTTTAATGCTTTAGTATTAAATCACTTTAGGTATTCGCTAAGCAATTTCCCTGGCCTTTGTTAGATATTAGCTAACACACAAGAATCTATAATCGGATCTCTATACATGCAAAACTATGTCGAGAATTCATAAGAAAAATTTTCCCAAGAGTAGATGGTCTTTCTTGGTAATGCTTATACTATTTGGCAGCTGATTCATGAAAAGTTATAGGGAAGATCCTACAACGAGCACCCCAAAGACGTTATACAAATCCGTTTGACTTTCAAAAGTAAAAAGGTGATCATCTGGATCAGTGTTTCCATCATACTTTAGTAAAGGAATTTTTATGTGGGACGGAATCCTAATAGACATTATTTCCTTTGTAAGGGAAGTTTTCCGAAAACTATAATTATTCCTTGGGTCATGGGTTCCGTTCTCCTTAAGGGCAAGCATATCCTGTGTTATTTGGTTGGGCATATCCCTTTGGTAGGTTTCGTCATCATAATACTTCCTCTTATAGGGCTTATACTCTCTATGCAAGATTAAGTTATTTGATTATTCAAGGTATCTTCCTGCTTGAATTTCTGGATTTTTGTTTTGTCAACTCATTTCGTCCTTGTTGCTTTCTTTTGTTTGCAAACTTAGAGAATGTATTTCCAGTCCCTCATCTTTGGTTTTACTTGGAAATTCCACTTCATCCAGTTCTTCCATAAGCTTAGCCTAACTACTAGCAAGCTTTGTTAAAGTCGAAGGTTGTCCAGCCACTATATTCTTTATATTGAATTTAAAGATGATATTGTCTTCCAAAGTCATTTGTTGTGTGACTTATTTATTTGGGATGTTATTATTTCTTCTGGCTCTCACCATTTTTCCTGATATAAAAGAACTTTATGTAATCTGTTTATGGAATGAATTATAAGGAATCGGAGGTTCAAGCCCTCCTAGCGCAAAAATGTTAATGGATTTCTTCATCAATTCCAAAAGTGTTAGGAAAGTGGGTTTGGTCAAGAAATTGCTAAGGCGATGCTAAGCCAATAGGCTAGGACGATATAGGCTCCATATCGAATCCATGGAAGTCTTGTGCATGTTCAATATCAAGGAAGAAGTCATGTCACATGTCATGTAAGGACCAATAGCTCGAACTATGTAGAGCAATCAAACTCGAGATTATGAGTGCTTTTGGAATTCAAAGCAATTTATGATGTAGGAATCACAAATGCTTTGGAACTCGAAAGCAAGCCATAATTCAAGTCGTTTTATTGATATTCCATGTAATAGTTGAATGTATAAGGTCCTATATGCAAAGGTACAATTAGCACTAAAGTTCCCAAATCGATTTAGGGTTACAAAGTTTAAAATGTAAGAGATGAGAAAAGAATGATCGACCCTTTCCACAATGCCCCTAGGTCCGTATTTATAGGGGTAGAGTTGCGGCATAGTTCTTCATTTTCGGCATTCATGAGCTTCGGCATTAATACTACATGGCGCTAGCTTTGTTTAATAATGTCCTTCGGCATTCTTGAATGTATAGTTGAGCCTCGGCACTGATCTAATAGAGGTGGTATTCGGCACCAACAAGGAGCGACATTAGTTTAAACTTATTCCAACATGAATCGGCATTGATGTGGAGTAGCATTTTTGTAGTGCAATACTAACATGTGGCGGCATCATTTTATATGATGTCGGCCTTGATAGCTCCTACGAATATTGATGTCTTACGGCATCAATATCGCATGTATAGATGTGTGGCATCAATTTGAAACAATAATAGTGTGAAGCAGTATTGATGAAAAGCAGCCTTGAGAAGGAGTGGCATTGTAACCTTCATGGATATTGATGGCTTTCGGCATTGGTATCACATTTATAGATGTGTAGTATCTTCTCATGATAGACAAGATGCAGCATCCATAGGAGTGATGTTGATAAGAAGCGGTAGTATTTGAAGGTTAACTCCAGCATGGAGCAACATTGAAGAAGTGCGACATCGATGTGAGACGGCATTGATAAGGAGCAGTATTGAAGAGGTGCGACGTCATTTGAAGGATAGCACCAGAATGAGGCAGTACTAGAAAGACGTGGCATTGATTCTTCTCTATACTTTTGCATGGGCTCATCTTCGTACTATCAGCATTGGTTTACACCTTCGGCGCTACTTGCCATTACGATATCATGATTATGTCACATATCTTTAGGATCAATAATAATAGTAAAGTTTGCTATCTAATGCCGCATTTATGTGCTTTATAATGGTT
This sequence comes from Allium fistulosum, assembly GCA_030737815.1. Taxonomy (NCBI): domain Eukaryota; kingdom Viridiplantae; phylum Streptophyta; class Magnoliopsida; order Asparagales; family Amaryllidaceae; genus Allium; species Allium fistulosum. Next base: position 930,960,874 of record CM060906.1, read on the forward strand.
GTTATTATAAAGGCTTTAGCACTCCTTGTAATGAGGTTCGATATCATCTCATTAAGGCTTTGAGTTCGACATCATACTCCTCTTAGAGATTATGTGGATAACAACTATTAATAAAGAGAATTCGATGAAAGGATTTCCACTACGTCTTTTTGAAATTTCAAAAATACCTCCATCCATCAATGGAACCTCACCACTGTTTTGCAACCTCCACCATCATCCCCTTGATGACTACCTATCAACGGAATTTTACTACCAATTTGCCACCGACACCCCAACAAAAAACTAGAAATGAAAGTGTTGTAATTACTAAAACTTCTGCACTTACAACATACATCCGTCCAGCCATTTTTTTATCAAATAAAAACTAAATATCTCCACCTATTAAATGCATATACATGTGGTTTATTATATATATATATATATATATTAGATATCACATATGTATAAGAAGGGCTAACATGTATGTTGTGGTGTAAATCCAGCACTTAAATATGGGCATGTAAACCATGTACATTGTATATATCGCATGTGCACATACACACATATGCATATATGGTACGCATATTCATATTATATAAAATAAATATAATGTCAAAATAAAACTTTATGTATAAAATAAAATAAAATATTGATTTTATTTAAAATAAATTTCGAATTAGATTTCATATAAATTTAAATTTCATAGGTCTGATAGGATCCAAAATTGCAAAAAATTCTAAAATTTACATATTTAACCTACTACGTCCTAGCCCAGTCCAGCAATGGTATGTGTTATCCGGGTTTTTAACCCAGCAGGATCCGAGAAAAGACGGAACAACTTTATGGAATTAGAATGCCTTAGGACTCAATCAAAAGGGCTAAAGCAACAAGTTAAAGAAAGCCAAGTCCTATTACAAAAGCAACAACTGAGTCTTATTAAACCAAGAGACCAGCGTCTGTCTAGTCCAATCAGTAGCTAAATACAACTAGCTAGTAGATCGTCATCAAAACAAAGCGACATGCAACGAGAGTACCTGAACAACGTCGATACAAAGCAACAAGAGTATGCCAAACATCAAAGTCCAGAAAAGGTCTAAGTGCATGGATCGCTAGCAATCCATACACTATGGATCGCCAGCGATCCATACTTCATCACTGGGTCGCTAAGGTACACGGGAAGCGAAGAAAGCCAAAATATGCTAAATGTATGGATCGCCAGCGATCCATACACCATGGATCGCTAGCGATCCATACTTATCCATGGACTTTGGCGAGCCAACTAGGCGAAGAAGGGAAAAGAGGAGCTAAATGATCGGCTCGCACGCGAGGTAAACCTATGGATCGCTAGCGATCCATGCTTTTGGCTCGGGTCACGAGCTAAGCTCCACTAGATTGTCCTGTGTCCATCTGTAAGTAACTGACGAACGGGCCTGGCCCAGTAGCTCTCTAATCTTTATAAATACCATACTACCTACAACATAAACGGAATCTTCTCCGGACTGATTGTTGAAGCTCTGCTGAAAACTTTCTTCACTCTTCATCTCCTTCACAACAATCTCCAAAGGGGTTCACTGTGATTCTCTAGTGGATTCCAACTCTTGGGATTCAATCTAGCTAGGGATAATCAAAAGCATTGTAACCAAACACCACTTGTAACAGCAATCAGTCTATAATAAAACTATAGAGTGGACGTAGGCTTCATTAACAGCCGAACCACTATAAAAATCTCTTGCCTTCTTTCTTTTACTATTCTTTTCTATACCTATTATCTGTATTATTTCTCTGTAAGAACAGGGTTGGTGCTTTCACACTCAATCTAGGGCATTGATCCATTTTTTGGGTTAATAGTATGAGGCCACATAGCCTATACGGTCTAATATAGTCATATTAGGGCTAAATATTTAAGCTTACACATTTAGTAGGATGTCTAGAAAAGTGGTGTCTGGGGTGGGTTTGGATAATCAAGTATCATGCCAAATCTAGCTACTAGCCTGGCATGAAAGGTGAATTGAGCCCAAAGGTTGTTCGTAATAGAAAATGCCTTATTTGAATTGGGCCTTAAGCTGATTTTCATAATCACTTTAAAATTAACATTAAATTCTAAATTTTAAAATTAAATTTAAAATAAGAAATATAATATAAATGTTATAATATAATTTTCAAAGATGTTTTAAAATTAATAAATATATTTCAAAAAAATTTAGTATATTAATTAGATTAATAAATTAATTAAACAAATTAAATCGTTAATTAACTAATGTTATGTATATAATGTATACTGATATATGTTGCATTATCTTGAATAATTTGAGATGATGTAAGTATATGTATATGTAAGAAAATTTTGAAATTATCAGGTCGTGGGTTCGATTTCAGTCTGCCCTACTCCCAATTTCAAGGCGCGGTGGTGGGTCCTCGTTAAATCCAAATAAAAACTAGTTGGAGGCATCAAATCTCTACGCTGGGCTAGCTTACTCCCATCCCCACCCCCCGTTTGTGGTCGGACCAGGCACATGGGGGGTTCCTCCCATCCCTTTGATTTCATCAAGGCTCTGGGTTGCGTTTATAAAAGAAAATTTTGAAATTAATAATTAATTAAAGTTGTTTAGTTAAATATATTAATTAAAATTAGGTAATAATAATAAATTACATTTACATAAATATATATATGTATAATATACATATTTAATGTAAAATGTTTAGTTAAATAATATAAAATTAATTAAATAAAATTTAATTAATATAATGTTTACATAAGACTATTATATAAATTAACTAAATTATAAAAGTTATATCATAATTAAAATTTATGTAATATGAATGTATAACTAAAGGTGAAACTATAAGAAACCAAAAATAGACTTAAGAGATAAACACATGCATAAAGAACGTATATCGTGAATTCTGATGTGTCCGACAATTGAATCACAAGGGTATTTCATAAGAAATATGTTATTTCATTAGTCGATATAACTCAATGAAATAAATTAAAGATTATGAATCTTTAATATAAAAATTTTCCTCTACCATTTATATGTTAATAAATTACTTGCATACTCTCTAACTTTTAAGCATACTCAAGCTAGAGATGTTATGTGTAGTATCATTAACATATATAATAGATTAGGTAAGATGGCTATATGTATAAGTTGAGAAAAACCAAGATACATATATTATACTTACGCCATCTGGAAATGATAAATATGACTGAATATTCTATTTTGATTTGTTGAGCAAACTAAAGGTCAAAATGAGACTAGGATAGGGAACCACAGGTCAGGAGTTGCATATGATACAACCGATAAGGAGTTATCCATCATTTGTAAGGATTTGACTTATCGAGCAAACTTAAGGTCAGTATTCTAAGAAAAAGGAGTCCTAACACCCACTAGTGAAAGTCGAAAAGACTTCAATGTTTCATCTTATGTTTTGGAGAAACATAAAAGACTAGTAGGAGAATATTAGTAAAATGTAACATAATGTTTGATCTTACTAATGTTCTAAAAACATCAACTATGAAAATGTCATAACATACTAAATCAAAATTTGCAAAAAAATGTTTACACTCAATTGTTTTCTGAAAATGACCAACTTACTAGACCTAACTATGTTGATTGGCTAAGAGCGATAAAGATAGAATTAACTTATGAACTTTTTTGGTCATCAATAACCAAACCTTCTAAGGATAGACCTACTGACTCAAACTAAGATTGGCCTATAACAAATAGGTCTTGGACCTTGAAATCCCCTAATTTTTCACGTCGTCTACATTAGACAAGTCGTTGTAGAGGCAACATGAAAACATGTCTATCCACAAAATTTTCAATAGTCTCAAAGCTTTGTTTAAGGAACAGTTTTGTTCTCCAAGCCACGAACTTATGAAGAAACTATTCAATACGAAAATGATAAAGGGACAGAAAGTGAGTGATTATGTTCTAATCATAAAAGGCTATATTGATAGACTTCTCAATTAAACATAATGATGGGAAATGAGTTGCAAGTAGATTTGATTTTTGGGTCTCTTACTCCCTAGTACATGTGATGACCGACGTATACCACCGCACCAATAGTATATAAATAGTGAGCTGTTGTCATACCCGGCTTATATAGGATGATCATTAGGGTCAAAATAAATCAATATAACTTATTATATCTCACAGCGCATAGATAAAATATAATATCACAGATATAACAGAAGGGACGGTAATAATAATGTGAATAGACCACATCATCAAAGTATAATATCCACAAAGTTATACATCAATAATAGAGTTTATACAACGGGAACAAACACAAATAAACTATCATGACAATAGTAAAAACCAAGCACTGTCACAGGCTCTACAGCGTTGCTCGGCAGAATAAGCGTAGACTCTATATATGTACATAATACAAGATACCTCCATCCAGCTCATCCTCCAAATAGCTACTGTTTGCATAAAAAATGGGCAAACACCTCCAAGTCGTATGATTTAGTCGATCTTATGTTGTTCTTAATGATTTGGATGATTTATGCTAATATGTAGAAAGCAGGGACTAAGCTGTAAAAGACACACAGATTTATAGTGGTTCAGCCGGAATGTGCCTACGTCCACTTTATATGTTATTCTCTTTTACTGTTCAGATTACAAGTACAAGGCTTTGATTACAAGTGTATGAAAGAAAGTTGTTTGAAAGTTCTGTTCGTGCTTGAGCTCTCCAACTTGTCATATTTCTTGAATTATAGTTTAACGTCCGCTTGTAACACTTGGTTTTTTGTCCCAGGATCGGATGAAGTGGCCAAGACATCGGGTGTTCGGCATTGTCTTGAACAATATAAACTTCTAAGGGCTACCACTAAGCCAAAGCCTCCAACTAACCACCCTGGAGACGTAGTCGGCTACCGTCCTCTTCTCGGAGTTATCGAAGAGGATATCCAAAAGAAGAAGAGGAGTCGCTCCTTGTTGGAATCTCCACCTGATCCTCAGCCCTCGACTAAGCCTCTTCAGGATACCACAGAGGAGAATACTGAGCTTATTCTTTCCCCGCACCTGTCTGAGAATCCTACCGTTACCCCGATAGACCATCCTAGCTTGGCTCGTAATCCGTTTGCGGGTCATCCGGATCTGGATCCGGGTTCTCATGATATTTCCTTTGATGAGGCTACTGGTGAGCACCTTCTCCCTCGTAATCCCATGGTAAGGGTGCTTGATGAGGCCAAGTCCCTGGACCTTGATTTGCTTACCACTCGAGTTGTAACCTTGGGGGACGAAGCTAAGGCAAACATTGACCGGGTTGTTGAGGAAACCAGGAAGCTGATGGGGCATCATGCTCGACTGGTTAAGGCTGGAGAAGAAATCGGTAGTGCTAACATTCGACTGCGTTTAATGGTTTCCGACCAAGCCAAACAACTCGCTGATCAAGCAATCCAGATCTCTCAACATGAGACCGCATCTAGGCAACTAAAGAAAACCATGGAAGAGGTCAGCAGGGCAGAGATGCGGAAAATGGAGGTCGTTTGTAATGAATGGATTGATATGGCTATTGCAACGGTGGATGAGGTTCGGAAAGCGGATCTCGAGCGGGTGTAGGAGTTGTTCGGGGAAACTTGAGGATGCGGAGCTTACTCAAACCAAGCTGAAGGAGGAGATGGAGGCGATGAGAAAAACCTTCCAAGCTGACTGCTCGCGATACCAATCGGAGAGGGATGCCACCATTGCAAAGCTGCTGGCTTCTGAGGACCGAATAAGGGAGTTCGAGGAGAATGAGGGGATAATGGATGAGATGCTTCAAGATATGTACTTTCGCACTTGGAAACAGGGCAACTTATCTTGGATGGATGATTACCCCCGAGTCATGGCCAGGATTTATCTCAGGGCCCTGGAGGAGGCTAAGTTTGATGCAGATAAGGAGGGTGGCATGGCCTTTAGAATGGATGTGGTTACGGCTCAATTCACCAAGGAGGAGAAGGTGGCGGTGAAAGAGGGTATGCGGCTGCTTGCCGCTGAGGAGGTTGGTGTGCAGTTGGAGGATGATGATCAAGGAGCAGATGCTGGTAAGTCTTCTCTTTTAGCTTTTGTAACCTGACTGCTTATCGCTTATTTAATGGATTCTTCTTCTTAATTGGACAGGCGAGACCTCCGAGGTACCTACTACCTCCGGCCAGCATGCTGAGAGTTCTGATCCCGTGGCTAAGTAGATCTTGGAGGGCCGGCAGGATAGAGGTAAAGCTCTAATGCAGCTGACTCCTTGACTTGACCTGGATGTCTTTTTGGTTTGTTTGACATTGCTGTTTACGCTAGCTCTAAAACATTAATGTAACTCTTAGGCTGTAAGTTGTGTTATTGGCAACAAACGACTTTATTCTTAGCCTGTAATTTTTAACTTAAGCTGATTCTGTCGTATTTGACTGTCTTAATTATTTTGATGTGTTGCATAAGAAATACAGCTGTGCACATGCCTGTGATTTTATCGTGTTTGATGCCAATTTCTTGCTTAAGATATAATTTCATACTTTGCAAAGTTAATGTGATGTGCGAATAAATTATAGCTATGTATTTATTTACAAGAGAAGAAAGTACCGCCCTTCATGTCTTAGCTGTAGATGGTAGCTTTGAATGTCTTATATGACTGAGTATGGAATGTAGTTGATTGACCTGTCATCCCATTGTGAGTTCTTATCCCCATCGACGAGCGTCTCCTACTTTGTGTCCTGTACTTTGGGGATCGTTATAGAGGATATGAGGAAAGTTTTTAAATAAGATAGAAATATAAGAAAAAGTAAAACTTCCAATCACGGAAGGCCTGCGATGTGCTTAAGTTCGAGGCAAACAGGTTTTGTAGTCACTTTCCCTAGCTGTGGGTCTTAGAGACATTTGTCACCCATCTTACGCCTCTGCGGGGAGTTTATCTTTTTTACCACAGCCGTACTTAAGACACATCGGAGCGGAGATCGCACACAGTAACTACCCGGGCCATTATGGCCCATAGTCGCGGGTATTATTCGATTTACCATGGCCGGCTAGCGTGGGTGTCGATCGTCAACCGTGAACTACCCCTGGCTGGCCACACCTTATGTTAGGGCTTAAAGTAGGTTCATGGTTGCCGGTGAGCCGAACGCCGTAATGAGCTGCCTCGGCTATAGTCGGCCTTCTCGGTGGCTTATAATCGGCTCATTACAGTTGGCTTTAAGGGCTGATCGCGAGAATTGAGTTAACTCGCAGCAAAGGGATGCTGGAGCAAAAGTGTCTCATTGGCGAGGGCATAGATTCGCATAGTACCTGTTAGGTCTTGTCCAGGTGAGGTCGCGCCGTGATGTGTCTTGAATGGAAATGCCATTACACAGGATTTTGTTCAACAGAAAAGGATAAAGTTAACAAGCAGCCAAGATATAAAGGAACAAGTTAAAAAGAGACAAGTTTTTTAAAGTGGTTCGGCACGAAAATGCCTACGTCCACTGATTCTCTTTGTTAATTCACTTCATTTGGGCAGTACAAGTTAAGAAAAGTATCGACAAAGGTGTTGGATGTTCCATGCCCTCTGGAACACCTCTCCGTCCACAGTTGACAAAATATAAGCTCCGTTGTGGAGATCTTTATGAATTACATATGGTCCGCCCCAGATTGGATCTAGTGCTTCGAGGCGCGGGAAGATTCGCTTGAGGACAAGATCCCTCTCTTGTAAGCTACGATGCTTGACTTTGGAGTTGTATTGCGCTGCCACTTTTTGCTTGTGAGCTGCTACTTTGAGAGCTGCATCATTTCTTCTTCCTCAATTAGATCCAAAGACATATGAAGGAGTTCTTCGTTCTCTTCTGGGTTATAGTGGATCATACGGTGGGAAGGCACTATAGTTTCAACTGGGAGCATAGCCTCTGATCCGTATGCCAAAGAGAAAGGAGTATGCCCCGTTGATGTTTTGAAAGATGTGCGATAGGCCTAAAGTGCCGTAGGAAGTTCATCCACCCATGCGCCTTTTGACTTTTCAAGTTTCTTTTTTATTAGAGTTTTGAGAATTTTGTTGACATCTTCGACTTGTCCGTTTGCTTGGGGATAAGCTACAGATGAGAAACTTTTGTGAATTCCGTGCTCTTGGCACCAGTTGGCGAACTCCTCGCTGTCAAACTGAAGTCCATTGTCTGAAATGATTTTAAGTGGGACTCTGTACCTGCATAGAACATTTTTGATCAAGAAGTTAATAACTTTTGTTGAAGATACTTTATTTAGGGGTTCTGCTTCCACCCATTTGGTGAAATAGTCGACTGCCACTATTGCATATTTGGCTCCGCCTCGGCCCATTGGCAGTTCGCCAATCAAGTCAATTCCCCATACTGCAAAGGGCCAAGGGCTGGTCATTTGAGTAATCTCAGTTGTTGGTAGCCGTAGAATCTTAGCAAACTTCTGACATCTGTCACATTTTTGACGAAATCTAAGGCGTCTTTTCTTAAGGTGGGCCAGAAATATCCATATCGGAGTAACTTTTTTGCCAGAGTCTGCCCTCCAGTGTGATCTCCACAGCTTCCTTGATGGATGTTGGATAAGATTTCCTTGGCTTCCCTTCCAGCGACACACCTTAATAAGGGGTTAGAGAAGCCGCGCCGATAGAGGATGCCCTCTTGTATTGTGTAGCGGGAAGCTTTCCTCAAGATTTTCTTGACTTCGTTACGCCCGTTGGGCAGTGTGCCACTTTGTAAGTAGTCTCGGATGGGAGTCATCCAAGTTTCTTCTTCGGTTGCAGCTATCAGATTCACTTGCTCAAAACTCGGGGTTAGTTGCCTTGAGACGGTCACTATTCCTGAAATGGTGCCGTCTTTCATGCTAGCTAGTTTTGCCAGTTCGTCGGCCTCTTGGTTTTCTTCTCAAGGAATGTGTTTGATCAAATAGTGATCCAATTGACCGAGGAGCCGCTTGTTCTTCCTTAGATATGTTGTGAGCCGCTCTTCCCGAGCCTGAAATTCTCCTAGTATCTGATTCACGATAAGCTGAGAATCACTATGAAGACATAAGGAATTGGCTCCAATCTCTAAGGCAAGTTCTAATCCCTCTATCACTGCTTCATACTCTGCATCGTTGTTGGTGGCAGCGAATTCCAACTTTAGAGCATAGCGTAGCTTATTTCCCCTAGGAGTGATTATTACCACACCTGCCCCTGAGCCTTGTTCGTTTGACGCTCCATCCACAAAGAGATTCCACTTGATGTCTTCTGCTATTTCCGATTGCTCCTTACCTTCGTTGGTAGTGAATTCGGCAATGAAATCGGCCATGGCTTGTCCCTTGATGGCGGTGCGAGGATGGTAGGTGATATCATATTGACTTAGTTCAATGCACCATTTAAGTAGTCGCCCAGAAGTGTCGGGACGATGGAGTACCTGCCTTAGCGGTTGATCGGTCAGAACTCTAATGGAATGAGATTGGAAATAGTGACGCAGTTTCCGTGATGTGATTAGTAGGCAGTAGGCTAGCTTCTCAAGTTTAGGATATCTGGCTTCTGCCCCCGTAAACCTCTTACTTACAAAGTATACCGGCCGCTGCGTGCGGTTGTCTTCTCTCACCAAGGCGGCGCTTAGAGCATGAGATGACACAGCAAGGTATAGGTATAGCTCTTCGCCTTTGTTCGGAGTTGAGAGTACTGGTGGTCTCTGGAGGTGTTCGATTAAGTTAAGGAAAGCTGTTAAGCATTCGTCAGTCCATTCGAACTTTCCTTTGTCTTTCTTTAGAGCTTCGAAGAAGGGGATGCATTTGTCAGTTGCTTTAGAGATGAATCTACTCAGGGCGGCCACCTTCCTATTTAGGCTTTGCATTTCTTTTTAGGTAGAAGGTATCCTGATATCTTTCAGAGCTCGGACTTGTTCAGGGTTCGCTTCAATTCCTCTGGCATGGACGATGAATCCCAGGAACTTTCCTGATGATACTCCAAAGGAGCACTTTAGAGGATTCAGCTTCATTCCATATTGGCGAAGTACTTGAAACATCTCGCCCAGGTGGCTTACGTGATCGTTGGCTTTCCTTGACTTTACCAGCATGTCGTCCACATAAACTTCCATAGTTTGTCCTATTAGCCCCGCACACATCTTGTTGACGAGGCGCTGATAGGTGGCTCATGCGTTTTTAAGTCCAAAAGGCATTACTTTGTAGCAATACAATCCCCGGTCAGTGATGAAACTAGTGTGGTCTTGGTCGGAAGAATGCATAGGAATTTGGTTATATCCTGAGTATGCGTCCATAAAGGATAAGAGTTCGTGCCCGGCTGTGATGTCCACAAGCTGATCGATTCGGGGAAGTGGGAAGCAATCCTTCGGGCAGGCATCATTTAATTTGGAGAAGTCAATGCATGTTCCCCACTTCCCATTAGCCTTCTTTACTAGTACCGGGTTAGCGATCCACTTTGGGTAGATGGCTTCTCGTATGAAGTCATTGACAAGTAGGTTCTTTACTTCTTCATCGAGGGCCGCTGATCGTTCTTCCCCCATACTTCTCTTTTTCTGTTTTACTGGCGCCTTGGTAGGATCGATGTTTAGTGCGTGGCATGCTATGTCTGGGGAGACTCCAGTCATATCGGCGTGCGTCCATGCAAATACATCCAAGTTGTGGCGGAGAAAATCAATGAGTTGTTCCTTCAATTCTACTTTTAGTTGGGACCCGAATTTCAATAGTCTACTCGAGTCGTGTCTGTCCACAGATACAAATTCCATAGCCTCTGCAGGCCGGTGGTAGCCTCCTCCTCTTTGTCCCTGGGGTCTAATTCATTGAAAGGGTCACTGGTATATCGAAGAGGAGAGGCTTTCTTTAGTTGCTATGCTTCCAAACTTTTTGTGCAGAGGGCAATCTCTGCACTCTTCCCTTTATCCTTCCTGTGGTTATTGTGAAGTTCAGTTACATAGCAATCTCGAGCAATGTCCTGGTCTCCCTCTACTTCCCCTATTCCATTGTCCGTTGGAAATTTCATCTTCGGGCACCATGGGGCCAGGACAATTTGGAAGTCGGACAAGGCTGGCCTTCCTAAGAAGGCGTTGTAGGCCGAGTGGTTTTCTATCAACACAAATGTTTGTTTCCACATAACGGAGCGAGGATGACTTCCAATTTCAACAAAGAGGTCCAGTCGCCCGAGGGGCATCTTCGCATTTCCTGTGAAACCGTGTAGTGGTTTATTGCAGGGAAGAACATCCTTTAATGACAGCTTCATTTTGTCAAAGGCATGCTTGAATAGGATATTTACTGAGCTTCCAGTGTCTACTAGAATTCGGAAAACTTCGGCTGGACCGAGCCGGGCAGAGATAACCATGGGATCTGTGTGAGGGTACTGCCTTCCCTCCAGGTCACGCCTACTGAATGTGATGTCACCATTCTCTATCCGCTTTGGGTGGCGTTCTTCTATAATAGAATTGACGCATTCTTCATTGTTTCTAAGTGACTTTCCATACCTTTCCATCTCTGCCCAGCTTCCGTCGACGATGTGTGGCCCTCCCGAGATGGTATGGACCACTATCTTCTCTTGACTGGAGCCGCTGGTGTTGCGATTTCCTCTGCCTATTTCTGGGGAGGGTAGCCTTGGGTTCTCATTGGCAGGAACTGGAGTCCTGTTCTGACCTTTTACATAGCATTCTAGTCTCCTTCTTCTGATGTGTTCTTCAATCAAGTCCCGGAGATGATGGCATTCGTTGGTATCATGCCCATGGGATTCGTGGAAGCGGTAGAATTTTCCAGACTTAATTGCGTTATCTGATTCCTTCTTGTGCGGGGGGCGTTTGTATTTAATTTCGTCTTGAGTGGCCAGGAAGATGTTTTCGATCGTTTCATTCAAAGGGGTGTAAGCGTCAAATCTCGGTCCTGGCCGATATAGACGCTTTTCTCCCTTCTTGCCCCTAGCATTATCTCTAGAGTAATTTCTTCGAACGTCCTTTGCTACAGCGGGCGTGTTGCCGTGAGCTGCCTTATTTTGTTGCCCTGACTGCACTTAGTGGCAGCATCTTCAAGTCTCATATATTTCCCAGCCTCATGGAAGAAATCGGGTAAAGTAGCTAGTTTTTCCTTTGTCAATCTTTTAGCAAATTTAGTATCTGGATGCACCCCACTACAGAGGGCCATTAAGATAAGCTTCTCATCGGCATCTTGGACTGCGGCCGCTGCGGCATTGAATCGGGTTAGATATTGCTGCACTTTCTCTCCAGGTTTCTGTTTGATACTGGATAAGGAATAAGCGTCCTTGGGTTGCTCCACATGAATGCGAAACTGGCTGATGAACTTTTCTTTCAACATCTCCCATGAGTTGATGGATCCTTGGGGTAGATGGCAGAACCAGGAGGTAGCTAGATCTGCTAAGAATAGTGGAAAGCATTTGCACAGTACTCCCTCTGTTGCTCCGCTCATGAGCATATGTTGTGTGTATCTCTGTAAGTGTACAACGAGGTCAGAGGTTCCCTCGTAAGGTTCCATTGTTGGCATTTTCCATTCTCGGGGGGTGATGACAATCTCGATATTGCGGGCGAAAGGGCTGGTTACCCTCGCGCCTATCCCTCGATCTCTTTGATCCCGTTGGATGCACTCTCTGAACAAGCGTGCCATCCTTTCATCAGAATTTGGAGCGGATAGAAATGAGTTCGGTTCTTCTCTGTGGGATTGATTCCGTCCAGATGACTTATAGGGATGGTATCATCTATCATTCCTAATATTTTACAGTGGCTGTCTTTGGTCTTCTGAGAGCATGCGAGGGTCAGCCACTGCTGGCCCTTGCCTTGATCTTCCCCTGCTGGGTTCTGATCTAAGCACTTCCTCGGGTCCAACTTCGGGCTGGACTCTAGCTCGGCCCCGTTCATTGGCGTTTCCGTGGTTAGGCAGCATGACAGGCTCAGCTACAGTTGACCTTCGCTTGGTACCTCCCCCGTTGGGTTCGGTTCCAAGCGTTTCCTCGGGTCGGCGTTCGGACTGAGTTCGGTCTCGGCTCCTACCATGGCCGCTTCTGTCGTTAGCTTCTTCGAAGAAGGAAGATCTTTATTGCCTCCGAGATCCTCCAGACTGGGACTCACCCCATGATTCAATGTTGCGGTTGGACTCTTCAGCATCCCTTAAGCGGGACATGAGTTGGTCCACCAAGGCTTCCTATTGGGATGTGAAGCGGTTAGTCACTTCAGCCACAACCCTGTCTAGATCTGCCCTAGTAATTGCTACCGGCTGTCCCGTGGCAGGGGTTGTCGGATTTGCATGACCTTCATTTGGTACTGCTGTTGGAATGGGATGATTTACTTGATTTGTGACCACTGGATCTGGAATACTGCTGGTTGCGATGTTTTTTCCTTTGTTAACATCTTTCTTCTGCTTGGGAGGCATGTCTTCCAAGCAATGAGCGATGCTGTTAGGAAGAAAGTTAAGTGGGAGAAGCTGAAGTCCTGAGTTCAGCCGCCCTCTCAATGAAAGCACAAAAAATGTTTGCACAAAAAATGGGCAAACACCTCCAAGTCGTATGATTTAGTCGATCTTATGTTGTTCTTAATGATTTGGATGATTTATGCTAATATGTAGAAAGCAGGGACTAAGCTGTAAAAGACACACAGATTTATAGTGGTTCAGCCGGAATGTGCCTACGTCCACTTTATATGTTATTCTCTTTTACTGTTCAGATTACAAGTACAAGGCTTTGATTACAAGTTGGAGAGCTCAAGCACGAACAGAACTTTCACACAACTTTCTTTCATACACTTGTAATCAAAGCCTTGTACTTGTAATCTGAACAGTAAAAGAGAATAACATATAAAGTGGACGTAGGCACATTCCGGCTGAACCACTATAAATTTGTGTGTCTTTTACAGCTTAGTCCCTGCTTTCTACATATTAGCATAAATCATCCAAATCATTAAGAACAACATAAGATCGACTAAATCATACGACTTGGAGGTGTTTGCCCATTTTTTGTGCAAACAGCTACTGTGTCGCCAAGGCCTATTATCTAGTCGGCTCATTTAAGAGTACTCAAGATAATAAGAGGCAAAGCATAAAACCTTAGATTAGACAACAATCTGGTGTGAGTGGTAAATAGTCTCAAAATACTAAACATGTAAATACGGTAAGGAACACGAGTACATGAACCATACCCCTGCAACTAAAAAGTTAGCACATAACACTATAATATGCTGGTCTACGATATCGTAAAGATATACTACCAACCAAATGAAGGACATCAGTCTTCCAGGTATTCCTATCCCCAGTACCTACTTTCCATGATATCTTTGAGTGATAACCTTCCTAAGAAAGCAACCTAAGTAATCATAAGCAATCATAGCAGCGATAACATCCATCAAGCAATCCTAGTTATCACTTCACCCTTATGCCCTGAATATATGACAACTCGTATGACCTCCAAGCTAAGGACTAACGAAAATCCCGGTTCTCTGTTGCACTCTCGTATCTCGTTGCCTAAAGCTGGATACATGTCTCGCAGCCCAAAGTTGGACACTAGACCCGAAGCCACAATTCCAAGGTATACATGTCCCTCAATTGACCTATAGGTGTCCCCACTTACAATACCCATGAATCGAGTACAACTGAAAACTCTACGAGTATGAATGATTCCTTAGCCCCTATAACCGAGCTCTCCTTTGCTCCATTTGGACACCGAGCCTTTCTAGCTAAATCAAGTTTCCATTACTCATGAGGAACAACACCCGTGTTCCCTGATCCTACGGCTCCCTCCTTTACGAGCCGCTATCTTTGGAACCTACTCCTAACATGAGCCAACATCCAGAGATCATAGCTTTTCATCATGTTGTTATATCGTCACCCAACTTGATACGAACAAGCCAACACCTCTAGCACGATCTACAGAGCACCACCTTCCTGCCTTGAAAGTTCCACATCCATAGCACTCAATATGATAACTCGATACCGAAGCCCTTAACTCGATACCAAGTTAAGCACTTTGCCAATAATTTGCTATCTCCTCTTTCCTTATCTCAAGTACTCTTCCCTAGGTGCCTTAGACCTCGAATCATACCTCTTTAATAACTCCACCTTCAATCCAAAGTTCCACTTCCAAGTTATAGAGATAACTCGACCCCCACTCTAACACTCAGCCAAATTTCTACACCAAGCCATAGACATGCTGCTTTGATCAAGCTCCATCCACACATAACAAAGACAGACTCCTAACCAGCATTCCCTTAACTCGGTACCGAGTTATAGCCTTAACTCGGTGCCAAGTTATCACTTTAACTCAAAATACCTTGCGAGTTATCATGTAGTCTCCTTCCATAATTCAGAGTCTATCTGCCAAGTTTCCTCCAATTCTGGCCAACTTCGCCTTCGATTTGCTCAACTCTCCAACCTAACTTTCTATGCAATCACAACACTAGCAAACAACATCAAATCATATCATCCAAGCAAAGAATAACAAGCAATTTCATCCATTCAATCATGTAATACATAGAAATGAGATAAATAAGTCAATTTCAAACATAGATCTACATATAGAATGAATATATGAGCATAAGCAATGGATGTCTAATCAACCTAGATCATATTCATAATTTAACATGAAATTAAAGTTAGAAAAGGTTTTATGGCCAAAAATCGATTTAAAACATGTTAAATCCTATAAATCTACCATATAAACATGCATAGTATAGTGAGAAGGCATAAACCACTCACTGATTCCCAAATTCAACCAATTCTTGTGTAGATCTAATCCGGACAGTGAAGATCCAATCTAGATAGTAGAGAAAAGTGCTCTAAATCAAGGAAATCAATGATCCTTATCTTCTAATTGAAGATCTAATCGCCAACAAAAAATCTAGTTTGATCTAAGGAAAATTTTGGATGAATTAGGATGGATTTAGGGATAAATATGATTTAGATCTAATTTGGAACGAAAAGGAAAAGTTTTCATTTGACTCTTACAGCCCCTATTTATAGAGATTCTCTAATTAGACTAACGGGTCAATTAATAGGCATCACTATTTACACACTAATTCTTACTAGTAGTTTTTAAAACTTAAAACAAGCATAATTCCCTAATCATAAGTCCTTTTTTCTATTATAACCATTCTATGAAATGGGAAACCATCATCCTGAAGCGATGAAACTAGTTTGAGACCCTAATTCAACTCTTATCAAAAATTACAGACTAAACAAGGTTTTAACGGTCAAAATGGTCACATAGGAAAACAGAAAAAATCATAGGTTTATAAAATGCCTCTAAGAGTCATATCCCATATTTTTGGAATCATACAACCTCATATGAATAAAATAATAACATTTTACAATCCTCTAATATGTTAAATATAGGTCGTTGAATTCTCCTCCTCCTGCCCACTTTTAGGAATTTCGCCCCCGAAGTCCTCCAATAAGCCAAGGTATAAGCGATCATAGTTATTCTGCATGCCTACTGGCCACGAGCAACCATCAACTATATCAAATAAACAACCATGCAGCCAATAACTTATCCTAGCATGTAGAATCCTAATCTATCAATATTACTTATAATGGTGAAAGTAGATACGATATATGGTGGATCTCACCATTCAAGGAGCTCCGAACACTTGGTCCTCATGCCCTCCTTCATCTCCAACGTACAATCATCATCACTTCTGCTCTATTGTACCTTTACTAGCTTCACCATCTTCCTTCTAAGCTATTTCGTATCGTATCCAACAATACGAACCTGCCAACGAGGTGTAACAACTTCTAGTTCTATTTCAACATCTTCTAGCTGATTTGATGTAATCATAACACCTGAGTCATGCACAAACGTTCATAGATAAGAGATGTTAAAAATGTTATGCACGCCTGCCATCCTTTGAGGTAAGTCGACTCTATATGCTAGCCTTCTAATCCTCTTGACTATAGGAAAAGGTCCTACAAATCTTGGTGCCAACTTCCCATTTCTGCCGACCACATTTCTAAGAGGAGAAACCTTCACAAATACCATATCTTCGATAGAAAACTCTAAATCTCTTCGTCTCTTATCAGCATAGCTTTTCTGTCGATCCTGGGCAGCATTCATTCATTGCCAAATGACCTCAATCTTCTTCAAAGTTCTTTTAATCATATCTGGCCCAAGTTTCAGCTTCTCGCCCTCTTCCCACCAACTGAAGGAGCGTTACATGGTTGGCCATATAAAGCTTTATACATAGCCATACTAATACTCGACTGATAACTGTTGTTGTATGCAAACTCCAACAAAATGCAAATGATCATTTCATGATCCTTCAAAATTTATAATGCATGCTTGCAAGAGATCTTCTAATATACGATTTATCCTCTTGGTTTGCCCATCCATTTGTGGGTGATAAGTTGTACTAAGATGTAGCTTGGTCTTTAACGCTTCCTGTAACCTCTTCCAAAACCCACTAGTGAGTAACTGGTCTCGGTCACTCACAATGCTCTTTGGCACACCATGAAATCGTACTATCCATTTCACATAAAACTCCGCCAACTTGGGGTTCATTCTACTTGACTTGACAGGTGTAAGTCTTGCACTCTTGGTCAACCGATCTACTATGAGCCATCGAAACTTGCTCCCATTTCCACTTGGGAATTTCAAGCAGTTGCAATAATCCACTAGGTTTCTTCTGCTCTGCCTTTACCAACTGACAGTTCATACACTTCTAGATGAATTCCCCAACAACCCACTTCATAGCTTCCCAATTATAGGTTCGCTTTATATCTCGGTACATCTTATTACCGCTGGGATGAATGGTTAACCTGGAATGCTGACACACTCTCAGCATTTTATCTCGTAATCCATCAACATTAGGAACAAACAATCTCCTATCTTTACGAAGCCAACCTCCTCGGTCGAGTTCATATTGCTTCATATCTTCAAATTCTACTCCTTCCGCTATCTTTGCTATGATCTCTGTTAGCCTAGCATCTCGCTTCTGACCAGTACCGATCCTTTCAATCAGAGTAGGCCTAATCAATAAGCTTACCAACATTTCAGGTTCTAGCTCGCAGTAAGGCCTAAAATCAAATTCATCAATATATTCTATATGCTTACATTCTAAGAACATTGCTCCCAACCTAACAAGTCTTTTGCTCAATGCATTGGTGATTACATTCCCTTTTCCTAGAGTATAGGAAATACCAAAATCGTAAGAGGCCAATAACTCTAACCACTGTAGCTAACGAAGGTTGAGATCCTTCTCGAAGAAAAGGTACTTCAAGGATTTATGATCCGTAAACAGCTCAAACCTTTCTCAATAGATAGTGCCTCCACATCTTCAAAGCAAAAACAATTGCCACCAATTCCCAATTATGAGTTAGGTAATTCCTCTTGTGCAGCTTGAGTTGTCGACTTGCATAGGCAATAACTTTCCCTTTCCGCATTAACACCACACCTAACCAGTACCACCAGCATCGGTGTACTCTATCAACTCTTCATTTCCACATGGAATGGTTGGCGCACTCATCAACCTCTCCTTCAGACTCACAAATGCATGCTCACACTTCGCTTCCCATACAAAGGTCTGATTCTTCGTTATCAAATTGGTCAACGGTGCCGCTACCTTCAAGAAGTCCTTTATGAAGTGTATGTCGTATTCTGCCAATCCTAGGAAACTTCTCACATCCATAGCATTCTTGGGCTGATCCCAATCTTGGATCTCTGCCACTTTTGCAGGATCCATGGCTATACCCTGTCCTGACATGATATGACCTAAGAACCTCACTTCTTCTCTCCAAAAGTGACACTTAGAGAAATTCGTTCTCAACTTGTGCTTCCTCAATATCTCTAGTACAATTCATAAGTGCGTCTTGTGCTCCTCTTAAATTCTGGAGTAGATCAGAATATCATCCATGAACATAAGCATGAACTTACTCAACTGGTTTCTGAAAACCTGAATCATGAAATCCACAAAGTATGTCGGAGCATTGATCAATCCAAATGGCATCACTAACCACTCATGGAAACTCGGTGGCGTACGAAACGCAGTAATAGGCACACTCCCCTTCGCTACTCTCAACTAGTGAAATCCGATCGCCAAATCCATTTGGGAGAACACCTTCGCACCGTGCAGTTTATGAAATAAGTCATCAATGCGTGGGAGTGGATAATTATTGTTCTTTGCCACTTTATTTAGCTTATAATAATCCACACACAACCTTAAAGAGCCATCCATCTTTGTTGCAAATACTACCGGTGTGCCCCATTCAGATATGCTCCTTCGAATGAACCCTTTTCTCGATAGGCCATTCACTTGCATCTCAAATTCCTTCTTCTCTCTGGGTGCCATCGCCCCAAAGGCATAACTATCTGTGTGGCTTCCTTCACCAAGTCTATCTGAAACTCGATCTCTCTATGCGGCGGTAATCCAGTCACTTCCTTGAAGACATCCAGATTCTCTCTAGCGATAGGCACTGATGACAATGCTCCTGTGGAACTTCAAGAAAATATAGAAAGCTAACCATCACCCCATCCTCTAGTAGGTAGCTAATCACTACCGTTCGCCTATCCACATCTCCAACTATCACCAATAACTTCTGCAATCCTCTATGGCTGCATACTTCCTAAGCCAGTCCGTACCCAAGATAATCCCGAACCCAACAAAATTCAAAACAAATCAATCACAAACCAAAGAAAATCCATGACTCGATAAAACTAAGCCACGACAACCCATGCAAAGACTAGTAGAGCTTCTGATAGGGTTCGTCACGAGTAGGGGTTGGTCTACTATCTCAGGGTCCAATCCCAATCTATCTATTAGGTTACTATATATGAATGAATGAGAAGCACCAATATAAATCAAAACTCAAACAGGAACATCACCAATAGAAAGCATACCTTGTATAATGACTCTCTTCCCCTTCGTCGAGGGAGCACTCAATGAAGTTAGGACTGCATCCAAAGCATACACCTTCACAACCTGCCTATCCATCACCAGTTCCAAGCAATCCTTCTTCAAATGCCTAGGCTTGTCACAGTTGTAGCATTTCCCCTTCTCACTCACCTTGCAATCCTTAATAAAATGACCCATTTTGTTGCATCCAAAACAAGTAGGTTCTCATTTACCCTTCGTCTTACTACCCTTTCCTTGGGACTGCTTTCTATTCCAATTCTATTGCTTCTTGCCTTCGCCGCCTTGTGGCGACTTTGGGTCCTCCTCCTCGGTAGAAAGAGCAATAGCAGTCTTAGCCTTAGGGTATTAACTTTCATAGCAAAGTGCCTTCTCTACCAGCTTCTCAAAAGGCTCTTCAATATGGTCTACTAGCTTTTCTCCAAGATAGTCATCCAACCCAATGATGAACTTCTCATTCTTCCTTAATGAAGTATCACTGAATGATATCCCATACTTTGATAAGGCATCAAACTCCATAGCATATTTCAAGACTAACATCTCTCCTTGCTTTGGCTCGACAAACTTTCTGAACAGAACCGATTTCTGAGCAGATGGAATAAACTTCTCCTCGAACCTCATCTTAAACTGATCCCAACTGAACAGATCCTCTGGCGTAGCAATGGTAATAGCATTCCACCAGTTCATAGCTTGCCCCTGAAGTGCCTAGAAGCCAACTTCCTCTTTATAGCATCTTCCACCTCTATATCTCAAAAGATGCGCTTGCAAGTGTCCATCCAATCTTGCACTTCTATGGTTGACTCCATCCTATGAAAGGGCTTCCGTCCAAGAGCAGAATAATCTTTGCCCAACTTAGTGTAGTCAGACCTAGGTGCTTGCATGGTAGCACCTCATCCTATCACCACTCCAGGAGCATTCCTCGTCATATTTTCCATTATAGTATTAAATATGGCTTGGACATCAGGTGTAGAAGCTTCTGAACATGCTCCTTCCTCTACTCCTGAAGCAGAATTCCTTATAACATTTGTTGTATGCCGACTCATTCTTATCTATAACAAGAATGATCAGTCTTTCATAAGGAAAACCGCGTTTATTGTGCCCATGTGAATGAGACTTATACTGTATAATATATTACTATATAGTTTTGAAAACCAAATTTATAACAATTATGCTCCCTCTTGTATACATATATTCTCTCGATCCAGTCTAAGGCGATAGCACCTTCTCTATCTCTACTAGATCATGGTATCAGCTTCAGTTAATCATGTAAGAAAAGCTTTGATACCAAATGTGACGATCACCCTATACCACTGGCAATAATAGTACATAAATAGTGCACTGCTATCGTGCCTTGTCGATATAAGACAATCATCAGAGTCGAAATAAGTCAATATAACCTTTCATATCTCAAAGCGCATGGATAAAATATAATAACATAGATATAATAGAAAAGACAGTAATAACAATGTGAACATACCATCATCATCAGAATATAATATCCACATAGTTATAATCAATAGTAGAGTTTATACAACAGGAACAAACTCAAATAAACTATCTTAACAAATAGTAATAAGCAAGCACCGTCATGGGCTCCACAGAGTTGCTCAACGAAATAAGCATACACCCCATATATGTATATGATAGAGATAGCTCCATCCAACTTGTCCTCTGAACAGCTACTGCATCATCTAGACCTGTTACCCAGTCTACTCATTTAAGAGTACCCAAGATAATAAGAGGCAAAGCATAAAACCTTGGTTCAGACAATAGTTTGGTGTGAGCAGTAAATGAGGTTCAAAATACTAAACAGGTAAATATAGTAAGGAATAAAAGTACATGAACCATACCTGACATGTCCCTACAACCAAAGAGTTAGCATATAACACTATAATATGATGCTCTACAATATCATAAAGATATACTACCAACCAAATAAAGGATATCAGTCTTCTAGGTATTCCTATCCCCAATACCTACTTTCTATGATATCTTAGAGTGATAGCCTATCTATGAAAGAAACCAAAGCAATCATAACAGCCATAGCATCCATCAAGCAATCCTAGCTACAACTTTACCCCTGTGCCCTAAATATATGACAACTTGTATGACCACCAAACCAGGGACTAATGGAAACCCCGATTCTCTATTGTACTCTGGTATCTCATAACCTAAAGCTAGATATGTGTCTCGCAGCCCAAAGCTAGACACTAGAACCAAAGCCACGGTTCCAAGGTATACAAGTCCATCAATTGACCCATGCACGTCCTTACTTACAATATCTCTGCATCGAGTACAACTGAAAATTCTCCGAGTGTCAATGATTCCGTAGCACCTATAATCGAGCTCTCCTTTTCTCCATTTGGACATTGAGACCATCTTGCTCAATCTAGTTTCCATTATTCACGAGGAACAACACCCACTTTCCTCGATCCTATAGCTCCCTCCTTTACGAGCCGTCATCTTTGGAACCAACTCCTAACACGAGCCAACATCTGAAGACCATAGATTTTCATCATGCTGTTATATCGTCATCCAACCTGATACGAATGAGCCAACACCTCTGCATGACCTAAAGAACACTCATTTCCTTCCTTGAAAGTTCCACATCTGTACCACTCAATATCGACTTAAGCCCTTAACCCGGTAAACAGTTAAGCATTTAGCCAATAATTTGCTATCTCCTCTTTCCTTGTCTCAAGTACTCTTCCCTACTTGCCTTAGACCCTAAATCGTCTCTCTTTAGTAACTCAGCCTCCAATCCAAAGCTCCACTTCCAAGTTTTAGATATAATTTGGCCTCCACTCTAACACTTAGCTAAATTTCTACACCAAGCCATAGACAAGCTACTTTAACCAAGCTCTATCCACTCATAACAAAAACCGAATCATAGCCGCCATTCCCCCAACTCGGTAATGACTTATAGCCCTAACTCAGTGTCGAGTTATCACTTTAACCCCAAATGCCTCACGAGTTATCCAGTAGTCTCCTTCTGTACTTTAGAGCCTATCTGCCAAGTTTCGTCCAATTGCGACCAATTTTGCCTTCAATTTTCTCAATTCTCCGACCTAACTTTCTATGTAATCACAACACTAGTAAACAACATCAAATCATATCATCCAAGCATAGAATAACAAGCAATTTCATCCGTATGCAATTCATCGAAATGAAATAAATAAGTCAATTTATAACATAGATCTACATATAGCATGAATATATAAGCACAAGAAATGGTCATTTCTAATCAGCCTACATATATTCATAATTTAACATGTAATTAAAGTTAGAAAAGGTTTTATGGCCAAAAATCGATTTAAAACATGTTAAATCCTATAAATCTACAACACATAAACATGCATAGTACGGTGAGAAGGTATAAAGCACTCACCAATTACCAAATTCAACCAATTCTTATTTAGATCTAATCCGAATAGCGAAGATCCAATTTGGAATCAAGCAAATCAATGGTCTCTATCTTCTAATTAAAGATCTAATCACCAATCAACAATCTAGTTTGATCTAAGGAGAAATTTGGATGAATTAGGATGGATTTAAAGCTAATTAGGGTTTAGACCTAATTTGAAATGAGAGAGAGAAAATTTCATTTGACTCTTCCAACCCCTATTTATAGAGATTCTCTAATTTGACTAATGGGCCAACTAATAAGCTTCACTAATTACACAATAATTCTAACCAATAGTTTTTAAATTTTAAAACAGGCATAACTCCCTAACCGTAAGTCTATTTTATTCTATAATGACCACTCTACGAATTAGGAAACCATCATCCTAAAGTAATGGAACTTTAAAACCCTCTCCTATCAGATGTTATAGCCTAAACAAGATTTTTTGGGTCAAAATGTTCACATGGAAATTTGAAAAAAATCATGTGTATAAAATGCCCTTAAGAGTCATATTCTAGATTTTTAGAATCATACGACCTCATATAAATTAAATAATAATATTTTATGATCCTCCGATATGTTAAATACATGTCATTATAATACGAATCATTCATATTAAATTATAATATGAACTAGTTGAACGTAAGTCTTATGGAGCTCCTCAATATGTTGAGGTTGGTCGAGTCTTCATCCAAGGATCAAGGGGATGTACTTGCTATTATAGAGGATGCATTATCTTCAAATGGATCGAAGAAGTGAAAAAGGGTTGATAAGAAGAACAAGAAGATTGCTCCAACTGACATGGGTGAATGTCATCACTATCACTAGAATGGACACTGGAAACGAACTATCTGGGGTACTTAAAGATTGTTAGAGAGAAGAAAACAGAATTGTTCTACTATTCCTATAGGTATGTTTATGATTCAAAAAAGTTTTGCAATCAATAGATTATCTTGGGCTTTAGATTATGGATTCGGAACTTGGGTCTATAATTCATTATAGTGGCTTAGTAATAGGCATCATGTAGCGAAGGAGAGATGAGGCTTCAAGTTGTTGATAAATCTCTAGAGATGCAACGATAATTGGAGATTTTCATTTAATAATGGATTGGTTTTGATATTAAATAATTGCTAATTATGTAAAAAAAACATCATTTATAGGATTATTTCCATGTCTACAATGTTTGAGACTAGTTATATTTTTCACTTTGCTAATAATGCTATGAACATTATGTTAGATGATAATAAAGGCTGCGATGGTATTTTAGATAATAGCATTTATGTTATCAACACTAATTATGTATGTGCGGTGAGTAATTATCCGAGTGATGATATAAATAAAAATAACCTTGGCATTATAGGCTAGGATATATAAGTGAGAAATAACTACAGAAATTGAAAACTGGCGGTTTTATGTCGTAATTTGATTACAAATCATTTGTTACATGTGAATCATGTATCAAAGATAAAATGTCCAAGTACCCCTTTAATGGGAGCAATGAAAGAGTTAACGAAAACTTGGGCCTTGGCACAATGCCTATAGTTAGTAAAGATAACTATTCTTATTTTGTAATCTTTGCGAATGATTTATCAATACTAGGATATATGTATCTAATGAAGAGCAAATCCAACATTTGTGAGAAATTTATTTAATATAGAAACAAGGTTGAAATTGGACGAAATGAAATATTAAAATACTTTGATCTGAACGAGGAGTTGAGCAAGCTAGACAAGAACTACAACAGTATTTAAAATATTATGGGATTATCTCTTAGATTACTCCATTGTATACTCTACAACAAAACGGTGCTTCAGAGCGGAGGAACCGAACCCTATTAGTATTGTTCATTTTATGATGTGTAAGGCAAAGTTACCTCTATCCTATTGGGGATATGCCTATAAACAACAATGTATATGTTGAACTAAATGCCTACTAAATCTATGCCTAAGTCACCATATGAGGCATGGTGTGGGAATAAACCCCAACTCAAGTATTTGAAGTTGGGTTTGTACAGCTTACGTTAAGAACATTAGTCCTAATAAACTAGGGGTAATATCAACATTGTGTAATTTTAAAGAATTTCCTAAAATCTCGATGGGATATATTTTCTACAATACCAAGTAACAAAAGGTCACTGTTTCCCGGCATGCTATACTTCTAGAAAAGGAATTTCTGCCGAAGGAAACTAACAGTGAGGTTGTAAACTTGGATGAGATAACCAAATTAAAATTTAGGCCGAACCAGTGGGAGAATCAAGTTCACCCATATGCAAAAACACGCAAGCTATAAAAGGTCTAGGACGGAATTTCATGCTCCAAAGAGATACAATAGTTTTCTCATGGATGGCAAGAAGGAGGACTATGTTTTAGATGATGACACTACTCTATCATTCCGAGAAGCACGGTAGAGTAAAGACTCTGTACTTCTTTTTGAATATACTTAGGAGAATCCGACGGACCGGTAAACTTTTGAGAGGAATTAAGTTGTGCATGTCTGCTTCAACTCATGGCATCTATGAGCCCTAGGTACTATTTTTTACGGGAAGTGTGTGCGAGGCAGGGCTTGAACCTGGTTCTATTACCGGAACTAGGCACCCTTTTATATATATAAAAACGAAATATGAACTTTGTCTGACATACCCAAAGGAACGAAATCCATCGGTTGTAAATGGATTTTAAGAAAAGGCTAAATCAAATGGACAAGTGGTAACTTATAAGTTAAGGCTTGTTGCAAAAGAATTTTTTCAAATTCAAGGTGTTGATTATGATGAGAATTTGTCACCTCTAGCAATGCTTGAGTCCATTTGGATAATGCAAGCTATTGCTGCATTCAACAACTACGAAATTTAGCAAATGGATGTAAAGATAGCGTTTCTATATGCTGATTTAAAAGAGGCCATTTATATATGGCAGCACAAGGGTTTTGAGACTAGTGGGAGTGCGGGAAAAGCTTGCAAGTTGTTAAAGTCCATTTATGGAATTAAACAAGCTCCAAAGAGTTGGAATAAGTGTTTTGATAAAGTGATCATATAGTTTGGTTTTTATCAAAATACAGAGAAAGCGTGCATATACCGAATGGAATATAGAAATGCTATCGTATTTATAATGTTATATACTGATGATCTTATATTGATTAGCAATGACATTTTGTTATTGCAATCGTGAAAGCTTGGCTTTCCAAGAATTTTTCCATGAAGGATATGGGAGAAGCAGCCTATATACTAGGTATAAAGATCTATAGAGATAGATCTAAGAGGCTATTGGAATTGTCCTAATCCCTATACTTAGATACCATACTAAAAGGTTCAATATAGGGAAACCCAAACATGGAAATATTCAAACGCGATCATGAATTGTCATATCTAAGAAGGATGCTCCTCGAACTGATAAGGAGAAAGAGCGTGAAGAGGATATCGTATGCATCAGCCATCGGTTCCATGAGTATATATGTTATGTTATGCACTAGGTCGGATGTGGCATACGTATGGTGATACCGATCTAATCTTAGAGAATAACATTAGACATCACTAAAATATATACTTAAGTATTTAATAAATACTAGGAACTTATTCTTGACATAAAGGAATGGAGACCTCTGTAACACCCCATATTTTTAGTAACATTATTTAGAATATTTAATTAGCTAGATTAAATAAAATAATGTAAGATGATCAATAGATTGAGATTTGATTTAACTAAGGGTAGCAGTGCCATGTTAAAAGTAAATCAAAGCGAGATAGCATGAATACAAATGTTAGGAAATAAGGGAGGGCAAAATGGGAAATAGGATGAACTTATACCCTAAACTCTTAGGAAATCAAACACACATTCATGTCATTTTTCTCAAGCAAAAAATACTCTAAGGCCGGCCACCATTTTCAATCTCAAGAGAAGATAAACCTAAGATTTTAAAAAGGAAGAAGTAAATCAACATAATCAAGATCAAATATCACATCTTTAATCACAAAGCTAAGGTGAATGATTACTACATCCCATATTTCTTATAGATTTCGGTTTTAAGGTTAACCCAAAATGATTTTGCATGATAATGCCATGTTTTGGATGATTGAAAGTTTATATATGCTTGTTGATGATTTATACATGTTCATATTAGTTTTTATGAAATGTTTGATATGAAAACCCTATTAAATGACATCCAAATGCTTTGAAAATTTAAATGTATATCAGAAATGATATTTTGGAGATAGGTTTCAATTTTCATAATTTTCTGAATTAAGGTGGATTTTATGTTAATTTTCTAGTAAAGAAAATGATTTATTGGGTTATAAATAATTTATGGGTAAATTATAATTAATTTTGGTCTGAAATTTTTATATGTTAGAAAACATATTAAAAAGGATTTGGAATTTTTATATAATTTTCCAAAGTGTTTTGATGAATATATAAAATTATTTAAAGTATGGGACTTAAATGTTTTATATATTTAATTAAGGAGAAAGGGTATTTTGCAAATAATTTAAATTAATTAATTCTAAAATTATGGCAGTACTTTTAGAAAAGAAAAATTAGCAACCAATAAGAGTTTGACAAACAATGCAGGTTAGTTAAAAAGTTTACTTAAAAAGGTTTAAAATCAGAAATTCATGTTAACAACATGTTTCGTCTCTTTTGATTTTGCCCAGGTAGCTTTCGACTAAGACCCTCTGCCTCCTTCCACAAACCAACCCACATAGTATCAACATCTTGGTACACAATGAATTGGACAAAGGGCGGAAGGTAAGAGTCGAAACCAAGGGGTTCTGAATGGTTCAAAGCGCCTTTTTGTTTTAAATGAGAAAAGCGCCTGCTTGCTTTCGACCAAGTAGCTTTCGACTTAGTTGGCTTCCGACTAGGTCAATTGATTTAAAGAAAGGTTTTAAGGTTGCGCCTTTATTCTAGGAAATAACTTTCAACTAAATCTGCTTTCGACTAAGTCAATGGTTTTAAAAGTTGGTTTTGAAATAGTTGCACCTTTGTTTTTAAATAATAGCTTTCGACTATGTCGAAGCCTTCGCTAACGCCTTCTACCTTTCGAAACAGAGCTTTTCGAAGGGGGTTGTTTTGTTTTATAAAAACCCTACCGCTTCTCTAATGCTTTCGGAAGGGGTGGTTTCGACATCATCACTTCTCTACTTGTTATAGCTTTCGACCCTGTTACTTGTGACCCTTAGTGAGTTTTAAAGAATAACCCAAAGGTTTTGACTAGTTAGTGTTGAATGATTTCGAAAGGTATTTTCCACATGTTTTAAATTGAAACCAAATGCTTTCGAAGGGTTTGAGGTTTTTAATACCTTCAAAAGGTTTTAAAGAAGGTTCCGAATGGGGTAGTTCCCCAATGGTTTCGAAGGGTATAAAGTAAATGTTTTTCCAATGGTTTTGAATAAGTTTAAAGGAAAGGTTTTTCCTATGGTTTCGAAAGGCAATGTTTATTAGTTTTAAAGAGGGATGTCTAAGGTTTTTAGCTTTCGAAGGTAAAGGAATTTCAAAGGTTTCGAAAGGTTTATATGAATGGTTTCGAAAGAAGGATTTGGCCTTTCGGCCTTGATAAAAGAAAGGGTTTTACTTGGTTTCGAAAGGGGTACTTTCAATAGGATCGAAAGGGGTACTTTAAAATGTTTAAAGGTTTTCATCAACAAAGATTTGAGTAAAGTGTGTATATATATAGCATGGCAAGGTGATTTTGAGTAAAGCATAGAGTATAAATGTTTTCTTTGTTTAAGTTTGGTTTAAAAGGTTTTAAATCAATTTCAAATGAAAAGGTTTTCAAGAAAAATTATGGGAAGGTATCCCAAAGTAAAAAATGACTCAGATATTAGAATATCAGATGGGACCAGTATAGGGTCGCACCCTATACATTAGCTATTGGCCCCATATAATTTGGTCCAAAATTCCAGTGGGTAGGGCTTTGTCACGGGTAAGACTAAAATTATGATTACACATAGAAGGGAATGTATATATTTGTATACAGATAGGTTATTGGGACCCTGGGAGAGGTTAATTTAGGGACAGACCATTCATAATAGAAGTATTTAACAGATAGTTAAGGACAGACCGTTCAGAAGAGGTGTGTCTAACAGATGTTAGATTATTTTGTTATTTTGTCTAGTAGGCCTGAGTCAGCCAAAGGTTAATAGTTAGCCAAACAAAACTAAAGTGTTTGAACAGATAGTTCTTTTATTACCTAATATGTATGTTTACATAACGATGTTTTACAGTATTGAACCATTTTTGGTTGCAGGAAAAGATTTGCAAAAGATATGTTATAAAAGAATGTTAATGAGGGGAAACCCATTCCGCTAAGCGGCATGGTCTCACTTAACATTAATAACCAGGATGTATAGTATTATTCACACCAGGCTTTATGTCTGACTCGAAGTTTAGGTTTTCCCCTTAAACTCTCGAGTTCTCAAAATTGATTTGAGTAGGCTGAGGGTTGAGGTTCTTTCAGGTTTTGGTAGGATGACAAATAAAGTTACCGGAGGCGAGCAGGAGGCTAACGGATAGCTATTCAAGAGTTGTAGTTCTTTGTTTTATGTTATTTCCGCTATGTATGTATTAAGTCAATTATGACTATATGACTCTGATCATCTAAGAGGGCATCTTCATATGTCACTATTGGCATATTTTGTAATAAGTATATTTTATCATTGCTTGGGAAACGTATGGGATTATGTAATCTGAATATGGAACATCTATTTTGAAGTGTAATGAAAATAAAATGTTGTTTTGAAATCTGTGATTTGTTTCATATTCAAGTGCTTCTGATATTATAGATACCATTAACATAGCCATATTTAGTCGCCGGAAGTTAATACTATAGATGACTACAACATCTGTAGCGCCTAGCTTTGAGACTCTAGATAGGGGATGTTACAACTTGGTATCAGAGCATAGGTTTATGAAATACTTTAACTAAAAATGATTTTTGAAAACATAGTCCTTAGGCATTAGAGTTAGGATCGGGGTATGGGATAACACTATAGTAACGTACTTGTATTTGTTATATATACGTATATGCTTTATCTCTCGACTCTTATCTTTGTTAGGCTGTTCTTCTGTATCTCACGAGGCTAGAATATAGATATGGACAGAAGAAGAGGCAGAGTTAACCTAGGAGGAGACAGCACCACCACAAATGGAAATGTTCGACCGAATGTTAGAAGAACTCAAGTTCAGGCTCAGCCTGAGAATGTTGGTGCTGGGGTTCCCCAAGTGGATATGGCTCCGCCATGTATCAGTTTTTCATGAACATGATGCAACCTGGAATGAGTTGTAGGAGGAAATACTGCTAGAGGAGGAGTTCAGGAAGCTCTGATGGTCAATTAGTATGCTAACTTGAGCAGGGATTTTGTTAGGCTTAAGGGAAAGCCATTTATTGGGACTGATGATGCTATCAAGGTAGAAAACTGGCTGTTACGCTGTGAGAGGATTTTTACTGACTTAGGGCTCAATGACGAGCAGAAAGGAAGACTTGCTTCAAGACAGCTTAAGGGAGCTGCTTTGTTTTGGTGGAATACTGTAACTGCTGGTGTGGATGAAGAGACTATGACGTGGGCAGAGTTCAGGAGGAGGTTCAAGAAAGGTTCATGTCAGTAATGACGTAGTCTATGTTGGTTAGGAAGTTTGTTGAGCTGGAACAAAGGAAGATGTCTGTTCTAGAGTACGCTAGAAGGTTCGAAGAGTTAGCCCAATATGGGTATGCCACTATTGACACAGTGCTGCAAAGGAATGAAAAGTTTATTAGAGGTTTGAAACTAGAATTGGCTAGGGCTACTTTACCGCACATCAGAGACCTATGTGACATGGTAGTGGAAATGGCGTTGAGACATGAGGAGATGTTAGCTTGTTTGGAGAAGAAGAAGGAGAAGGTGGTCTAGGTTGGACAAGGCCAAAAGAGAAAGTTTTTCCACAAGAAAAATGCTTGGAAGGGAGGAGCAGCGAAGAAAGGAAAGTCTAAAGTAGTCTGTTACAAATGCGACAAGAAAGGACACTATGTTCACGAGTGTCATATTGGAAAAGGAAAAGGAAAGGAGGCGATTGGAAAGAAGAACATCAGGTGCTTTAATTGTGATCAGATCGGCCACTACAAGAATCAATGAAAGGAGCCTGTAAAGGAAGGAAAGGGCCAAGTGTATGCATTGGAACCTACTGCTTCAAGGCCAGTAGTGCAAAAGAAGGGAAAGGCTATGTTAGGAGGTATGCTTCAGATTCACGGTATGTCTGTTAGCATTCTGTTTGATACTGGTGCATCTCATTCTTTTATATCTCGATGCTTGGTAGATAAACTTAACCTAGAACCCGCATATTTAGTTACTTCCTTAAGAGTTGCAAAATCGATAGGAGGGTATGCGATGCTTGGGATGAAGTGTGACCACTTAGAGTTTGACTTGCTAGGTTACACCTTTATTTGCAGTTTGCATGTATTTGACTTTGTAGGGTTCGAAATTATATTGGGCATGGATTGATTAAGTATGATGCTAGGATATTTTGCCAGCATAGGAAAATATCACTTAGACACCCGGATTGTAGTGATCGGATAGTTTATGCCGTAGAAAACTCTAGTTGTGACGTGAATGCTTTGTTGGGTGTTATGGAGTTAAAAGATGAGTTGAATCGCATTTTTGTAGATAGAAAATTCACAGATGCTTTTGAGCCGGTAGTTGGATTAACTACGAAACGAGCCATCGAGTTTCGGATAGATTTAGTGCTAGGGGTAGAACCGGTGAGTAGGCCACCAAGCAGGATGACACCTACAAAGATGAAGTAACTGAAGGTGCAGTTGGTGGATTTAGAAGGCAAGAGTTTTATTAGACCAAGTAGTTCACCTTGGGGAGCGGCGGTAGTATTTGCTAAGAAGCCGGATGGATCGTTAAGGCTAGGTATCGATTATCGTAAGCTAAATGAGAAAACGATAAAGAACCGATATGTGTTGCCTAGAATTGACCATTTGTTCGATCAATTGAGTGGGGCCAAGGTATTCTCTCAGTTAGGTTTGGAGATAGGTTTCCATCATCCTAGAGTAGCGGAGGATAGTATACCTTTGACGGTGTTTAGGACAAGATATAGGTCGTAAAAATGGTTAGTTATGCCGTTCAGACTAACTAATGCGCCGACGTTCTTTGTAGATTTGATGAAACGAATTTTCCAAGAGTACTTGGATAGATTCGTGTTGGTTTTTATAGATGATATTTTGACATACTCTAAGGATGAGAAGGAGCATGAAGTTCATCTTAGAGTCGTGCTTGAGATGCTGAAACAGCATCAGCTAAAGGCAAAGTTTTTGAAGTGCCATTTTTGGAAGAAGGAAGTGATGTTTCTTGGTCACATGAATTCGGAGAAAGGATTGTCAGTTGATCTAGAAAAGATCGAAGCCGTTAATAATTGAAAGAGACCCGAAATGGTAACTGAGATAAGAAGTTTCCTTGGGTTGGCTGGGTATTATCGGAGGTTTATAAAGAATTTCTCATGGATAGCAGCATCGATGACCAAGCTAACAAGAAAAGATGTAAAGTTTTTGTGGACCGATAGGTGTGAGGAAGCATTCTAGAACTTAAACCACTTATTGACCCATGCATCGGTGTTAGTGGTTCCAGAGGGGAATCAAGATTTAGTTGTTTATACTGATGTGTGTGGAATAGGACTGGGAGCTATGCTAATGCAGAGGGGTAAATTGATTGCCTACGCTTCTAGACAGCTTAGACCGCATGAGGTTAGGTATCTGACGCATGATTTGGAGTTAGTTGCAGTTATATTTGCACTGAAGGTGTGGAGGCATTACCTTTTGGGAGAGAGATTTGAGCTCTATATAAATCATAAGTCGTTGAAGTACTTGTTCTCTCAGAAGGAGCTGAACATAAGATAGCAGAGGTGGTTGGAGTTTTAGCCGCTTGTGATTTTGGAATAGAGTACACACCAAAAAAGGGAAGGTGGCAGATGCACTTAGCAGGAAACATCATAATGCAGTTTTAGCGATGATTGTTGAGTGGGAGGATTTAGAAACATTGTCAGCTTGTAAAGTGCAGTGGAGACCTGAGGCTGAGTCTAGTGGAGGATCTGCTAGGTTATCTTATTTAGAAGTCCGATCGGTATTGATTAAGAAGATGGCTTCTAAACAGGAAGAGGATCCAGCGTTAGCTGAAAGGATCAGGAAATTAAAGGATGGGATGGAGAGCGATGACTTAAAGGATTTTAGTCTTGACCAAAGTGGATGGTTGAGAAAGAAGGGTAGATTATGTGTTCCAAATGTGGGAAGCATAAGTAAAGAAGTTTTGGATGAACGCCATCGTTCGAAATTCATTATTCATCTAGGAGGAACGAAGATGTATCAAGATATGAAGAGAAGTTTCTTCTATGAAGGAATGAAGAGGAATGTTGGCATATGCGTGAAATAGTGTTTGAGCTATCAGTAAGTAAAAGCCGAACATCAAAAGCCGAGTGGATTACTTCAACCATTGGACATTCCGGTATGGAAGTGGGATTCCATTTTTATGGATTTCATAGACGGGTTGCGAAGATCTAATAGAGGGAATGAAAATATATGGGTCATAGTGGACAAACTGACCAAGAGTGCCTATTTCATTCCGGTTAAGGTAAATAGGATGACACCTGTATTGGCTAGTGAATTCTAAAGAAGTCTACAAGATGTTTTAGGAACCAAGCTCAAGATGAGTACCGCTTACCATCCACAGACCGATGGGCAAACAGAAAGAGTTAACAAGATCTTGGAGGACTTGTTAAGAGCTTATGCATTAGATTTTTAAGGATCATGGGAAGACCATCTACACTTAATCAAGTTTTCGTATAACAATAGTTATCACACTACTAAAGGGATGGCACCGTTTGAGGCTTTGTATGGAAAACCATGCAAATCCCCTGCATGTTGGTTAGAGACCGGTGCTAGGTTGGTTCTTGGTCCGGAATTAGTGAGAAATGATGCAGAAAAGATTGAGCTAATAAGGGCGAGAATGAAGGAAGCTCGGTTTAGACAGAAAAGCTATGGAGATAGAAGATGAAAAGGTTTAGAGTTCTCTATTGGAGATCATGTTTTCGTCAAAGCATCGTTGATGAAAGGTGTTATCAGGTTCGGGAAGATGGGAAAGTTAGCACGGAAGTTCGTAGGATCATTTTCAATTTTAGAGAGGATCGAGAAACTCGCATATAGAGTAGAGTTACCAAGTAGTTTGACAGGAGTCCTGTAACATCCCATATATAGAGGCCCAAAACTAAGCGCTACAGATGCTGCAGTCGTCTATAGTATTAGTTTCCGATGACTAAATACGGTTATGTTAATGGTATCTATAATATCAGAAGCATTTGAATATGAAACAAAACACAGATTTCAAAACAACTTTTACTTCATTTCATTTCAAAACCAATTGTTTCGCATTCACAACACATAATCTCAAATCGTTCCCAGGCACAGATCAAATATAATTATTACAAAATACGCCAAGAGTGGTATATGAAGATACCCCCTTGGTTGATCAGAGTCATATGGTCATAATAGACCTAATACAAAACAACACAGCGAAACGTCCATCAAAACATAACAAGAACAACGGCTCCTAAATAGCTATCCGTTTGCCTCCTGCATGCCTCTGATAGCTTATTCGTCATCCTACTAAAACCTTAAAAAGACCTTAATCCCTCAGCCTACTGAAATTAATTTTGAGCACCCGAGAGTTTAAGGGAAAAACATAAACTTTGAGTCAGACATAAAGCCTGGTGTGAATAAAATTATACATCATGGAATAATTATGTTAAGTGAGACCACGCTGCTTAGCGGAACGGGTTTCCCCTCACTAACATCCTTTTAAAACATATCTTTGCAAAACCTTTCATAAAACTGTATATTGTGCTCTTGCATCCACAATGGTTAAATACTGTAAAGCAATCATTATGTAAACATACATAAATATCAGGTAATAATGAACTATCTGTTCAAACACACAAGTTTTGTTTGGATAACTTTTAACGTTTGGCTGACTCGGGCTTACCAGATAATATAATAAAAATTAACCTAACACATGTTAGATCTTCTTCTTCTGGAATATCTACCCTTAACTATATGTTAAACATTTCCCATCTGGACGGACTATCCTTCACTATCTGTGAAATACTTCACTTCTGGATGGTCTATCCCTAACTTATTATACATCACAGAATAGACAGTTATAAACTTCTGTCTATTATACAACACAAGTACATAAATACAATACATCATCACAGTGGAAACTCTATATATCTACACGCTGAAGCCTCCTGCTCCAATCTCCTCCAGAATTCGTCAAGGCTAACCTGAATCCCTTGACTACTCATACAAATTTGAGTACTCTGATGTATATGATACTATGTAATATCTTATGTGATATAATATATTTCTCGTTCCGCTGTGAGATTTCTGATGTGTTGTTGTTCTTTCTTCTTTTCTTTTCTTCTTCTATCCCTTTCTTTCTTCATAATGATGCGTCTTTCTGGGCAGAGAAGGGCGGGTCGTTACAGTGCCCGATCCTAATGGTTTTTCAGGCTGACTAATAACCTATCTGTATACAAACATATATTCCTTTCGGTGTGTAACCATAATTTTAGTCTACCCGTGACAAAGCCCTACACACTGGAATTTTGGTCAACAATTAGCTGGGGCTATTAGCTAATGTATAGGGTGCAACACCATATGTGACGCCCCACCCCAAGACCCACATTAACAAAGAGTATTATGGAGTAATAATGTCTGTTAATGTAGAGAATAGGGCTGGCTAGGAGCGACCATCCGTAAGATTTGTCTTAAACAAGTATTGAATACGTCGATTGAGTGCTTTAATTTTTTCTTTTACCTTTCTCAAGTGGATCGACATGCTCAATAAATGTTTAACACAAATCTACGGTGGATAATGGATCTATCAGAACAAAATATAACAACAACAAATACAACAGATCACAGAACAACAGTCACACATATATATACATATACATAGATACATCATAGTACACTACATAGTGATACACAAGTGGTGGTACATAGACCACAATAAAAACATCGAGTCAAAAGAATATGTACATATCAGAGTACACAAAATAACTACAAGGCTACACAAAAGATGACTAGCATCCAAAAGAAAGCAAGGAAATCCATAGCGGAAGCAGCATAGCGGTAATCTATAGCAGGTGCCTAACCTGAAATAACTCGATCTGACCCGAGTATATAAAATACACGGGTCAGTCTTGCTTAAATAAACAGATTAGCACAAGATAGATGAAGTATAGGGATAAACGATAATATTTCTTCTCGAAAGAGAAGAATCAACACCATATATATATATATATATATCAATTACTCATGTGAGATGGTATCACCGAAATATCATATGAAAATTTCTCAAAAGAGGCAAGATCAACAACCACATCAATTAGACATAAATAATCGCCTCATATCATCGGCGTCCACAACATCCAATATAATGGCTTCCAACAACCATAACTCCTAAATAGGAAATCACAAATCTCAAAAACCCACCAAAGGATGGCAACCACAAATCACAATGTGTAGAACTCAGTTAAGAGTTCAAAACTCCACAATGTAATCACTATATAATAAATCCTCAAACGGCTCAAAGGTCCAATAATCTCGAAATGGCGAAAACATTCGAAAATCACAAATAAACCAAGAAATATCACAAAAGATGGATCCATACCACAAAAGATGCACGCGCTCGACAAAATGGTCGAAGCCCGCCAAATACTGTATCACAAATATGGCGCCTAATACTGCCTGAAGGCCAAACAAACCGAAGGTCAAACATCCTAAAGGACAAACATCCCGAAGGAAAAACAGTTAAAAAGCCCAAATGATCCGAAGGTCCAGTACTGGCAAACAACCCGAAGGTCCATTAAATGTGTTTAGCTTCAGAAGAACAAGTCCAAAATTAACCGAAAAAGTAAACACATGTGTCCCATACCACATGCTTTGCTAAATCGTTTAAATCTCTTTCTCATTCGCTCGAAGAGTACAAAAGTGTGTATTTTTATATAGAAAATACTTTTCTTCGAGAAAACTAGTTTTTTAAAACAATTTTTGAAATCGTTTGGAAACCACGGCTTTGAAATTCTCTTTATAATAAAGATTTTATATTTTTAATAGCTTCAAAAATAATTATAAATATTGTAAAATATTTATTTTGAAAGATATTTTCTTATAAAAATCATTTGAAAATCGATTTAGAAAACCCGTGCTCGAAAACAGCAAAAATCAACGAAAACGCCATAAATTCGGCATATGAAATCTACTCAAAAACACATCAATCCAGAGTACGGATCAACAATAATGTTGGCTTACCAATTGATAGGTTTAAGCCCTTCAAAAAACTTCAAAATATCATAGGAATTGATCACAAGGATCACCGGAATAAGCAAACTAATCAGATTAGTGCACAGGAACTCAACAGAAATTGACCTGGACAAGTTAAAAAAGCATAGGTCGACCTTAGATGGCTTAGGTCGACCCTAGGAAGGTATAGGTCGACCTATATAAGGGTTAGGTCGACCCTAGGGAAGCATAGGTCGACCCTCAGTGTTCCTGGGTCGACCTAGAGGTCGGGAATGCTAGAGGCTTTTTGCCTGTTTCGTTTGCAACTTTGAGCACTGATTTCAAGCACTTCCAAGATGAATAGACTATGAAATTTGACATGGACATACAAATAAACATGGTCTATGATCCGGAAAAGATTTCACTCAATTCCGGTATGAAACCAAAGAGATATGGGTTCACAAACTTAAACCTTGACAAGAATTTTGCTGTAAAAATAAAATTTTCACATTTCACGTTTCAGTTTACAGTAAATCAAAAATCAACACAAACTGAAACAAATTCTTTACAGGCAGCTTGGATTTGCTAGAGGTGTGAGTTACTACTCACCCTATCAAGAATTTACCGATTTTAAACTTGCAAGCTGTAGTCTTTTTGGCCTTGAGAAGCTTCAATGACCTGTAGAAGCTGGAAAAGGGGACATGCAGAAACAGAAGTTACACTAAACTAAAATCTCTCAAACTAGAAATCTGACGAAATAATCTTATGGTTTGTGAGGATTAGCTGTAGAGTTGTTATATCTACTATCTTTCACTTAGTTTTAATTTGGATTAAAGCTTGGTTTAGCAAATTGGAGAGGAGGGTTTTCAAAGTTTTCTTTCAGCCAGAAAATAACAGAAGAAAGAAAAGAGGAAGAGGAGAGAAATGAACGTACAGTTCATTCTCTTCTGCCTATTCCTTTTAGGATATGGGTTTGGGTTTGAATTAAACCCTACCCTATAAGCCCAAGTATGTTAACATATGTTATTAACACTTATGTTAGGATAATTATGTTATTATCTCTCAAATTAACATATTTTACACTATTTTACACCTATCTTAATTAAATAAATTTACACAACATATGTTTATGTTTACGAAAATGCTTTATAAAAGTTATTTTAGCCATTAAAATTCAATTTCCATCATTAAATTCTAATACTTCATTAAAATTAACAAAAATCATCGTTTGGCAATAATTTCCAAAATTATTGCATTTTTTCAAATTAAAACCATATAATGCTTATTTTTATCACAAATTCTCATAATAAAGTTTCTAAACTTTGTTCCAAGCATTATTTATTTATTTACAACAAATGATATTGAATTAAATTCTTTTACTTCAATTATTTAATTAATTTACCACCAAAACATCATATTTCCATAAATCTCAATTAATTACCAACCAAACCAACCCAATACCATTTTATTTTACCAAAATTAATTATTTATTTAAAATAAACCATTTCAACTAGTTTTTCATCTCCAATTTATTTTATTCCTCCATTATTAAATTGTAACCACCATTATAATTTAATTTCACAGGTAATCGCCAAAATCAGGGTTGTTACAGACTCCTTTTGTAAAAATTGCATCGCCGTAATTCCTAAAGAAGAGCTGTATTCAACACGATTTATTTCATCTAGCAAAGAAAAATAGATAAGCTTGAGTTAGAGTTCTCACCCTAAACATGAGAAGATAGAAAACCAAGATAAGATCGCTCGATAAATTCTCTGGTTTCCCATGTACAGTCATTGGGATTAGCGGACCATTGAGTCATCACGAGCTGTACATCCTTATTTCGAAGGCGTTTCACCTCCGAAGCAAGAACACAGACAGGATGCTACACAATAGATAAATTAGGTGAGATATCAAGCTCATGCAAAACATAAGAGTCATCAGTAGAACCTGAATCTTGAAGACATTTAAGGAGTTGAGATTCATGAAATACATCGTGAATACCAGAAAACTAAGCGGGAAGTGATTCATGATGAGCAACTGGGCCAACACACTCAATAGTTGGGAATGATCCTATATCAAGGAGCCAACTTCCATGGACCGACTGAGACACATTACCCCTTCAACGAAAAAACTTGAAGGAACTAAAGATCACCAACAGAGAATTCTAATGGCTTCCTACAGTTGCCCGCGTAGGATTTCTGTCTGCTCTGTGCCTCTATCATTCTTTAACAAGTGAGATCGATCTTTTAGAAGCTCACAAATAAAGTCGAGACTTAGCACAACTTTACCCCAGACTCTAACCAACAAGATGGTGATCAACATGGCCTTTCGAATAGGGCTACGAAAGAAGCCATACCGATACTAGTTTGACAATAATTGTTGTGAGAGAACTTAATAAGAGATAGGTGGTCTCCCAAAATACCACCAAAATCATACGACTGCATAAATGCAAGTCACTAAATAATTTCACTAAGGCAAGTCAAACACAAGGAATGGATTTTATAATTTCTTTTACTAATCAAATGTTCTTAGAGTTTTCAAATCCATTATCTTCATAAAAAAAATCTCAAATTTCAACACGTGAAGGTTTTCAAAGCTTCTTACTTAAATTTTAATTTAATCTCATTACTCTTTATTTAAAGTAAATAAAATTTGAGTTGTTTCATCCTCTAATTCTACTATAAATATACTATAATTTGTAACATATGTTTCCACACTAATAATCAATCTCAAAACAATTTCATACAAGACTTGAAAAGCACAATTATTATTATTAGACCCTTCATCGATGGTTAATTACGCATAGCTATCTCCCTCGCCCATTTGCTACTATTATGGATTTTGAGTCTTACATAACTCATTTAGGAGATACTAAAACTACTCAAAACCCATGGATATTTTTTTTCCAAATTTATTTCTCAAAATTTTCTAAGTGTTAGAAATTTCCTGAAAACAAATCAGCAGAGTCTCCTTTGTACGGAGGGTTGTTTACAACATTATAAAAATAATTTATATAATATACATCGACCATTAGGTCGGAAGCACAGTATATATATCAATCTTTAACACTTAAAAATTTAATCTGAAAACATACCTTTCTTTTTAGCATTTTTAAAGCGAGTTAGCTTAGTCTTATATATAATCCTTTTGCTCAAAATAAAGTCCAACTATCCACTTTCACCTGAATTTAACTCAAATAAATCATATTAGTTTACATTCATAAAATATGAAGCACTGCATTTGACTATTAAGGGAAACAAATCATTTTATTCTACTTCAAACCTGCAGTAGAGAACTCAGGTTTTGACACAGCAAACTTCAACATCTGAGAACACTTATAAAATGAAAGATGTTCTACTAAGTCTATGCTTTCTAGAAATATAAAGATCATCAAAATTGGATGCATGGTTTGAAAATTATGCTAAATTTACTTTTAGCTTAAATCTCGGAAATTTTTATAATAGGACAGAGATGTCCATCCATTTTCAAACCCATTTTAGACTGAATAAAATGCAAAATATTCGAAAGTGGTAAAATGAAGATCTATAGCTTACTGAAAGTACTTTTAGTTACAAAAATATTGAGCTCATTTGAAGTTATAAATATCAAGTTATCACTTTTTTAGTACAGCACTTTTCCAAATGAAATTTCAGCTTTTAAAATCAATTTAAATATTGAAATTCCCAAACCATTTTAATTCTAAACCACATTTTCTAGCTTTTTATGCTAAATCATTTATTACATGATCCTCTTTTCCGGTAAGGTAAGACATTGAAAATTATAATTAACTTCATGTAATCATCTTTTAAAAGAAATAATTCACTAATTGGAAACACTTTCATCACTTTACACAATCAAGTTTTTCAATCAATTAATTTTGAAGACTCATTCTGAATGAGATAATTAATCTCTTCCATTATCAAGAGATAAATATTCATCCAAAATAAATTTTGGAGTTACATGTTAATTTTTAAATTATTCTCACAATTTAAAATGATTGTATCTCATGCCTTATTCATTATACCTTACACTTCTTAATGTAGCATTTTTTAATAAATGAACCATTCAAATTCATATTTCCACTTATCACAAAATTAAATTTTCATCTTATTATCAACATAAAACTAGCTAATTAACTTAAACTTGTTTTCAAAAGAATTTTACAAATTCATACCAACAAATTCTTAATACTATCAAAATTTAAAAACAAAAGCTTGCTCACAAATTCATGCTAAAAGTCTAAAATTAGCATTTCTTCATTTTCTTTAAGATAGAGTTTTATACCTTACCATCTATTATTATTCAAACAATCCAGTGTCAAAAATATTTTTCATAGTCATCATTTATAACTTTGTACTAAAATATCCTTTCAATTAATATTTTAATTTTCTAACCAATGTATTTTCTTATCTTGAATACATCATTCTATTAATCAATGGATCACATGATATTTTCTTCCAATTAAGATATCTCCTTAATTGGAATTATTTACTCTACTTACTAAGATTACCATATGATATCATTATTTAGATTCTATAGGTTATACTTACTAACCAATTAAAAGCATAACCATATTCAATTTCACTAATACCAAATAATATAATGGCATTGCCTCACCATTTATTTATAGCGAATAACTTTATCAACTGGCTGCAGAGTTGACCAAATTGTCAAAACTGTCTCGCCACTGATCTCAACAATCACTAAGGTTCGATGGTTGCATTTGTCATCTAAAATAAAATTTAATACTCAATCTCATATTAATTTATTTTCAAACTTTTATTTATTACAACTCAATTTGCTGTGTCTGACTGTCTCATCATAGTGTTTAGGAAATTCCTATCGATAACGTTGATCGGGCGCATCGACTAAATTTCTTAAACACTCAATGGACAATTCAACACAAAAATCATTTTCTATATGTTAGCACCAAAATTGGTCACTAACACCCAAGAATAGATTTGTGTAGAGAGATTAATGAAGAAAGTAAATTAAAACAGAGAAATAACGCAATTGAGTGCAAAAAGAACAGCAGAAATGAGAACACCAGATTTATAGTGGTTCTGCGCAATTGCCTACGGCCACTTTGAATAGAATCTTTATTAATTTTCCAATCACTTGAATATAGATAAAATCCGTAAACAAACCACTTGAATACAAGTTTGAATCAAGAGGAGGAGAGTATCAAAAATGGCAGAGTTTCCCTGGAGTTCTCGAAAAAAGGTCCCCTCAACTATACCTTGGCCCCTCTATTTATAGACGAAAATAGGCTGGACTCCTTGCGCGAGCCCAAGAATAAGGTAGCTTGGCCCATAGTTGTAAGTCAGGTTGACCGAACAAGTCAGGCCGAGCCACTTCCACAGAATCGGTAACCCCCGAGCCTCTATGGCCGAACCACGAGTTCCTCGTGTGTGACTTGAAGTGAAGTCTTCCATAACTCAAAGCAGCTAATAATGCAACCTGAAGTAAAGAAAAGTCGACCACGTTGTACTGTTTGAAACCTGCTAACTCCCTGGGCCGGACGATGAATGGCCGACCCACACTAGTTTTCCCACTATGACTGAGCGATAAGTGGTCGGTCCACCTTGACCTTCCCTCCAATACCGAGCAACACCTGCTAACCTATCCAAGCCGAACGACGCATATTGGGCTAATCAGACCGAACCGCTTTGTCTTCATGCGCCTTGGCCGAACCATGCTACAACCGAACCA
Source organism: Allium fistulosum (assembly GCA_030737815.1). Classification (NCBI taxonomy): domain Eukaryota; kingdom Viridiplantae; phylum Streptophyta; class Magnoliopsida; order Asparagales; family Amaryllidaceae; genus Allium; species Allium fistulosum. The sequence continues at coordinate 931,004,028 of CM060906.1, forward strand.
CGCGAAGTGAAACTCGTGAGGCCGAACCAGAGAAAGCCGAGCCATTATTCCCTGAGCATCTAGACCGAACTTCTTTGCCATCCTCCCTTAACCGAGCGACGAGTTTCTCTTCCAAGCCGAGCGATGAACAACCGATCCACTGGGTCCGAACTGCTCTATCATGCTCATCTTGGCCGACCCACTCTGTGCTGAGCGACCGGGGCCGAACCATACTTGAATTTCACTAGCCTCCTATACTCCCAATTCATTCTTAGTTTAAGTCCCATGCAGGTTCAACCATGAACCATAAGCTTTGCGACTATCGCCATGTAGCCGGGCCACAGTGTCAGGTAACATTTGCCCCCCAAAGCGCATCGTGTGAATCAACATGACGTGCTTTGAATTAACAACCAGCCCTTGCTTTCAGAAGTTAGCTCATCTAGAATGACAATCGTATGTCGTTTAAATCCTATTTTAACTATCCAAAAGCTGAATGCATATAACCTTTCAAAGGTTGAACCATATTGGATTCACTGAACATTACCTGTGCACATGCTTACACACACACACACACATATATATATATATATATATATTTCTATAAGTACATGTATATGTTTTTACATATTTATTATTGTCATCTACTTACTTATTATTATCTTTTATTATTACATGTTTGTTTTTGTTCTGTTTCTTCCCTTCTTCTTTTTTTAGGGTCGGTCGACGCATGACTGCCGAACCATTCGGTTGGCCTACTCAATGTCGTTCGGTGCAGTGATTCTCCGAACCACTGTAGTGTTTTGACTGGTTCTATAGGGGGAAAGTCCATTCACCTTCCCTTCTTTATATAAAAACTCAATCTTTTCTTTTTTCCTTTTATCTTCCTCTTACTTTCACTTTTGCCTTCACAAACTCGCATTCTTCTTATCTCCCTAAATTTATCAACTTGCTCCCACAAAGCCCTGGTTTTTTTTGAAACCTCAGTCACCCTCAAACTCAATCAGCGTTTTAACCTAGCAACTCGAAACTCCTGCAACCCACAAATCTTTCCATAGGTATGAATTCCACTTCAAACTCGAAGTCGCATATGAAGTTTGAGTGCTCGATTAGGTGTTTTCCCTTTTTCTTTGGTTATAGGAATAGGTAATGGATAATCGGTAAGGGGAGAAAAGAGGACTTGAGTGGAGGGCAGGACTTAGGCTAGGGTTTTGATTGTTCTTGATGGTTGTTCATAATAACCTCTGTGTAGTGGTTGTTCCTACAACTCGAAAGTTAGGACTTAGGAAGCGAGAGGAAGATGCCGCTCGGTAAAGAATCTCAAAAGAAGTGGAACAGTGTGGAGGTCTAAGAGCGAATGCTATTAGGCCACAGTAAGAGGAACAAGAATGCGGCACGGTAATTAGGTATGACATTGTTGTTTGGTGAGAACCCAGTGGAGTGGTTCGGTATCCCGACCGAGGGAGTCGTTCGGTCTCGAAGGAGAGCACGGATCAGTAGGAAGTTAGGTCGTGGGCTCATTATAGACTGAGTGGGTGGTTAGGTGATGTAGGTCGGTAGGAATGCGGGTTAGGTCGTTCGGTCATTAGAGAGAGATAGGAGGTAAGTGGGTCGTTTGGGAATTCGGAGGAGAGTGCTTTGATACCGAACGGTGTAGTACGGCTCGGTGTCTAGGCTTGTGTTGGTGGGTCGATATTGGGTATCGGTTATGGTTTGGGAGGTGTCAAGGGTAGTTGTTCGACATAGGTTAGGATAGGTGGAGAAGAGAAGTGTTGTCAAGTATGGCTCGGCGCCTAATGAAGTGAGGTAGTTCGGTAGACGCCTAAGTGCGGTCGTTCGGTGACGTGATAAAGAGAGGTAGTGAGAGAGCGGCTCGGTCTGGGCAACCAAGATTGTGCTAATTTGAACATAATATATACTTTAATAACCTATTTCCACAATCATCCACAACATATCGGACAATAAAAATTAACAAACCACATAAGCCCGAGGACTTAATCTGAACCAACTCCCATAGCTTGAATAACTGTAAATGCAAATTTCACTTAACCTATGAGAACAACGGCCTTCACATTCCATGATACCGATGCTTGATTCCAGAACTCCTACTGCCAATCATATGATAAACTGCAGGAGACGGTCAGCAATAATGGTCTCTGAGGACAACTACTTAAAACTCTATCACATCATACTTGCATTTAAAACTTATAACTTTTCTAGCACCCATGTTTAAGTCGTAGCACTAGTTCACACACAACACGGGGGGATGTATTGTCATCGTTATATCTGATATCGATTGTCTTTCAAGTATAGTTCAAACAGGTATTTACCCACATCCTACGCTCGTTGAAGATGTCCAAAAGATCGAGCTCTGCCACAGTTTCGGACAAGCCTGGGGCAAGTTCTCAACAGGAGGTAGTAGAAATTTCGAGTCCACCGACAACTCCTACGCAGGGTATTCCGGATCCATCGGCTGTAGTTATTGGCCCGGCTCCTGACGTTATAGACGGAGAAGTCATTCTGGATAATCCTATTGATTCATAAGCTTCAAAAATCGGCGAAACTGCTCTTCGTTGGTTGTGTACAATTCATGGGATCCCTTTCGACGACATTTTAGTTCCACCGAGGCAAGATCGGCCTCACCTGCCCCCAGTTGGAAATACAGCGTGCAATAAATTCTTGTGCTGGGTTGGTAGCGTGCCACCTTTCAACTCCTTTCTCCGTGAAGTGTTATAGTATATCGGGATCGCCCCGGTATTGCTACAGCCCAATAGTCACGCGTTCATCTATGGCACTTGTATTCTCTTCATGAGCATCTTATTCAGGCTCCCCACTCCTGGCAATATCCGCTACATTTATCACTTCAAAAGATGGTCTGACAGTCCATCTTTCATATTCCTCAAGCCACACTCCAAGTGTCAGATCCTGACGGGGGCCTGGAGTAAATTCTCCCAATATAAGCAGGAATGGTTTTACGTACGCTGCCCCTTGGCTTTGCGAGAAGATGGCTGGAAGGGAGTAAGTTCTATTTCCGGACCAATATTTGGCTAAGGCACGAAGTGTATTCTTTTTAAACTTCTTTCGACTTTTACAGACATCAGCCTACGTCCCGAAGGCACTGGGTATTCTGAGGCCGTTGAGGCCATTCGAGCTATACCCGTGGAAGACCGAGAGATCAAATCCATTATTTCCTATGAATCTCTTTTAAAGTTTGGATTGTTGGCGGAAGTTCATCGAACTAGTCCCCCAACTGGCGATGTTACAACCGGATCTGCTGTAGAGAAAGGCAAAGAGCAGGCTGGACCTTCGATGCCTCCTGTGGAGGGGGCCCCCGATACAATAGAGGAAGGTGAAATTAAGGAGATCGGGATGCCAGAAGCGACCGACGAGAATATAAGTCCCGACTCGGTGCCAGTAATCGACGCACCTGGAATCGATGAACCTCCCCTCCTTCAAAGAAAAAAAAAGGCCTAGCCTACAAACTGAAAAAGAAATCAGTGGGCGGAACTTCAAAAGTTACAATTACTCTAGTCGAGAAAGAGTCGCCTTCCCAACATTTAGAGGGCTCGCTAAAAGGTTTATCAGACCTGACCATCCTCGACGACTTGTTAAATTACGGCTTCAATGATCCAGGGGCTATAGGATTTAATTCACCCACAAGAGGCGATGACGGCGAACATGCTCATCATCAAGGAGAAAAAACTCCAATAAGTAAAGCAAAAGAAACTGGTCCGTCGGGGGGAACACTAGGACACACACGAACACTCACACTTCACCCCACACTTAAGTTTTAGCCGCTGTGTGATCCTCACTAACTTGTCTTCACTTTGTTTCTATGCGGGTGATATGGGATGCTCACACGGCTTCGACCGCCTTCGCGGTTCCTCTATTTTCCACCATTCCGGTCGGGATTCGGGATCAGGTAGACGCCGAGACAAAGATGACAGCGGCGATAGGGACTACCGCCCCCGTGACTCATCGTCTTCCCAAAGAAGAACTTATAGCCATTCTTCACATCCCAACGATCCTCTCCCTCATTCGGAGCACAGTAGAGAAAAATCTGCTCAGAAAGGACCTCAATTCAAAGCTCCTCGCGACCAACACTCTGGTTCGTCCAGCACCAAACAATCTTGTGAGCTTCATAAAAAGTTTGTGACTCTGGCTAAGCATACTCCTCCGACCCTGCACATGATCCATCGACAGTTGAAAATTTATCCGATCTTAAAGCCACATTTCCAAAAGTATGCTTCGACGGATTTAAATTTCTTCCAGCGATTCATCCTATTCCAGGGCACGTCAAACAAAGCGCCATCGCCTGTAACAATGATGTCTATGTCTAACATGATCCGTTCGATCATTTGGTAGAAAAAGTTTCAGAAGTTTCTATAGAACGCCAGCATGAAATCGATCGCTTGAAACTTGAAGCCATTCATGATAAAGACATTATTAAAGTCCAGGACGAAGAGCTTTCCTCGTACAAATCTCAACTTGAGGCCGCTCAGTAAAATGCCAAAGATACAGCCGAGGCAGTCAACCGTCTAGAAGCCACTCACAAAAAGCAAAATGACGAGGCAATTCAACGTAGCGGTGCTCTAGCCTTAGAAAAAGTCTCCATCTAGAAAGAAAAGGATGTCCTCGCTCGACGAGTTAAAGAACTGGAGGAGCTGCTGCTTAAAGAAAAAGAAGAGAAAACTGCTGCACAGGAAGAGTCGCAACGGTATTGCGAGGAAATCGTCACAATATGTCTCTTAAAAATGAAGCTCAACGAGGAACTTTCTAAAGCCGAAGCGTTAAAGGATGCAGCCCATGAAGAGGGCAGAAGAATGGCATTGACAGAAATTGATTCTCGCCTAGAGGCAGCTGCCAAAGCTGGGAGAGAAGAAATTAAATGCTTATTCGATCCTCTTATTGCTGAATACAACGCTCGAGTTCTCATGCATCGAGATCAAACATTTCTGGGCGAGGGTTACTTCGAATCGTTAGCCAAAGCATGGGATACTCTAATAAAAATCAAGCGAGTGGAGTTGGGCACCGAAGAAATTGATGAGGAATCCCTTGTGAAGGAAGTGCTTCGAGGAGATGAGCCTTCCGACCTATCCGCAGCCAAAGCCCTCAACGGAAGAGATTATTCCTCATCGAAAGGGAGGGACGACGTTGGTGGATCATTTGGAACTAAGTCTCCAGTTCCTCCTTCCGCCCCGCCGGCTGGTTACTCATCACTCGATCCTTTCGAGCAGCATGCTAGATATGACCCAGAGAAACCCAGGCTTGATGTTCATGTTCTTTCCCTATTCCCGAGGGTGAGACTCCTAAAACAGCTGAGAGTCAACCGGAAGCCGGTGTGTAATCTTTCTTTCTAGGGTTGAAAGGACCATTGCTTTTGATGAACAATTGATGTATTCTAACACTTATCCTTTATGACTCCATGTAGGTCATTCTGATCCTGAACCAACTCCAAGGAGCGATGTCACTACGGAGAAGGAAGAAAAAATAGCGGAAGAGCTTCACACTAGGGATGCTCCTGGACCCGATGCCCAAGTAATTGGAGCACTCGACGAGGACAAGACCGAGGATTCCTCGCCTGCGAACGAACATGGCAAGGTTGAAATCATAGGCGCCTCCGAACCTACTTCAAAACTTAGCATGGGGGAGCGAGTCGAGGAGAAAGAGAAAGCCAAAGTTAAGGTCGAACCTCAAGTGATGGAACTTGACGATCCTTTAAATAGGCCCTTGAAGATAATTCTTCCTAGAGGGATCACACCTCTTGATGTCCCTCCTCCTGCCCCGGATACTACCTCACCGGGAAGCAGAGGGTCTAGGAAGAAGCGCCTGGCTAAGGAGTCTTCGAAGAAACCAAAGAAAAAGAAGAAGTCAAAGAAGTAATTATCATCTTGTCATATCTCACTCAGCCTTAGTCATGTAGTTGTTTCTATTTATTTTTATAGTCGTTCTGAACAGACCCTTTGCTTCGAGTTTAGGAGAAGTTGTAATGGGACTGAATCTTCGATTAGTAAATAAAATTTTGTTTTCTTTATTTTCGATGATTTTCGCTATTCAGCTTATCGTCCAACTAGTACTTGACATCCAAAATTTTATGGGTCAGGTAAGTAGTACCTGTTCACTTCCACATGACTTGGAGATTTCTTAAATCATAAATCTTCTAGTCCACGCTCTGGGGAGTTAGAGTACTCCAGTCTGCGCTCCAGGGACTTAGAGATTTTTTGAATTGCTTATACTCTAGTCCGCACTCCGGGGACTCAGAGTACTCTAGTCTGCTGATGTGCACGTAAATGTGCATATATTTACATCCATATTTTATCTCTTTTTTAAAAATAAACATCATATTTGGGCATTTTTACATGTTAAAACCGAAATTCGATTATATTCAAACCATCATATTTTCATCTTCATTCAGGGGCAAAATGGTCATTTGTGAGCATGTGTTAGTTTAAGAATTTTTACTTGGACAATTTTTATGATTTTTATAGGATATTTTGGTGCTTATAGAAGTGGGATTCATGATGATATATGCATGCACAAGGAAATACAAAGGAATGAAGAGGAAATAATTCAAGCTCAAGATCATGGAGGACCCCACCCACTTATCTAAATGTACAATTATGAGCTAATGGACAACTAAGTGGAGGTTAAATCTTCATGCACTTTTAATGAGGGATTAATTAGTGGCTAATGGTTACTTGGTGTCCACACTTCCTAAAGGGCATTTTGGGAAGCACACTAAAAATGGAATTAGGGTTTTATGCATGTTTAAATAGCCCACTTGTGTACATGAAAACATCATCCACTCTTTCATTTTACTTAGGAAATTAAGAGATCAAATTGTAAGCTCAAAGTTACATGAAATAAAAGTGGCTTCCAAGCCTCTTTCTTATCTCTTTTCTACATGCTTTTCCTTGCTTTTATGTTGATGTTTATTTTTATGTTCTCTTTCTTTTCATGTTCATAGTTTAGATTTACATTTATGCACTAGTTTAATACATTTCCTTCTAGTAGTTAATCTTCTTTTTCTTGTTTGTTCTCTACTTTACTTCATTTTCAATGTTGAAATCTCTATGTGTTGAAATGATAACACAAAGGAGTAGCTAAACCCCTTCAATTTAGGGGTAATGAAGCTCTCAAATATTATGTGATTTCAACATTTCTATGATTTATGATCTCATTGTCTATGCTTCATGAAAGTAAATTTTGATGCAAGTTTATACAAGTGGGTTTGATAGCTTATGTTGCTTTTGCAAATGAGCTATTCTTATTCAACATAAACACAAGTTCCATCATCATTTGCTAATCCATTTTTTATTTTGAAATGAAAGTAAAATGAAATTTGATGATCTATATTACTAGTTAAATAGTAAATAGATCATACTTAAAATAACTTTTGCTTTGGCTTCATTTTCATGAGAGTTATAAGTGGTATAATTATTGTATTATAGTTTGATGGTTTGAGTTATGTTAATTAATAACATAAACAAACCATACTTATGATCAATGCAACGATTATTTCACTTAATATCAAAGCTAGAGATCATAAATTATTTGTTTGTTGATTTACAAAAATATGAGAGTGGATTTGCCTCTAAATTGTTTTCTAGTCTAATTGTTTTTAAATAACATTTTAATTCTAGTTTTAGCTTCGATTTTTAGTTAACAATTCCTCCTCCATTTGGTCTAATTTGATTGAATAGATTTTTAAACTCTAACAATTCCCTACGGATCGACCCGTATTCGCCACGTACTACGATAGTACGCCGTGCACTTGCGGTAAATTTATTTCTAAATTCGTTCGACGGTTTTCTAAACCGATAGAAAATCCATCGACGAACAAGTTTTTGGCGCCGTTGCCGGGGAGTTTTTTTTTGTTTTATTTCTATTCTTCGAATTATTTTTGTTCGATTTTAGTGTGTGTTTGTTTGCAATTAAAAAAAAATTGCACTGAATTCTTTTTCATTGCACTGTTCACTTAGTTCATTTTCTCTGTTTGGAAAAAATTTCTCTGTTCATTGGAACATTTCATTTGTGTCCAAAAAAAAACTCTGCTTTGTTCTTTTAGTGCTGTTAGTTCATTTCTTTTTTGATACTGTTAGTTTAAAAAAATACATTATTTCGTTTAAAAAAACGTTCATTTACAACTTCTATTCATTGTTTTACAACTTTCATTTCACTACCCTTCTCTGTTTTACATTTCAAAACAGCGCACACATCTGTGCACATTTCTGTACATCAACCTGCACATACCCCGACCAACTCTCACCTACTTGCTCCAACCCAGTCACCAAAAACAAACAACTATAGCAAACCACATGTTCTCAGTAGTATTCACTGCCCCTGCCTACTGCAAGTTCACCACTCTCCGATAACAGTGCAGCGCCAAACCTTCATTCACACAATATCATCTCTGCCTCAACAACTATCTTCTAACCACTACTGCTCCAATCAAACTGCTGTCTCCACTGCTTTCAGCCATACCCTGTCATCTCACCAAAAAAACAGACTTACATCCTCAGCAAACATCAAACCATTGCCTTGAATTCACCAACACATTCTCAACAACCAAATTACACAACCCAATACATTGTATTCAATATTACTGCAAACTGTTCCTCCGACATCATCTATATCAACCAGTCAATCCCTATACTCCAAGTACTACTGCAGTAACAAGCTTCATGACAGCAGCCTCCCATCACTGAAAACTACCACCCCTACCACTGTCCCAGACTCAACAACTTCCTACGAAAATCGAGCGAACTCCTCCAATCATCCACCACAACTCCATCACTTCGGCAATCACCGTGAATTCCTTTGAACAACGCCTGCAACCAGCCCCTCCTTTGACAACTTGCCTCGCCCCAAACAACGACCTACTTCAACACTACAATCCCTGAATCCCCAATCACTCGTGAACCAATCTCCAGCCTCCAGCAATCGCCCACACGCTCAACATCCACGGCCTCATTAAAAAAAATTCATCTACCTATCAACTGTCGCATCACAAAACCACTGCCACCAGAGCAATGTTTGCTGATCACTTCAAATCGCCAGTAGAAGATGATCGACATCCTCGAACCGCTAATCCCCCGACTATCAAACCACCCAATTCCCTAAAGTCGCGACACCAACCATTGCCTACATCACCCCTAATCGACACCCATAAGAGAAAGCAGAGAACTTTTTATTAAGAAAATTAAATTCGATTTGAGAAGTAGAGTTTCGAGAATATCGATTTCGAAAATTTAGTTCTGTGTTTTAGCTTGTGGTTTGCGATAGAAAGGGTGGAAATATGATTTTGTTTGTTGCTGTTAACTGGACCGGGCCTTGTTTGATTTTTCAAGTGTTTTATTTAAAAAAACATCAAATAATTTTTGTTTTGTTTGGACATATTTTATTTTGTTTTGTTTCTTTTGATTTTCCTTTGTTTAGTTTCTTCTTTGATTTCAAAAGTAAAACGTCACTTTTAAGTTTCCTTTCCAAAAAAAAATCCGAAAAAAAGTACAACTTTGTTTAATTTTCATTTTCCATTTGTTTTCACTTGTTTTATTTTTCATTTATTTTATTTTCAATTGTATTGTTTTTCGCTTATTTTGTTTTTCATCTTTGATAAACATACTAAATAATAATAATAATAATAATAATAATTGTTGAATATATCTTGTGTTTCATCTCAGGTCGCCAAAGCAGAAATTCAAAAGGAAGAAGTGCTTTCCCAAATAATTGCTGCTTGCTTATAAAAAAATTGCCGCTTAAAAAAATTGCTAATAATCTGCACGCTCTGGTATTGTGTTTTCATCTCTAGTGCATTGTTGGTTGCTTGCATTTGCATTTATATATACAAAAAAAAATTCAAAATCCAAAAACAAAAACAAACTTCATTTTAGTTGCATTGTAAATTCACGTTTAATTTTTTTTTGCATCCATCTCATCTTATTTTCTTTTCTAAGGGCAATACCCCAATTCACATAAGGTGAGGGATTTCATCACCCTTTCCTTAGCCCATAAACGCATTTCATCGTAGAATTTGACTAATAATAAAGGTTAGACATTCGACTTAAGGGTGTCGCGAGCTCATCTAGGGCTTAATTGTACCTTCACAATTGTTTTCTTTGAACAATTTTATTTCTTGGTGTCTAGGCTACGGTAGAGTAATAACCAGTTATAAAAATTACGGTGATACGTAAATATTATACTCGTTGTTCCTCTAAAGGTACTTAAACCTTCGGCTGCATTGCTACGGTGATTCGTGGTGCATCGATAACCCCTGCCCGTTACCTGGCTGAGAAATATTTTTGTTGATTTAAGACAAAGTGTGATTATACAATTTTCGGTTAGGAGCAACTAAGGACAAAAAACTTTAATTAAGTCCTTTGCATTCATTTAGTTGCATTAGTTCATGCATATATAAAAAAAATAAAAATCCAAAATCCAAAAAAAAAAATTTGTAAATTTTTCTTAACTTAGTTTTTAATTCAACAAAAAAAAATTAAAAACTTTTTTTTTTAAAAAAAATTTGAAAATTCAAAAAAAACAAAAAAAAATTACAAAAACTAAAAAAAATAAAAAAATATGAAAAACCAAAAACAAAACAAAAATCAAACTTCTCTTTTGAAAATAAATTTCACTTGGTAAATATTTTTCTTCCTCTAAAAAAAACAAAATTTCGCTTCGATTTTCAAATCTTCTTTCATTCACTAAACTCGATTCTAACTTCTTTCTCTTCTCGACTTTCACTTGTGCATGAGTACTTGGACTCATGACACAACAACAAATCGTTGGACTCGTGACCCTTCAACAAACCGTTTAACTCGAATAGACGATCCTCCCGAAATGGCAAACGAAAACGCCCCTCGAACTCTTATGGATAGAATCTTTCCCGATAGAGTTTCTATTCCATCTTGCATCACATTACCCGCCCTTACGGGTAACCATTTCGAAATTCACTAGAACCATATTACCACGCTTCCGAAATTTGGCAATTTCGAGCATGATGACCCATGCATTTTCTTGACTAAATTCGAACAAGTTTGCGCAACCATTAAACTTCAACAACTTTCTAATGACGGAATCAAACTTCGATTAATCCCATTTGCTCTTACAGATTATGCTGAAAAATGGTTGTACAGCTTACCATCGAACTCGATTAAAACGTGGGAAGAATTCGTAAAAGCTTTCTTAAAAAAGTTCTACCCTTCGGAAAAAATGAGTAGAATCCGAAATGAAATTGTAAACTTTCATCAATTCAAGGGAGAACCATTCGGAAAATATTTTGAAAGATTCAAAGAGCTTTTGATAAAATGTCCACACCATAATTTCGAAAAATGGACGATTTGCCAAATTTTATATGATGGACTCGAAAATAGCTCACGTACCATGCTCGAATCAATGTGCCAAGGCAACTTTCTTGCCCAACATCACGACGATGCGTGGCAATTTCTTGAAAACCTCACCGAAAAATCATCCCAATGGGAACGTTCGAACGAAAAATCAATCTACTCACGATCGATTGCACACTCGATAGGATCTTCTGTTGCTTTGGAAGCTAAGATCGATGCAATGATTAAAAAATTCGATAATGTTTTCTCATCGAATCAAACGAACCAACTTTCCAACCGATGTGTTATAAATGCAACGATCCTAATCATATAGCTGATCAGTGTCCCAATTCTATCGAACAAATCAATGCTTTCAATAAAGCCAAAAACAACCTGTTTTCTCCAACGTACAACCCTGGTTGGAGAAATCATCCGAATTTTGCTTGGAACCAAAACAATCCCAACACAAATACGATTCGTCCCCATTTTCAAGCATTCCCTAATAATGCTTCGAATCCTCCCTTTCAACCGCAACAATCAAATTTTCAACCAATTTCTGCTCATCCTCCCCAAGACGATAAACGTTTAACTTCTCTTGAAAAAACTCTTGAAACGTTGGCTAAAGCAACTACTCAAAGCCATCAATCAAACAGCAATTTGCAAAATTTATTGACTTCATATATGCAAAACACAAACCAATCGATTGCAAAACTCGAAATGCAAATGAGTCAATTAGCCACATCTGTGAGTGAACGTGAACGAGGAACATTCCCAAGCCTACCCATTTCAAATCCTAGAAATAAAAACGCAAATTCAAATCAGGCCCATGTTGTTCAAGATAGCAACGTCACCCAATTGAATGCTATCACAACTCTTTGTTCCGGTAAACAAATCTATAATCAAGTCGTTAATCCAAACGATTTACCGGAAACCTCTCTCGATACTTCTAAAACAACGAACGAATCTGAAAAGAATGTGGAGCCAAATGTTGAATCGAATGCCAATCAAAACTCTTCTTCTTCTACTCGAGTAGACCCGTCTACCGAGTATCGTGTCCCATTTCCACATCGTCTTCGACAAAAGAAACACTCGGACCAAATGGAAAAGATGTTGGAAATTTTTAAACAAGTCAAGGTTAACATTCCGCTTCTTGACATCATGCAACAAGTCCCCACTTACGCGAAATTTCTTAAGGACTTGTGTACCCAAAATCGACACACTCAAGTGCCCAAAAAAGTCTTCTTAGCCGCTAGTTTGAGTGAAGTCTTCTCCCAATCCATGCCCGTAAAAAAGATCCTGGCGCCCTACGATTTCGTGTAAAATTGGTGATAAGACAATTAACAAATGTTTAATAGACTTAGGCATCAACTTGATTCCATATTCCGTGTACGAACAATTAGGCTTAGGTGAGCTCAAACCCATAAAAGTCACACTTCAATTTGCCGATCGTTCCACTAAGAAACCCGTGGGAGAAATCGAAGACGTGCTCATTCAAGTAGGGCAATTCATATTCCCCATTGATTTTATTGTTCTCGAAACACAACCCGTGACAAATCCCGCAAGTCAAATTCCATTGATTCTAGGCCGACCATTTTTAGCCACCTCAAATGCCTTAATCAATTGTCATAACGGATCGATGAAAATATCTTTTGGAAACATGACTTTAGATCTCAACATTTTCAATCTCGAAAGCTAATCGAACGAACCTCGTGACCAAATGTTGGAAGTTAGTGCCATTCACGAAAACTTTGAAAACGAAACACTTGATTTTAATGATGAACATGAAGCCGAGTACGAAAAATTGTTTCACGAAATTCCCAACGAGATTGAATATGCTCTTCCCATTGAATCGCTTCAAGTTGAGTCTGAATCTCAATCAAACTCTTTGATCAAAAAACTCCCGAAGTTGGACCTCAAACCACTTCCCGATCACCTTAAGTACGCATACTTAGGTGATAACGAAACGTTGCCCGTCATAATTTCCGCAACTCTCTCTCTCTTGATCAAGAAGCTTCTCTTCTCTCTATTCTTTCGAAAAACAAGGAAGCGGTTGGATGGTCGATCTCCGATATAAAGGGAATTAGTCCCGCTCTTGTCCAACATCGCATTCATTTAATCGACGATGCCAAGCCTGTTCGTGACACGCAACGAAGGCTTAACCCAAAAATGAAAGATGCGCTACGTGATGAAATTCTTAAACTTCTCGACAACGGAATCATTTACCCAATCTCCGATAGTTCATGGGTTAGCCCAATTCACGTTGTACCAAAAAAGTCTGGGCTAACCATTGTTAAGAACGATTCAAACGAACTTATTCCAACTCGTACTCAAACGAGTTGGCGTGTTTGCATTGACTTTTGAAAACTAAATGCCGCAACTCGAAAAGATCACTTCCCTCTTCCCTTCATTGACCAAATGCTCGAACGTTTAGCCGGACATGAATTTTACTGCTTCCTTAATGGTTATTCCGGCTATAACCAAATTCCCATCGCTCCCGAAGATCAAGAGAAAACGACTTTCACGTGTCCATTCGGTACCTTTGCTTATCGACGTATGCCATTCGGACTTTGTAACGCCCCTGCGACTTTCCAATGATGCATGGTTGGAATCTTTTCCGACATGATTGAACGCTTTCTAGAAGTTTTTATGGACGATTTCTCAATATTTGGTGATTCTTTTTCCCAATGTTTACATCATCTCGAGTTGGTTCTAAATCGATGTAAAGAAAAACATTTGACTTTGAATTGGGAAAAATGACACTTTATGGTCAAACAAGGAATAGTCCTTGGACATATCATCTCAAATAAAGGCTTTGAAGTAGATAAAGCGAAAATCGATGTAATTGCAAACCTACCCATTCCCAAAACTACTAAGAACATTCGATCATTTCTAGGACACGATGGCTTTTACCGACGTTTTGTGAAAGACTTTAGTAAAATCGCTCGTCCTTTGACTACTCTTCTTGGAAAAGACGTTCCTTTTTAACTCTGATTGTATCTCTTCTTTTGAACATCTTAAGAACGAACTCATTTCTGCTCCAATCATTTGTGCGCCCAATTGGGATCTTCCTTTCGAAATAATGTGTGATGCTTCAAACTTTGTCGTTGGTTCTGTCTTAGGACAACGCATAAAAAAGATCCTTCATGTGATTTACTACGCGAGTATGACTTTGAACGACGCTCAACTCAACTACACAACAACCGAAAAAGAGCTTCTAGCTGTCGGTTTTGCTCTCGAAAAATTCTGATAATACTTGGTAGGGTCACACATTACTGTGTACACGGACCACTCCGCACTTCGATATCTCTTCTCTAAAAAGGATGCCAAATCCAGCTTGATTCGTTGGATCCTTTTACTTCAAGAATTTGACGTTACAATCAAAGACAAAAAAGGATCCGATAATGTCATAGCCGATCACTTGTCTCGTCTTTCGAACGCACCATCTTCTTTGCCGATCAATGAAAACTTCCCCGATGAACAACTTCTTTCAATTTCTATCGACCCATGGTACGCTGATATAGTGAACTACTTAGTCACTAAAGAAACTCCCTCATTGTGGTCCAAACAGGACAAATACAAATTCATGTCCAAAGTGAAATATTTCTATTGGGACGATCCATACTTGTTCAAATATTATCCCGACTAAATCATCCGACGTTGCATTCCGGATAATGAGATAAGGAGTGTTCTTTCGTTTTACCACGATCAAGCGTGTGGTAGACATTTCGGTCCTCGAAAAACTGCGGAAAAGGTGCTTCAGTGTGGTTTCTATTGGCCTTCTCTCTTCAAAGACTCATTCGAATTTTGTAAAACTTGCGATCGATGTCAAATGCTTAGACGAATTTCTCGATGAGATATGATGCCTCTAAACCCCATTCTTACCATCGAAATCTTTGATGTTTGGGGTATCGACTTTATGGGACCTTTTCCCAATTCTTTTGGAAACTTGTATTCCTTCTCGCCGTTGATTACGTCTCAAAATAGGTCGAAGCCGTTCCATGCAAGACCAATGACCATAGAATTGTTGTGAAATTTCTCAAAGAAAACATCTTTTCAAGGTTCGGCACACCTCGCACAATAATCAGTGATATTGGAACCCATTTTTGTAACAGTTCTTTTGAAACTTTAATGAAGAAATACTCGATAACCCACAAGTTATCCACTCCATATCATCCTCAGACTTGTGGGCAAGTTGAAGTTTCGAATCGTTAAATAAAACAAATCTTGGAGAAAACTGTCAACAAAAATCGAAAAGATTGGTCTCAGAAACTGACCGACGCGCTTTGGGCTTACCGTACTACTTTTAAAACTAACCTTGGAATGTCCCAATTTCGTTTAGTTTACGGTAAAGCTTGTCATTTACCCATTGAAATCGAACATAAAGCGTTGTGGGCAATAAAAAACTTAAACTTTGACCTTGAAAAAGCTGGCGAAAACCGAAAATTGCAACTCAACGAACTAGAAGAACTTAGGAATGACGCGTATGAAAATGAGAAAATTTACAAAGAAAGAACAAAAGTTTTTCATGACAAATCAATCCTAAGAAAAATGTTTTCGCCTAACCAGAAAGTTCTTTTATATGACTCGAGACTTCATTTATTTCCGGGGAAACTTATATCAAGATGGACCGAACCATTTGTGGTACGAACTGTTTTTCCACATGGTGCCGTAGAAATAGAAAACCCCAGGGATGGATCAATTTTCAAAGTCAACGGTCATCGTTTGAAACCTTTCTTGGAATTGCCAAATAACCAAGAGGAGGAGCTCATGATCCTTCATGAGCCAAGCTACGTCTAGTAAGAATGTTAACCCTCTTTTGTAAATATGTACATATTTTTTCCCGTTACACTCATTATATCATGCATTGACTATGGGGACACAGTCAAAATTAAGTGTGGGGGGAGTCTCATTTTCATTTCTTTAAGTTTTTCATGGTTTTTCATGGCATTTTTGAATTTTCATTTTCTTACTTTAAAAAAAATCTCAAAACTCCTATATCTCAAAAACATTTTCTTTTCACCATTTTGATTTATTTTTGAAGAAACACTATGGGATAAGTATAATTTTTGGTTAATATATTGAAATTTTTGAAAATTTGTTTGTCTTAACAAAAATAAAAATGAAGTTTGATTACAAATAACAATGGTTTAACTAGTATATAGGAAGGTTCATCTATGTTAATTATGAAGTATGTTCTAATTGAAAATCTTTGTTTAAAAAGTGGTAAATTTAAAGTAAAGGATATAACATTTTTGTCTTCTAAGTTAAATGGTGCTAAGATGATTTTGCAAAACTCTCTCTCTCTCTCTTAAAATATATATATATATAATAACATCCAAAGTATTCACTCTCATTTAAAAGTCCTCACGGTTATGCATGGGTGAATTACTTGGAATCTTTGATTATTTGCTTTCATACTCATTTAAAAGTCCTCACAGTTATGCATGTATGGAACACACGTAAATAAAAAAACAAAGAATGAACTTAATAAAAACCACCTACGGTTGATAGGTGTATGCATGAAAGTGTGTGCACTCGCCATGCTCTGTACTCCCCTCACATAAGCCCGAAAGGCAGTGCATGGGTGGTATATCTGGCCACAGTTTACCTGAGCTAGGTGTGTAATTTTTTCTTACAAATAATAAGAGAGCAAGCAATTGAAATCCTAGCACTATTTTTACTTATTTGATTTGTTATTGAAAATAAATGAAAATACCACTTTAATAAACTTTGATAATCAACTAAGGATTTATTTCATAGTTACACTTTGTTATCAGCCGAAACAACGAGTTAAACTATTGTCTATGATGACTTGATTTTTTTTGGAAATTTTGAGAGTAAATGACTTAAATTTTCAAGATAATGACCAAGACTTATATTTAACTTCTTTGTGTCGATTTAAGAGTAAATTTGTCATTTGTAAATATTTTCAAGAACTTGCATTCATCCCATTGTAAATAAATCTTGCATTTTGTAAATATTTTCACTTTGCATCTGGATTTTGTGGGTAGTATCCACTCAAAACCCTGACAAGACAACACTCGACCTATTGGGGACACCCAGAGGTTTAACGGCTTGTTGCATACGCTCAATGCAATCGTGCTCCCTACGAAAACGGATTTATCTTAGTTTTCCTTTATTCGAGGACGAATAAAAAGATAAGTGTGGGGGTATTTGATGTGCACGTAAATGTGCATATATTTACATCCATATTTTATCTCTTTTTTTAAAATAAACATCATATTTGGGCATTTTTACATGTTAAAACCAAAATTCGATTATTTTCAAACCATCATATTTTTATCTTCATTCAGGGGCAAAATGGTCATTTGTATGCATGTGTTAGTTTAAGAATTTTTACTTGGACAATTTTTATGATTTTTATAGGATATTTTGGTGCTTATAGAAGTGGGATTCATGATGATATATGCATGCACAAGGAAATACAAAGGAATGAAGAGGAAATAATTCAAGCTCAAGATCATGGAGGACCCTACCCACTTACCTAAATGTACAATTATGAGCTAATGGACAACTAAGTGGAGGTTAAAGCTTCATGCACTTTTAATGGGGGATTAATTAGTGGCTAATGGTTACTTGGTAGCCACACTTCCTAAAGGGCATTTTGGGAAGCACCCTAAAAATGGAATTAGGGTTTTATGCGTGTTTAAATAGCCCACTTGTGTACATGAAAACATCATCTACTCTTTCATTTTACTTAGGAAATTAAGAGATCAAATTGTAAGCTCAATGTTACATGAAATAAAAATGGCTTCCAAGCCTCTTTCTTCTCTCTTTTCTACATGCTTTTCCTTGCTTTTATGTTGATGTTTATTTTTATGTTCTCTTTCTTTTCATGTTCATAGTTTAGATTTACATTTATGCACTAGTTTAATACATTTCCTTCTAGTAGTTAATCTTCTTTTTCTTGTTTGTTCTCTACTTTACTTCATTTTCAATGTTGAAATCTCTATGTGTTGAAATGATAACACAAAGGAGTAGCTAAACCCCTTCAATTTAGGGGTAATGAAGCTCTCAAATATTATGTGATTTCAACATTTCTATGATTTATGATCTCTTTGTCTATGCTTCATGAAAGTAAATTTTGATGCAAGTTTATACAAGTGGGTTTGATAGCTTATGTTGCTTTTGCAAATGAGCTATTCTTATTCAACATAAACACAAGTTGCATCATTATTTGCTAATCCATTTTTTATTTTGAAATGAAAGTAAAAATGAAATTTGATGATCTATATTACTAGTTACAATAGTAAATAGATCATACTTAAAATAACTTTTGCTTTGGCTTCATTTTCATGAGAGTTACAAGTGGTATAATTGTTGTATTATAGTTTGATGGTTTGAGTTATGTTAATTAATAACATAAACAAACCATACTTATGATCAATGCAACGATTATTTCACTTAATATCAAAGCTAGAGATCATAAATTATTTGTTTGTTGATTTACAAAAATATGAGAGTGGATTTGCCTCTAAATTGTTTTCTAGTCTAATTGTTTTTACATCACATTTTAATTCTAGTTTTAGCTTCGATTTTTAGCTAACAATTCCTCCTCCATTTGGTCTAATTTGATTGAATAGATTTTTAAACTCTAACAATTCCCTGTGGATCGACCCGTATTCGCCACGTACTATGATAGTACGCCGTACGCTTGCGGTAAATTTATTTCTAAATTCGTTCGACGGTTTTCTAAACCGATAGAAAATCTGTCGATGAACATCTGCACTCTGGGGACTCAGAGATTTTTATATCATTTATACTCTAGTCCGCACTTTGGGGACTGAGAGTAATCTAGTCCGCACTTCGGGGACTCAGAGATTTTTAAGTCATTTATACTCTAGTCCGCACTCCGTGGACTTAGAGTACTCTAGTCCGCACTTTGGGGACTTAGAGATTTTTTAAATCGTTTATACTCTAGTCCGCACTCTGGGGACTCAAAGTACTTTAGTACGCACTCTGGGGACTCAGAAATTTTTAAGTCGTTTATACTCTAGTCCGCAATCCGAGGACTCGGAGTACTCTAGTCCGCACTCCGAGGACTCAGAGTACTCTAGTCCGCACTCTGGGGACTTAGAGATTTTTTAAGTCATTTATACTCTAGTCCGCGCTCCGGGGACTCAGAGTACTCCAGTCCGCACTCTGGGTACTTAGATATTTTTTAAATCATTTATACTCTAGTCCACACTCAGGGGACTCAGAGTACTCTAGTCCGCACTCCGGAGACTCAGAGATTTTTAAGTCGTTTATACTCTAGTCCGCACTCCGGGGACTCAGAGTACTCTAGTCCGCACTCTGGGAACTTAGAGATTTTTTAAGTCGTTTATACTCTAGTCCGCACTCCGGGGACTCAGAGTTCTCCAGTCTGCACTTCGGTGAATTAGAGATTTTTTAAATCGTTTATACTCTAGTCCGCACTCTGGGGACTCATAGTACTCTAGTCCGCACTCTGGGGACTTAGAGATTTTTAAGTCGTTTATACTCCAGTCCGCACTCTGGGGACTTAGAGTACTCCAGTCTGCACTCCGAGGACTTAGAGATTTTTTTTATTTTATCGATTGACTTTTAATTTTGTGTGCGCGTTCATACGCCGAACAGAATAAAGTGACTTAATTTTTGCTATGGAATTATAACACGCGGAACATCAATAGTTCACAGAGAAGTGGCTTCAAGCCTTTATTGATCAATAGGAACAAACTGACTTGTCTTATTACATGCCGAAAACAAAGAACAACAAAAGAAAAACATACTGGAAACAATTACTACTAAAATGCGAAAGAAGTGGGCTAAGTGTAATAATGGCACAAATGCTTGCTATTCCATGCTCGGGGGAGCGTCACGCCATCGACGATCGCTAGCTTGAAAGTTCCTTCTCCAAGCTTCTGTTCAATGACGTATGGACCTTCCCATGTGGGATTCATATGTGATGGAATCAGAATAACTCGCTTCAAATTGATCGCCCACATCAAAAATTCTCGGTCGAACTTTTTCATTGTAATATCGTGCAACTCGGTGCCTATATGCGACCGCCCTTAAATCAGCTTCATCACGTTTTTCATCCACAAAGTCCAGCGATTCCAGTAAAAGATCCTGATTTGTCTTAGGATCATAGTGAGTCACCCGATGAGAAGGAACTTCAAGTTCGACGGGTATAACAGCTTCAGTGCCATATGCCAATGTGAATGGAGTGTGGCCAGTCGCGGACTTGTGGGTGGTTCTGTAAGCCCAGAGTGTTGTCAGAAGTTCATCCACCCACTTGCCTCTAGTCTTCTCCTAACTTTTTTTCAATATGGATTTGATTATTTTGTTTACGGCTTCAACTTATCCATTGGCTTTTGGGTGAGCGACTGCCGCAAATATTTTCTCAATGCAATATTTTTGGCAGAATTCTTTGAACTCCCTACTCTCAAATTGAGTTCCGTTGTCTGTAATGATAGTTTGTGGGAGGCCAAAACGGCATAAGATGTTTCGTACAATGAAATTAATGACCTTTTCGGTGGTGATCGTTGCTAAGGGTTCTGCTTCTGCCCACTTGGTAAAGTAATCGACAACAACAATTGCGTATTTTGCACCACCTTTGGAGATTGGCAAGGAGCTGATTATATTGATCCCCATATTTCAAATGGCCAGGGACTAACCATTTGTGTGAGTTCCGTCGGCGGAGCTCTCGGAATCTTCACATACTTTTGACATTTGTCGCATCTTCTCACATAGTCCACGGCGTCTCGATTAACAGTTGGCCAATAGTATCCATAGCGGAGGATCTTTTTAGCTAGTGTCTGCCCCCCAATATGGTCGCTACATTCTCCTTCATGAACTTCTTTCAAGACCCGCTTTATCTTATCATGGGCGATGCACCAAAGTAAAGGAACCGATAATCCCTTTCGATACATTATTCCATCCTACATTATATACCGCGAGGCTTTGCGAATGACATGTCGTCTTTCGTTCTTTCTTTTGGGCAACGTCCCGTGTAGCAGGTATTGCTTGAACGGGGTTATCACAAATATGGCGCCTAATATGACCCGAAGGCCAAACAACCCGAAGGTCAAACATCTCGAAGGACAAATAGCTAAAAAGCCCAAATGACCCGAAGGTCCATGAAATGTGTATAGCTTCAGACGAACAAGTCCGAAATTAATCGAAAAAGTAAACGCATGTGTCTCATACCACATGTTTTACTAAATCATTTAAATCACTTTCTCATTTGCTCGAAGAGTGCAAAAATGTGTATTTTTATATAGAAAATACTTTGCTTCGAGAAAACTAATTTTTTAAAACAATTTTTGAAATCGTTTGGAAACCATGGCTTTGAAATTCTCTTTATTATAAAGATTGTATATTTTTAATAGCTTCAAAAATAATTATAAATATTGTGAAATATTTCTTTTGAAAGCTATTTAATTATAAAAATTATTTCAAAATCGGTTTAGAAAACCCGTGCTCAAAAACAGCAAAAATCACCGAAAACGCCATAAATTCGGCATATGAAATCTACTAAAAAACACATCAATCCGGAGTACGGATCAACAATAATGTTGGCTTACCTATTGATAGGTTTAGGCCCTTCAAAACACTTCAAAATATCATAGGAATTGAGCACAAGAATCACTGGAATAAGCAAACTAATCAAAACCGTGCACAAGAACTCAGCAGAAATCGACCTGGACAAGTTAAAAAGGAATGGGTCGACCCTTAGATGGCTTAGGTCGACCCTAGGATGGCATAAGTCGACCTATATAAGGGTTAGGTCGACCCCAGTGTTCCTAGGTCGACCTAGAGGTCGGGAATGCTACAGGCTTTTTGCCTGTTTCGTTTGCAACTTTGAGCACTGATTTCAGGCACTTCCAAGATGAATCGGACTATGAAATTTGACATGGACATACAAATAAACATGGTCTATGATTCGAAAAAGGTTTCAATCAATTCCGGTATGAAACCAAAGAGATATGGGTTCACAAAGTTAAACCCAGACAAGAATTTTATTGTAAACTAAAAATTTCACGTTTCAGTTTACAGTAAATCAAAAATCAACACAAACTGAAACAAATTCTTTACAGGTAGCTTGTTTTTGCTAAAGGTATGAGTTACTACTCACCTTATCAACAATTTAGCATTTTAAACTTGCAAGTTGTAGTCTTTTTGGCCTTGAGAAACTTCAATGACCTATAGAAGCTGGAAAAGAGGACATGCAAGCAAAAACAAAAGTTACACTAAACTAAAATCTCTCAAACTAGAAATTTGATGAAATAATCTTATGGTTTGTGAGGATTACCAATAGAGTTGTTATATCTACTATCTTTCACTTAGTTTTAATTTGGATTAAAGCTTGGTTTTGAAATTTGGAGTGGAGGGCTTTCAAAGTTTTCTTTCAGGCAGAAAATAATAGAAGAAAGAAAAGAGGAAGAGGTGAAAAATGAACGTACAGTTCATTCTCTTTTGCCTATTCCTTTTAGGATATGGGTTTGGGTTTGAATTAAACCCTGCCCTATAAGCCCAAGTACGTTAATATATGTTATTAACACTTATGTTAGGATAATTATGTTATTATCTCTCAAATTAACATATTTTATACTATTTTACACCTATCTTAATTAAATAAATTTATACATATGTTTATGTTTACAAAAATGTTTTACCAACATATAAAAGTTATTTTAGCCATTAAAAATCAATTTCCATCATTAAATTCTAATACTTCATTAAAATTAACAAAAATCACCGTTTGGCAATAATTTCCAAAATTATTGCATTTTATCAAATTTAAACCATATAATGCTCATTTTTATCACAAATTCTCATAACAAAGTTTATGAAACTTTATTCCAACATTATTTATTTATTTACAACAAATGTTATTGAATTAAATTCTTTTACTTCACTTATTTAATTACTTTACCACCAAAACATCATATTTCCATAAATCTCAATTTATTACCAACCAAACCAACCCAATACCATTTTATTTTACCAAAATCCATTGTTTATTTAAAATAAACCATTTCAACTAATTTTTCATCTCCAATTTATTTTATTCCCCCATTATTAAATTATAACCACCGTTATAATTTAATTTCACAAGTAATCACCAAAACCAGGGTTATTACACCATACTAGTCCCATTTGGTTTTCTAATATCTGAGTCATTTTCACTTAAGGATCCCCTCCCATAATATTCCTTTAAAACATTTTCAAAATGATTTAAAACCTTTAAATCAAACTTAAACAAGGAAAAGTATATAATCTTTATACGTTACTCAAAATCATATCACTATGTCATATATATATCCTTTACTCAAAATTTAGTTGATGAGAACATTTAACCATTTGAAAGAACCTCTTTCTAAACCTTTGAAATCATCCCTTTCAAAACCAATATCAAACCTTTTGAAATCATTCCTCAAAATTTTCGAAATCATACACCAAACCTTTTAAAACCATTCTCCAAACCTTTCGAACCTATTGAAAAACAAACCTTTCGAAAGCTATAAAACTTTGGACATCCTTCTTTAAAACCACTTTAACACATTTCCTTAGAAAACCTTGAAAAACCTTCCATTTAAACCTTTCGAATCCATTAAATTAAACCTTTTGAAATCATTCAACTAAAACCTTTCGAAACCATTCAATAAACCTTTAGAAACCATTAAACTAAACCTTTAGAAATCATTCAACTAAAACCTTTCAAAATCATTCAATTAAAACCTTTTGAAACCATTGGAAGCAACCTTTCAACTTTGTCGAAAGTTCTGCATCGAAAGCTTTAAACATATCCTTTAAAACAACTCTTTCGAAAGCTATGGCTTTTACTTCAATTTATAAAACAAGGCTGAATCACCTAAGTCAAAAGCTTCCTATCGAAAGCAAGGAGAAGCGGCTAGTTTTTAAAATAAGTAAACCTTTCGTCTTTGTCGAAAGGTTCAAAACTAAACATTTATAAAGTGGCAGTAACCTTTCAACTATGTCTGAAGGTTTCAAAACAAAGTAGTAATAAAGCATCAGTAACCTTTCGACTGAGTCGAAGGGTTTAAAACCTTTCTTTTAAATATTTTGACCTGGTTAAAAACAACCAAGTTGAAAGCTCTTATTCGAAAGCAAAGCAGGTGAAAGCTTTTGGTTTATAAAACAACCATACCCAAACGTCTTTGGCCATCAACCCTTCAACTTAGAACCCTTCGACTCTGTCCAATTCATTACGTACCAAGTAGCATGATACCATATGCATTGGTTTGACCTTATCGAAAGCTTTGAATGTCTCGACCTTGTCGGGAGGTCTGGGTCGGAAGGTTTGTTGCCGTAAAGGCTGAAGCATGCTAAAAGTATGTTTTCTTTGTTTTTAACTTAAAAATATAACTTTTCAACTAACCTGCCTTATTTGTCAAATTTTCGTTGGTTAACAAATTCTTTTCAGAAATATGCTGCCACTATTTTCAGAATTGGATAATAATTTCATTTTATAAAATGCCCCTTCTCCTTAATTAAATATATAAAACATTTAAGTCTCATACCTTAAATAATTTTATATATTCATCAAATAACTTAGTAAAAATTTGAAAAAATCCTAAAAAAATCTATTTTAATATGTTGCCTAACATATTAAAATTTCAACTGCAAATAATTATTATTTTAGCCAAAAATAATTTATAACCTAATAAACAATTTCCTTCACTAGAAAATTAATATAAAATCCATATTAATTCATAAAATTATGAAAATTGAAATACATCTCTAGAATATCATTTCTGACCTATATTTTAATTTTCAAGGCATTTGGATGTCAATAACTAGGGTTTTCATGTCAAACATATCATAAAAACTAACATGAACATATATAATCCATCAACAACATATATATATATATATAATTTTAATCATCAAAACATGGCATATACTTGCAAAATCATTTCGGATCTGATATTAAAACCGAAAAATAAAAGAAATTGGGATGTAGTAATTATTCACCTTAGCTTTGAGATTATAGATGTGAGATTTGATGTTGATTTAGTTGATTATCCTCCTTCTCTTGAATCCTAGCTTTAGTCTTTTCTTGAGAATAAAAATGGTTACCAGCCTTATAAAATTTTAGTTTGAATGAAATGAAAATGAACGTGAGTTTCAATCCTAAGGATTTAGGGTATAAACCTTACCTATTTCCCATATTGCCCTTCTCATATCCTAACACATTAACTTAGGTTATTTCATTTTAATGAACACACTAACATGTTACGGCTACCTTTTGTTAATCAAATCTCAACCTTTTAATATTCACATTATTTTATTTTATTTACCCAATTAATTATTCTAAATAATGTTGTAAAAATATGAGGTGTTACAGACTCTCCATCTTAAAGAATTTCATCCTCGAAATTACGATAAGGTATATAATCAAAACAACCAAAGGTAAAACATACCATCAAACAAATCGGGATAAGCATCTCTACTCTGCTCTCAGTCTCCCAAGAATAGTCTCTAGCGTCATCACTCCACTGAACCTTTACTAACTTGACTGTCTTATTCCTCAACTTCTTCTCATCTCTAGCCAAAATCTGAATCGGCTTTCTAACTATGGTCAAATCCGGTTATACTACTAAATCCTCTAACACTATAGGTGCTATGGTAGTCTCCGGGTTTCTATCACATTTCCTAAGATGAGAAACATGGAAAACATCATGGACTCCAGCCAAACTACTCGGTAACTCTACACTATAAGCGAGTTTTCGGATCCTCTCAACAATACAGAAAGGTCCAACGAATCTAGGTGCTAACTTTCCTGACTTTCCAAATCTAATCACACCCTTCATCAGTGAAACCTTAATGAACACATAGTCTCCGATAGAAAATTCCAAATTTTTTCTTCTTCTACCAGCATAAATTTTCTGCCTAGATTGAGCTTCCTTCATCCTAACTCGGATCAACACAGCCTTCTCCGCAGCTTTTTTCACCAAATCTGGACTAAGAACCAATCTATCCCCGGTCTCTATCCAACATATGGGAGACTTACATGGTCTTCCATACAAAGCTTCAAATAGTGCAATCCTAACACTAGTCTGATAACTATTGTTATACATGAACTAGGCTAGATGAAGATGGTCCTCCCATGATCCCCCGAAATCCAATACGCAAGCTCTTAACAAATCCTCCAAGATTTTGTTAAATCTTTCTGTTTGCCCCAGTCAGTGGATGGTAAGCGGTACTTATGTTGAGCTTGGTTCCTAATGCTTCCTGTAGACTTTTCCACAACTCACTAGTAAACAAAGAATCTCTATCATTGACAATACTACTAGAAATCCCGTGCAGTCTAACTACATTCTTCATAAAAAACTTTGCCAAAATAGGTGTCGTCCTGGTTGACTTTACCGGAATGAAATTTGCACTCTTAGTCAATCTATCTACTATGACCCATATGCTTTCATTTCCTCTACTAGACCTTGGCAACCCATCAATAAAATCCATAGAGATGGAATCCCATTTTCACAATAGAACTTCTAACGGTTGAAGCAATCCACTAGGCTACTAGTATTCATCCTTTGCCTGTTGGCAATTCAAGGACTACTTAACACACAAACCAATGTCCCGTTTCATACCTTCCCAGAATAAACTTCTCTTCATATCCTGATACATCTTCGTTCCTCGTGGATGGATAGTGAATTTCGAACGATGGCACTCATCCAAAACTTCCTTCCTCATGTCTCCTACATTCGGAACACACAACCTTCCTTTCTTCCTCAACCACCCATTTTGGTTAAGATTGAAATCCTTTAGGTCATTGCTCTTCGTTCCTTCCCTCAACCTTCTGATCCGTTCAGCCAAAACTGGATCCTCCTCCTGTTTAGAAGCAATCTTCTCAATCTTTACTGGTCGAACTTCTAAACAAGACAACATAGCACTTCCTCCTCTTGAACCTACCTTGGATCTAAACTGTACACTACAAGCTGATAATGCTTCCAAATCTTTCCACTCAGCAATCATAGCCAATACTGCATTCTGATGTTTCCGGCTGAGTGCATCTGCCACCTTGTTTCCTTTTCCGGGCTTGTACTCAATTCCAAAATCATAAGCTGCAATAAACTCCAACCATCTTTGTTGTCTCATGTTCAGCTCTTTCTGAGAGAACAAGTACTTCAATGACTTATGATCAATATAAAGCTCAAATCGCTCTCCCAAAAGATAATGCTTCCACACCTTCAAAGCAAATATAATGGCAGCTAACTCTAAATCATGTGTAGGATACCTAACTTCATGTGGTTTGAGCTTTCTATAAGTATAAGCAATCACTTTACTTCTTTGCATCAACACAGCTCCCAATCCAGTTACACACCCTTCAGTATAAACAACTAAATCTTGATTCCCCTCCAGAACCACTAACACCGGTGCATGGGCCAATAAGTGTTTCAAGTTTTGAAATGCTTCCTCACACTTATCAGTCCATACGAACTTCACATCCTTTTGCGTAAGCTTAGTCATCGGTGCAGCTATCCACGAAAAAATCTTTTATAAACCTCTGATAATATCCAGCCAATCCAAGAAAGCTCTTAATCTTGGTCATTGTCTTGGGTCTCTTCCAATTATTCACCGCGTCAATCTTAGTCGGATCTACAGACAACCCTTTCTCTGAGACGACATGACCAAGAAACTTCACCTCCTTCTTCCAAAAATGACACTTCGAAACCTTAGCCTTCAACTGATGTTCCCTCAACGTTTCGAGAACAACTCTAAGATGAAATTCATGCTCCTTCTCATCCTTAGAGTATATCAAAATGTCATCTATGAAGACCAACACAAATATATCCAAGTGCTCTCCGAAAATTCTATTCATTAGATCCACAAAGAATGCCGGCACATTAGTTAGTCCAAACGGCATAACTAACCATTTGTACGATCCATACCTTGTCCTAAATGTCGTCAAAGGGTACTATCCTCTGCCACTCTAAGTTGATGAAAACCCATCGCCAAATCCAGCTGAGAGAATACCTTGGCTCCACTTAACTGATCGAACTAATCATCAATTCTTGGCAATGGATATTGATTCTTTATCGTCTTCTCATTCAACTAATGATAATCGATACATAGCCTCAACGATCCGTCCGGCTTCTTCGCTAATACTGCGGCATCCTCCCATGGTGAACTACTTGGTCAGATAAAACTCTTGCCTTCCGCATCCACCAACTGCACCTTCAACTCTCTCATCTCGATGGGTGTCATCCTGTTCGGCGGCCTACTCACCAGCTCTACTCTAGGCACCAAATCGATCTGAAACTCTATGGCTCATTTCGGCGGCAGTCCAACTACCGGCTCAAATACATCAGCAAATTCTCTAACTATAAAGACTCGATGCAACTCATCCTCCAACTCCATAATACCCAATAAAACATTCACTTAACAACTAGGGTCCTCTATGGTATTAACTATCTGATCACTACAATCTGGGTGACTAAGTGATATTTTCCTATCATGGGAAAATATCATAGCATCATATTTACTTAACAAATCCATCCCAAGGATAATCCCAAATCCCACATAGTCAAACACATGTAAACAGCAATCAAAAGTATGGCCTAGCAAATCAAACTCTAAATGGTCACACCTCATCCCAAGTGTTGCATGCCCTCCTATCAGATTTGCAACCCTTAAGGAAGTAACTAAGTATGAGGGTTCTAGGTCAAGCCTATCTACCAAATACTAAGAAATAAAAGAATGAGATGCTTCAGTATCAAATAGAATGCTAACTGACATATCGTGAATCTACAGCGAGCCTCCCAGAACAGCCATCCCTTTGTCCTGCACAACTAGCATTGAGGTTGTGGGCTCCAAAGCATAAACTTGCCCCCCTCCTTCTCTTGCAGGCTCTGGGAACTTGTTCTTGTAATGACTGATCTGATCACAATTATAACATCTGACACTCTTCTTTCCAACAGCTTCTTTTGCTTTTCCTTTACCAGTTCGACACTCATTAGCATAGTGTCCCTTCTTGTTGCATTTGTAGCAAACCAGTTCAGCCTTTCCTTTCTTTCGTGCTCCCCCTTTCTGAGCATTCTTTTTCCGAAAAAACTTCCTTTTCTGGCCCTGTCCCATCTGGGCCTCCTTCATCTTCTTCCTCAAGCAAACCAACGCCTCTTCTTGCCTTAGTGCCATTTCAACCACTACATTACTGGGATCTCTCAAATGCAGCAAAGTGGCACTTATCAACTCTGGCCTCAAGACCCTTATAAACTTTTCATTCCTCCTGATCATGGTGTCTACCAAAGCATACCCATATTGTGCCAACTCCTCAAACTTTCTCGCATACTCCAAGATGAACATATCTCCTTGTTCCAACTCTGCAAACTTCCTCACCAATGCTGACTGCACCATTACAGACATAAATATTTTTGAAAACCTTCTCCTAAACTCCTCCCAAGTTATGGTTTCCTCATCAACTCCCGCAGTAATAGTATTCCACCAGGATAGAGCATCTTCCAGTAGCTGCCTCGAAGCCAATCTTCTCTTTTGTGCATCATTCAATCCTAAGTTAGCAAAAATTCTCTCGTAATGCAGTAGCCAATTTTCCACCTCGATCGCATCTTTGATCCCAATAAACGGCTTCCCTCCAAGCCTGATGTAGTCTCTACTCAAGTTAGCATACTGATTGACCATCGGAACTTCTTGAGCTCCACCTCCAGTGGCATTACCTCCAACAACTCCGGTTGCTATTCCAGCTTGCATTATGTTTACAAAAAACTGATACATTACTCCCATATCCATCTGGGGAACTCCTGCACCAATAGTTTCAGCTTGTGCCTGACCAGGACCTTTCCTAGTATTTGGTCGGGCATTTCCATTAGTGGTGGTGCTATCTCCTCCAAGATTTACTCTGCCTCTTCTTCTTCCGTATCTGTATTCAAACCTCGTGAGATATAGATGAATAGCCTAACTAAGATAGGAGTCTAGAGAGACAGCGTAGACTTATATATACATATCAAATACAAGTACGTTACTATAATGTTATCCCATACCCTGACCTTAACTCTAATTTCTAAGGATTATGTTTTCAAAAATCATTTTTAGTTAAAGTATTTCATAAACCATGCTCTGATACCAAGTTGTAACATCCCCTATCGAGATGCCCAAAACTAAGCGTTACAGATGCTGCAGTCATCTATTGTATTAGTTTCCGGCGACTAAATACGGCTATGTTAACGGTATCTATAATATCAGAAGCACTTGAATATGAAACAAAACACAGATTTCAAAAACAACTTTTACTTTATTACATTTCAAAACCAATTGTTTCACATTCACAACACATAATCCCAAATCATACCCAGGCACAGATCAAATTTAATTATTACAAAATACGCCAAGAGCGGTATATGAAGATACCCTCTTGGTTGATCAGAGTCATATGGTCATAATAGACCTAATACAAGACAACACGGCAGGAAATTCATCAAAACATAACAAGAACTACAACTCTTAATTAGCTATCCGTTTGCCTCCTGCATGCCTCCGGTAGCTTATTCGTCATCCTACTAAAACCTGAAAAAGACCTTAATCCCTCAGCCTACTCAAATTAATTTTGAGCACCCGAGAGTTTAAGGGGAAAAATATAAACTTCGAGTCAGACATAAAGTCTGATTTGAATAAAATTATACATCTCGGAATAATTATGTTAAGTGAGACCACGCCGCTTAGCGGAACGGGTTTCCCCTCACTAACAACCTTTTAAAACATATTTTTGCAAAACCTTCCATAAAACCATATACTGTGCTTCTGCGTCCACGATGGTTAAATACTGTAAAGCAATCATTATGTAAACATACATAAATATCAGGTAATAATGAACTATTTGTTCAAACACATAAGTTTTGTTTGGATAACTTTTAACCTTTGGCTGACTCGGGCCTACCAAACAATATAATCAAAATTAACCTAACACCTGCTAAATCTTCTTCTTCTAGATTATCTATCCTTAACCATCTGTTAAACATTTCCCATCTGGATGGTCTATCCTTAACTATCTGTTAAATACTTCACTTCTAGATGTTCTGTCCCTAACTTAATCATCTCCCAGGTCTACCCGATCCTAATGGTTTTTCTGGATCACCAATAACCTATCTGTATACAAACATATATTTCTTTCGGTGTGTAACCATAATTTTAGTCTACCTGTGACAAAGCCCTACATACTGGAATTTTAGACAATAATTAGTTGGGGCTATGAGGTATTGTATAGGGTGCGACCCCATACTAGTCCCATTTGATTTTCTAATATCTGAGTCATTTTCACTTAAGGATCCCCTCCCATAATTTCCCTTGAAAACATTTCATCTGAAATGACTCAAGGAAAATTATGGGAAGGTATCCCTAAGTAAAAATGACTCAGATATTATAATACCATATGGGACTGGTATAGGGTTGCATCCTATACATTAGCTATTAGCCTCAGCTAATTTAGTCAAAAATTCTAGTGTGTAGGGCTTTGTCACAGGTAAGGCTAAAATTATGATTACACACAGAAGGGAATATATATATTTGTATACATATAGGTTATTGGGAACTTGGGAGAGGTTAAGTTAGGGATAGATCGTCCAGAATAGAAGTATTTAACAGATAGTTAAGGATAGACCGTCCAGAAGAGGTGTGTCTAACAGATGTTAGATTATTTAGTTATTTTGTCTGGTAGACCCGAGTCAGCCAAAGGTTAATAGTTAGCCAAACAAAACTAAAGTGTTTGAACGGATAGTTCTTTTATTACCTAATATGTATGTTTAAATAATGATGCTTTACAGTATTTAACCAGTTTTGTTTGCAGGAAAAGATTTTCAAAAGGTATGTTTTAAAAGAATGTTAGTGAGGGGAAACCTGTTCCGCTAAGCGGCATAGTCTCACTAAATATTAATAACTGAGATGTATAGTATTATTCACACCAGGCTTTATGTCTGACTCGAAGTTTATGTTTCCCCTTAAACTCACGGGTGCTCGAAATTGATTTGAGTAGGCTGACGGTTGAGGTTCTTTCAGGTTCTAGTAGGATGACGAATAAAGCTACCGAAGGCGAGCCGGAGGCTAACGAATAGCTATTTAGGAGTTGCAGTTCTTTGTTTTATGTTATTTCCGCTATGTATGTATTAAGTCAATTATGACTATATGACTCTGATCATCCAAGGGGACATCTTCATATTTCGCTCTTGGCTTATTTTGTAATATGTATATTTTATTATTTCCTAGGAAACGTATGAGATTATGTATCTGAATATGGAACTTCTGTTTTGAAGTGTAACTGAAAAAAATGTGGTTTTGAAATCTGTGATTTGTTTCATATTCAAGTGTTTCTGATATTATAGGTACCAATAACATAGTCGTATTTAGTCATCGGAAGTTAATACTATAGATGACTGCAGCATCTGTGGCGCTTATCTTTGAGCCTCTAGATAGGGGATGTTACAACCTCCTTCTTAAAGGGTATACCGAGTCTAGCTTTCTGAGTGATATCAACGATAGTAAGTCAGTGTTGGGTTACATCTTTACTACTAAAGATGGAGCTATCAGTTGGAAAAGTTCCAAATAGGAAATAGTTGCTAACGCCGTGATAGAAGTCGAGTACATCGCCCCTAAAGAATCGGTATGGATGCATAAGTTTTTAAGTTACCTAGGCATGGTTTCCGATATAGAGAATCCAATGGCTTTGTTTCATTACAACAATGCGGTGATATAGATCACAAAAGAGCCTAGACCATAAAGAAAATCATGACATGTTCTTTGAAAGTTCCACCTAATTAGAGAATTCATTGAGAAGAAAGTGGTCGTGTTACAAAAGGTATATACCATGGACAACATAGGATATCCATTCACGAAGGGACTAGCTTAGCTATCACTTTTTAAGCTGATCAAAGGGATGGGATTGATTCCATAATTAGCCCCAGGTACAAGTGGAAGATTGACTGTGTTTGGGATATACCCTAGGACCAATTCTATAATTTATTGTAAATTATTAACTCTGTGATAAAATATCATTCTAAATAGAAGCTATTTTCCTTTTGTTATATACATGTTATAATGTGTTATGGTAAAGTAAGTATTTAACTTAATTATACTTAATAGAAAATCCATAAATGGCATGTTTGTGGTAGTAATTACAAGGTGTTGTAACCATGAGTAATATATAACAATATAATAAATACATCATTTTAAATATTCCTAGTCAACATATATAGAGACAAGGATATCGCTGCGTCCATTGAGAATAGAGTACGTAACACTCATCAATGTTCGACGGTGTATTACTTATGGCTATTGGAAACGCCAAGAGGTCATGTACTGATATTTATTGGACAACTATGGAATGACTCATTCAATATTTTTTGTTGATAAATATAACTAAGGTCAAACAAAAAATATTGATGTGACAATATTACGCAATCTCTTGACTTGACAATATCGTCAAGCTTGAATGTCGAAACTCCACTTTGATTATATTTAAAACATGGAACAATGTCCATCAAATGACTATAGTTGGGTTGATTGGAAGCATTGGAAGTTAAACACTATTAAATAGAGAATTTGTCTCCTTGGTTGTACAGAATTGGTACCACGGTCAACTGAGGCCAACTTAAATTCAAAGTCTCTGGCTAGAACAATTCGATTAATAAGAATTATTGTTATTAAACCAAGGACTTTATATTTGGACTATAAAGTTAAATATGGATGACACTAGAATTTTGATCATTACCAATTCAAATCCAAGTGTGATATAGTTTTGACGAGAAGAACTAGGATAAGTAATTGTCACTATGGATAATGCTTAAAATAAGTAAAATTGAATTGTATTGATGCTTTATAAGTGATAAATTTGGCCATAATGTCACATCACTAGCTGAGGTGACGTGTGAACGTTAATGTCTGAATTGTTTGATATTAATCGCTGACCGAATTTACACCTAAGAATCGCACAACCTAAATGTTGAATACTCTGATAACCACCTGATCTAATCAATTATAATTGTTATAAATTAATTAAATTAATTAGTATTTATGAAATATTAGTTATAAAATTTTATTTGATTAGTGTTGAAAATAGTGCACACATAAAAGTTGTATGAACACATATCGATATACGATATCGATACATGTTAAATTAAATTTAAAGATATTTTATTTGATCAGGCATGAAGTGATTGGGAGGCCTATAAATAAACTGATTTGGCCAACTATAGGAGTAGGATAAGGAGGTTGGATTTGATTCAAAAAAGAGGTTTGAATTAGTAGAGATATTTGTGGATCCGCATTCACTTTCTGCTCCTCTTATTCTCTATTATTTAAACACCCTTAACACCTCATTTGTTGGATTCTCTTTTAGCATTTCCTATCATCCACATTAAGATAAAACCCTCTCCCTTGATCCTTTATTAATTCAAGCTTCAACCATGTAACAACCCACACCTTAAGAGGCCCGAATTTTGACTAAATCAAAACTCAAATCCATTGGAGCACATCTTTGGTTTGGTAACCTGCAATAAACATAATTATATCAGAGTGCGATCAATATAATATCACCGCGGAATAGAAAATATAATAGAACATATGTGACTAAGGGAACTACCTTGGAATCAATAGTATTCCTTATATACATATTTGCCTTGTCAGTGCCGAGCATGAATAAGAAGACTTCTCCATCTACCATTCCTGTCTTGCTTTAGTAACTTATCTCTCTAATCTATCTTGTGAATTGTAATGGGAAGGAGATCAGAACAATGTTCTAGTGGTTGGAACATTATATATTTTACCCATAATATTAATTTATGCCGATTGATTTCCATTTTAGTGTTATGTCTGTTATTTATGGCTAATCCGTTAAATCCTATATGCACATACAATAAGCCTAACCTCCTCCGAGATATAATTATATGTAGGTGTGTCTATATACATATATATCTAAATGGCGTATTAGCCAAAAATCCTAGCCACTTAATACTTCTTAAATAGGGAGGAGGTAGACCCAATTGCTATTTAATACCTCGACCCTGAAATGGGCCCTTCGCAACGTAAACACTAGTCAATCGGTCCTAGCTGCAGAGACCGATGACCCCTATATATTAATTTATTATTTAATTGCCATACTGCTAACGCATGTCAAAGACTCATCTAAGGGTTAACTCGCTCGCCTCTGACAAACAAACAACTAATAATTAAATTTTGAGGTTTGTGTGTATCCCATACGGATTCGGCACTAGTAGGAAGCAAAATCCATCAGTACATAACCCGAGTCTTTGCTATGACCGCTTGGGACCGATGGTGGCCATAACCTATAGCCAGTCTAACTACTAAATATCGTTCCAACAAAAATACTAACATAGCCCGTCGACCATCCATAGCCGAAATCTTTTTAGACTAACATAATGTAAGTCAAGGAAAATGCTCATTACAGTTACTTAAATACCTCTTATTAGAAATGAAATAGACCCCGTTTCCTTAAATGTACTGGGCATTTAATACTTCAAATCCAAGGTGAACCCTTGGTATGTTTCGCCTTACCTATACACAATTGCATAACCCTTCCCCAGGGGTCCTATGATTGGAGATATCCCACATTAGTATTAAGTATACAAAACTGCTGGTAGCGTTTAGGTAAAGGGCGGACTTCTATTGTTTTACTCTACTGACCTCGCATCCCAACCTACTAAACCAAACTAATCATCACAAGCCAAAATGTTAGGCTAGGCCTACAAATTCATGCTCGTTTTAAACATATTATTAAAGTTATATAAGTTCCTACTGTGAAAATTATATTGCTTCCTAGTATTTAATTTCTACCTATATACTTGTTACGTATATTCCATAAATGTCAATTGTCCATAATGAATGGTCATTATCCTAAATGGACAATCTCTAATGACACTTGTTTATTCGTTCTAATTCAATTTATTGCACTTGTTTCCTTTTTCCCATAAATGTCTTATTAAATCCTTTAACCAATCCTATTAAAATGCATTTATGTCACCGTATAATTCCTACAACTCCATATTAACTCCCAATTGATTACCCTATTAATTTAGAGGTTACTGTTACTTTTACATATGCACCTCCTCGTCCTATATGCTATTAATAACTAGTCTAGTCGTCATAATGATAACTAATGTGAATATCATCGTAAATTACAATATGTATATACATTTATTTTTAATCGGAAAGCGCGGTTGTACGTATGTGTGTGTCTATGTGTGTGGGTATACGTGTGTGTGTGTACACACAAACACACATATCCATATTCCTAACTATTAATTCTTAAACTAGAACATTATTTTCCATGTGTTCATTTATCAAAGCTATGCTTCCAAAGAGGATTACCATTATAACTTTCCATAAACTAACCAAAAATGAGACCTTGCTTCCTTTAATATTACAACAAATTATTTCTTCTCTTTTATTGAAATAGACAGTGCAAACTACATAGGTGAATTTCAGTACTTTGCACATCACTTTCTTTTTTGTTATATTCCTTATTATTTCAAATGATGCACTTTATTTTATACATTTGTAGAAGTGGCCCACAACACTCCCATAAATTAAAGCATAGGAATTCGTATTTCAAGTCAAATTAGGCTAATCTAAACTAATATTTTACAACACAATTATCATAAATTTGGAATAAATCTTACAATCTTATCAACATTCAACTTTAACAAATTTAGGGACTGATTTTAAAATTTATAGATTAGCGTGTAAATAACATTCCTATTCAAATTTCCTATCTTATAGAATATGTAGGCGATATTCTTATACGCTTGTTTTAAGACTACCACTCATTAGATCTTATATAGGCATTATAATAATTAAATAAAATCCAATGATATAAATTTCAATGTTAGAATAAATTATATAATTTCCCACTCAAATTTCAGACTTTCCGAATCTCCCAAATCTGAATCCATTTCTTTGATTTGAATCCTTCTCCTTTCCAATCGAAAAGAATATGTATAACAAGGTATATACTTACTATTAGAATTACAGATCCAAGAAGAGATTTGGGGTTAAAGGAATATGAATTTATAATAACGAAATTTACATTTTTCTTCACTCACTTCTTCTCTTCTTCTCTTTTATTTTACTCCCTTCTCTGAATTTTTTTGTGTGTGTAAATATATATAATATTTTATAGTTTTAGAAATAGTGAAGAAGGGAAAATGGAAGAGCTTTGTTGCTTTGATCAGAAAATAAAAGAAGAGAAGTGAAGGGTTAGATCTGTATTTATAGGCACACGAATCAATCGTATCTATTAGATTAAAATAATTAAATTCGGACCGTTCGGCCAAGGTTCAAATCCTAACTACCATTTCAAGACCGGCCGACCGCTCCCCTAAAGGTAGTCGACCACTAGTGGTCGATCGGTCCAAGGAGGGGTCGATCTGTCCAAGGAGGGATCGAATGGCAAGGTCCCACATTTAATATTATTTATTTACTAATTTTCAATTTTAATTATTTTTGTTCCAAAAATTTCAAATGTCTATAACTTCTTCGTTTAAGCTACGATTGTATAACTCCAAATATGAATGTTGCTCAGAAAATCACAACAAATCCGATGGTGCAAGTCTTATGGCAAAGTTTTGGCATTTGCTCAAATTCCATTTTTGAACCTAAATAGTTATTTATTAATTACTGTAAATTTTATGGGGAATTACATTCTCCTCCCTTAAAAGAATTTAGTCACCAGAATTCCCCAATAACTAAATGATGGGCATAATGTGCAACCATCCTAAACTATCCAACCAAATAAAGTACAACCAATTTGGCAGCAAAATGTTCATAGTGCACGGTGCATCACAACATATAAAACATGCATATTGAAAAGATCTAAATTGGCCCCTCCTATACGAATGTACTCTTTTAAAAGCATTTGTAAAACATGATGCAAATAATCTACACATAATGACGGTCTTATATGTATGTAGGTTTTCAAAATTCAAAAATCTTTTTTTCGCACAATAATTTCCACACTCCAATGAGTAGGAGTATGGTCTAACTAATTTTTCATCTAATTCCTACAATCCAAAAATCTAACATGTCAGATTTTTCATTTCCTAAACCTTTACTCCAATGCCAAAACAGAATTTAAATAGAGAATTTTACATTCCTACCTTTCTGAAGGATATCAATTCCGTTATACCATGGAACTTTCTCTGTTGTCCTGGAATCTTCTATAATTTTTTCCAAGCATAATATGCATAAGGAGGTTTATTTTAGATTCTAAAATAAGATTAACTTGAAAAATGAATTTCATTTTCTATCACAAAGTACAAAAATGGAAATTCCAAGGCTAAAAGATCTATATTTTCCCTTGTTATCATCTACGCATAACTTGCTACCACTCTTAATACACCGCTAAATTTATATCCACTAACACATCAATCCTCTGTATGCTAATCAAGTGATATTTGAAAATCAAACATTCTCATTTCCCATAAAAACCTCTTTCCCTCTTCCAATCGAACTCTCAAAATGATTTGAACGTTCAAATTTCCAAAAGCATTTAAACACCATTTTTCTTTCAAACATTTGAACAAAAATTTCCAAAAGCATTTAAATAATCAAGCCACACCGTATCGTAATTGGGATTCGATCAATGAGTTAATACATATGATTAACCCTAATATTACACAATAATTCCTAGACTTTGAAAACATATTCCTTTATTCTAAACGGTGATGCACAAGCCTATTTACAAATTTCTGCTTTTAAAGCACAGGTATAATGATCCACGATTTCGCAACAAACTTAGCCTGTCCCTCGCTCATTAAAATTTATTTTTATAAATTTTCAGTCTTACAATGCATTTACCATTAGCTAAGTGTCTAGATGAGATTTCCATATTTATAATGTTTCTCCAAAATATATAATAGCGGTCAACATATCCTGAAACAGCGGTATAGTAAATAAATAGGAACACATTTCATAAGATATCATACATATCTTTTATACAAAGAGCCAACTAACGGTTACAACCCAAACACCCTAAAGAAAAGAGCAAATGTTGGAAGAAAATAAACAATAACACTACTACTAAACCTAAATGCTACCTACATGCTATGGGATGGTCATGATCCATTACGGGAGCTCGAGCCATTGCCGTGACCCCTAAATGGGCATAGCATGGCAAGTATGCATCCAATCTCATGGCCCTGGCATCGCTACTCAGGTCGTATCTCCCGTAGCTTAGTCTAAATTCGAAGCTGTGAGAACCCTGCAGCACCCTGTCTCTGCCTCGCCTCCTGATGCACCTGCTCCTCTACCACAGGTGAATCTAACTCCACCGATGGATCTACAATACCCATTCTCCTAAGTTGGGCTTTATCAAATAAGGTAGGGCCTTCTTCTGAACTTGCTCTCCATAGAGGTTCACTTTGCATCGCCTAAAGATGCGAGTGAAAAGATAATATGGAATGTAGCTTCATGGAGTCCCTACTCCTGGCTCTACATAGTTGCTCATGATAGTGTGAGCCTGCTACACTATTATACCACTCATAATGGCGTAGGTTGCATTTCGCATAAGCGGATAAATATGGTCGAAGCTCCCTGTCTTCGGAATGATGTTCTGTTGAATAATGCAAATGACGAGGATGGCTATTAGCCGCAAGTTGTCTGGCCTTCAAACACCAAAAGCTCCAAGAAAGATCTACTACAAAATCTTCAGATCTATAGTCTCAATATATGCCAAATCCACTCCTTCCACGGCTATCCCCAGAATATCTCTGAATCATCATCTAAAAGATCAATTTCTACCCCTTTCACCTCTGATACAATACTACTGATAACTTCATTAAACTCGTGTTGCAAGTTGGCATCAAACAGCCGCATGCATCGCCGGTAGCTCTCCCGCTCGAAAGTGCTATGGTTTTGGATCGATGCTAGTCCTAGTTGTGAAAGGATCCCCTAGTTCAAGGAGGTGAAATCCCCAAATTTCATCTATCATCCTTAAAAAAAGATGAAGTTTTCTGAGGCTTCATAGGTGGAGATTTTTCGGCCATTCAGGTCAAGCCAGGCGATCCCTTGGGGAGTAAGATTCGAGTGGCATGAGGAGGTGCTACTGGCTCGAGGTGGTTCCATGGATTGAGTTGTGGTCGAAGAGGGAGAGTTTGGGTTCAGATTTAGAGAGAGAGGAGGGGTTGGATCTGAAGCGCGTGGTGGCTGCTGGTATTGAGGGGGGCAGTGCTTGCTGCTAGGTCGAAGAAGGAGAGCCAACGGCAGTCCTCAAGAGTTTTGAAGGAAAAGAGGATGGTGGGGTTAGAGGAAGAAGGAAGATGAAGGAAATGGGAGGTATCAAAGCCCAGACATGGCTATATGTCACGTTCGAAGTTCAGGTTGCGCATTTTACCCGACAACTGGTCGATCGTTCTAGGGTTACCAGTCGACTGCTACCGATTAACCGGTTATCGAGTTTCAGGCCCAAGTTGAACCTTGACCCTATTCGAGCAAGTTAAATTTAATAATAATAATAATAATAATATCGATTAATAATATCGTTTCTCTTTGTCTTTGTCTTCTCCAATCTGATACGATCTGCACTGCTTCGAGAAATCTCTGCCTTCTATATGATAGTGCCTTAGCTTGTTGTATAATTTGTTAGGCTCTTTTCCTCTTCAATCTCGTAGTACACTTACCTATACTACGTCGACCATCAATCTTCTTCAAAAAGGCAAAATTATTTCAGTTGTTATTTTCTGTGCTTTCATCGTATGGGAATATTCCTCCTATCTTTGCTATCGGGCATTCCTACCTATCCCTATACCATACCCTATCTAAATCAA
Organism: Allium fistulosum; assembly: GCA_030737815.1. Taxonomy (NCBI): domain Eukaryota; kingdom Viridiplantae; phylum Streptophyta; class Magnoliopsida; order Asparagales; family Amaryllidaceae; genus Allium; species Allium fistulosum. The sequence continues at coordinate 931,045,126 of CM060906.1, forward strand.
GTACCGTTTCCATTTACCTAACTCTTAAAGAAAGAATTTTAAAAACTTTTGATTTTATAAATAGGTAAAATCATCAAGCCAAACATATACTCTCTTTTCCATTTATTTCAAAAACGAAGAATCTTTTTGCCAAAAACCATTAAATCAAAAACTTTTAACTTGACCGATTTTAAACTAAGAACTTCAAATTTTCTTGCCTTTCAAAACAACAACTCTTCAATAAATCCTTTGAAAAACCTTTAGAAATTTTCAAGAAATTTTCAAAAGAAATTTGGTAAAATTCTTTCATATGGGATCAAACTAATAAATGGACTTTACTTTTCCTTTCTTTTGGACTTTTCTTCTTTTCTCTTTATTATAAATTTCTTTCTACTCACCTTCATAAAAATCAGGTTTATCATCTTTTAGTGGTTAATGTACACCTTCTTGATGGAACATGCTCCACTCCTATTTTACCTTACTTTGGAATATTTGCAACATATCGTTTCTTACTTCCCATTTGTCTGGATGAAATGTGCATCTTTAATTAGTAGTCCATCAAAATCCATAATTATAAGGGAGCCTAGGCCCAACAAAGGATTCAAGCACTATCCAACCATGCGGATCCTTCTATATGTCACACTCAGTGTCTCCTGGGTCAACACCTTACGGTGCAGCCAACACTCCATGGGTAATCCGGTAGGTGTATAATTTTAACTCTATTTATTGTTCCAACTCATAGTTGCCTCGTCCATCCTTTTGAAATATAGTTGCAGCTACTTCAATAGTTGGAATTGATAGAGTTTGGTGTATAATACATGCATATATATATATAATTATAGGTAAAAATACAAATACGTTCTCTCAGCATATCCTAATTCCTACGATCGACTAACCTAATGCTCTGATACCGATGCAACAACTCGCACCTTAATGTGCCTGAATTTTGAATAAATCGAAATCCAAGTTCATTAGAGCACAGATCGTTGGTTTGGTAATCTGCAATAAACATAAGTATATCATAGAGCGATCAATGTAATCTCTCAGTGGAATAGAACATAAATACTAACTGAGGCTACCACCTTGGTATTAATAGTATTCCTTAGATACCTAATTGCCTTGTCAGCGCCGAGCATGAATAAGAAGATTTCTCCATCTACCGTTTTCGTCTTGCTCCACTAACCTATCCCTTTAATCTATCGAATCGGTTGTAATGATGAGGAAGTGAGAACAATGTTTTGGTGACTGGAAAATTTCATACTTTACCTGCAACACTAGTTTATATTAATTGATTTCCATTTAAGTGTTTTGTCTATTATTTGTGGCTAATCCATTAAATCCTATGTGCACATACGATATTCCTAACCTCCTCCGAGATATAACTATATATATGTCTATATACATATACACCTAAACGATGTACTACCAAAAACATCTTGGACACTTAATACTTCTTAAATAGGGAGGAAGAAGACCCAACAGCCATTTAATACCTCAACCCCGAAGTGGGCCCTCCGTAATGTAAACGCTAGTCAATTAGTTTGATAATGCTAAGTTAGAGGAACGAGTGGAGTCTGTAGAGCTGATGCGGTGTGGACCCAACCGAGACAGTTGGCTCCATAAGGATGTGAGATCGCCTGTTCCTACATAAAAGAAGGAGAAAATATCGATGGATTGCCGAGGACTAGAAGAAGGTACGATAGCATTTGGGTCATAGATAATAGATTGATGAAGAGTGCTAAATTTATACCCATAAACTCCAGTAGAATAGCATCCAAAATTAGCCGAATTGTATGTAAAGTGGATTGTCCGATTCCACGGCATGTCAAAAAGCATTGTAAGTGACCGAAACCCGTTGTTTGGTAGTGGGTTTTGGAAGAACATACAAGAGGCAATAGGAAATTGGCACCAAATCGGCTAGATGATATCGAGATTGAACCTGAAACTTAGAGACCTTGTAGGCCTATTTGTATCGTAGGACGTGATACAAAATAGCTTTGGAGGAATAAGGTGAAGTAGTAATAGTTCAGTAGAGTGAAGGCGAATTCGATTGCATGTGAAAGATCAATGAGAGCAAGAGGACCGCTAGTCCGAAGCTCTCCACTAAGTAAGATTTCCATTTTTCATTCTCTTTCATATTGAATATCAAATTTAATGCTTATATTAGATGGTTTAGTATCTAGCATGCTAGGATAGGCATAGATGTTACTTTTTGATGTTCGATCTTATGTGTGCATGTTTGATGTTTGATTGTTGGGATTTGATACAATTACTTATGCTTATATGGTTGTTAGGCATGCGGGATAGTTATGTTTAATATAGCATATTTATTTGAGATGATTGTTATATATGATTAGCCTGCTTAAATACGTGATGATGTTGTAATTGTGCTTCATCCTCTTTGTTGAGTACATGTTCAGGTACATGGAAGAAAGCGTTGGCTATTTGGATGCTTACTCGCTTTTATTTGCATCTAAATGGTATGCTTGTAAGATTTGTAATATATATTTGGAGTATATATGCTTGCATGTCTTTAAAAATGAGATGCCTCAAATATGAGATGTATATATATATATATCTATGTTGTTTTGCTATTTTTCGGACCTTGCCGCACAAAAGAGGTGTTGTTGAATTTTTTTGAAACAAGAGGAGCTTTGTAAGCCTATGGGTTGGTAGGCACTCTCTTACTTTGGGAATTTCGAGGATGAAATCCTTTTTAAGGAGGGGAGAATATAACAACCCTCATTACTAATGATAAGATATTTAAATGACTGATTTAAATATTGAATCATTAATTATTTAAAGGTCCAAAAATATGACTTCGCATACGGTCGAATTAGGACTCGAGACGACTTCCATTGAGTTCGGATCGACGTTGCAAATTAAAATGAGTATAAATATCTCTATATTTTGGATCGCGTAATCCGCTGGCCAAAATGACTTGAAATGTGTGAAATTGTCATCTTGGAGTGTAGTCTTGTGTGGCAACAAAATTTAAACCGTCAAGGCCGAAAAAATGAGGTGGTGTACGCCGACGAGTTTCGTAGCATCGGTTGTTCCGTATGATCGTACTACCTCAAAATGCATGGCGGCTTATTTGAGAAATCAAATAAAATATATATACACACACCTCGTTTACCAGCTACTTTTCCTCACTTTGCTTTCCCTTTTCATTTTTCCTCCTTATATTTCCAATGAACGAAATGAAAGCCTCCACCTTCATAAATTAAAATAGAGAGCTCCATTCCATGAAAATCGATGAAACCAGATCCGTTGGGATGGTAGTGAGGAGAGCTTTGAATCTATATGGGATTTGGATGGTGTAGCACGTGTTGGTGGAGTTCGTAGTGGACGTTGAGCTAGGATTTGGGATTTCTGGAGTTAAAGGAGGATGTAGGCAAAATAGAGAGCGGGATTGTGCTTCTCGTGCATAGATGAGTCGCTGGTAACTTTTAGGGAGGTGTTGCGGCTGCCTGGAGGGTGCGACGTTGTGGATCCGCCGAGGCTAGGAGTAGGGCATGTTTAGCATAGGAGAGCCAGGCGAGGTGATTTTGGGTGCGTTGCGAAGAGGACACGTCTGTTGGCGAAGATGGTTGTGACGCCCCACCTCTATATCCATACTACCAAATAGGATTACTAGGTAATCCTATCTGTTAATATAAAGAATGAGGCTTGTTATGAGCGACCACACATAAATATTCCCCTGGGCTAACATTAGTGCGTATCTCACCTTGCAATATATCAACAATATACGTACCCGGTATCATCACAAAGCAATAAACATGTGGGCTTATTAGGACAGAACAATATATAACATATACTAATGAACATAGAGCTACAGATCATGGTAGAAAAATATAATAGTTTACAAACTATTATGTTTGTCTCACTGTGACAATATATACAAGTTAAGTTCACAATGCAAAAACTTCTAGCCATCTCAATACAAACATATACAAGGAGACATCCAAATAAAATATACATAGTCAACTTCTCAAAATATTGATAAAATATATATTGTATCCTCTAAAGCCCAACATCCAAACAACTAATGTCCTTGAACCTAAAAAGTCTCGAACTGACTCGAGTATTACATAAATAATAAATAGGTTAGACTATATCTAAATCCATGGTGAGTACATAACAATAAGCATGGTAACGAAAAGCAAAATGCGAATACGACTCAACATAACACCCATCACAAACATCATAATAATATACCATGCTACACATTCCCAAATATCACCTAAAATATACATACAAGTAAGAATCACATCATCTATAAATTAGGGGATAACAATCAAATCCATCAGTATCTTAAAATAATATGGATAAGCACACAGTGTATCCATAAAACCACAATAAAGGAATGAATCCTGAATCAAACCAAATCTAAGAATCAACAACCAAAATATCTATCTTGACTTACAGTCTTGATGGAACTGAAAACTTCCGACTGCCAAGCCTTAAAAATATAAATCAAGAAGGTATAGTCCTAAATAAATAATCAAAGTATCGAATCTCGACTTACAGCCCTAATGGAAGTAATAACATCCAACCGTTAAGTTGTAGAAAATAAATCAAGAAATATGGAACCCAAATAGAATGAAATATAAAGCAAATATAGAAATCGATATCCATAAATACTATCTCGACTTATAGTCCTGATGGAAGTAAAATCTTCTGACTGTTAGTCCTAGGAGATAGCAAGTACAAATCCCATAAAAGTGCAACTCATACAAAATATCGAATGTAATATCAAATCAATTATCTTTTCATATAGTCCTAATGTAAGTGATAACTTCCGAGTGTCAAGCCCTTAGAGGTATCCAAAAATACAAACTTAAATCAATATTAAAGTTAACCAAACACCAATGTGCAAAATAGATATATCTCTACCCCTAGTCCTTATGGAGGCAAAACTCTTGACTGAATGGTCCTAGGAGATAAAAAAACAAATTAAACAAAAGGTATATCTCTTAGCCATATGCTCTTATGAGAGGATGACAGACAAACTCATTGCATGTCTCTAATATCATCGATAGACAACACGCAGCTGCCTCGGGTTAGGTATCTCATATGATAGACTAACACGCAGCCAATCTCTAATGTTAATGATCATTATTGAGGTTATAACATCAAATATCTCAAATATGATGATCTACCTAAGTCATCCAGATGGGAGACTAACGTACCATAGCACAGCTCCAGGAAACGCTAATGACCGCAGCTCGTTTCCTACAGTCCCTTAGTTACTCCCAAAATCGTGACACTCGTATATATCGCATGTCATAAACACCCTGTCGGGCTATGCCGAACATTATCCACTATTCCTACTTGCCCTTGGTAATTGATTGTTGGTCCTTAAGTGATGTCGGGGCAATGGCTCTAATGAGAGAAATAATTCTTGGCCTACAAACAGAATAAGGAGACATCACGGATCTGGGGAGCGATCCTGCAATTAGGACCGCTATGATGGATAACTAGCCTAACTGGCGGGACTACCTCACGTACTCTCCATAGTGGCATAAACCATATGATGTAGATTCCCATAAATACTCTCGACTATATAAGTCCTAATGAGAGTGATAACTAGTACTCTCAACTCTATGAGTCCTAATGAGAGTGATAACAACTACTCTCGACTTAATAAGTCCTACTAAGAGTGATAACTGATACTCTTGACTTGATGACTCCTAATGAGAGTAATCTCTCTCGACTATATGAGTCCCAATAAGAGCATCTCAACTTAACAAAATCCTCGACTGCTAGCCTTAAGAGTAATAGCGATACTCGACTAGTTAGTCCTTAGAGGGCATAAAAAAATATACTCTCAACGAGATGTGTCTTAATGAGAATAATAATAAGTAATCTCGACTCCATACGTCCTAATGAGAGCGTGACAACACATTAATTCCTTGACTACTAGCCTTGAGAGTAATATAACATAACTCAGCTAGTCAGTCCTAAGAGGATAAATCTATATATCCCAACATATCTCCAGTTTATATCCCTTGGAAAGTAATAGAACTCTCGACTAAGCTCTAAGGAGTCACCCATAGATGATATCACAAATTCTTAACCCATCTCCAAAATATAAGTGACATCTACCCACTAATAATAATCGAATAAGTATTACTTAAGCATCATACACCACTCATTATTACTCAAATGTATAGTACAAGCTAGTAAACTATACTCATCAAACAATAGTTATTCTAAAATATGAGTCAACAGAATAACTGGAAAAATAATACTGAATTCCTCATCCCAGATAGTTTTACTAATTCGTTTATTCAACATCCTCATTATAGAAAATTAAATCACAACACAAATCAGATATTCTTATCATATAGAATTTCTCATACGATTCAAATAATAAATTTTGAGCCATTAAATATATGTATGAAATGGGATTTAAATTTTAATACTCTTAAAACCATTCGAAAATATTTCAAAATTGGTTTATCTTCAAATTAGGCTCATATACTCAAAGAACCCCTTTCCAAAAATATCTCTTAAATCCTTTTCAATAAACATATACTTTAAAAAATAAATTCCTTTTCGAATATATTACCAAAACCTTTCAATTGTACAAAATCATCAAATAGACTAATTTCAAACCAATAAATATATAAAAAGGGGAATATATTTCAAAACTCTTAAAAATAGATTTTATAATCAAAATAACCTTTTTAAAGTTACCAATGAATCCTTTTATTATTCATTTTTAAATATACACTTTACAAAAGAATTTCCCTTTAAGAAATATTGTTAAAACTCATCATTTAACTTATAAAATTCCATATCTTCCAATACTATTGAAAATTCTCTACTTTCATTTTTAAAAAGACTTTTATTTCCAAACAATTTCCGATAAATCATTTTGCTTTCCAACCACTTTTATTTATTTATAAATATCCTTCAATTTATTTTTAAAACGCTAAAATAATTTTCCGAAGCTTTCAAAAATATTTTAAGACCAAAAAATCATTCGAACGTCCAAAATAACAATCATGGAGAAAAATTATCAAAAATCATCAATATAAATTTTATTGTTTAGCCCGACACGAATTACATCGACTTCCAGCCATCTATACAATGTACACACATATAAAATAAACTACAAATCAAAATGCTATTGGACAACATCTCCTTTGCATTATGGACAGTCTCAATAACAAATCTCAATAACAATCAAGCAAATAACAAATCCAAATTCACATCTAATAACACACAATCAATCATATATTTCTAAACAAACATCTCAACCAAATAATTCAATCAATATATGGGGCAATTATCTATCAAAAAATAGAAAATAAATATAGTTGTGAGTTTATAAAACACATCAAAATGATGCATGAACTACCAAAACAACGACAACTAAGCCTCGTCCTCTATCAGCTGCTATCATCATCGCTGCCAAAGAATTCAACCACCCCAGCTTCAATCGTCAGCCCATCACACAACCACCTTATTGCTAGTAGCCTCCCACTTCGAGTCACCAAATCTTAGCTCCATTCATCGACGGCCGCCAGGCACGCACGCAACCATGCCTCCATGCCACACCACCAAGCTCGATCGTGTGCACCATGTCATCTACACCTACTCGCGCACAAACCTTACAGCCTCATTGTCGTTGCTTCGCTCCTCCAGGTCATCGTTAACGCTCGCATCGCCTCATGTCACACGAGCTTCATCACCCTGCCATTGAGCAACCATAGTTCATTCCTTTTTTATTAGTCGCGATTTCAGAACTAGGGCTAGAAAATGGAAAGGGGTATACCGCGCTAGCAATAGAAGCATCTGAGGGCTTTTCTATAAAATGGGAGATATAAAATTGAAATGGACATGGTTTTTATTTTATAAAGGATAATTCACCCTTTTTATTTAATTTCATTTTTATATTCTCTTAAACTATCTTTTCCTTTCTTTTTAAATAACCCAATTATTTATTTTTAAATAAATTACGATCGAGTTTGAATCGATTTGAACCTCATTGTACATAATATATTTCGATAACCAAATAATTTCATTCATTTCCATACTCATTTATTTTTATTTAATTATTAGTTATTCCAACATAAAGTAAATTTACATTTTTAACTATTTCAATCACATAAAATTTATTTCCACTTTAAAGGATTTTACATTAATTAAAATATTTTATTCAATTTCAATATAATATATGTAAAGAATTTATTAAGTTAATTCAATTTATTTAAAAAATATTTTATTAAATAGACTTTAAATAAATACAAATATAATTTTCAAAATATTAATTATCAAATATCGAATTCAAACATTTTTATTTTAATTGAATTTATTTAATTTATACGACATAGAAATTAGGGTAGTTACAACGGTGCATCGATCCATGGACTATGAAGTGAGAAAAGAGGAGAGAGGACGTGCATGTACAGGTTGTGTATGCACGGCATGTACAGGATAGATTTGGGGAAGAAATATTAAAAGGTAATTAGGTAATTAGATGATTAATTGAGCGAATTAATTATTCTAATTAATCATGTTTCTTATAAAATTCATATCTTTTGCACACAAGATTCGATTTGGACGCGTTTTCTAGCATTGCGCTCGTATTAGAGAACTCTACAACTTGGCTTAGGATTGGATAGATTTTATTTAGGTCAGTTATATTTTCTCTCACCATGCTATGGTTGTAAGTATAGTATAAAAACGATGTTTTGAAATGATTTATGACATTAAAACATGATTTCTAATCTATTTAAATCTATACCTGGCTTTACAAAAAGAATTTTGACATATTTTTAAATGATTTTGAATAGATTTTGCAAACATTATTACCGACATACTATTTTTATAAAATCAATAGATTTAGGCTACTTTTGATACGAACTCCTGAATTAGTTGATATAGACATGTTATATATGCTGTATGTATGCTATAATAGATGGATGTATGCTTGTTGGTTGCATGTATGCTTATTTGCTTGTTTTGATTAAAAACGCCAATCAATAGGCGATATAGTGTTAGGAAATATCCCATGGGGTAGAATTTTGTGCATAGAGTTTCGTGCATACCGAATAATCTAAAAATGAAAGGCGGGTATGTACTTCGGACTTCAGGATGAAAGTCGGACGTTTTTACTTGGATTGTACTTAGCCATTTTGGCTAAGTACACGACCAAAGTTGGTCATTATCGATTACTCTAGAGTGGTCAGTATCTACCACTATTGATGATAGCCGGTTTTGCCAATTTTTGACATGGATGATGAAGAGGCTTTGGGGAGCATGATGTAATGATTCCTTCGACATTTGATTTCAACGTTATGGCTCTTCGATGAGCAATTTTAGCGGTGAAGTGAAGACGCGACGCTTTGAAGCTATGACTTTGGGATTTGGTGATGATGACTCGTGATGGGGCTTCATTGATGGGATAGCTACACTTCGAGACATAGAGCATAGAGCTATGAGTTGGACTTAAGAACCTATTAGTGGATGATTATGGACAAATGATGATATTCTACGACTAGTGATGATTGTCGAGAATCATCCCAATCTCGATGACTTCAGTTGGGAGTTATATGATTGTTGAGAGACCAGTTCCATGATTTTCTCTACTATAGATGACACATGCAAAGGAATCATTGATACTTGAAGGTTCATGGAGTACTCGTAAAGCAGGGGCAATGTGAGGACACTCACTTAGACCATGACAGGCCATGATCTGCATGATGAGCTATTTGATCTCCATGACGGGTGGTCTTTACTTTGGATCAACTATGATAGGTGGTCTAGTTCCTGGTCTACTAAGTGGCATGGACTCAAGTACTGAGGAACGGGAGATTGAGTAGTCTTTGACCATGACGGGTCATTCGAGTTATCTAGTATCCAACGCAATGAGTGAGTGAACGTAAGGATGGATGATGGAGCCATGTTTGCTTTGATTTCTTATCATCCTTGGGATGTGTGACGACCCGGAATTTTTAGATATTTGAAATTGGAATATTTAATTGATTTTAAATATTCAACGGTGAATTTTTGACTTGAATTTCAAATATCACTATTTATTGGGTAATTTAATTATTAAGTTAAATGATTTGGAGTTGGGTAAAATGTTGAATCTGGAGTTTTAAGCCTGTTAAAAATAATTTGAAGGCTTGGAAAATTTATATTGATAGCACTGAAGATGGTAAAAGTGTTAAATTTGAATTTGGAAGTGTTTTGTTAAGTTTTGAAAATATATCGTTTAAATCGGTATTTAAAAATAGCCTTCCGAGGCACAGTCTCAGAATTCGATGAAACCAGTTCCACTGGATCCGTAATAGTATATTATTATCGAATTTCAATTTTCGTAGTGATTGGAGTTGTTGTGTGAGCGTACGATATATAAACGCGCTGAAATTTATATCGAATTCGATATAATAACTGAGTTTAAAAAGCTATCTTCTCCATGCGATCGAGTTAGGACTCGAAACCTCTTCCATTGTGTTCGGAATTGGGGTATAACATTATGAACGCCTAGCGGCACGCCTCGATAGGATGTCAAAATTTTGAGTTTCGATTTTGAGACGTTTAAATTTAAATAATATTATATATATATATATATATATTGTTGACTGGTCAAACATCTTCACGCCAGAACTTTCTCACCTTATTTCAGAAGCACTGTAGCTAGATTTTTCAACACGCTTCCTTTGCCTTCTCGAACACACGATCCCTTATCTTCCATCTCACACTTCTCGTTTTTTTTAATGGCGGACGAACAGAACAATCAAATTCAGACGCTTTTCTTCTTTTTATTCCCTTTCTCAGTTTAATTCGAGAATCTATAAGAGAGAGGGCAAGTCAGTCATCGTGCGAGAGTTTCAAATGGCGTCTATGAGCTCGGGATAGAGTATGGCGACGTCGAGGCACGGCAGTAGGCAAGTGGTCGTCGAGATCTGCATTGGATGTGCTCGTGGGTAGCAACGTTCGCGATTTCGTGGTCGCGATTTTGCCTAGCTCGAGGCGGCGACATTAGGGTTTGGGGTTATCGCGATGTAGTTGAGCTCGAACAGCGAGCAAGTGGAGGCCGCATGAGGTCTTGGGCATCGCTGAGCATGTGGTGGATGGAAGTCTTGATCTTGTTGGAGGTCGTCAATGGTGATGCGCAGTTTTGGTCAGGTCGATGTCGAGTCTGAGAGCGTGGGTGTGCTTGTTGAAGGCAGTAAGGTATAGATTCTATTTTAATTCAAATATAATAAATATGTTATAAACTGAGAAAAATATATATATATATATCAGTGTTGATTTAACAGTAAAGATAAGGTTTAAACAGCAAATGATATATACACTTAAGATTTAGGAAATAGAAATTTTTAAATGGTAAGATGGATGATTTTTATAGGTATATATGTATATAGATTTTTGAAATCTATACAGACTATTTCCATAAGGGTATGTGTTTTCAAAAACAAATAAATATACATTTACATATCTTAATATACTAACTTATTTTAAATAAAGGATTTAGTGATAACTTTATCCAGATCAACCAAGTTAAATCATTTTAGTTACTAAGTAATTTATTTAAGAAAAATTAAATTAAATTTATCAAATGGAAATTTAATTATTCGATTGGTTCGAATATTAATAAAAATTATATAAATTGTTATAAAAGGACTTAAATCGTGAAGAAACCAAGTCAAGGTCGAAGTGGATTGCAAATAAAGCAAAGGTGAGTTAATCTCACTCATCTGGGTTTAATTTAAATCTAATAGTTAAACTTAAATTGATGAATGGTTGATTGAAATTGATTGGATGTGATATATTATATATAGTAGTGTATATATATATATATATATATATATTGGAGTGATTGATTTCCCGCATTATATAGCGGATGAGACCCTATGTGCCGCATAATAGCGGATGATATTATATTAATCCCATATACCACGATATTCCACCTCGAAGTGGAATTGGTATTGTGCTAACATCTGTGGATGCATGGGAACAGGTTGGAGGGATCCAACTGGATTCCTCAAAATATTTAGATTATTTAATATTCTGTGATATGATTTATTTGATGATCTATGATAGATTACATTGGTAATTGGAAATGTTAGGTGTCGTGTTTGGTTGAATATATTTGGGTATACTGAGAAACCAAAAATATGTAGATGAGATTTTGATGAGAAAATAAAAGAGAAAATTTTTAAGCAGAATAAATATAGAGAATTTAAATAATTTAAAGAATGAATTGGGAAAGGAAAAGTGATTTTTAATTCTACTAAATAAATTCCGAGTATGGGAAAGCAGATTTTGAATAAAAGGGAAAATAATGAATTTTAAAATTTAGGTGATATTACCTAAAGGAATAAAGAATTTATTCTAAAATTCAAGGTTTAAATTTATTAAAAGGATAAAGAAGGAATTTGAAAGAAATAAAAGAAAATTTTATTTCGGTTTAAATAAAATTTTAAATCATAATAAGAAGTCAAATCTGGAATTAATGGAATTAATGGGATTTTAAAATAAATTGAGTAAATAAAAGAATTTATTTTAAAATTGGAGTCGATTTGGAAATCGATTTGAAATTTGATAAAGTATTTGAAACTGTGTTTAAAAGATGAATGAGACCATCAAATTTATAAACTGAGTTTATAAAAGTGAAGTAATACATCAGTGGATATTTGAAAGGATAAATTCACGGTGGGAATTTATTAAAGGAATGGATAAAGTTGTTTAAAAATAAATAGTAATTTATTTTTTAAAAGGTGTGAAAGAGAAGTGTATTTCCTTGGAAAGCCAAGTACGTTTTCAAAGCAAACTTTTAAGTATAAGTTAAAAGTTTAAGTTGTTTAAAGGAATGTTTTTAGAAATAATTATTATGTTGTTAAATTTTTTTTTAAAGGTAAAGATTTATTAAGTTAGTTTTAGTGGTAATTGTTTTAAAAGGGTAAAAGGGTATTACGTTTTAAAAAGGATAATTATAAATATCTATATTTTATAAATAGTTTTATTTTAAAGATGGTTTAGTTAAAGTTTTATTTGAAACTTGTATAGAATTTCATAACTCTTATTTTAAAATTTAGTGTGACTTAACTTTTATTTTAAAATTAGTTTTATATTTTATAAAGTAGTTTTACTTTAAATATTTTTTAAAAATACATATTTTTGAATAAGTGTTTAAGTAGTTTAATTTAAATGTTTAAAAGTATATTTTAGAATAAAGTGATTTAAATTATTTTAAAATCTAAAATGTCTAGACTTGGTTATTTTCAGTGGAAAAACAATATTTGGAAAATTTATTCCGTAAAGGAAGATGGTTTGAAAAAAAACTGTTTCAAGGGTGAAATTGGGAATATATCTTGTGAAGATATCTTGAGATTAATAAATAATTTGGGTAATTATTTATTGTTTGATGGATGCTTGTGAATGTTATTTGATAGTTAAATAACCGACTATCAATATTGGCCAATGCGTTGATCGTTTCAAAGAGACCGGGATCGGGATTTATTTTTCGAAACCACTTCGATCCGATTTGTACGTTTTCGTGGGGAAACGAGTTGAATCGAAGGTGGTACTGTGAAGTGTAAGGGCTAATCGCCACTAATCCTGAGGGTGATTCCAAAATGGATGTAGTAGGAGTAGTGCCTTCGATTCCGTTCGAACCTGGAACGGACTTGTATGGATGAATGCTTTCGGAACATCGTTAGGTGGACGATGGGCATTCTAAGGGATATGTTCTATAAAGGTAACGCTTAGCCTCAAGCCTCATCAACTGGGAATGACTGAAAATCAGGGGTTATGCAGTAAGGCTATGTGGGTAGCGCCCATTAGGGTGAGATCATCCCTGTCTAGATGACCCTTTTTATTTCGGCTGTGTGGCGGTTGGTTGCGCCAACCGTGGGGTGATCATACTCGGAATTACCCTTAGTAGTTCTGGTCTTGTGTTGCAGGGGATCGGGCGTGGTCCTCGGTACACTGATCTAGACCAGGTACTGTGACAGGCGGTACCCCAGTGCCTAGTCATTAGTTGGAAATCCATTCTCCCTACGTGCTTTTACGGTTTTTGTTTGTAGAACCCACTTTGTGGCTAGTATGCTGGAATTTAATCATGTAACAATTTCAGATATTTGAATAAGTATTTGTATATAGACACTATTATAATATAAGAGGATTTTGATAAAAAGTGTTTTGGCTATCGTAAGGTAAAAACCCGACATGTTTATTTGTGGCGTGGTCTTACGAGATGCTTTTGATTTCAATGGATTTCGAAACTTTAATAATCCAATTGAGTGTGTTTTCTCAAGCTGATTTTCCAGACTAACTCGGGTGTTATTTTATTATAATGCTCGGGTCAGACCGAGTATTACAGATACAGGATATGATGCTGTGGAGCTCAGGAGATAAGCTGGATGGCGAGACGTATCAGACGTATATGATGTATATTCCGATGTGTTGTATATGTTGTGTATTCTGTGTGGGACAAGTTATTATCACTGTCCTAAATCGTGATGTTGATTGTATTATACTCTGATTCTGTACTCTGATGATGTAATGTATAAACAGATGTATTTTCTTTATGTAAGGATCATTTATTATCTATTATATTTTATTTCGCCGCGATGGTTAGATTCTATTGTTGTTTATTTTCTTCTTCTACCTCTTCTTCTTTAACCCAAATGGTTCGCATTTCCGTTCTTCTTGAGTTGATTTGATGGAGATTAATGTCAATTCAAGGGGTACGGACTGCGGGTCGTTTCAGTTGGTATCAGAGCTTAGGCTGGCGATAACCTTGGCTCTGGTGGGAATTACTCATTATAAATAGAGTCGGTAGTACTCTAGAATGAGTTCGAGTGTGATAATAGATATGAGCGCGTATTTGTTAGTGAATATAAAAACTGTTTTTATACTGTGTTGATTTATCGGTTGAGTGTTTATGGATTCTAGTCGATATGTGGGATGCCATGTCATCGATAAGGGTTTCTAAACTCTTAAACAAGATAAACCGACACAGTATTATTTTAAAATAGGGTAAATGAAATAATTTTACCCAAATTATTTTTGTATATGAAAGAAATAATTTTCAGAAATTATTATAGTTATATGGATTCTTGGTTGTTAGGAAGTGATAACATTAAATTATTATCGCTATGGTGAGGGAAATTGAACAAGCAATTGGAAATTTATAACCAAAGATTAAGGAATAAATTCATTAACCAAATGAAATTTATAAATGTGAATTATAAATGTGATATATAATTGAAGATGAAATAAAAATTCCAGAGTAATGTTTCAATATGAATTGGCAGGATTGGAATTTGAAATTTTAGGAAGGTTTGAATTCCTTTGGGTTTGAAAATGGTTTTCAAAAGCTTTGAAGAAATAATGGTGATATTATTTGGAAAATATTTTTTGAATAGGATTGAAATCTGGTGAGATTTAGAATTTAAAAATATTTGAAATATTTTTGAAAGAAGTAAAAGCACTAAACTCTCTTTGGTCGCTGGAAAATAATTCCGATGATGATCGCGACATCATCGGTGTTCATTTCCGAGTTTCCAAGAGAGAAATTACTACCTGAATATTTTAAATTGGAAATGGTTACAAAGGTTGAATTTGATTTTTGAAATGCAAAGAATTTTGGATGTAAGTGATTTCAAAAATGAGTTTGAAATACGTAAGTGATTATTTAAAACTCTGGGATCTTATATAAAAAAAAATGGTGATGAAATATTGATAAGTTTAAACTTGTAAGAGTTTGAAAATATCAATTGGGATAGGAAATTTAAGCCTAAGTAGGCTAAATAAAATAATGTTGAAATTGGTCAGAATAAGACTCAACTTGAAGAAGAGTTAAATTAAAGTAAATGTGTCAATAAAATAGGATTGAACTCAAGTAAATTAGTTAAAGTGATTTTTGAAATAAAAATCAAATATTGGTTATAAAATTGGAATAAACTAATTGATAATTAATTAGTTAATGAAATATGGAAATGGAATTTGAATTGGTTAAATGAAAGTTGAATTGTGAGTTAGTAATGGAGTTGGAAATGAACTCGAGTTATAAATAAAATTCAACTTGGATTGTTGGTAAATTGAATATAATTGGAAATGTTGTCGAATAAAATAGAGTTGGATTGAAATAATGATGGTTTGAGTTGTGAATAAAACTCAAGCGAGTAGAAATAGATTGGAATGGCCTTGTTAATTAATAAATAACTTAAGTAAATATTGGATGAAAACTCGACTTAAGTAAATTGTGAAATGGTTGTTGTCGAGATTTTATAAAATGATTCTAAACAAAACTGTTGGGTTAATGAAATGAAATGCAAGTTAAATACCAATTTGAAGTGAAAAATGTTTGGGTTGTAAATAAATTGTGGAATGAGTATTTGATGAAATCAATACGGAATGTTCTAATATTAATAAAGTTGATGTTGGAATCAATTGAAAGGGATGTGAGTTCATTTCGTTTAAAAATGAATAGAATGTAGGAAGGTGAGTTGTAAATCACTTAAATTGAATGAAAATGATGTGTGATTTATTTGTAAGCAACTAAATTTGTGTCGAAACCTTATAAATTGCGTATGGAAAGTGTTTAGTGCTTAATGCTTATGTTATGCATGTATTTAGCTATTGAAAATAAGTGAAATGTTAATAAACTTTATATATTTGTCACTTACTTGTTTAATTGAGTAAGTACATGTATCGAGAAGCCGTTTGGCTGGATTAGGACGCGCAAAATGCTAAAATAATAAGCCGCTTGCTTAAAAATGCTAAATATAGGTACGTATACGCAATAAAAGTTAGGAAATATGAACTGTTGTTTGTTTTTTGTTTTTCCGACCGTGTGGGTCGATGTATATATATTTATATCTCTTGTCAAATCGCAAAAGCTCCTCTGTATAAAGGAGACTCTGCCAAAATTTTCCGGAAATTTTGGGAGTTAGAAATTTTTTTGGAATTTTTGAAATTTTAAGTAACGACAAATGATTTTAAATTTGAATTTGAGATAAGGTAAATTGAATTCAAATGGAATTGTGAAGGCAAGGTGAATAGAAATAAATATAAACTTTAGTAGTGAAAATAAATATAAGAAATATTTATATTGGACTTAAGAAATGAATGGTGAAGTTCTTAAGTAAATTGGTATTGGGAATATACTAAGTAATTTTGGAATGGAGAAATATACTAAGTGAATAATTGAATGAAAATTAAAACTGGAAGTTGTGACAAGGGAAAAGTGTGAATAAGTGAATAACAATCAAAATGAAGGTGAATAAAAGAGAATTGATATAGCTGAAAATCAATTGAAATCAATACGTAGGATGTACGTATATTATTTTATTCGCATAGTGATTTGATCTGGATTCGAGCACAGAATTTCGAGGTAATTATACCGATCCGAGTTAGGATTTTTCACTCGATTTTCGACGGCAAACCCTGGATATGGATTTTGATTGATTCTGGATATTCTCTATCATAGTTTGTGGCTATGCAAGGAGAATGATGGTTTCTGATCAAGAAACCAGATCTGAGTCCGCACTAGGAAATCGGGTAGACGATACTAGTTCGAAAATGAAATTGTGTGATCGAGTGAGCGATCGAATTTGGAATTGCGTACGGATGATATATGTGCATCGTACGGGCTTAAGTGAAGCAAATGTTGTAAATTTTGAAAAGAAATGTATAAAATGATTTTGGAACTGTGATTGGATATTATTGCTTAGTAAAATATACAGGTATATAGAAGCAAAAGATAAATTGATGTTTTTAATTTCAGAAGATAAATTTGAATTGCCAGACAAGAGGTATGTGTTTCAATTTTTGTATGAAATTTGAAGATTTTCTGGTCTAGCCACTTGGTTTTCATTTTCTTTTGAAATTTGGAGGCCCGTAGAGGCATTTTGTAGTTGTACCGAGCTAGCCGCAAAACGTAGATGCTGGCGAAATTTTTTGAGAATTTAGAGAGTTAGAAATTTTTTGATAATTCAAAATTTGGATTTAAATTTGAATCTGAATTGATAAGTAAGTAATGTTGTTTGAAAATTATGGATGAGTTTAGGAAGTTAGTAAGAGGGATATTGTGTCGTTAATAAAGGAATTGTTTTGAAAAGTTGTTAGAACTGTTTGGTTTGGGAAAATAGTTAACGTGTATTGGACCATTCTTCCTAACTAGTAATTTCGGGGATGAAATTCTTTTAAGGGGGGAGGAATGTGACGACCCGGAATTTTTAGATATTTGAATTTGGAATATTTAATTGATTTTAAATATTCAAGGGTGAATTTTTGACTTGAATTTCAAATATCACTATTTATTGGGTAATTTAATTATTAAGTTAAATGATTTGGAGTTGGGTAAAATGTTGAATCTGGAGTTTTAAGCCTGTTAAAAATAATTTGAAGGCTTGGAAAATTTATATTGATAGTACTGAAGATGGTAAAAGTGTTAAATTTGAATTTGGAAGTGTTTTGTTAAGTTTTGAAAATATATCGTTTAAATCGGTATTTAAAAATAGCCTTCCGAGGCACATCTCGGAATTCGATGAAACCAGTTCCACTAGATCCGTAATAGTATATTATTATCGAATTTCAATTTTTGTAGTGATTGGAGTTATTGTGTGAGCGTACGATATATAAACGCGCTGAAATTTATATAGAATTCGATATAATAACTGAGTTTAAAAAGCTATCTTCTCCATACGATCGAGTTAGGACTCGAAACCTCTTCCATTGTGTTCGGAATAGGGGTATAACATTATGAACGCCTAGCGGCACGCCTCGATAGGATGTCAAAATTTTGAGTTGCGATTTCGAGACGTTTAAATTTAAATAATATTATATATATATTGTTGACTGGTCAAACATCTTCACACCAGAACTTTCTCACCTTATTTCAGAAGCACTGTAGCTAGATTTTTCAACGCGCTTCCTTTTCCTTCTCGAACACACGATCCCTTATCTTCCATCTCACACTTCTCATTTTTTTTAAATGGCGGACGAACATAACAATTAAATTCAGTCGCTTTTCTTCTTTTTATTCCCTTTCTCGGTTTAATTCGAGAATCTGTAAGAGAGAGGGCAAGTCAGTCATCGTGCGAGAGTTTCAAATGGCATCTGCGAGCTCGGGGTAGAGTATGGCGACGTCGAGGCACGGTAGTGGGCAGGGGGTCGTCGAGATATTCGTTGGATGTGCTCGTGGGTAGCAACATTCGCGATTTCGTGGTCGCGATTTTGCCTAGCTCGAGGCGGCAACGTTAGGGTTTGGGTTTATCGCGATGTAGTTGAGCTCGAACATCGAGCAAGTGGAGGCCGCATGAGGTCTTGGGCATCGCTGAGCATGTGGTGGATGGAAGTCTCGATCGTGTTGGAGGCTGTCAATGGTGATGCGCAGTTTTGGTCAGGTCGATGTCGAGTCTGAGAGCGTGGGTGTGCTTGTCGAAGGCAGTAAGGTATAGATTCTATTTTAATTCAAATATAATAAATATGTTATAAACTAAGAAAAATATATATATATATAGATCAGTGTTGATTTAATAGTAAAGATAAGGTTTAAACAGCAAATGATATATACACTTAAGATTTAGGAAATAGAAATTTTTAAATGTTAAGATGGATGATTTTTATAGGTATATATGTATATAGATTTTTGAAATCTATACAGACTATTTCCATAAGGGTATGTGTTTTCAAAAACAAATAAATATACATTTACATATCTTAATATACTAACTTATTTTAATAAAGGATTTAGTGATAAATTTGTCTAGATCAACCTAGTTAAATCATTTTAGTTACTAAGTAATTTATTTAAGAAAAATTAAATTAAATTTATCAAATGGAAATTTAATTATTCGATTGGTTCGAATATTAATAAAAATTATATAAATTGTTATACAAGGTCTTAAATCTTAAAGAAACCAAGTCAAGGTCGAAGTGGATTGCAAATAAAGCAAAGGTGAGTTAATCTCACTCATCTGGGTTTAATTTAAATTTAATAGTTAAACTTAAATTGATGAATGGTTGATTGAAATTGATTGGATGTGAAATATTATATATAGTAGTATATATATATTGGAGTGATTGATTTCCCGCATTATATAGCGGATGAGACCCTATGCACCGCATAATAGCGGATGATATTATATTAATCCCATATACCGCGATATTCCACCTCGAAGTGGAATTGGTATTGTGCTAACATCTGTGGATGCATTGGAACAGGTTGGAGGGATCCAACTGGATTCCTCAAAATATTTAGATTGTTTAATATTTTGTGATATGATTTATTTGATGATCTGTGATAGATTACATTGGTAATTGGAAATGTTGGGTGTCGTGTTTGGTTGAATATATTTGGGTATACTGAGATACCAAAAATATATAGATGAGATTTTGATGAGAAAATAAAAGAAAAAATTTTTAAGCAGAATAAGTATAGAGAATTTAAATAATTTAAAGAATGAATTGGGAAAGGAAAGTGATTTTTAATTCTACTAAATAAATTCCGAGTATGGGAAAGAAGATTTTGAATAAAAGGGAAAATAATGAATTTTAAAATTTAGGTGATATTACCTAAAGGAATAAAGAATTTATTCTAAAATTCAAGGTTTAAATTTATTGAAAAGATAAAGAAGGAATTTGAAAGAAATAAAAGAAAATTTTATTTCAGTTTAAATAAGATATTAAAACATAATAAGAAGTCAAATCTGGAATTAATGGGATTTTAAAATAAATTGAGTAAATAAAAGAATTTATTTTAAAATTGGAGTCGATTTGGAAATCGATTTGAAATTTGATAAAGTATTTGAAACTGTGTTTAAAAGACGGATGAGACCATCAAATTTATAAACTGAGTTTATAAAAGTGAAGTAATATATCAGTGGATATTTGGAAGGATAAATTCATGGTGGGAATTTATTAAAGGAATGGATAAAGTTGTTTAAAAATAAATAGTAATTTATATTTTAAAAGGTGTGAAGAGAAGTGTATTTCCTTGGAAAGCCAACTACGTTTTCAAAGCAAACTTTTAAGTATAAGTTAAAAGTTTAAGTTGTTTAAAGGAATGTTTTTAGAAATAATTATTAAGTTGTTAAATTTTTTTTTAAAGGTAAAGATTTATTAAGTTAGTTTTAGTGGTAATTATTTTAAAAGGGTAAATGGGTATTACGTTTTAAAAAGGATAATTATAAATATCTATATTTTATTAATAGTTTTATTTTAAAGATGGTTTAGTTAAAGTTTTATTTGAAACTTGTATAGAATTTCATAACTCTTATTTTAAAATTTAGTGTGACTTAACTTTTATTTTAAAATTAGTTTTGTATTTTATAAAGTAGTTTTACTTTAAATATTTTTTAAAAATACATATTTTTGAATAAGTGTTTAAGTAGTTTAATTTAAATGTTTAAAAGTATATTTTAGAATAAAGTGATTTAAATCATTTTAAAATCTAAAATGTCTAGACTTGGTTATTTTCAGTGGAAAAACAATATTTGGAAAATTTATTCCGTAAAGGAAGATGGTTCGAAAAAAAACTGTTTCAAGGGTGAAATTGGGAATATATCTTGTGAAGATATCTTGAGATTAATAAATAATTTGGGTAATTATTTATTGTTTGATGGATGCTTGGGAATGTTATTTAATAGTTAAATAACCGACTATCAATATTGACCAATGCGCTGATCATTTCAAAGAGACCGGGATCGGGATTTATTTTCCGAAAACCACTTCGATCTGATTTGTACGTTTTCATGGGGAAACGAGTTGAATCGAAGGTGGTACTATGGAGTGCAAGGGCTAATCGCTACTAATCCTGAGGGTGATTCCAAAATGGATGTAGTTGGAGTAGTGCCTTCGGTTCCATTCGAACCCGGAACGGACTTGTATGGATGAATTCTTTCGGAACATCGTCAGGTGGACGATGGGCATTCTAAGGGATATGTTCTATAAAGGTAACGCTTAGCCTCAAGCCTCATCAACCGGGAATGACTGAAAATCAGGGGTTATGCAGTAAGGCTATGTGGGTAGCGCCCATTAGGGTGAGATCATCCCTGTCTAGATGACCCTTTTTATTTCGGCTGTGTGGCGGTTGGTTGCGCCAACCGTGGGGTGATCTTACTCGGAATTACCCTTAGTAGTTCTGGTCTTGTGTTGCAGGGGATCGGGCGTGGTCCTCGGTACACTGATCTAGACCAGGTACTGTGACAGGCGGTACCCCAGTGCCTAGTCATTAGTTGGAAATCCATTCTCCCTACATGCTTTTACGGTTTTTGTTTGTAGAACCCACTTTGTGGCTAGTATGCTGGAATTTAATCATGTAACAATTTCAGCTATTTGAATAAGTATTTGTATATAGACACTATTATAATATAAGAGGATTTTGATAAAAAGTGTTTTGGCCATCGTAAGGTAAAAACCCGACATGTTTATTTGTGGCGTGGTCTTACGAGATGCTTTTGATTTCAATGGATTTCGAAACTTTAATAATCCAATTGAGTGTGTTTTCTCAAGCTGATTTTCCAGACTAACTCGGGTGTTATTTTATTATAATGCTCGGGTCAGACCGAGTATTACAGATACAGGATAAGATGATGTGGAGCTCAGGAGACGAGCTGGATGGCGAGACGTATCAGACGTATATGATGTATATTCCGATGTGTTGTATATGTTGTGTATTCTGTGTGGGACAAGTTATTATCACTGTCCTGAATCGTGATGTTGATTGTATTATACTCTGATTCTGTACTCTAATGATGTAATGTATAAACAGATGTATTTTCTTTGTGTAAAGATCATTTATTATCTATTATATTTTATTCCGCCGCGATGGTTAGATTCTGTTGTTGTTTATTTTCTTCTCTTCTTCTTTAACCCAAATGGTTCGCATTTCCATTCTTCTTGAGTTGATTTGATGGAGATTAATGTCAATTCAAGGGGTACGGACTGTGGGTCGTTTCAGGACATCACATGATGTCGATATTACCATGTAGATATCTAGACACCCAAAGTACTTCGATGTATAATACACCCATGATGATTATGATGTAAATAGTGCTAAATTTTTGGATGCAGGGACAGGTTAGTATGATTCTCCATACTCTATGTCCCTTGTGTTGGAATTAGGCTAGCCCGTAGTGGAAGAAATGGGTGAATTTCTAAAAATTTAACCATTTTGGATCTTTAATGGGCCTATGAAGTCTAAATTCATTTGGAACTCTTCCAAGTTTCTTTTAAATAAAATCAATATTTTATTTAAGTTCATAAAGTTTCATTTTAATTTAATGTGTATGTAAGTTAGAGTGTATCAAATATACTCTTATATACAAATTTGTGTGTAACGTTTACTTTTCAAATTTATTCAGAGAAGGAAATATTTCATTTCCTTTCTCTTAACTTATTCAATTAATGAAGGGGCATAAATTTATTTAGAGAAGGAAACTTTTCATTTTCTTTCTATTAACTTATTCAATTAATGAGGGGGCATAAATTTATTTAGAGAAGGAAACTTTTCATTTCCTTTCTCTTAAATTATTCAATTAATGAGGATCATAAATTTAGTTAGAGAAGGAAACTTTTCATTTCCTTATCTTAATTAAATTTAACAATTGATTAATAAAATAACATTACTGACTAATCTAAATATGACATGAATTGTAAAATATTCATAGTAAATATTGTGCAAGTGCAACATACAGGGAGTGTGGATAGTTAGTGGTAATTGATATGTATACATAAAATAAATAAGAACAATTTGAATGGTATTTACATAGGAACTAAAATGAAATAAATAAGGGATGACAAGGGTGATCGATATAGTTTCCCTTTTAGTAAACTTAATTAATGCAAGATATTAATGATAATCAATAGGTACCATAATGTAATAATATAGAAGGTAAACAATAAACTATATGTATATATTATTGTCTTAATTAGAAAGAGAAATGATTTCATACTAGAACAATATATATAAAGAAAAATAAATTTTATATGAACACATACAAGTAGATGCAAATATGTATATATGGAATTCAATCAAAACTTTCTAATAATATAAACTAGATAGTTATTACATTCAATTTCAAAATTTTATTTGTTGTTAAAATTCCTTTTAATCATATGTAAATATCTAATGCAATAAAAAGTGTAAGCAATACATGCATACATACATACATACATATATTAACACTCAAAACTAAAATTACACTTTGTTATGAAAGATTAAAACATAGATCTACAATCGAAACATTGTATTGATTCCATATAAGTTTCATTTTGACTTTAAATATAATTCAATCAATCAACATGAATATGTAATCTTCCAGATTTAAGGAAATGAATTTTAAATTAAATGTTAAAACATAGAACTAAAATAAAACATTGTATTTTAAAATATATAGATTTAGTTTCAATTTAACAAAGTAAAGAAAAGCAGCTAATCAATTTGAACATGTAAACATTCAGATCTGAAGAATTACACTTTAATTAGAATGTTTAAAAACATAGATCTACACTTAAATATTTATTTAAAAAATAAACAAAGTTACTTTTGATATATCAACTGAAAATTCAATCATATCATTCAATAAATAATTCAATCTTCATAAACAATTTTTAATTAAGCAAGACAATAATATATCATACAAATTATGATAGTCAAACTAAATTTCCATCTAACATTGCAAGCTCACTATCTATATATAGAAAATGACATACCTTTCTACCCAATCCTTCAAACACACCTTGTTGATGTTGTCTTTTGATTTGCACCTTGAATGAAGAATGCTTCAAGATCTAATTGAATCACCTTAGGATGTTGCCTAGAAATCACACATTGAATGATGATATCTCCTCAGATCTTCAAGATCGCCATTTTATCCTTGCAAGAGATGGATGAACCACCTTTTTTTTATTGATGTTTTTATATGTAGTTGGAAAATTTTTGAAAATTTTATTTGTTGTTTTTGTTTTCTGCCATGAAAAGTTAGGTGGAGAGAAAGAAACAGACTGAATGAGAAAGAATGAATTGTACGTACAAAATGAATTAGAGAATATGTTTTATTTGAAATAATGAAACTTTTCCCATTCTTTAATTAAAACTTCCCTAATTAATTCTCTTGATTGTCTCTCTCTCTCCAATCCTTTCTCTACATGTATGTCAGCAAATGACATAAAATTTCCACAAATCATGTCATCAAATGACATAAAATTTCCATAAATCATGTCACCAAATGACATAAAATTTCCATAAATCATTTCATGCAATTATCTTTAAATTACATCGATATCGTATATCAATGCGCACAAGTATAACTTTTATAAATGCATTAAAATAATTACCAAATAAAACTTCCAAACATCAAATAAATAATAACTAATATTTCTCAAAGATCAATTAATTTAATCAATTTACAACATTTTATAAATTAATTAAATCATGTGGTTTTTCAAAGAATTCATCATTACGGTTGTGCAACTCAAAGGTGTAAATTCAGTCAGCGATTAAAATCGAACTATTCAAGTATTAACGTTCATATGTCACTTAGCAAGTGGTGTGACATTTTGGCCGAATATATCGCTTACACATCTTTTCATAAAATCCAATTTTACTTATCATAAGCGGTACCTGATAGTGACAATTATTTACACAATTCTCTTCGTCAAAACTATATCACTTTGGATTTATGGAATTTGGTAATGGTCAAATTCCAATATCATCCGCATTCAAATTTATAGTCCAAACACAAAGTCCTTGGTTCAATAATAACAATTATTATTAATTGAATTGCTCTGACTAGAGACTTTGACTTTGAGTTGACTTCAGTTGACCGTGATACTAACCTCATATAACTGAGGAGACGAATCCTCTCTTGAATAGTGTTTCACTTCCAATGCTCCCACTCGACCCAACTATAGTCGTTCGATGGACGTCGTGCCACGATTTAACTATAATCAAAGCGGAGCTTCCACATTGAAGATCAACAGTATTCTCAAGTCGAGAGAACTGTGTAAATTAGTCACATCCATATTCTCTGCTTGACCTTAGTTATATTAACCAAAAGAAAACTATCTAGGGAGTCATTCCGTAGTTAGCTAATAACTATCAGTACGTAACTCCTTAGTGCCCCCAATGGTCATGAGTAATACACTGCCCAACATTTAGAGAGCGTTATATACTCTAGTCTCAACGGATACATAGATATCCAGTCTCGATGCATCTTAACTAGGAACATTTAAAATGGTATATTTGTTTCATTGTGATAAATTACTCACGGTTACAACACTTTGTAAATACTATCACAAAACATACCATATGTGGATTTTCTGTTAAATATACTTTTAATTAAATTGATTAATTAATATAACCACATTATATCAAGTATATATGTAACGACCCGGAAATTTCGATACCGAAAATTCCAGATAGTTAGAAAAGAAAAGAAAGAGAAAGAAGAAGAAACAGGAACAAGACACAGAAACCTCACATTCGCAGCGGATCAAAATATAATATCACATAAATAACAGTTTTACAAAAAGAACTGTATCAATACACTTATACATTATACATCAGAGTTATACATTTACAAATGACTGGACAGTTATACAACTTGTTCCAGACTACAATCTATACAGACTACACAGTCTCATATACACAGCGGAATACACTCCATACGTTCCTGCCATCCAGCTCGCCTCCTGAACTCCAGAACGTCCTTACCTGAAATCTGTAATACTCGGTCTGACCCGAGCATTACATTAAAGTAACACCCGGGTCAGGCTGGAAACCAGCGTGAGTAAACCCATATAACATGAAATTTCAATTCATAGAACTAATATAAACCCGGGGTAACTCGTACTTTACCACAAGTAAACAACTTATATGGTCAACACTTATTTCACAAAACAATATCTAAGTATCCAATTTAGTTCAAATGGTCCCTATTATCCCAAAACGACCTATTTGATTTCACATATCAATCTATAGAATTGTGGAGTTTATAAACTTAAAATACTCGTAAAAATTAAGTATTTCTTAATTACAAATTAATCAACCTAAGTAAATTAACTAACCTTAATCAGAGATTAATTATCCTTTAACTATTAATTAATAAACCTAAATTATTAATTAATAAAACTTAATTTTAAATTAAGTAATCCATAATCAAAGATTAATTAATTATTAATTACCAATTAATTACTTAATTAATTAATTATAATTTAATTAATTCTTAATACTTGATTTATTAACCCTTAATTATCAATTAATTAATTACTAATTACCAATTAATTTCTTAATTAATTTCTTAATTAATTAACTACTAATTATTAATTAATTAACTTTAATTATCTAATTAATAATTCTTAATTACAAATTAATTAAACTCTAATTTAATTAATTATAAACTTTAACTATTTATTTATTATTACTTAATTTATAATTAAAATAATTAATTACTCTTTATTAAATTATCAAACCTTAATTATCCTTAAAAAATCATTTTCCTTTGTTAATTACTTGATCACATTTTTAAACTTAACTTTAATTAACATTTAATTTTATTTATAAAATGATTAAGTTTTAAACATTTTAATTAAGTTTTAACAAACTTAAATTTAACAATCATATCAGTAAATAAAGTTTAAGATCGTTTTAAAAAAAAGATCTAAGAAAAATTTAAACATATAATCATTTAAAATCCAAACCTTTATTTTATAAAAACCTTTAAAACGTGATTACACTTTCTTCTCTGATACCCGCTTCGAGTCAACCACGCTTTTACTCGAGATAGTCTCGAGATTTTCCGCGCCTACTTCTTCTCCCCTCAGTTCTTTATAAAACTAAACTGCTGATTTTACCATTCTCGTACACGAACGAACTCGAGTGAACTTCGAGCCTAACACCTAAAATCACGATAACGCTTCGAGTCACCTGTAGCTCATCTCCTCTGACACATCCATCAACGTTGTGCACGTGCACGGCGATCCCAGCCATCTCTGACGAACTCGCCCATCTCCGGCAAGTCGTAAATCACCACTACATTCGATTTCGAACTTCAGATCGAAACCATTAGGCCTAAAACGAAAACGAGATATTCACTTCGAACAGCAGTTCGACATTGCCTGGAACGAACGTCTCGCCACCACGTCTCCGACCACCATTCCACTTGAAACTCCGGCAACAACTTCCCAAGCCCTTCACGCATCCAACCCCATCACTCCCATGAAGCTCGATCCATCATAGGTGCTCCAATCATCACGATTCCAACCACGACATTCAAAATGCCTAAACCCTATTTCGTTCAATCGCCAATGCCACAAAGGATGATAAAATCATCAGGCAATTTTCTCGACATCTCTGACCATCAACCAAGCTACGACAAGAACCTCGAGTATCAATTGTCATTCGATCGACAGAAAATGGTGAAAACACCTTCCACGTTCAACACCAAACTGCTCTCAATTCACTAAATTAAAAATTACCAGATTCATTTTAAAAATCTTATTTTCTTTAGTGGATTCTCATTATATAATTTAATCAACAGATAATAACACTTGGTTTCAAACATATTTTCCAAGATTCATACTGTATTTCTTAACTCCAGGCAGATCTCAAACCTGAGATACTTAACTATAGTTTTAAAAGTTAAATTATGTTTAAACGATCTTATCTTATTTGAAAACAAAAGATTAACAAAGAATAGATAAGGAGAAATTTGATTTCTTGATTCATTTTTAACTCTGTAACTAGAAACAGACTTGCATAATTCAAACAAAACAATAAACAGATCTACACTAATAAATATATACATGCAGGCCTATTTATATTCATACAACAACAATTTATATAGTCTCAAGATGATATGGTAGATCTAAGGTTTGTTTTGCTTACTGGACATTTGAACAGAGGCAGATTTTATACATATACAGGTATATTCTCCTAGGATCATGGCAATTCATATATAACTAGATAAATTCAATCATTCAATCAACTTTTCATATAGGACTGTCACATGCAAAAAAAAAAATAACAACCATATTACTGTTTTTAACATTTTGTTTACTCACCTTGCAATAATAAACAGAGATGTAACTTGAGATTTGAAAACTGGAAATGTGCTTTGATTTACATCAGGTTGAAACTTGATGATTAGCAGAGGTTGAAGAATTAAAATTGACAGCTTCCAGGTTTTAAAATGCTTCTGGTTTATCTTGATTGTTGAGATGATTTAGAACTTTTGCTGTTGAGTTGATTCTGGCATTAGAGTTGTATTTGAACTTGAATTTGCTGGCCAGACTTTACTGTATGATTTTGTTTCATCTCCAGGTTTGATCTTCCTTTGATTTATTTTATTTTCAGTTTACAGGTTTTTTTTTTGAGAAGATAAAAGAAATTGGGAAGTGAAGCCTGGTTTCTTAATTCATTCTTATTGATATAATTAAATCTTGAAAAAGAATAAGTATGCCACTTGTAACATCAAATTATATCATGTTAACACTTGTTAATTATGTTACAAATTTGCCTCCACTTGTAATTTGTGTGAAATTAGCTTACACATGTATTTATATGTTTTCATAATTAACACTTGTAATTTAAGTAATCTTTACTTATTTTTAAATATTAATAAAAGCTTTATACTTAATTTATTAATTTACAAATACTTATCTATATATATAAAAAAAATTACTTTAAAGAAAATAAAACCAATTATATTTATAAATAAAGCTTATATATTATTTTAAAATATCTACCCTTTGAATTTCCAAATTTAAATCTAGATTTAAATTCAACTTCAATTTAAAAATCAATTTGATGTATATATATCATATATTTTTAAACAAACACAAATTAAATTTGTATATAATAATTCTCTATACATGAATATATTATTATTATTGATTTGAAATTAACAATCTTACCAAATTTTAAATAAATTTTTAAATGGAGATTATCACATTTGAATTTGTTCGATTTATAAATCAGTATTTTAAAAAGTTAAATCAGATAACTATCCAATTATCTGATGCCCAAAAATCCGGGATATCACATTCCTCCCCCCTTTAAATCTTTTCGTCCTCGAAAAGGAATGAAGCAAGAATTTTATTACAGTTAAATTATTCTTTGAGTATTTTCATCTATAAACTCTTTAATTAAGAAATTTTAAAATACTTCAAAAATCAATATAATATCACCAAAATAGTTTTATAAAAATACTTTTTATAACTCGATGTCTCAACCAGTCCATCCTCATTCTCATATAAATTCGGTCATACGTTGATCAGGCGTAAGACTGAAAATCTATAAGTACTTAGCAGACCCGGTTTCAACACCCAGTGAAAATATTTGGAAAATAATTTATTGAAAATATAGAAAACAGTTTTGAAAATAGAGAAAATATCTTTGGTGAGAATGCTCTGGAAATCATCACCCCCATCCATGGTCGCAGTTAACCCGATGGTTACGTTGCCGTCCCGGCAAAATCCACAGATAACTGTAGGTCTCCGCGCTCCTCGATTACGCCATGGAACCCGCTACAGATCGCAGTTATACCCGGGCCTTACGTTGCTATCACAGCACAAACCCATATAACTGTAGGCATCAGCGCCACCGAATTTCGCTGCCAAATAATGAAACTTCTCCCACATAGGTCGCAGTCTACCGATATAAAATCAAACGCAGACTGTTGGCTCTCAGCGGCACAAACGACTTTCGCTATGTTACCATAGTGTCACAGTCTACCGATATAAAATCAAACGTAGACAGTTGGCTCTCAGCGGCACACATGACTTCCGCTATGGTCTGCAGTAGATCGCAGTGACATCGAGTTAAACTGTCGTCACAGCATAACCCAAATGCCTCTGTGGGCACCAGCCCCTCGACTTTCGCTACACAAATAATCCTCAGGAACTAGTTTGTCCGGACTCCTCACAGGATCAACTTTAGAATCCCCCCTTGGGGTTCAAGGCAGTACCACCCAGTGGTACTCCTGAGAAGTTCATTTCAAGGAAGCGCCTTTTTCCCCAGAGCTATTCTCAAAATACTTTATACTATATACTTATAGTATCTTCAAATCATACCCTTTATGATTTATCAAAATCTCCTTTACACAAAATCGATTACCAAAATCGATAATTCTCAAACTAGGCTTTCCAAAATCCAAAATTGATTTTCCCAAAAATCAAAAGCCTTTTCCAAATTCAAAGGTTCCCAAAACCTTTTCCAAAATCATTCTCATAAGATCCTTTATATATATATATATATATATATATATATATATAACTTTAAAAATCTTTGGATCACTTCAAACTTGTATAAAACCTCTTTTTATACTTCAAATACTTCCAAAAACCCTTTTATTCTGGCTAGATTCAATAAGGGAAGTTTATCATATTACAAAATATAACTTTATTTATTGTCAATCAAATATTCAAGTTTGATTTCCTTATAAAGTTATTTACCATTTACTTACCCCCATAAAGTAAATTTCAACCAAAGAAATATCCAATTCCATTATATTTCACAAATATACTTTTCATTTCAAATCCATTTCAAAGATCATTTTACAATCCTTATCCACAAACTTCAATATCAATTTCATTCAAACTCGTACGATGTACACATATCATCCGTACGCAATATCAATCTGATCACTCAATCGATCACACAATTTCACTTCCGAACTAGTATCGTCCACCCGACTTCCTAGTGCGGACTCAGATCTGGTTTCTTGATCAGAAACCGTCATTCTCCTTGCATAGTCGTAGCTATGATAGAGAATATCCAGAACCAATCAAAACCCATATCCAGGTTCGCCGTCGAAAATCGAGCGAAAAATCCCAACTCGGATCGATAATACTATCTCGAAATTCTGTGTTCGAATCTGGATCAAATCACTATGCGAATAGAATAATATACGTATATCCTACGTATTTATCTTTTATTGGTTATTAGCCAAATCAATTCTCTTTTCTATTCAGATTTCTTTTAATTCCATTCACTTATTCTCAATTGCTTCCATTACCAATTGAGTTATTTCTTCAATTATAAACTGTTTGAACTCTGACCAATTTAAATTTTTAAAAATAGCTTGGAAAAGTTTAAAATAGATAAGTAGTTGAAAAATAGTTATTAAGTTGTAAAATAGCTGTAAAATAGTTAAGTAGGTATAAAATAGTTAGATAATTGCAAAATAGTTTTTTTTTTAAAATAGTGATTAGATATAAATAACAGAAAAATAGTAATTAGTTTATAAGACAGTTTCAAAATAGTTAAATAATTTCAAAATAATTATAAAATAAGTATAAGATAGTTTGGGGTTTGAGAAGAAAGATTGTATAGTAAATAGTTTGGAAAAATATATTTATATTAAAACAATTTACTTTGAAAATAGTCCCGAGTCAAACCGTTTAATTTTCCAATCTCCATTTCCAATTAATTTCCCAACAATTCAATTTAAATTCCAATTTCATTTAAATTGACTCAATACTTCAATTTCCATTGAAATTTATTTAATCCTAATTCAAGTTGAATTAACCTTAATTCCTTTCCAAATTTAAATCAAACTCCATTTGATTTTTAAACTTATTCAACTTTAATCACAATTCCAAATTATTTCAAATCAATTTGGATTTATTTCAAATTGAATCCACTTCAATTTCAAATCATTTCAATTTCTATATGAATTAATCCCAATTCCCATTTGAATTTGAACTCATTCAATCTTCAATTTTATTTCAAATTAATCCAATTCAAATTTTCCATTTGAATTTTAAACTTATCCATCCTAAATCACAATTCCCATTTATTCAAATCAAATTCAGTTTGACTAATTCAATTTAAATCTCAATTTTAAACTATCTCGAATTATATAATTTCGAGTTAAAATTTTTAAATATTGATTTAATTCCTTAAATCACAATTCCTTTAATTTTTAACAAATTAAATCTTTAAACCATTTAATTCTGAATTCAAATTTCAAAATTCCATTTTAAAAATTATCTTTACTTAACTTATTACAAAGTGCAAATAAGAATTCAAAAACAATTTAATCTTCAAATTCTAATTTATTATCCATTTTCAATTTCCAGATCTCAAACCCATTTTGAGATCACTCATAACTCCCATTTAAATTAGCCATTTAACTACCCAAGTTAAATTTAAATTTCATCTTGAAATTTCCAATTCAAGTTATTTATTCAAACTTATTTAACTTCCTCCAAGTTAAATTTACTTAATCCGGTCAACCTTTCACAATTTGAATTCCCATTCAAATTTTAAACTTCAGATTAATAATCTTTCCCCTTTTAAGTTTTAAAACCTACTTTACTTTGGGTTTCACATCACTTTCCAATTTAAAACTCAACACTAAGTGTTTATTTCAAATCATCATTGGTATTATGTATATTCCTCATATATACATTTTCTTTACACACCAAGTTATACTTTAAATTTTTAAACCACCTTTGGTTTTAATTCAAAACAAACTTCTTTAAAACAATTTCAAGTTTTCTGGAATTAGATTTAAAACTTCACAATTTTAAATTATCTTCAATTCCAATTTATAAGTTATACACACTTAAATATTTACTTCCCTAAACATTTCATTTTGCTAAATCATTAACAACATTCATTATTAAACACAATTACCATTTATGATAATAACCAAGATTATCATATCTGGAAACCAATTCATTATTACCTTTATTCTTGATAACATTTCTACAAATTCGAGATTTTAATTTTAGTTTGAATTCATTTCAAACTTATCTTTATTCAATTTTAATTTGGCTTTATTTCTATTACCACTTAATTTAATTCGAATATTTTAACAACCAATTACCTTAATATTTATTAGAAAGAAATATCATTTTATATAGCAAAATATATTCTTATATAAAATCATTTAAAATCCTCATATAAGAAAATAAGAATTACGCTCTCATATATATATATATATATATATACACTCAAATCGTTCTAGGGTACCATTGACCCTATCCTTAACGAGTAATCCCAACAGAGCCAAGGTTTTCGCTTAACCTTCCGCTCTGATACCAAGTGTAACGACCCGGAAATTTCGATACCGAAAATTCCAGATAGTTAGAAAAGAAAAGAAAGAGAAAGAAGAAGAAACAGGAACAAGACACAGAAACCTCACATTCGCAGCGGATCAAAATATAATATCACATAAATAATAGTTTTACAAAAAGAACTGTATCAATACACTTATACATTATACATCAGAGTTATACATTTACAAATGACTGGACAGTTATACAACTTGTTCCAGACTACAATCTATACAGACTACACAGTCTCATATACACAGCGGAATACACTCCATACGTTCCTGCCATCCAGCTCGCCTTTTGAACTCCAGAACGTCCTTACCTGAAATCTGTAATACTCGGTCTGACCCGAGCATTACATTAAAGTAACACCCGGGTCAGGCTGGAAACCAGCGTGAGTAAACCCATATAACATGAAATTTCAATTCATAGAACTAATATAAACCCGGGGTAACTCGTACTTTACCACAAGTAAACAACTTATATGGTCAACACTTATTTCACAAAACAATATCTAAGTATCCAATTTAGTTCAAATGGTCCCTATTATCCCAAAACGGCCTATTTGATTTCACATATCAATCTATAGAATTGTGGAGTTTATAAACTTAAAATACTCGTAAAAATTAAGTATTTCTTAATTACAAATTAATCAACCTAAGTAAATTAACTAACCTTAATCAGAGATTAATTATCCTTTAACTATTAATTAATAAACCTAAATTATTAATTAATAAAACTTAATTTTAAATTAAGTAATCCATAATCAAAGATTAATTAATTATTAATTACCAATTAATTACTTAATTAATTAATTATAATTTAATTAATTCTTAATACTTGATTTATTAACCCTTAATTATCAATTAATTAATTACTAATTACCAATTAATTTCTTAATTAATTTCTTAATTAATTAACTACTAATTATTAATTAATTAACTTTAATTATCTAATTAATAATTCTTAATTACAAATTAATTAAACTCTAATTTAATTAATTATAAACTTTAACTATTTATTTATTATTACTTAATTTATAATTAAAATAATTAATTACTCTTTATTAAATTATCAAACCTTAATTATCCTTAAAAAATCATTTTCCTTTGTTAATTACTTGATCACATTTTTAAACTTAACTTTAATTAACATTTAATTTTATTTATAAAATGATTAAGTTTTAAACATTTTAATTAAGTTTTAACAAACTTAAATTTAACAATCATATCAGTAAATAAAGTTTAAGATCGTTTTAAAAAAAAGATCTAAGAAAAATTTAAACATAGAATCATTTAAAATCCAAACCTTTATTTTATAAAAACCTTTAAAACGTGATTACACTTTCTTCTCTGATACCCGCTTCGAGTCAACCACGCTTTTACTCGAGATAGTCTCGAGATTTTCCGCGCCTACTTCTTCTCCCCTCAGTTCTTTATAAAACTAAACTGCTGATTTTACCATTCTCGTACACGAACGAACTCGAGTGAACTTCGAGCCTAACACCTAAAATCACGATAACGCTTCGAGTCGCCTGTAGCTCATCTCCTCTGACACATCCATCAACGTTGTGCACGTGCACGGCGATCCCAGCCATCTTTGACGAACTCGCCCATCTCCGGCAAGTCGTAAATCACCACTACATTCGATTTCGAACTTCAGATCGAAACCATTAGGCCTAAAACGAAAACGAGATATTCACTTCGAACAGCAGTTCGACATTGCCTGGAACGAACGTCTCGCCACCACGTCTCCGACCACCATTCCACTTGAAACTCCGGCAACAACTTCCCAAGCCCTTCACGCATCCAACCCCATCACTCCCATGAAGCTCGAACCATCATAGGTGCTCCAATCGTCACGATTCCAACCACGACATTCAAAATGCCTAAACCCTATTTCGTTCAATCGCCAATGCCACAAAGGATGATAAAATCATCAGGCAATTTTCTCGACATCTCTGACCATCAACCAAGCTACGACAAGAACCTCGAGTATCAATTGTCATTCGATCGACAGAAAATGGTGAAAACACCTTCCACGTTCAACACCAAACTGCTCTCAATTCACTAAATTAAAAATTACCAGATTCATTTTAAAAATCTTATTTTCTTTAGTGGATTCTCATTATATAATTTAATCAACAGATAATAACACTTGGTTTCAAACATATTTTCCAAGATTCATACTGTATTTCTTAACTCCAGGCAGATCTCAAACCTGAGATACTTAACTATAGTTTTAAAAGTTAAATTATGTTTAAACGATCTTATCTTATTTGAAAACAAAAGATTAACAAAGAATAGATAAGGAGAAATTTGATTTCTTGATTCATTTTTAACTCTGTAACTAGAAACAGACTTGCATAATTCAAACAAAACAATAAACAGATCTACACTAATAAATATATACATGCAGGCCTATTTATATTCATACAACAACAATTTATATAGTCTCAAGATGATATGGTAGATCTAAGGTTTGTTTTGCTTACTGGACATTTGAACAGAGGCAGATTTTATACATATACAGGTATATTCTCCTAGGATCATGGCAATTCATATATAACTAGATAAATTCAATCATTCAATCAACTTTTCATATAGGACTGTCACATGCAAAAAAAATAAAATAACAACCATATTACTGTTTTTAACATTTTGTTTACTCACCTTGCAATAATAAACAGAGATGTAACTTGAGATTTGAAAACTGGAAATGTGCTTTGATTTACATCAGGTTGAAACTTGATGATTAGCAGAGGTTGAAGAATTAAAATTGACAGCTTCCAGGTTTTAAAATGCTTCTGGTTTATCTTGATTGTTGAGATGATTTAGAACTTTTGCTGTTGAGTTGATTCTGGCATTAGAGTTGTATTTGAACTTGAATTTGCTGGCCAGACTTTACTGTATGATTTTGTTTCATCTCCAGGTTTGATCTTCCTTTGATTTATTTTATTTTCAGTTTACAGGTTTTTTTTTTGAGAAGATAAAAGAAATTGGGAAGTGAAGCCTGGTTTCTTAATTCATTCTTATTGATATAATTAAATCTTGAAAAAGAATAAGTATGCCACTTGTAACATCAAATTATATCATGTTAACACTTGTTAATTATGTTACAAATTTGCCTCCACTTGTAATTTGTGTGAAATTAGCTTACACATGTATTTATATGTTTTCATAATTAACACTTGTAATTTAAGTAATCTTTACTTATTTTTAAATATTAATAAAAGCTTTATACTTAATTTATTAATTTACAAATACTTATCTATATATATATAAAAAATTACTTTAAAGAAAATAAAACCAATTATATTTATAAATAAAGCTTATATATTATTTTAAAATATCTACCCTTTGAATTTCCAAATTTAAATCTAGATTTAAATTCAACTTCAATTTAAAAATCAATTTGATGTATATATATCATATATTTTTAAACAAACACAAATTAAATTTGTATATAATAATTCTCTATACATGAATATATTATTATTATTGATTTGAAATTAACAATCTTACCAAATTTTAAATAAATTTTTAAATGGAGATTATCACATTTGAATTTGTTCGATTTATAAATCAGTATTTTAAAAAGTTAAATCAGATAACTATCCAATTATCTGATGCCCGAAAATCCGGGATATCACAATATAATGGAAAGAAAATACCTTTATTTTAAACAAGATTGGTCAACGAGTTAGATATATGTAACAAATTACATAATTGCCCCTAAAGCATGCCCCTAACTCTATCACCGTACACTATATTGACTTTCGTAATATTTGAGATTATTTATCACTCATACCAGACTATTGTCTGACTCAATGGGTATTCTTAAATGAGTAGACTATATAGCAGGTGTAAACAGCACATAGAATTGTGCATATGGACTAGTAGGAGGCGACGCTTTCTTGTATTTATATTTTGGGCTTATTATTTCTTATTCCGCTATGTGATACTTAGAGCCTTGATAGCATTTGACATACCAGTATTTGAGATAGTTTATCAGTTAAGTTTATCTATCGGTTGTATAAATTCTATTAATGTTTTGTATCTATACGAACTTGTGTACTCTGATTCTGTGGCTCATGTAGTTACTACTATCTCGCATGTTATGTATTTATAATGATTTTTATATTTTATTCGATGCGCTGTAAGATATTCGACAGGTTCTATGATTGTTTTATTTACTTTACAACCTTGACGATCGTCCTACATTGGTCGGACACCATTTCAGAGCACCCTATAAGTTATTATCATTATTGGGTGCCGATAGTGTAGGGTACTCATCTTATCTCCCATGTCAAGAGATAATTTACGTAAATTAATCAGATTAAAAAGGACTTTTGAAGAAAATTATTCCTTGATTGAGACCCGCCTATTGAAATACTACTTCCTTCATAACCTCCATCACGTGTACATACAATTCCCAAATTTAGACTTCACTTTCTTATGGGACCATAAAGACCAATTCATGCATGACATTCGAACTAATTATGCCAAGTTATTGTGCATCGAACTTATCCCTCCTCGTAAAGAATGGAACTACCGCGGGTTCCTCCTAATTAATACCCCTTTGGGTATCGAGGCACCATTTAGCACTACATTTTCCATCTCACCCTCCTCCTTTTAGAAGATTCAAGATGTCCTTTCTAATCCTAGAAGCTAGTTGTGTTCTAATTTTTATTACTACTGTTATTATAATTGTAATGGTTCTTGTTGTCTTTTGGTTACTGATAGAAACTTCATAGTCTTTTATATTTTTCATTTTCTTTTATTAAAAATTCGTTATTGCTCATTTTCTAATTCGGGTAAGGAATTGCTTCTATCTCTTGATGATACCAACCATAATCAATGCCTCGAAAATATTCAAGGTATGCTAACATTAACCTTGAAAGATCAATCTACTCATTTTCTCTTTGGTCTAGAACCTATTGATGATGCCAAAGCTAATAAATGGTATGAAATGTATATCTGCATAAAATCTATCTTAAAGTCCTCCTAAGAGATGTCTTAGGATCTAAAACAGAAAATTTCGTTAAAGGACAACTAGATTGCAAAATTTGTTAAAAAACTCAACTTATGCTCTAATTCCGAATGACAATGAAGGAAAAATTGCTCAATTGAATCAGCGCATTTTTGATTCGAAAATTAATGTAATGAAATACAAGAAAGAATGTCGGTCATATGAACTTATACCGATTGAGGGTGAAAACGGGTAACCTACTCCTATTGAGCCTCCGAAGAAGGCATCTTTGTGTTCTTCTTCTACTTCACCATGAGGGCATTTAGTTCGCGGCGGCGGCATGTCCGACCTATCTCAAGAAAACAAATCGAATGAACTAGCGCGGTTCAGTGGGTCCTTCAAGTTGGAATGCACTCAGAAAGTAAAAGACAATCAGAACAAGAAGTTCATTTAAACATTCTAAGGATTAAGATTGGAAGTTGAGACTTTGGAATGTCAAAAGAATGAGCTTACATTGAAGTTGCAAATGCTTGAAAATGATAAATGCAGTTTGACCCATTAAGCTTCTCAACTAAAGAGTGCCAACAAAACTTAAGAAAAGATGCTATTAATTCAGATTGATTCCATTAATTCCTCAACCATCATTCGCCAAAACTAGAAGAAATTGAAGAAATATCTTCGTGTAGCTATTCAAATATTATTGACCCCGTACTGCGCTAGAAACGATGTCGAATGAGATAAAATAGCTTAAATATCAACAAAAATTAATGCAATTTTATTCTACTAGGGCTTCTCAACTTGGTTCTCTTGTTGATTATTTAATTGGAGTTATAATGGCTTTTGATTTGAAAATTGACTTCACATTTTTATACATAAAGAGAAATTGTAGATTAAGGAAGGCGGTTGCTTTTAGTCATCAATGGTATCAACATTCTTTCTGGTACGGGCGTTCTGACATTTTAATGGAGATTGAAGGGCCTTCGATTTTACGTAAGGATGCAGCTTCGACTAGTCGGCAGCATCTTTGCACCTAAATGTTAACGGAAAAGGAAAGGAGCATGTTTATCAACAACATCCTCTTCCTCATCCTCCAGGACCATGAGTTTAGAAGAGAACATTTTTTGTGAAAGGAAATTATTATATAATATCATTGTGTAATGCAAAATGTTGTGAAATATTGTATAACATCCCAGTATAAAGTAATGTAATGTCATTGTATTGTAGCTCATAGCATGACAGTTTTGTTAAATAGAATTTTGTGTACCTGACTTCTCATGGTGCACTACTTCAAAGTTTCATTTTTCTTGTCATCATAGTTTCTGTGTTTATAAATACTTTGACCGACTTTGGATGATCGATTGTTGAACCGATTTCCCTTTTGGCAGGTCTGAAGGCTTGCTTTCACCATCACTTTTTAGATGGATGCTTTGGTCCGAAGGTTTTTCATCCATCTTCCTTAGATAGGTGCTTTCGCCAAGCCCAATGATGGTACCAATGGCTTTACAAACCATCAATCTTTGAGTGGGTGCTCTAGCTAGACCTTGTGGGCGGACCGAAGTCTTTTCATCCATCTTCCTTGGATAGGTGCTTTGGCCAGGCTCGACGGTGGGACCAAAAGTTTAATTGACCATCACTCTTTGGATGGGTGCTCCAACCAAGCCTTCTGGTGGGACTGAAGGCTTTTCATCTATCTTCCTTGGATGGGTGCATTGGCCAGGCCCGGTGGCAGGATAAAAGGCTTAGTTGACCATTACTCTTAGGATGGATGCTCCAACCAGGCCTTGCAGTGGGACCGAAGGCTTTTCATCCATTTCCCTTGGATGGGTGTTTTGGCCAGGCCCGACGGTGGGACCAAAGGCTTAATTGACCATCACTCTTTGGATGTATGTTCTGGCTAGGCCTTATAGCGGGAGCAAAGGCTTTTCATCCATCTCCCCTGGATAAGTGCTTTGACTAGGCCTGATGGTATGACCAAAGGCTTAATTGACCATCACTCTTTGGATGGGTGATTCAACTAGGATTTGTGACTGTGCCGAAGGTTTTTCATCCATCTCCCTTGGAAGGGTGCTTTGGCCAGACCCGACAACGGAACTAAAATCTTTCTGATAGTCCAATAAAGCACTCTTTTGTTCAAAGATAGAATTTTGATTATTATCATCCTTTTATATATGGCTTTCCTCACTTTTTATTTAACCCCTTGTACATTCATATTTGACAAACTCTCGTAGTTCCCCTTTTCTAACATAGCTTTCGACAATCCTTTATGGAGATTGATAATCATTAGTGTGATGCCCATTCACTTTATGATAGTGACAATATGCTCCTTCCTCACATCTCTCTTATTTTCTTGAGTATTTCTTAGATATCTAATAGTTTAACCGCTTTCTAGTATAAAAGTACACTTCCTCTTAAGAAATAAGAAGGGTGACAACTTTACCATTTAGCCCTATCGTTGTGGAATTCCCTTACTCATCAATATACCTTTTTAGACATTTTGAACTTCAAAGTCCTTTTGTGGTTTTCGTTTTCTTAATTAAAAGTTCCCTCTTTTGAAGGCCAAATGAACAAGACCTTGCCATTTCTGAGCAAATTCTTCAAAATTGTGGTTCAATTTAGTTTCAAAAATAGTTCCTCGTGCTTTATGTTGGATGCTTTGCCTGCCTTGTGAAAATGGGTCATTTCTAGGTCATACATTATTCCTATATTTTTGGTTTGTCTTTTCAGATCTTAGTTTATTGGCTAAGGCATAAATTGGTTCCCTTCCCATATGAAAGGGGTTTAGACTCCATTTGGTTGGACTATATTGAGCCACCCTTTTCTTTTCCTCTGAAGTTTGAAGAGCTAGTTTCTCAAGTTTAACTCTTGCTTTGTGATAAATTATTGATCACTTTGTGGATAAGATAAGAGGTTTGAATATGGCTTAGTGGACCCTTGTTGAGATCAATTGCCATAGAAAAAATTCGAGTGGGATAGGTTTAACTTTATGCTTTGAATAGATAAGCAGGCTATCAAAAAGGAGAAGGGAGAGAAACCCTGAGTTCAGCTCTCAATGAAAGCATCACTTAATGTTAGGGCAGAATTTGGGTCATTATGTAATCCATAGTCTTGTATGTTTGTTCAAAACTGAGAGTTATATATTCAAGATATAGGAGTAGTCGTATGCACATGTCAAGATCTAAATAGTCAATTATGCAAATTATGTTAAGTATAAGTATTCGATTACAAAATTTTCACTTCAGTTTGCCTTAGTGGCTATGAATCCCCAATTTAAAGCTCATTTTACAATTTTAAATGAAAAATGAAAAATGAAAAATGGAGGAGAAGATCTAGAAAATTGCTGCCTTTTTTGGTGCGGGTACATGCTTATTTATAGAGAACTTGGATCATTGGATCCTTGACACGTGCAACCTTCCCTAAAATGGATGGCTGTGATCTACTGACATGGCGCATGTTTGAAAGTACATATGGCTTGTCTCTTGTAATTCGATGGCTTGATACATCATCTCATGATGGCTTCAGAATCATCACACGATGGCTCTACTTCATCTTCTTTTGATTACTTGATTTATCATCCCATGATGGCTCTACTTTGCCTACTTTTGATTGCTGGATTTATCATCTCACAATGTCTTTAGAATTATCACACGATGGCATTTTTTAATCTTCTTTTGATAGCTTTAGAAAATATTTCACGATGACCTCCACCTTTGATTTAACGATGGCTTGGCTACCATATCCTTTAGCATAGGATAACTTCATTGACTCAATGCACGATAGCTTTGTTAGGAGATCATTCACGATGACTCATCAACCTATGATGGACATAAGGATTGTTACTCGATAGATTCTTCATTTCCATCCATGATGATTATTGGGGTCACTTCACAATAGTTGTTGTACATTATCACATTAAATCTTTCATTGTTAACATTATCCCACGATAGCTCTTGTATATATCCCATGAAAGCTTTCATTGTTACCATTATCCCAAGATAGCTCTTGCATATATCCCATGATAGCTCTTGTACATATCCCACGATAGCTTCCTCTTTTGCAATGTTTCTCCTTTCTCGACATGCGATGACTAATATATTTAGGGTATAACATGTTTTATGCCTTTGCAATAGAAATATTTATTTATTTAAAAATTAATTTAAGGATTTAAATGTTTTTCTATGAATTAGATAATAACAATATTTTAAGGTATGTTTAAAACATTATACACACACATTCAAGTCTTCTATAAAAAAGTATATCAAAAAGGGTATATTTTAAATATATTTTGAGAATAAATGTATGCTTTATAAATAAATATTCATACTTTTAAAAAAGTTAGCTCTCAAGGAAATTTATTTTTATGGAACGAGAAATATAATTAAACGATTTAGTAGTACAGAGTGGTATGGGACATACAGCATCGCTTTTTCGGCTAATTGTTTGTGTAGAATATTTTAAGTGAGTGAATTTAATAACTTGTAGTAAACATTCTAGTAACA
Source organism: Allium fistulosum (assembly GCA_030737815.1). NCBI lineage: Eukaryota > Viridiplantae > Streptophyta > Magnoliopsida > Asparagales > Amaryllidaceae > Allium > Allium fistulosum. The sequence goes on from CM060906.1 coordinate 931,088,616, forward strand.
CCAAGTAGTTTAGGACACTCAAGCGATACTTGAGTAATTACTATTTGGAAGTATATAACACTTTTTGATCAATATTATCTTAGGGAAGGTTTCCTTTTATATAGCTAGCCATATTCGTTAGTGCATTTTAGAAATTTACCTTATAGGCTAGTTGTTTGCCCTAGCAGCTTGACTGTAGTGGTTAAGCCCCGAATCATGGTACCATTTTCGTCTTGCTTCATGCTCGACTTTCATTGGTTACTTTCCTAAAACCACAATGCCAGATTTAGCACATAGTGCAATTTTTGATGTCATAACACTTGTGTCATTCGTCATTAGATGCAACACCTCATAAGTACATTTGAGTAGGTGGAACACGCATTATGAGGATCGGGTATATTATGACAGTAAGAGTGTTGTTTTCTTTACCATTTTATTTCAGGAAATCTTAGAGATTTTCATATCAGTCTCCCTTTGAAAGAGAGAAAATTGCGCTAAGAATTCCCCTTTAAGATATCTATAGGATCAGCTACTTTACATCAACTTGCTTAGTGCTCATCCTTTTGGTGTTGACTTTCCTCATGCTCTTCTTTATGGTTGACCCGCTTTCATGCAGTCTTACATTTTTTCGAGGATTGACTAGCTTTCATGCAGAATTATGTTTCTTTGGAATTGACTTGCTTTCATGCAGTCATGTGTTTCTTTGAGGATTGACCCGCTTTCATGCAGTCTTACGTTTCTTTATGATTGACATTCTTTAATGCAATCTTATGTTTCTTTGAGGATTGACTCGCTTTTTTGTGGGCTTTTGTTTCTTGGGATCGGCTTGCTTTCATGCTAGTCCTTTGATTTTATTTTTGTTGTCTTTGTTCACCATATTTATGATGATTGTCGATGATAGGCATGATATGACTTTATGACATGGTGATCTTATTATGCCAATCTTATTTGAGATGTTGGCATATTATGTAATTATTACTATATTATTGAGATTTATGCATGCATACTTATGTGATCTCACCCTTTATTGCATTCAGAGATAGTCTGACCCAGTTATTATTTTATAATAATCGGATCAGACCGAGACTTGATAGGTATTGGGACTCGCTGACTATAGATGTTGGGCTAGCATTTGGATATAGATATATAATTTTGTTCTAGTTCTTTTGTTTGTGTGTGTATGTGTGTGCGACAATGTTATGAGATGTGTGACTCTAGATGTATATTTTATATTCGTCTAATACTTGTTATGTATGTATTATATATGAGTCTAGTGTTTCTATTTGTAGACTCTCTTTATATATGTAAATATTCATGTCATGTATTATATTTTCCACTATTACCTATGGATCCATACTCTTTGATATTATATATTGTTTTATTTTAAACTAGCCTACATATATATTGCTTTTTACTGATATTGTTCACATCATTTATAACTATATGAGGAAAAAAACATGTTGGTGTTAGCCCAAAGCAATATTCATGGATGGTCACTCCTAACCAGCCTTATTCTCCATAGTACTAAAAAATATTACTATTTAATATTCTTTAATATTATGGATATAGAGGTGGGGTGTTACACTTGTGGAATCGAAATTCCATCAACAATTACTAGCTTGAAAGTTCCATCTATAAGCTTATGTTCTATTGTGTAAAGACCTGTCTAATTTGGCCTAAGTGCTGCCAGACCAGGAAAGACCCATTTCAAAATGAGGTTGTCTATCTCTAAGGTACGGTTTCTAACCTTGGCATTGAATTGTCATGATACTCTCTTCTAGTGAGCAGCTATGCTCAAATCAACTTCTTTTTTCTTCTCGTCGAGCAAGTGGAAGGACTCAAGCAAGAGCTCCTCATTCATCCTGGGATCATTGTGAATTCTTCAACGAGAAGGGACTACCAATTCTATTGGAATCGTGGCATCAGATCTGTAGGCCAAAGCGAATGGAGTATGGCTGGTCGCGAACCTGTAGGTTTTTTGGTAAGCCTACAATGCTTGTGGTGGTTCATCGATCTAGTTGTCTTAGCTTTCATCAATCACTTCTTTAGGACATATTTGATTATCTTGTTCGCCGCCTTCACATTCCTATCTCTTATGGGTGTGCTTGTAACGATACGGATTTTCGCGTTCGAAAATCGACATCCATACTTTACATCGTACTCGAATGCCGTAGATTCGATCGTTCAAATCCGAGTCGCCGGAGCTGATAACAACATTAAGTAAACAACACAGCGGAAGAAGAATATATCAATTATATAACATTGATACAATGACAGATACAAAATCTGATACAATATGATACAACAGAATGATACAACAGATATCAATATACATCAGAGATATGATACAAGAAATAGCAGCGGAAAAGAAAATGATATCATCAGCAGTGGATAATCTCCAATAGAATGCTCCAAGATAAGCAACGTCAGTCCATGAACTCCAAGAACTGAACCAGCTCCAGATAATCTACTAAACCTGAATATCTGATAAACCCAACTCTAGACTGCCCGTGTGGAAAATAGTGGGCACCCAGAGTTTAGGAAGGGAACAATAAACTCCGGATCAGTCATGGGACTGGTGTGAGCAACAAAAACAGTTTATCTTTAAAACAAGCAACAAAGGCTTTTAAACATTGAAATCCGCAATGCTTTTTGAAAATGAAACTACCATAAGACCTCCCACCACACACACAATGCAAACGCAGAATTGGAGGAGATTTCTTCTTATGATAGTCAAAAATGCTTACTACGCAAAATCATTCGATATTATTATCATTAGTGCATAGTGTCGAAAACCATTTCGAAAATATAATATAAATCTTAGCCAGCATACAACATTTCATCGTATGCCTACTATAGCTACCATGTTCAATAACAGGTTACCGTCACATCCCATAGCAGGTAATACAACTAAAACCGTACAGGGTTTGTATTGTTTCTTTGGATTTCCAACAAATGATCAGGCTAAGGAACTTCCTTACCGAAATAGAAACGCCTCTGGAAAGACGCCCCGGATCCTAACCGGATCTCTGCAAACAAAAGGCCGACGCTACCTCACGCTGTACAGCTGTAACTAGGTAACTAACACACTGACGCTACCTCATGCTGTACAGTTGTAACTAGGTAACTAACACACGAGTCATGTCATCCCCCGGTCGTTACCGACCTTTATCCGAGCGCTCGATAACCAACATCACACATAATAAATAAAGTGTATCCACATGAGTAAGTATCTGGGCTCCATACCATGATACCACCCTTTTATCCAGAAGGAAATGACATACCCTAGGGGCGCTACCCCTACAAACCTTTGTCGCAACATTCCTGTTTCGACCATTACCGGGTTGTGAGGCTCGACGAAGTCTCGTCCACAAAGCTACGCTTTTTCACAAAGCCACGCTTTGACCAACAATGATCATCAGCACTTCGTATGCCACATTACCAAATTGGGAATGTATCACTAGTAACCATCAACTACATAACCTCTGAGCTCGTACGTCTCAGAGAAGGGTGTTAAGCTAAGAGAATAAATTCTTCGCCACCAACAGAAATGTATTTGATAGAAACCAACTTTACATCTCAAAGTGTAACGTCAGACACACATCCATACAAGTCTGTTACGGGTTCGAACAGAACCGAAGGCACTTCCAAAGAAGCCCTTGCAAATCCGGGTATTCGCAATCTCGATCGGACTTCCCATCACTTAGGGAATCTCTATACCGGAGCCATGATGTAGAGAAAATCGATAGGTCATCATATCGCTCTCGCAAATACCCGGTCTTCACCACCGGTCTTCAAATGCTATCCATATCGTCGTATCACTATTCGGAATGGGTTATGCGACACAAAGGTCCTTTCCCGGCTAAACCGAATAATGAGCGCAATTAAAAATCATATGGATACTAGGGTCTCAGTTAAATCACAGCTTAAAGCTTAAAACTTTTCATTCGAATGGTAAAACAAATTACCATTTCCAATCTTTTAAACAAAAAGATTCATTTCAAAACCTTCAATGGTTTAAACAAATTCCACACTTTTAATCTTTTAAACAAAAAGATTCAATTCACAAAGTTAACCCCATTCACAAAGAATCATTCATAGATTTTCAAATCGATTCCCATTTCAATTTAATTAACTCGTTAAATCCTTAAATCAAGATTTAACTTATAGCTTTCAAAACTCGTTTCCAAAGACTCATTCATTCATTGTCTTCCAAAACAATTCCATTTCAAGTTAGATTAACTCATCCGGTCTTTGAAATCAAAGACTCATTTCATAGTTTTCAAAACATTTCAATTCCATTTCAAACTTGAAATTCTTTCCACACAAATTGGAAGTCCTTTCTTAAAATGAAAGCTATTATTATTTGAAAACAAGTAGTTTTCGTTTCGGAAAAATCCAGTTATATTTACACGAGTTAAAACCCTTGAATTAAATTCAAATTCCCAAATCAATACCTTTAAAATGGTTTAACCCATATATAACTTGTACAGCATCTTTAATCCCTAGTTTCAAATCATAGAATTCAATTTCAAACTTGAATTCAAATTTGAATCAAATTATTTAAATTTTCAAAACTCGATTAAGTTATCCGAAATAACTTTTATCTTTGAAATTCCATTTCAAAAGCTTTTCACTTTAAACCCAAATTTCTAATTTCAAAATCAATTGAAATTAAAATTTCAATTTCAAAAACATCAAATTTAAATTATCTGTGACTTAACCGATTTCCTCGTGAAATCCATATTTGTGTGTGTAAATGTGTAGTCTAGGAGTTCCACACAATAGTGCAACATGATGAATCATCACAGATCAAAATACGGAATATAGTTTGATAAACGATATAAACTATATCGCTTATCTTTTATTCACAGATCATAGATATATATAAATTTCAGATAAATAAACTGCAGTAAAGATTACACACAAATCCGAATATATCACAAAGCATCACAGATCAGGAAATATCAAACAATTCAATCATCCAATCAAATCTAAATATTCATAAGTAAGGTCAGTTAATTATCTGATTTATTCAAATTAGATTAATTACTTATGAATTTCTAATCCGGGTTAATTAATCATTAATTAATTACAAACCAATATAATTAATTATCCTTTAAATCATTTATTAACTAACCATTAATAATTAATTAATTATTCTTAAATTAATTATCCTTAATTAATCACATTGATTAATTAGCCCTTAATTTATTATCTTTCCTTAATCACCTTCATTAATTTATAATTCCTTAATTAAACTGGGTTTTAAATTTGTTTCAGATTTTACACTATACTTTTGAAATCGAGAAAACTGCCAGGCTTATTTTTAAATCCTGAAAACCCTCTTTTTAAGAAATTTAAATTAAATTTAAATCTGAAGATAATCAGGTTTTCAAAAACTGAAACCCACCTTTAAAAACTTTACACTTTTATTTTATTTCAAATTTGAATTTAAACATAAACTTGAATTCAACTTGTAAACTGAATTTAAACTTGAATTTATACCTTACTTTTTAATTTAACTTAGTTTAACTTTGTTATAAACTTAAAGTTAAGCTTCGGGAGTTTTTAACAGGTTCAGGAACCTGTAACAATCACTTACTCGAGCCCATCACCCAGTTTTCACGAGATCGCTTCGAGACGAACTCTTCCTTCCCAACTCTATGAACTGATACCAGTTCAATCATTGTGCACGTGCACATGTCGTTCCCGCCGCCGCTACCTCTGGTGATCCTTTAGCCTCATCGACGATCCACCACCAGAATGATTCCAACCCACGGAACTGTGCCACGAAGCCCCAAATGAAATCGAGTACTCTCGAACTCCACTGGTAAAACAACTCCGGTCAAAACATCCTCGTCCAGACGACCCCGACCATCAGACGATGAGAAAATTCATGCGCACCTCGACGAACTCCCCTGCCACCATATCCCAACGTTTCGTTACACTCGATCAATCCATGGTTTCGAACGAGACGAAACATCACAGCACTCAAAAACTAGGTCACCAGATTTTAAACACTTCTCGCCGCCACCACGTTGACCTGCCGACTAGTCCACTATTTTTCCCCAGTTCCCCCATCGCTCCTCTACCTCTCGACCAAACCACGGCGTCTCCGGTCAACTACAACGACCACGGCAACCCAATATGTTCAAAATAGTGAAGTAAAAACTGCTCTTCACTCCCTTGCTTAAAAATTCTAAATCTTGCTTTAAAAATCATGGTTTAGTATGTATTTTTACTTGATACATCTGGATTCTTAAAACAAGAAGTTCGATTTTTTAAACTTATTGAAGTTAAGCTTTGTTCTTTGGTCTCCAGGGACACATACCTGTTAGTTTAACTTATATAAATTTTAATATTTAGATTTCAACTAAACAATCAGTTTTTGTTTACATCTTAAGTTCTAACAAAGGTTAGATCATGAAATGGAGATTTGTTTCTATCTACTTCAAAGCAACAGGTAACAGAGTGTAAATAAACGAACATGCCCAGACTTGCAAAATCATACACATACAAGAATATGTATCATCTCAGAAGAAAAAAAACATGCTTTATCTAAACTTAGGTTATGTTTTAAAATATATGTTACTCACCAGCTTTATGAAAAAGAACAGAGCACTCATGTTGAAACAGTTTGAACTTGAAAAACTGGAAAATGTTTTCCACTTTGATCTTCTTGCCTTGCTGTTGTCTGATGTTTAATTGTATTTGATGATGTAGAATGAAGTCTTGTTCAAGTTTATAAATGGAAGTTTTTATTTTTAGTCTTGTTTAGTTCGAACTGAAATGGGAATAGCTTCCAGGTTGAAGTTTAAAACAATTTACAGGGTTAATATTTTTTTCCATTGTCAAAGATTTTTATAAAAGTGGAAATTAGCCACAAGGGCCTCTTTAGCAAGTGGAATTAGTTTCTAGGACACACAACTGAAATAATTACTTTCAAGGACAAAATGTAAAATAATTAGTTTCTATGGCCTAAAAACCTATGAAATTATGTCCTTGAAAGTAATTGGACTGGTGACTTTGTCCTTGAAAGTAATTATTTTCCTGATTTTGGCCTTTGAAAGTAATTTCTTTGAATGTGTGTCCTAGAAACTAATCGGACTGCAAAGTTTGTCCTTCTGGTGAAATGCCCCTTTATAAAATGTGGAGGCTGAAAGAAGTTTTATGCAATTCGTATAGATTATGTTTGCTGCTAGGATATGCACATTTAATGCTATTTGTACTTAATGTTCCCTTTGATACTTATCCATATTTTATACACTTGCCTTAGACTTAAACTACAAGCTATAGGTATAATATATTTTTACTTTGTATTTTGCTTTTGTTTCCTTAAGTTTTGCAGGCATATATCCTATTCGAACATCAGTTTATATTTTGAAACATGATTGAAATGTTATCCTTTACTTTGTTCCATTTGCTATGCAAATGTATAAAGGCTGGAAAGTCTTCATACTTATATCTATATTTCTTACTTTGACAAACCTGGTTTCCTTGTCTGTTCATACGTATTATTTAGTCTTGTTCATACTTTGTTTGTTCACGAATAGTTATATCTGTTTATCTTGCTTGATAACACAAATGAATTTCTATTTTTACATGTTACTATATTCTAACTAACTTGTATCTTTGCTTTCATTTATTTCTATTTTTATTTTCTTTTATTAAATCTTATTATTGTATAATATGGATAATTTCTATATTTTATATGTTATTAATTTTAGCAAGTGTGTTACTTTGGATTTTATAGTTTACCTTTTTATATATTTATATTTTATTTCTAGCTTAAATATTTATTATTAGTTTATTTTTTTATTTTTTTACATAACCCATAAATTTTAAATTTAAATGATTTACCCAAAATTTATTCATGTTCGGGGAAACTCGCATCCATTTAATCAATTTATTTTACTATTTTTATTCAAAAATACAATTAATTATTAATTTAAATTTATATAAAAATCGGGGTCGTTACAGACTTCTCCCCTTAAAAGAATTTCGTCCTCGAAATTACCAAGAAGACAAAAAGATAGATGAAGAATGTTTCACCAACTCAAATTGAACATCTATTCTGCATTTGGCTTACCAAATCAGAATATCAATAACAGATACAAGAACGAATCTGTTTAACACTTCACAAGATACTCGGGTTATCCAGATCTATGAAATATACAGTGGCATCGGTTAGTTCGAAAGGATAACTAACCATTCGTAGAATATATCGGAACCCAAAGAATAGATAGATATATTGATACAATTTCAAAACTTTTAGTTTAGAACTAAAGTATACCTATCAACCATAGCAAACAAAGCAACCAATTCATCCAAACAAACAATTTTGGCCATTCCGGAGTTTATGTCCCATATTCATATATCGAATTTCTTCCTGGATCTACCAGAAATTATCGAAGAATTGAGAAAAAGATGACGAACAAAAGAGATTGATAGAGAAAAGATTGCTTCCTTGTTGTTACAGAGTATTGACCATTTCTAGTCGTATTTTCCTATCCTCTATCTCATCCTCTTCTTGCGCTCATACTCACTATCAGTGGATAGTAAGAGAATTTACTGAGGCATACGGACGGATATCTGAGAATTACTCATTCTAGGGTATACTTCACCCTATCTCTAATGAGCTACTTAATGTGTTACACTCCTGAGCTAAAGTTCAACCTTAGCTCGGATACTAAATGTAACGATACGGATTTTCGCGTTCGAAAATCGACATCCATACTTTACATCGTACTCGAATGCCATAGATTCGATCGTTCAAATCCGAGTCGCTGGAGCTGATAACAACATTAAGTAAACAACACAGCGGAAGAAGAATATATCAATTACATAACATTGATACAATGACAGATACAAAATCTGATACAATATTATACAACAGAATGATACAACAGATATCAATATACATCAGAGATATGATACAAGAAATAGCAGCGGAAAAGAAAATGATATCATCAGCAGTGGATAATCTCCAATAGAATGCTCCAAGATAAGCAACGTCAGTCCATGAACTCCAAGAACTGAACCAGCTCCAGATAATCTACTAAACCTGAATATCTGATAAACCCAACTCTAGACTGCCCGTGTGGAAAATAGTGGGCACCCAGAGTTTAGGAAGGGAACAATAAACTCCGGATCAGTCATGGGACTGGTGTGAGCAACAAAAACAGTTTATCTTTAAAACAAGCAACAAAGGCTTTTAAACATTGAAATCCGCAATGCTTTTTGAAAATGAAACTACCATAAGACCTCCCACCACACACACAATGCAAACGCAGAATTGGAGGAGATTTCTTCTTATGATAGTCAAAAATGCTTACTACGCAAAATCATTCGATATTATTATCATTAGTGCATAGTGTCGAAAACCATTTCGAAAATATAATATAAATCTTAGCCAGCATACAACATTTCATCGTATGCCTACTATAGCTACCATGTTCAATAACAGGTTACCGCCACATCCCATAGCAGGTAATACAACTAAAACCGTACAGGGTTCGTATTGTTTCTTTGGATTTCCAACAAATGATCAGGCTAAGGAACTTCCTTACCGAAATAGAAACGCCTCTGGAAAGACGCCCCGGATCCTAACCGGATCTCTGCAAACAAAAGGCCGCCGCTACCTCACACTGTACAGCTGTAACTAGGTAACTAACACACTGACGCTACCTCACGCTGTACAGCTGTAACTAGGTAACTAACACACGAGTCATGTCATCCCCCGGTCGTTACCGACCTTTATCCGAGCGCTCGATAACCAACATCACACATAATAAATAAAGTGTATCCACATGAGTAAGTATCTGGGCTCCATACCATGATACCACCTTTTATCCAGAAGGAAATGACATACCCTAGGGGCGCTACCCCTACAAACCTTTGTCGCAACATTCCTGTTTTGACCATTACCGGGTTGTGAGGCTCGACGAAGTCTCGTCCACAAAGCTACGCTTTTTCACAAAGCCACGCTTTGACCAACAATGATCATCAGCACTTCGTATGCCACATTACCAAATTGGGAATGTATCACTAGTAACCATCAACTACATAACCTCTGAGCTCGTACGTCTCAGAGAAGGGTGTTAAGCTAAGAGAATAAATTCTCCGCCACCAACAGAAATGTATTTGATAGAAACCAGCTTTACATCTCAAAGTGTAACGTCAGACACACATCCATACAAGTCTGTTCCGGGTTCGAACAGAACCGAAGGCACTTCCAAAGAAGCCCTTGCAAATCCGGGTATTCGCAATCTCGATCGGACTTCCCATCACTTAGGGAATCTCTATACCGGAGCCATGATGCAGAGAAAATCGATAGGTCATCATATCGCTCTCGCAAATACCCGGTCTTCACCACCGGTCTTCAAATGCTATCCATATCGTCGTATCACTATTCGGAATGGGTTATGCGACACAAAGGTCCTTTCCCGGCTAAACCGAATAACGAGCGCAATTAAAAATCATATGGATACTGGGGTCTCAGTTAAATCACAGCTTAAAGCTTAAAACTTTTCATTCGAATGGTAAAACAAATTACCATTTCCAATCTTTTAAACAAAAAGATTCATTTCAAAAACCTTCAATGGTTTAAACAAATTCCACACTTTTAATCTTTTAAACAAAAAGATTCAATTCACAAAGTTAACCTCATTCACAAAGATTCATTCATAGATTTTCAAATCGATTCCCATTTCAATTTAATTAACTCGTTAAATCCTTAAATCAAGATTTAACTTATAGCTTTCAAAACTCGTTTCCAAAGACTCATTCATTCATTGTCTTCCAAAACAATTCCATTTCAAGTTAGATTAACTCATCCGGTCTTTGAAATCAAAGACTCATTTCATAGTTTTCAAAACATTTCAATTCCATTTCAAACTTGAAATTCTTTCCACACAAATTGGAAGTCCTTTCTTAAAATGAAAGCTATTATTATTTGAAAACAAGTAGTTTTCGTTTCGGAAAAATCCGGTTATATTTACACGAGTTAAAACCCTTGAATTAAATTCAAATTCCCAAATCAATACCTTTAAAATGGTTTAACCCATATATAACTTGTACAGCATCTTTAATCCCTAGTTTCAAATCATAGAATTCAATTTCAAACTTGAATTCAAATTTGAATCAAATTATTTAAATTTTCAAAACTCGATTAAGTTATCCAAAATAACTTTTATCTTTGAAATTCCATTTCAAAAGCTTTTCACTTTAAACCCAAATTTCTAATTTCAAAATCAATTGAAATTAAAATTTCAATTTCAAAAACATCAAATTTAAATTATCTGTGACTTAACCGATTTCCTCGTGAAATCCATATTTGTGTGTGTAAATGTGTAGTCTAGGGGTTCCACACAATAGTGCAACACGATGAATCATCACATATCAAAATACAGAATATAGTTTGATAAACGATATAAACTATATCGCTTATCTTTTATTCACAGATCACAGATATATACAAATTTCAGATAAATAAACTGCAGTAAAGATTACACACAAATCCGAATATATCACAAAGCATTACAGATTAGGAAATATCAAACAATTCAATCATCCAATCAAATTTAAATATTCATAAGTAAGGTCGGTTAATTATCTGATTTATTCAAATTAGATTAATTACTTATGAATTTCTAATCCGGGTTAATTAATCATTAATTAATTACAAACCAATATAATTAATTATCCTTTAAATCATTTATTAACTAACCATTAATAATTAATTAATTATTCTTAAATTAATTATCCTTAATTAATCACATTGATTAATTAGCCCTTAATTTATTATCTTTCCTTAATCACCTTCATTAATTTATAATTCCTTAATTAAACTGGGTTTTAAATTTGTTTCAGATTTTACACTATACTTTTGAAATCGAGAAAACTGCCAGGCTTATTTTTAAATCCTGAAAACCCTCTTTTTAAGAAATTTAAATTAAATTTAAATCTGAAGATAATCAGGTTTTCAAAAACTGAAACCCACCTTTAAAAACTTTACACTTTTATTTTATTTCAAATTTGAATTTAAACATAAACTTGAATTCAACTTGTAAACTGAATTTAAACTTGAATTTATACCTTACTTTTTAATTTAACTTAGTTTAACTTTGTTATAAACTTAAAGTTAAGCTTCAGGAGTTTTTAACAGGTTCAGGAACCTGTAACAATCACTTACTCGAGCCCATCACCCAGTTTTCACGAGATCGCTTCGAGACGAACTCTTCCTTCCCAACTCTATGAACTGATACCAGTTCAATCATTGTGCACGTGCACATGTCGTTCCCTCCGCCGCTACCTCTGGTGATCCTTTAGCCTCATCGACGATCCACCACCAGAATGATTCCGACCCACGGAACTGTGCCACGAAGCCCCAAATGAAATCGAGTACTCTCGAACTCCACTGGTAAAACAACTCCGGTCAAAACATCCTCGTCCAGACGACCCCGACCATCAGACGATGCGAAAATTCATGCGCACCTCGACGAACTCCCCTACCACCATATCCCAACGTTTCGTTACACTCGATCAATCCATGGTTTTGAACGAGACGAAACATCACAGCACTCAAAAACTAGGTCACCAGATTTTAAACACTTCTCGCCGCCACCACGTTGACCTGCCGACTAGTCCACTATTTTTCCCCAGTTCCCCCATCGCTCCTCTACCTCTCGACCAAACCACGGCGTCTCCGGTCAACTACAACGACCACGGCAACCCAATATGTTCAAAACAGTGAAGTAAAAACTGCTCTTCACTCCCTTGCTTAAAAATTCTAAATCTTGCTTTAAAAATCATGGTTTAGTATGTATTTTTACTTGATACATCTGGATTCTTAAAACAAGAAGTTCGATTTTTTAAACTTATTGAAGTTAAGCTTTGTTCTTTGGTTTCCAAGGACACATACCTGTTAGTTTAACTTATATAAATTTTAATATTTAGATTTCAACTAAACAATCAGTTTTTGTTTACATCTTAAGTTCTAACAAAGGTTAGATCATGAAATGGAGATTTGTTTCTATCTACTTCAAAGCAACAGGTAATAGAGTGTAAATAAACGAACATGCCCAGACTTGCAAAATCATACACATACAAGAATATGTATCATCTCAGAAGAAAAAAAACATGCTTTATCTAAACTTAGGTTATGTTTTAAAATATATGTCACTCACCAGCTTTATAAAAAAGAACAGAGCACCCATGTTGAAACAGTTTGAACTTGAAAAACTGGAAAATGTTTTCCACTTTGATCTTCTTGCCTTGCTGTTGTCTGATGTTTAATTGTATTTGATGATGTAGAATGAAGTCTTGTTCAAGTTTATAAATGGAAGTTTTTATTTTTAGTCTTGTTTAGTTCGAACTGAAATGGGAATAGCTTCCAGGTTGAAGTTTAAAACAATTTACAGGGTTAATATTTTTTTCCATTGTCAGAGATTTTTATAAAATGTGGAGGCTGAAAGAAGTTTTATGCAATTCGTATAGATTATGTTTGCTGCTAGGATATGCACATTTAATGCTATTTGTACTTGATGTTCCCTTTGATACTTATCCATATTTTATACACTTGCCTTAGACTTAAACTACAAGCTATAGGTATAATATATTTTTACTTTGTATTTTGCTTTTGTTTCCTTAAGTTTTGCAGGCATATATCCTATTCGAACATCAGTTTATATTTTGAAACATGATTGAAATGTGATCCTTTACTTTGTTCCATTTGCTATGCAAATGTATAAAGGCTGGAAAGTCTTCATACTTATATCTATATTTCTTACTTTGACAAACCTGGTTTCCTTGTCTGTTCATACGTATTATTTAGTCTTGTTCATACTTTGTTTGTTCACGAATAGTTATATCTGTTTATCTTGCTTGATAACACAAATGAATTTCTATTTTTACATGTTGCTATATTCTAACTAACTTGTATCTTTGCTTTCATTTATTTCTATTTTTATTTTCTTTTATTAAATCTTATTATTGTATAATATGGATAATTTCTATATTTTATATGTTATTAATTTTAGCAAGTGTGTTACTTTGGATTTTATAGTTTACCTTTTTATATATTTATATTTTATTTCTAGCTTAAATATTTATTATTAGTTTATTTTTTTTATTTTTTTACATAACCCATAAATTTTAAATTTAAATGATTTACCCAAAATTTATTCATGTTCGGGGAAACTCGCATCCATTTAATCAATTTATTTTACTATTTTTATTCAAAAATACAATTAATTATTAATTTAAATTTATATAAAAATCGGGGTCGTTACAGAGCCACTGCCACAAACTTCTTTTCAATTCGATATTGAATATAGAAATCTATGAATTTGACACTTTCAAACTGAGTTCCATTATCGGTTACAATCTTTAATGGAACTCCAAATCGGCGTATAATATTCTTTACCCAAAATTTGATCACCTTCTTTGTAGTGATCATGGCTAGCTGTTCAGATTTAGCCCACTTTGTGAAATAATCCACTGCAACGATGGTATATTTTGCTCCATCTTTCGAGATAGGTAGAACATCGATTATGTCAAGTTCCCAAACTACAAATGACTAAGTGATGATCATTAGCTTAAGCTTATTAATTGGGCTCTTGGGATCTCCATAAACCTTTAGCATCTATCACATTTTCTGGTATCAGTCGCATCTCTGTTGATTTTTGGCCAAAAGTATCCATAACGAAAAACCTTTCTATTGAAAGTTTGCCCTTCAATGTGATCACCATAACTTCCGTCATGCACATAGGTAATGATTTTCTTAGCTTTTGTCTTTGTGACACATCACAATAGGGGAGCATATAATCCTCTCATGTATAGTACTCCTTCTTGAATGACAAACCATGGTGCTTTGCGCAGCAGTTTTCATCATTCGTTTCTTATGTTCAGGAGAGTTTCGTTCAGTGAATACTCTTTAATTGGAGTCATCCACGACTCCTACCCTAGCTCCGCCTCCATGATCCAATCAAAATTCATATGGTCGATGCTAGGAGCTGGAAAAACCTCCATTAGAATAAGTCCCATGAGCTATGCATCCCAGAGTCGGCCAGCTTGGCCAATGAATCAACTTTAATATTCTCTTCTCTGTGAATGTGCATTACTATATAGTATTCAATATCATTTGGCAATTCAACAATTCCCATTAGGTAAAAGGAAAGTCTCGCTCCCTTAGCCTAAAATTTCTTCTTTACTTAACATACCACCAATTGAGGGTCGATGAATATGTGTAATATTTTGTCTCCCAATTCCTTTGTTATCCTGAGTCCCACGATCAGCGCTTCATATTCAGCTTCATTATTTATTGTCGTGGATTCTAGCTCCAACGCGTAGCATATCATTCATTGCTCCGAGGTCACCAAGATCACTCCTACCTCTGAACTATGTTCATTAGATGCTCCATCTATATATAATTTCCACTAGGCAAGCCAAATCACATGTTTCTTCACTTCTCCAATCTTGGATGGTAAACTAGGCAATGATATCAGCCAATGCCTTTTCTCGTATCGCCCTTCTAGGATGGTAAGTTATATCATATTGGCTCAGCTCGGTATCCTACTTTAATAACCTTCCTAAAGACTCAATTTGGTGCAACACTTGCCTTAAAGATTGGCCAGTCGATAATTTTATCGGAAGAGCCTAGAAGTATGGTCGCAACTTCCTTAAAGCGATCAACAAGCAATTAGCTAGCTTCTCTAACTTTGGATAATTCTTCATTGCTCCATTGAACCGCTTATTGATATAATATACATGCCTTTAATTTTGGACTCCTTACATGCCAAGGCTACACTCAGTGTTTGAGATGACAGTGCCATGTAAAAAAATAAGTCATCTCCTTCTAAAGGCTTTGAAAAGACTGGTGGTCTCTCCATATGATCAAGTAAGTCTTGAAAAGCTTTATAACACTCCTTCCTCCAAACAAACGTTTTTTTTCTTTCTTAAGGGCATCAATGAATGGAACACATTTATCTATTGCCTTTGAAATGATTCGACTCAATGTAGTGATTTTTCCATTCAAGCTTTGCATTTCCCTTCTCTTTTTTTAGGAACATCTTCCAATGCTTTTATCTACTCTAAATTAGAATCTATGCCCCTAAGTTTACTATGAAACCCAAGAACTTGGTTGATGTAACTCCAAAAGAGCATTTCACAGGATTAAGCTTCATCACATACTTCCAAAGTATAACATCTCTCACTACGCCATAAATGGCCTTCTGCAACACAAAAAAAATGTTGGGTCAGGCCCAAAAAATGTTGCCATAGGTCTATGGCAACACTTTTCGGGTGATGCAAATTTTGTCGTTGCCTTAGACCTCAAAGGCAACATTTTGACTATCTAAGGCAACATAAGTAATATTGTTGCAATAGAACCCTATTTGTGTCTATAGCAACACCCATAGGTATCTGTAGCAACATTCCAAAATGTTGCTATAGATATTAACTTTCTGAATTTGTGGAGCCCACAATGAAGAGCATATTTGATTTTTTAATAAAAATAAATATTTATTTAATAAAATGCTATTGCATAGAATTTGATATTTAAACAGTAATTTGTTTAAATAAATATTTTATTTCAACATTTGAAATAGTACAAAATCCTGACTCCGCTATTTTACAATTCAATGATATATAACATTGATATTCACATATACAGATATTCCTCACTACATCACTCAGTTCACTCATTACATATGCAGTTTCAATTTATACAGACACCGACACTGACAAATATATGATGAGCCGAGTGTCGAGCCGAAGGCGAGCCGAGTAGCGGGTCCGGGCGCAGCGCCGGCGGGGATCCGGGGCCCCGCAGTCCCAGCGGGGATCGACCTACCCAGTTTCAGAAGATCGAGCCTTCTTTGAAACGACGTAAAATGATGCACAAATGAAGACTGAACTTAGCAAACCCGCAAACCCCATCCTCAGCAACTTCATCACCCATCGGAACTACTGCCCATCTACCACTTAACTGAAACACGATTGCCTGAAACACTGACCATCTACCAAACACTGACCACACTCCCAACCCCTTTCACAAAACATCCACTCACTGCCTCATCAAATTACATCATCAACAACACCGCTTGGAAGCAGCATCGGCATACCATCCTCCATCACCGACAATCACCGCCTCATCCAAACCACAGTTCACTCATCCAAACTTCCTACTAGACAGCAACTCCTTCTACTTGAACACTACCAAACTTCAACCTCTACACTGCCACCATCCACTCCCCAAACTGCTGCAACTTACATCCCCTACAGCCCTTAACCTATGCCAAAACACTCACCAAACCTCATTACCAACCTGCTGCCACTGCCAACTAAAATCTCACAGTTCCAAATCTTCACCCAACCCACACATACTTCTAAACCAACAGCCTCCATCCTCTAATTGCCTCACCAACAAACTATTTCAGTTGCCAAATTCGACTTCAGGTTGCCAAATCACCTAATCGCCTAATCACCTAATCACAATCGCTGGTTACCCATTCCGACAACCCAAACTTTCACACTACAAATTCGCAACAAAATCAACAAACCCAAATCCGAACCCCGAACCACCTCCAAAGCACAACTGAAATCACCTGCAAACTGCCGTATCTCCTCTATACCCAAATCGACAAATCCTCACTCAAATTCCTATCTCATCAAACCCGAATCTCCTCTATACACAAACGCAACCTCTGGCAACAGTAGTCTCGCTCACCTTAGTAGATGACAGACATTTCCAAATCTCGGCAACAAAGCAAATGGCGCTCGACATGTAGGCAAACAGCAGCGAAATTGGGGGTGAGAACGAAATGGGAACGAAGCTTTTCTGAGATCACTACCAAACTTTGAAAAAAGGACGAGATTTTGTTTTTGGAAGAAAAAAAAAGGAACGAAAATATGATTTGGAAATTAGGGATTTGGAAATTGGGGGTGAGAACGAAATGATATGAAAAGTAAAGCGGGAAAACGAAAATTTGGGGCAAATTGTAGCGGTGATCCATTTTAACAATCAGATTAAATGTAGACCGTTGGATCGTATTCACGCGGATTGCTAATTTTATTAATTTTTTAATTTGAATACATCTATAGCAACACTATATAAAAATGTTGCGTCGTGTTACACTTGTTTAGCTAGAGCAACACATTTTTATGGCTAAGGTAACACCATAAATACAACGTTGCAGTAGGACCAAAATTTTATATCTATCGCAACATTTTAACTGGCAACACCTTGCAAAAATGTTGCAGAAGGTCATCTATGGCGTAGTGTCTAAGAGGTCACGCATGTGGTTCATGGATCGCTATAACTTCCCTAGCATATTATCCACATAAAACTACATTGTATGTCATATTCGATCTTTAAATTTTGTTTACCGACCATTGGTAGGCAATTCCAATGTTCTTCAGACCGAATGGCATTATACGATAACAATACAGTCCCAATTCAGTGATGAAACTCGTGTACTCTTGATTCAAAATGTGCATTGCTATTTGATTGTAGTCGAAGTACGCATCTATGAAGGATAATAGTTCAAGTCCGAAGGTTCCATTAACGAGCAGATCAATTTTGGGCAGCAGGGTCTTTTAAGAACGCTTTACTCGGATCTAAATAATCAATTCATGTCTACCACTTTTCATTAGGATTTTTGACTAGTACAGGATTTGATACCCATTTAGGGTATATAGCATCATAGATAAAGCCATTTTCCTTCAACTTATCCACTTCTTCCTTTAATCCAGTGCATCGCTTTTTGGACATAGGTTGCGCCCCTTCTAGTTCACATGAGGGCATCATGTGTCAACATCTAATGTATGGAATGTTGTCTTTGGTGATATTCCACATATATCTGCATGTGTCAATGAAAACACATCTATGTTTGCCCAGATAAACTCTATGAACTGCTTCTTCATCTTCACACCAAGCTGAGACCCGATCTTTAGGACATGAGTAAGGTTATCCTCATCGATCGGGATGTTGATCGTCAGCTCTATCGGCATCGTCCTTGCATCTTCTGGCTCTTTTCATGGGTCCAAAGCTGAGACCCAATCTTTAGGACATGAGTAAGGTTATCCTCATAGATCGGGATGTTGATCGTCAGCTCTATCGGCATCGTCCTTGCATCTTCTGGCTCTTTCCATGGGTCCATGGATGTGAAATTTAGTATAGCACTAGAGCTAGGGATTAGGAGGTGGTTATTATGTATCAACTATCTTGATGCAAAGAGCCTTCTCTATACATTTTTCCTTCTCATGTCGCTTTGCCTCTATGAGTTCGATAACGTGACACTCTCGGCCATTACTTTGATCTCCTTGGATTACTCTTAGCCCACTCTCCATGAAGAATTTCAGCATTAAGCACCATGGGGCAAGAGCTATTCAGAAATTGGAAACTACCAGTCGACCCAAGAAAGCATTGTAAGCTGAGTATGCATCAATCACAACAATGTCTGAACCCACACCATCTAGCATTCTCCTTCATCCAGCTTAAGCAACAAATCAACAAAACTAGCCTCTCTAGTGGATCCCTAATATGGGCTTTATACGACATCAAGTCCTACCTACTCATCCTTATCTAGTCAAACGTCTTCTTAAGTAGAATATTAACTGAGCTACCATAATCAATCAGGACATAGTGCATAGTCGCCAGCCCAACCACGACCGTAATCACCAAGGGGTCAAGCATTGGCGCTTTTACCCCTTTGGCATCTATGTTTCTGAACAAAATGCCATCATCCATGTCTTTAGTTGTTTCATCATAGCTCCATCTTCCACAGAAAAACCGTTCTCCAGAAGAACATGCTTCAAAAAGTACCATATCTCTCCATCTCATTCTAGTTTTTTGTAGCCGGATGAGTTCCATCAGTAATAGTGTTTATCATAATTCTTTTTTCAAGCTACCTAGGTCCACCTCTAATGGGCTCAGCTTGATTCCTTTGGACCATCTACCCTTGGAGTCTACTATCCATCTACCTACTAACATGTAGGTCTTTCACATACTACTACAGTTTCTTTTCTTAATTAGGTCCTCAATTATATCCCTCATATGATGGCACTCATTGGTATTGTACCTATGTATCTCATGGAAGCGGCAATACTTCCCTAAGCATCATTCTTGTTTAGATGCCTCCCTAAGAGGCAGATTCGTATAACTTTAGTCCATTGCATAGCAAGATAAATATTCTCAACAGATTCATTTAATAGGGTATAATACATAGGTTTCATATATCTCGGATGCTTGTTGAAATCTGCCTTCTTTCCACCAACACCCTGGTTAATTCCTTTTCGATTGTTATTATTATTTCCAACATTGACTGCAATGTTCCCGATGCTCTCACTAGTTTTCCTAATCGCAAAGTTGGTTTGCATTACATCATTCGATATTTTACCGCTAATTGGTCCCACGACCAGGTCTGCCTCTTCCAAGCACAAATACTGGGATGCTTTTCAATTGAATTCTTCCATGGTAGGAGGTTGCTTTCTCTTAAGCCATTTACCAAAGTTCAAAATTAGGGTAGACTCCTCTAATCGATGCCATCGAAACTATATCTTCCTTCAGATTGCTGATTTCAATTACAACAATGTTGAATTTTTTTAGATAATCTTTCGAAGTCTTTTTGGATCCTTGATCTATGTTTGACAAGGACATTACATCCTTTGGTCGAGCTATATGGAGATTGAACTACTCCATAAATTTTCTTACTAATTGGTCAAAGGAAGATATGGACCTCGGCATGAGCTAAGTAAACCACATTGTGACCACCCCTTTAAGAAATATAGGAAAGCATCTATATTTCACTGCATCGGTAGCTCTAGCACTATCCATGTGCTATTCATATTTCAAACGACAATATCTTGGATCTATCATTCCGTTGTAAGATGGCATTGTTGGCAAAACAAACCTCCCGGGATAGCTTTCCCACAACACACCATCAGTGAACAGGGTCTACTAGGTGACAAACCCCAATCATTATTATTATTTTGCCGATTCTCATTCATCAACCTCCTTACCATATCAGCTATGTATTCTGGGTTAGTCAGATTGACTGGACGATGATCATTAGTGATAGCCCTGATGTTTAACTCTGCAAATGTCCTAAGTTAGTCCCATGATGTTTGGGCTTTCCTGTCTTCGGGAGAACTTCAGTTTGTCCAGCTCTTTGTTGTCTATGTTCGTTCCTTGATGGCTCAATGGTATTTGTTTGAACACCATCACTCTAATCACCAACAACTTGCTCTACACCAGCATCAACCTCCTTATCAAGTTCATCCTTAGATTCATCAACCATGACTTGGCTTGACAACTAGGTATCGAGCCATGGAGGTTCAGTTTGAATTGTAGTTTTTAAACCGAGGCTTTTCTATATCCCTTTTTTGATGTCCTAGCTTCTCCCCATTACATCTTCTTCTTTCCATCTCTCTAATTTTTATCTGATGAAGAAGAAAATTCAACCTCCATGTCAGAAGATGATGATTCTATATGACTCTTCCTTCGCTTTTGGGGTAACTGAGTCATCAAAGCAGTGATTCTCTCCATTTTCTTTAGAATGGTAATTTAACTCTCTAACATCTTTCTATTCATCATGGTCATCGTTCGAACCAAATCCACCCAAGTCAATAACTCTAGTGCACTTGGAACTTCAATATGAGAGGGTTGATTTGTCTTTTCTTCATGTTGAGAGCCATCGTTTTCAACATCATTGGTGGATCTTGAGGTGGTTGACTTTTGTTTGTCCTTCTTAGGTGTTGTGACTCTTCTAGATACAATGATAGAATTTTTTCAAATCTAAGTGATCAAGGATGTCTTAGCAACAACTTTCTAGATATAGCTTATGCATAGTTTAAATCCAATGAGTTAAAATCTCGAAAATTTGTATGATGAAGGCAGTGCAAATTTGTGATGGTGTAGGTTGATGAGTTGATGAACGTGCAAGGAGGCAGTAAGTTTTTTTTCTTTGGTTGTGTAGCAGAGGGTTGTGGAGTAAGTTTTTGGTTGATGACTGTGGACAGTGAATGTAAAAGGTATGTTGAGGGTGGTCTGTTGGTGAATGTGATGCAAGGTGGTTTGTTGAGGGTCAGGTGGTTGTGACGGGGGAGGAAGACAGTCGTACAGGGTAGTTAGGGGAATGATGACTGGAGTAGGTTGCAAGATGGATGAGATAGTTATGAGTTGTAGCAGTGTGTTGACAAGGAAGAGGTAATGATTTGTATGTGGTGGGAAGGTTGTGGTGGATGTGGTTAGTTGGAATTTTCAGGTGAAAGAAGTTATAACAGAGCAAGATGGTGTTGGAGTTGTGGCTGTTGGCAGATTGGGCAAACGGTAGGTACATGTGTGTATTGTATAGGATGTTATGGTAGGTGGCAGTGAAAAATGGGAAGTGTTTGGTATTGATGGCACTGTTGGTGCAAGGGAAGTGTTGATATATGGATATGTGCACATGTAGGTTTGGAAAGTGGATATGTTGTGATCTTAAGGCAAACTTGGTTTAAGAGAAGGTCAGAGGGAAGGATGTGATTGTTGCTGTTGTGATGCGAGCAACAGTATGTGGTCTGAAGTAGCAAATGGTCTGATGTTTGGTGAATGAAGTGTGAGATGGTGAACTGTAGGATGGTTACTGCTGAGACATGGGCAGTTTGAATGAAGGATAAAGGTTGTAATAAGGTAGAAACAGTTGCGGAACAGATGATGAAGTCAGGTAGAAGTTTGTATGAAGTCAAGTAGAACAACATCATCATCATCATCATCATACATGATTCAAAATTGTAAATATATAGAAAGTTCAAAAAATTTATATGCTTTATAGTGAAAAACAACAATATCACTAAAATACATCATTATTAACACACTTATAATAAACCAAACCGTAAACAAACAAACTAGCGAACCACTCTTATATGCGTAGTTGCAGAAGACCTACAACATTTTAATTGGTTTTTGAGTTACTAATGATTACTAATTCATAGATTATCAAATCTTAATCATTTAAAAATATGATCTAATATTAAATTTCTTTTGCAAATTTAAACGCCCCTAAAAGTAGGATCTAACAATTAAATATGCTTTACAAATTCAAAACGTTTATAAAAATAGGATTTAAAATTAAACTTTCTTTATAAATTCAAAATACTTCTTTACAAATATACAAATCTTACTATCACTTAAAAATAAAAAATCATTTTTTGACTGATTTAAACATATACAATTTATAAGGAAAACAATTCACACGCGAAGCGCATGCCGTAAAACTCGTTATAAAAAATTGAAATTAGTTACAGCTCAAACCTGAGCCACCATGGTTTCATTGGTGTTTACGTGTATTTTTTTTCTTCCAGTTCTGATACCAGTGTATTTGTGGAAATAATAATACTTGATCTATTTTCAAACAGAATAGCCTGGTGTGGACCCTTTTTTAAGATGAAAAATAAACGCACATATGAATAATTTAACAGTTCATCTACCAAATGAAAATAGTGGTTTTTTAAATAAATAACAGTTAACTAAGTTGACTTTAAAAAATTGAGGAAATAAATATGCACAATGAGACATGCGTAGAAAATTAGGAATCAAAATTATTACACATACATTGCAGCAGTAAGCATATCAATATATTTATTACCGAAAAAACCATGCTGAGGTGTAGCAGAACTGTATTAACGCGTCACCTACCTCAGTTGTAGTTGTTTATTAACTCAATTCTTTCGCCTGCATTGCATTTCAGTAAAAAAATTAAGCATACATAATTCAATTTCTATTTCAAATAAAAGCCACATAAAATATTTAGTTAGTGTACTTCATGATGTTCTTTCATTTAGTTAGTGTATTTATTCCAAAAGCCAAATTTATTATGATGCGCATAGATTTGGGAATACGGTAACAGTCTTTTATCAGAAAAAGGTTAACTGTTCAAGTTTCAAAAGTCAGTTAAAATACCAACGAAACAAGTAACAATAAAAATAAAAATAAAAATAATAAAAATAAATCATATTTGGTACAGTTCATGTACTTAGTAACATATGATTTCAACAAATGAACTTGGTTTAATTTGCATATCTTCTGCAACGTGTTGTATTTATTTTGTACGTCTTAAAAATAGTTAATAACTCAAGTTCAATATCCACAGCGATATACACAACCATCTGTTGCTTGCTGTCAATTTTGAACATGTTAATCCATCCAAAATTAGACTACTACATCGACCAATTAGTCATGCACTGATCATAGTGGTATAACTTATCAGATCATAATTAGTTAGTACAACGGAGAGGATAATTATTAGTTTTTGATTACTGAATCGCATCATTTTATGTTTAAACATCTGTATCATTATTTCAGAAACATCAAAGTATAAATTCTCTGTAAGGAAATCTCGATTTCTCATAAAAATGCCTTATTTAATACATGTGCAACTAATGAGCCAGTAGTTCCATGAATACAACAATGCCTAGGGGCAGATGTATTTGTTCCCTCAAATATTTAATAAAGGCTGATGCAATTTATGCCCGTAATAAATTATCATTAGGGACCAAAATATTTTTTTTTCCTCTAGTTTAGTGCCTCTAATACTTTGAAAATTGGTAGTACATTGATATATCTGGAATGTATCCCCTTTCCTTGAGCACCTTGTGAATGTAGTTTAATGATGATAGGGTTGTGATCACTAAGTGCTGATGTAGTGGTAGTAGCTATGAAATCTTGGAAGTGTTGCAGAAAGGTGTCATTGATTAATACTTTGTCTATACGTATGGCTACCCCATTTTATCTTCAAGTAGTTTGATTAACATGTATTTTGCATACTAAGTGCTGATGTAGTTTGATTAACATGTATTTTGCATACTAAGTTTGTGAATTCATAAATACAAAAAAAAAATAACCTGAGTTGTAACTCAGTCTTTAACCTTTTGATTTTGAAGGTATAAGTTTTTATCGAGTGTTTATATTAAGTGCAGGAACTTGAAGAAGGATACTTTGGATTGTTGTATTGGACATTGAAGAATAGTCAAAACCATTAGAGTTTGGTGTGGATGAGCAGGAATGGTTAGGTTAACCGTAAGTTAAACTATAAGTATATTTTGAAATATATTTTTTGAAGCTTATGTTGTAATAATATCTGAATATATGACATTGTGGTATTTTAGATATGTAAATAATTGCTTATGATATATTATACTACATTTGCAGAGCATTTAAACTTTGCATTGAATATGTATGATGAATTATTTGTGATATGGAAACCATTATTTGCAATGTGTTTATATTTAAACTTTGCGTTTAAGTTTTGGTATATATATATGTGTGTTACTAAATAATCATTTTCCAACACTTATAAGCGTTACCGTGTATTTCTATACCAACACTTATAAGCGTTACCGTACATTTCTGTACCAACACTTATAAGCGTTACCGTATATTTCGTTACCAACACTTATACGTATTACCGTATATTTCGTTACCAACACTTATAAGTGTTACTGTATATTTCTGTACCAACACTTATAAGTGTTACCGTATATTTCGTTACCAACACTTATAAGCGTTACCGTATATTTAGGTACCAACACTTATAAGTGTTAGTAATACATATGTTTGTAACACTTATAAGTGTTACAAATTTGGCCGCTCCATTCCTCACAGTCCATTAGTAACACTTAAAAAGTGTTACTGAAATTATTTGTAACACTTATAAATGTTAGAATTTGCCTGTTTTGGTGTAGTGCCTGTTATATTTTATCATATCTGTTATCACTCTGCAGGTTCCCTGTTAGAATAGAATCCCTATGGGTTGAAATGATACATACCCGAACGATCTGTAGAATAGGAGGAAATCGTTATGGGTTGAAATGATAAACCCAAGCGATTTTCATTTGAATTGAATTTGGGATTGCGGGTTTGTAGTGATATATACCCGTATATATATAAATTACGGATTGAAATGATAAATATCCGTATCACTTGACCATAGGATTGAAAAAAATTATACAGACACCGTTGGTCTATATATATAAATTTTTTGAAAATGATTTCTATGGTTTTGAAAAGGAAATATATATATTGTTTTATTTAAATTTGAAAATATTATGTATATGAATAAGTTTTAATATAAAATAGATTCAATAATAAGCTTTAAATCTAGTAAAGTTTGATTTAAGTAAATATGTTTAAGTATTTATTTAAAATTAAATTTAAAATAGATTTTTATAATGATTTCTACAAGTTTAGGTTGGAAAGATAAATCTGAATTTATTCGAAATTGTATTTGATTTGGAATTTGTTTAATTAAATCGATTTGAAACTTATTGAATTTGAGGGTTTTTAAGATATGATTTTATAACTTGGTTTTGATTTAAAGTGATTAAATAGATATTTCAAGTTTTAAATAAATCGAAGGGAATATTTAGTTTAATGTAATTTAAGGTTATTTAAATGATAATGGATTTATTAAGTGAATATTTCAAAACTTAATAATAATGAAGTTAAATTATATATATATGAAATTATCAATTTAGTTTTGAAAGTGCTATAATTTGGAAATATATATATATTTGAAATGGAAATGGTATTTTGGTTTTGAAGTATAAATTAATTTGAAATGACCACGGTGTTATAATGACGTTTGGTGGTTAATAGCGTATATTTCTACATTGTAGATAGTTCCACGGATCCTTAGGGGATGGTTATCCTAAACATCCTTTTAGTTACTTGTATTTTCAATTGATATTTCACTTAAGTTGGATTTATCGATATAAGAATGTTAATCCTGACTCGAGTGTTTTGTGTTTGCTTTACGCTCGAGTCAGACTGAGTGATACAGCATTTGAGACTCACCTTTGGAATTTGGAGCTTCGCTTGGAGATCCAACTATCGATTCAGCTTTCAGCTTCTCCAGTTGATTTGTTCAGAGATGTCATCGGTTTGTATTTGAGATATTTTGGTGTATTTTATTTCAAACTCTGTTGTTTATATAGTAGCTTCATGAACTACTATTTATCAATTCCGCTGCATTATTGTTGTATTTCTCTGTGTCTGTGATTCTGTGATTAATTCATTTACTGTATACGCTGAGTTTTGCTAAATTTTAAATTAACAATCTGATATTTTGAGCAATTCAAGTCCGACATGTGCGGATGCGAATGGTTGAAAATACCGGGTCGTTACAATTGGTATCAGAGCTCTGGTTTTAGGCAAAACTTAGCATATATAGTAGATTTAATTACAGAATTACTTTCGTTTGTGCTTGAATCTCTTCCTCTTGATTCGGTTTCCTTTGAATTTTGGAACGTTCCCCTCGGTTCCAAAATCCATTTTTCTCTCCCTATTCGGGTTTCTTTGATCCTGGAGCATCCCATAGCTTCACTGAATGATTTGTAAAGGGGTGAAAACTCCTTTACAACAAGCATTAATTCACCGAAGATTTTGTATCCTCAGTTTACGATGCTATCTATCTCCTGCTATGCCTGAATTCTATCTCTAGCGATCGAATGTCGATTTGCCTTAGAATTCTGTGTCGGTCTTATTCTTGAAGTCGCGATTGACCCGATTAAGGTTGCCCGCAATTTGTATTAGTCTATCCACCTTTTCTCTTTTGAAATTTAATCATCTCATCTTCATTTGAGCCTATCTTCGAATCAGAATTCTATTTTAATTAGAGTTCCTCTAATTTGAATCTCTATCTTTGTTTTGAAATCCATTCTTGAATCATCCTTTGAAAATCGTAGTTGTTTGTATTTTTGAAATTGTTTATATACCGAAATTATTATTTTGATAAGTATGATTATATTCTATATATAAAAAAATGAAAATGTTTCGATAAGGATTATATACCTTTTTAAAACTAGAATTTGAAGTTTTGAAAAGATTTGAATTTTGAAAATTATATAAGAAATTGATTTATATAAAGATGATTTATAACTGAAGGGTTTTAAATTTGAAATTTGAGAAATTGAACTTCGGTATTTTGAAATTGGTTTAAGATTTTGAAAATATATAATAATACAATTTGAAAGTATTTTCCGAATAAGAAATGTTTCAAATGACTTCAAATGAGTTCCAATGATTTCGAAGAAATTTCAAAGAAGTTTTCAAGAAAATAGAAGTCCATAACTCACTTACCTTGCTGGAGAATAATTTCGTGATGGGTGCACGCATCATCGACATTGATTTTTTCGAGTTTCAGAGTGGGGGATAGGCCACTTTAGTAGCTTTGCTATGCAATTGATTTTGTGAAACCAATTTTGATTTCAAATTCTAAAGTATGATTTGATATTCGAAAGATATATGTATATATATTTGAAACGATCTGAAGTAAGCCCGGTGTTCAGTCCTCAAGTTTCGGATTTGATTTGGTATAACCATATCTTTTGAAATTGATTTATTGATTTGTTGCTGATTTCCAACTCTTGGATTGGAAATTTGATTTCTCCGACTATTTTGGATGTTCGAACACTTCCAAATCAAGGTTTAATTTTCAAAACTAAGTAATTTTGAAAAGTATAAATTATTTGATAAAGTATATAAGTTTAGTTTGTATGTTTAAGTATGAAGTAATATGATTTAAATTGAAACTGTTTGTTAAGTAAATAAATAAGACTATTTTGAGTTATACTACTATGAAATTTAGTTTTGAAATGTTTTGAATAAAATTTAGTTTTAAATGTTTTAACTTAGTAACATCTTTTATAAAACTATATATATATAATAATAATAATAATAATTTTCAAAAGGTAAATTGGATCTTTCAAATAGAAATAAATAGTGTAAAGGTTTTAAAGGGATGGTTATAAACTTGGTAATCATTTTGGGTATAATTAATTTTGAGGGAAATATTTGGTTTCGAAAATAGATTGGAATTTAAAACCCAGTATTTATATGATGATTTTGGAAATGAATTTGTTTGACTTAAATTCTGTTGATTTGGAAACAAGGATTATTTTCTAAACCTAGTATTTTGGAAACTTCGAAACTGAAGATATTTGATTTGGAAGAAATACTTTGGTGAAATCGTATATGATTTTGAAACTGAACTGATATTGAAACGAATTGAAATTGAGAACCTTATTTTACTAAATACTTGATTTGGGAGTTATCGAACTTATATAAAACTGATTTGTATAAGTATAAAGTTGATTCGAAACTATTGATTTGGAAAGATACTCAATTTGAAAAGCGAAATCTTATATAATCGAAGTCTATATAAGTGTGATTTGATATACTATTGATTTTGGAAAGTATTCGATTTGAAATAAAATCTTATATATAATGGAATTTATATAAGTATGATATTTGAAATTGATTTGAAAAGGTACTATATGATACATATTTTCGAAGTAAAGATATGGAAAGTGCCTTCTGCTTGATATCCTATTTGTGGCCACATTTAGGATTCATTCTATCGATATTATTCTCTCTGATTTGGGTTTTTCGGATATGATACTCGAGTGTCCATCGAATTCCATGGCGTTACCCATGGTCTTACGAACTCGACTGCATAGCGTAATTCGCAAGGCAGTGATTGCTTAAAAGGTACGGATGTTTCCTGGGGGATCCAGGTGTAACCATTGTGTATCTGCGATCTATGGTCGTTTTAGTAGCGTAATCCGCAAGGCAGAGATTGCTTAAAGGGTATGGATGTTTCCTGGGGGATCCAGGCGTAACCATTGTGTATCTACGGTCTACATTTTTTGTTATCATGGCGAAATTCGCAAGGCAGCAATTGCTTAAAAGGTACGGATGTTTCTTGGGGGATCCAGGTAACCATTGTGTATCTGCGATCCATGATTCGATTCGGTTGATTTGTTTGGATTGTACTTTCCATATCGGTTTTGAAGGTTTTTCGAGTATTTTCACTGGGTGTTGAAACAGGTCTACTAAGTATTTGGAGAATTCTAGCTTTGTGCCTGATCAACGCATGGCCAGAGTCTACAAGAACGAGGATAAAGTTGTTGAGACATCGAGTTATAAAAGTATTTTCGAAAGGAAAATTTGTTTCGATATAAAAGTATTTTATTATAAAAGTATTTTCAACAAAGAAATTTTGTATTAACATTTGAAATTGAAATTTTGTGGTTTTAAATTTATTTTGCGTGCCTGATACTATTCTTTTGAATCTACCTTATCTGCTCAGCTTTATCTATTCTGCTTTACCTTTTTCTTTTGTCTTCGTTCCTTTTCGAGGATGAAAAGTTTTGACTGGGGGAGAGTGTAACGACCTGTATTTTTCGAGAAAGAAGAAATTCAAATTTTAGAATTTAATATAGTAAGAAATTAAAATTTTATGATTTTAAATAAAATTTACTTTGAATTATAACATCTATTTTGATTTAATAAAGTGACAGCTATTTTATGTGATTTCAAACGTATGGTTTAATAAAAGTTTAATTGGATAGATTTAATATTGTGTAAAGCATGAAATAAAGGTGTGATTAACTGGAATTGGGTTTTAATTGTAAATTAACTTCTAAACTATTTGTAAACAATAAATGTATAATTATGTATTCAAACTTATTTAAATTTTATTCTTGATTTTGCTCACCTTACTTATCAACCTATTGAAATTAATTTGTTAATGAAATTTAGTATAATTGGATTTTACATAAAAGTAAAGAAATATAAATTTTAATTTAATAAGGCTTAATTAATTAAATGATTCAGAAATTGAGAAAATTGAGAATTTAATAGTGCATTAGTTAATATTAGCTTTTTAATTAAGGAACTAGAAATTATAAACCAATGAATATTCAATTATATTAATTTGAAATATAGTTATTTTGAAATTAAATAAAGGTGAATTTTATTGAATATAATAAACTGAAATCTACCATTTAAAACAAACAATATAATTTTATGACGGAAACTTGATATTTGCTATGCGTCCATCTAGACATAGCAAATGGTAAATTTTTGTCGAATAATATAGATGTTCTATCGGTCGCTAGAAATTCAGTTTAAATCAGTTAATAACAGTTGAATTTAAAAGTGTTCCGAAACCTAAATATGTCAACATGAGAAAATTTATTTAGAACACTCTGAATAAGACTGCGTAATCCGTTTCGCGAAATTCGGACGTTCCTAGCTCCGTTTGGATTTTTCCGTACGGGATAGCAACGTATATCAATGTCAGTGTATCTACCCGGAAATTTTAATAGTTTTATAGCATAATTAAATGAAAATTGGATATTTGGAATACGTCTATTTTAATATAGCAAATGGTAAATTTTCATCAGAAAATATACAAGTAAATTTTATTGTGTAATTCTATTTCAATCAGTTAAAAATTGATGGTAACAAAATATTTTTCAAACCTGAATATTTTTACATAGAAAATTTGTAAATCATCTACTGAGCAAGACGTCATATTTCGTTTCTCAAAATTTGGACTGTTATTGCTCCGTCGATCTTATTTTCGACGAAATAGCAGCATTTTCGTACCGATATCGACTTTTGATAGTATGATCGTACGACTAATATCTGTATACTGTTTTGATCGTCTCGTCGTGCTGATGGGAAATCGATAATTATCAGTAGCCGTGGGTAATCCAAGTCAAGGAGCAGTCAAAAAGAAATGATCAAACATCTTTATTCGAAAATTCGAAAATTGAATGCCAGCAAAGAATGGAATTAGTGAACAAGTCCAAATTATCTCAAATTTCAAATGCCAAAGTCGTAGCAGAAAAAAGAAAGGAACTAACAATTCAAACAAATTAAAGTATCAGAGATGAACAAGTCAAAAGTCATCACCAATATTCAATCAGTAATCGAACGGCCAAGCAAAGCAACTGACGACTTCAAACCAAAAATATACGAATGAAAATTTAGGGATTTTATCCCTATTTAAACCCATTATCATCACCGGCGGAGAATTCAAGTCGAGTATTATCAAAAATCGTAAAAGGGAAAAATCGCATACCACTTTTATCATTCAAGCTCGGCACATTGGAGCAGCCGCAAGCTAACAAAGCCAAGGAGTCGATTGACGAAGCCAATCAAAGCAAAATAATCACGGCAATCGAACAATTTGAATCGGCGACTTCAATTTGGAAGAAACCCTAATTTCAGAAGTAGGAGAAAAAGAACGGTCGACGGCATTAACAAAAGAAAAGGGGGAAACATTTTTTCTCTGATTATTTACTTGGGGCAGTCATTTTATTTGGGCTTAATTATAAGAAAAATTTGAGTTTTGTTTTTGTTTGTTTTCAGTTTTATTTTATTTGTAATTTCCTTTTAAATTTGTGTAACTTTCTAGTTGTGTAACTAGGTACAAATTACAGGGCGTAGTTTGAGAATTCGCAACTCGGTGGTAGAGTTGTGGCAGGGTTTTGAGCTTAGAGTTAGGTTAGTCAAGTTAGTGGGTGTCGCAAGTTTACGTGTGTTTATAAGCGTCTAACTACTTAATTTCTAGTAGAAACCTTGGCGGCAGCACATAGGCAGGTTTTTTTCGAAGTTGGGTAAATCTGTGTGTGATTTTTACTGCATTACTTTCTGTTATTATTTTTATTTTCGCATTAATTTTAGTATCACCCTATTCATCCCCCCCCCCTTTAGGGTGAAAACGATCCTACAAGTGGTATCATAGCTAGGAACAAAAACCATTTTTTGTTTTAAAATTTTGATTTTTTTAAAAATGGCTTCTTTTAATAATGCTTTTGCTGAGGGCCAGTCCATAGTTAGACCACCCATATTCAATGGTGAATATCCTTATTGGAAAAATAGAATGAAATTTTTTTGAAAACCATAGATGTATGGAATATTGTTGAAATGGGTTATAGGACACCAACAATAATGGTAGATAATCAAGAAATTGAAAAACCTATGGATCAATGGACAGATCTTGAAAATAAACTGCAAAATGCTAATGCTAAAGCTATGAATTCTATTATTTTTTCATTAGATCAAATTGAATTTAATCGTGTTTCACATTGTCTAACTGCGCAGGAAATCTGGCTGTAACGACCTGTATATTTTAATGGTTTTAATAACTTATTTAACTGAATTTTGTGAAATTTTAAATAATAAAATTTTGAAAAAAAAAATTAATATTTGAATTATGTCTATTTAAACATAGTAAATGGTAAATTTTCATCTGATAATATGGAAGTTTGTTTTATTGTATAGTTTTATTTAAATTTAAAATCAGTTAAAACTTAATGATAATAAAATATTGTCCAAACTCGAATATTTTTTTCATAACAAATTTGTAAATCATCTTCTGAGTGAGACGTCCTATTTTGTTTCTCCAAATTTTGACTACTATTGCTCCATTTATCTTAATTTTGACGTTTTAGTAGCATTTTCGGTACCGAACATCAACTTTTGATAGTTCGGCCGTATCACTGGTATCTGTATACCGTTTTGATGATCTCGTCAGGCTGATTGTTGCAGTATACTCATTTGTGTATTTCGGAGTTCGGTGTGCGGTGCAATCTGCGAAACACCTATCGTATCGGTTCCGCAATCGAGTCTTTTGGTTTCCTACCCTTTCATTTCCTACCGTGCAAATCAATAGCTAGACAATTATTATTTTGGCTTTTGACCTTTTCTATTCCAACGTTTCAACAATTTTGCTGATTGGTTTTTATTTCTCTTCTCCTTTCAGTTACGCTCTATACTCAAAAAAAAATTTATATATAATAGTAATATACAATTTTACATTGCTTCATGTTCCTTTCATTTGCATGCAACCGATCAACCCACTCAGCAAACACCGTCGCTCTCTCAACTGCCTACCATCCCTTCGAGCTCAGCCTCCCCGGCCTGGCATGCAAGCTCACACACTCGGACGAACACCCGAACCCCACGCAAGCACCCCACTTCACGTGAACCAATCACCCAGGCCTTCCTCTTCTCCTCCTCCTTGCGCAACAACCTCTCCACCCATGGCTGTAACTTCGCCAGCCAACTGTACACCCATGTTCACTGGCCATCACATCGACCTTCTCTCTCTTCCTCTCTCGGCCACATCTCCACCTCTTGATCTTTGGTCGAAGCCTACATCTCGCACAGCTATATATATATAGGTGATATTTATATATATTGTTTCATTTGTCTCTGTTTTCTTGGGAAATTTTAAATCTACATATATATATCTGTATTTATATACTTGAGTTTTATAAAGTTTGTCTTGCTGTTGCGGCCGGTGCTCGTTTGCGCGCGCACCCGGGAATTAAGGAAAGGATGCCTCTCGGGGCATCTGAGAATGATTCGAGCCGTATGAAGGGAAACTCCCACGTACAGTTTGTTTTTTGGGGGGGGAAGGAGCCCGACAGGGTCCCCTCACTGACTCGGCCCAAGCGAGGGAGGTGGTGGGCCTACCCATCCCAACCTGGGAACATAGATTTATATGTATATTTATTTTATACGAGATTTCAAGCATCCTGGTGAGTTAGGTTTAGAGTATATATATAATATGCTTAGTTATTTTAAGTTTATATTAATAATTTGAAATAGATTTTGTAACACATATTTATATTCGGTCTGTTCATGTGTTAGTTTATTGATATTATATAAAGTAAGTTGTTTATAATATGTAAATTTTATATATAAAACTTATACATTATGTTGCATGCTTTTATTATATATATATAATACATTAGTTTCTGTATATTTAACCCATTACATATATAAAGTTAATACGTATATATATATTTTATAAGTTATATATATTGGTAGTTGTAAATATTCATGTCTGCATACCCTTGTTTGTGCACATGTAGTTTACTTTTGTTTGTGTATATGTCAAGTTTTCATATATTTTTCGCGCATATACATATGGTTATAATATAGTCTGCATATAGCTGTGCATTTGCTGTTTATATCTATATACGATTATAGTACGAATAGTATAAAAGAAATGTATGTTTACTATATATTGTATTATAAGGTAGTATTATATATATTATATACATAATTTCCATTCTCTATACAGGGCATAGATGAGTTTTCTGAAACCGTTATATATATTACTTACATATATTATAATGTGCACTTGATAGTTTGAAACAAATGATTTCGCATATATATATTTTTCATATCAATTTTAGGTTGATATATACTGTCTGGCTGTGGGTATTATATTTGTTTGTTAAATATGGAATTTGTAAATTGTATATATATATATAAAGTTGTTATGATGTGTAAGTTATACTAGTTTAAGTATCTAGGATGTTGTTATATATATATATATAAATTAATATAAAGTTTTGTTTGCATACTATTTTTGGTTTAATGTACATGTTTACATAAGTTCATATATGTGTTGATTTTATATATGTGGTTAATCTAAAATATGATGTATAGATAGTTTAAGATATTTTTATATATGTGTTAAACAAATATCGATTTGAAAATGTATAATAGGAATATTTTATTTAATATGTTCTTTAATAAAATGTTGATTTTAAATATATGTAGAGATTTATTTTGGTGTACGGGTTTAAAAGTTTATACCTATGTTTATACATTAATTTATATCCATAAGTATATATATATTGTTATGGGTATTGTTTTAAAATATAGTGTGTGTGTGTGTGTGTGTGTGTGTGTATCCATTTATATCAAACTGATCCGATTTATTTCCATCGATTCCTGTTATCAGCTTTGATCGTTGAATTCGCGTTCAATCTAGCTTTGCTATGGATACGTAACTCATCTCATTCTTGTCCATCTCTAGCCTTGAAAGGTGAGCAATTGTGATATCCTGGAAATTTTGGACAATATCAATTTAATAATCTGTTTAAATAATTAAATTGATTTGATAATCTTTGATAATAAGATTTGAATTTAATTTAATAATCTGATTAAATAAGTATTTAATTGGTGAATTTTATCTTTTAAAAGTTAATAAGATATTTCTATTTGAATATATATATTTATTTATATATATTGTAAATAGAAGCTTTGGTAAATAGGAAATTTAGATTTAGTTTAATCTGTACTTTTCAAAGTTATTTAAATAAATAACATTTTAGTTTTAAATATACTTTAGATAAATCTTTTAATTGGTTAAGATATATTTTACTTAAGTTTAAATAAATAAGAAAAGGGCTTTTTATTTACTTTTAAAATAAATAGAAATATGAGTAATTACTTAAATAACAAGTGTCATTATCCTAAGGCTTCATTTTAACATGTGTTAATTTATTAACTACTCAATGTGACAAATGTCAAATTTTAGTTTTATTTTTCTTTTATTTTTAATAAACTACCAATTAACTTATATAAGCATATAACTCTCCTCTATTTCTTCCCTTATTTTCCCATTCTCTAAGTTTTCAGCCTGAGACAAATTTTCAATAATCTGTAATTTGATCTTCCTCTCAAAATTAATCAATAACCAACTACTCAAAACCAAAACACTAAATCCCTGTAATTCATTTCTTCATAAGCCTGTTTTCTTTTCAAGTCTGAAAGCCTATATCATTCTTCAATTAGTAATCAAATCCCTCAATCTCCAAAACAACCTGTAATTCACTATCTAAATGAAAACAAAGCCTGCAACATTTTCTTCAATCTGAACAACTGCTGCATTCTTTTCAACTCTGGAAGCAATTCAAACTGCTTGCAGTCATTTTTCAACCTGGAAGCCAACATGCATGTAGATTTAAAGCAATCTAAAGCTCCAGCAACTCCAGTTTTTAAATCAATGAGGCATTCCAGTCTTAAGTCAATTCCAGTTTTCAAAAGCTAAAGTACCCTGCTCTGTCTCTGTTTATGCCTGGTGAGTAACTTTTAAAACAAAGTAAAATAGGATTTGCATGCTAATATAATTGAAATGAATAAGTATTGCAAATATAAATGAGAATCTGATGTGAAATTTATAGTGTGTATGCTGTTAACAATTAGATGCTCTACTCTGCCTTCTCAAATCTGTGAGTAACATCATTTTTAAAATTTTAAGTATATGGAAATAAGGTTGCATGATAAATATCTGAAGCCAAATATGTTTGTGTGATTTTATAAGTGAATTATCTGGATGTATTTATGAGTGCATGGCTGTTGAATTTGTGTATCTCTGTTTACAGTTTCATGCTCAAGTTTTGTGATCAAATTCATATTCACCTGAACCCATTGTTGTTAGGACTTAAGATCTAAATAAAATTTGTTTGTTTGATCAAGAAGTAAAGTTTAAAATTTGATTTAAATAAATTAAAATTTAAATGTGCTCTGTAATTCAAAACAACAGTTCAAGCTCAAGAAGAGTAAAAACCCAAACATCCTATTTTCTTGTTTCAAGCATATGATCTAAAATACAATCAAAAACCATGATTTTTGGAAGAGAAATCATAAATTTTAATTTAGTTTTGGGTATGCATTTCTGAGTTGAACAGAAATTGGGTTGTGGGTAATTTCTGGTGATCTACATGATCGGAGAGGATGGCGTCATCACTGATGGTAGTGGAGTAATAGAGGAGTTTGGGAAAAATGCCAGGCAGTAGATCAAAGCACTGTGGCGATGGTAGGAGGTCGATATTGTTTTTAACCCTAGTTTATATGGTGGTCGGAAATTTGTTCATCTCGGCAACCCTAGTGGTTCGAGTTCAACCAAACTCTGGGAATCGGTAGCATGGAGGTTGGCGAAGTTGTGGCTGGAGGCTCAGGTGCTCTGGTGATCAGCATCGTGGATTCGAGGGGTTTTCAGGTGTGGGGTTTTTAGTTCCAGGTTGATTGAGTACCTCGAATTCGATTTTGAGTAAGGATCGAAGAAGTTTAGGTTTGGATCATTAGAGGATGCGGTCGCCGACTTTGGGAAGATCGCGACGTTGACCATAGGTGGTCGGAGCCACCGTGCATGTGCACGGTGATCGAGCGTGTGTCTGGTTTTGTTTGAGTGGAGAAGAAGCATTGTGCTCGGGTCGGTCTCGAGTTTCTTGCGTGAGTTGCTCGAAGTAATGGAAGAATGGACTCGAAGTCATTTTAGATCTGGCTCGGGTCATTGTTGGATTACAGGTTTTAGAAACCTGTCTGTTCAAAATTTTTAAAATGAAATTTTAAATGAAAAGCAGGATTTAAACAAGTTTTAAAAAATAGTTTAAGTATAGATTCAAATCTAAATTGGTATTCTAGTTTAAAATAAAATAAAGTTTTATCAAATTAAAGTGTTTAAACAACTTTAAATGTTAAAGTATATTTTAAAAAGTGATTATATTTAAATTGAATATGGTTTTAAAACTCTTGTAAATTCCCTTTATAAGATAAGTGTTTCTTAACATGTGACTTAAAAAGGTTTTTAAATTGTTTTAAATTTTGATAAGTTAAATCATTTTAAATCTTAATTTGAAATGGAATTTAAAAGTAAATTCAAAGTAAAATGTTTTCAAATGCATTTGTAAATAATAATTAAATACTTAATAAGAAGAATGTTTTATCTTAAAGTAAATTAAGATTTAATGATTTGGGATAAATTAAATTATTAAGGTAATTAAAAGCTAATTAATCAATTTAATTAATTTATGATTTGGATTAATAAATTTAGTAATTAAGGGTTTAAGTTGATTAATTAAGGTTTAATTAAATTAGTTAAGGGTTAATTAATTGGTTATTAAGATTTATTAATTTAAATTTAATAATGGTTAATATAAGTAAATTACTTAAGAAAAGTAATTAAATAATTGTTAATGAAGGTCATTAACTATGGATTATTAAATAATTAATTAATGTGATTAATTTTAATAATTAATTAGATTAATTAATTTAAAGATAATCAATTATAGAATTTAAATGAATTACTTAATGGAAGTAATTAAGAATTAATTACTTATTGTAATTAATTGAAGTTAATTTGATTTAGTTTAAGTTAATTAATTAAGTTTAATTAATTTAGAATAATCAAGAGATGATTTGATAATAATTAATTAATGTAATTATTAAGGTATGATTATTTAGGAAGTAAATAATAGATAATTACTTGAAGTAATTAATTGATTGTTTATGTATTAAGGAAGTAATTAATTTAGTTAATGAAAGTAATTAAGGGTAGTTAATTACTGAATGTGATTAATCAAGAGTGATTAATAATTATGATTTAATTGAAGATTAATTACTTAATGTAATTAATTTAATTAAGTAATTAATAATTAAGTGGTAATTAAGGATCATTAATTAATATAATTAATGATGTAATTAAGATTGATTAATTAAGTAATAATTAATAAATGAAGTAATTAATCAATGTAATTAATTAAGGATTAATGTAATTAATTATACTTGATTAAGTTAATTAATTTTAGTAAATTAATTAATGAAGTAATTAAAGGTTAATTACTATAAGTGGTTAAGGATAATTAATTTAAGTAATTAATTAAAGATAAATTACCTGAATGGAATTAAAGGGTAATTAAAGGATAATTAATTAATTTGTAATTAATTAATGATTAAGTAAGCAGGATTTATAGAATGAAGTAATTAATTTAATTCATTTTAAATTAATTAGAAATGGTATAAATCATTACTTAAGAATGGATGATAATATTGAATGCTTTGCATTTGATTGATATCTCTGATGAGATATATGCTGTGTGATATGGATGTTTAGTTGAATTGTGATGATAATATGGATTATCTGATAATGTTGATTATCTATTGTGAATTATCCTTCTATGTGTATAAAGATAATTGAATTGAATTGTTTTAACTTTAAAACAACTTGGCCTTAAAAGATACGCTTTGGATTTCGATGAGACCGGGATCGGGTTTCCGTATACCGGATTTCCAGGTCTGGAGACCCGAATACCACATCGATCCAAATTTACGATAGGTCGTGAATCAAGTGAAGATGAAGATTCAGAGTGCAAGGGTTATTGTCGTTAACTCTGAGGGTGATTCCAAAACGAGTGTAACGAGATAATGCCTTCGGTTTCGTTCGAACCCGGAACGAACTTGTATGGATTGAATGCTTTCAGAACATCGTCAGGTGGACGATGAGCATTCTAAGTGATGTGTTCTTTTCTAAGGTAATCGTGACCTCAAGCCTCACAAACCAGGAATGGCTAAAACAGGGGAGGTGCAGCAAGGTTAGTGGGTAGCACCCAAGTAGGACAAGGTTACCTCTGTCTAGATGTCCCTTTCTATTTTCGACTTAGTGGTGCGGTTGCTGATCCCAACCGTGAGGTATCTTGTGCGGGAATTATCCAGTAAGGGATGTTCCGACCTTGTGTTGCAGGGGATTGGGAGTGATCCTCGGTACGGTGATCTAGGCCACGTACTGTGACGGGCGGTACCCCGGTAGCCCTGCCATTGTATGGAATCCAAACTCCAATAAGTGCCGTACGTATTAGTTGTGCCCAACTATGTTGGAATGTGAGATGTAAGCATTTCAGCTATTTCTGTATTTTACTTGAAAACCCTAGACCCTATTATAATACAATCGAATTTCCTATCAAATGTTTTGGTTAGCGTAAGGTAAAAACTTACCCATGTTTATTTGTGGGAAGTCTTACGTGATACCTTTTCTTTCAAAAGGTTTTGAAGTTAAACAAGTTTAACCTGTTACTCACACCAGACCCATGTCTGACCCAAGTTGTTTATTTCTGTTTAATAAACTCTTGGGTACTCAAATTTTTACGAGTAGCCAAGGGATTCAGGTTAGCCTTGACGAATTGTGGAGGAGCAATGGAGCAGGAGGCTTCAGCGTTGTGGATATAGATAGTAGTTTCCGCTGTGTTGATCTTGTTTAGATCTTTGTTTTGTATTGAGTTGTAATAACTAGACAGATGTTTATAACTGTCTAGTATATGATATGTAATCTGTGTAACTCTGATAAGTGTTGTATATGATACTATGTAATATTTATGTGATATAATATATTTTGTTCGTTTACGCTGTGAGATCGTTGTTGTTGTTTCTTTCTTTCTTCTCTTCTTTTCTATTTTCTACCCCTTTCTTTCTTATTAGCGATACGACTTTCTATGGAGAGAAAGTCGTGGTCGTTACAGCAATCACTCACGATTAACGTTCTTATATCTATTAAATTTGGTTTCAATTGAAACGACAATTGAAATATGCTGTTGTTAGTTATTTACATTGCTATATATATGTGTGCTATTATCTGTATCTGTTCACCTGTGACATCTGACACCATTATCTGTTATTTATTGATGATATATGCCTGTTATATTAATATCATATCTGTTATCACTCTGCAAGTTCCATGTTAGTATAGAATTCCCTATGGGTTGAAATGATACATACCCGAACGATCTTTTAGAATAGGGGAAAATCGTTAAGGGTTGAAATGATAAACCCAAGCGATTTTCATTTAATTGAATTTGTGAGAAATGCGGATTACGGATCTTAAGGCTAGAATTAACACTAGAGAGGGGGTGAATATTGTTTTAAGGAATTACTAATTCTTTTTAAGTTTATATTAATTTGAACATAAATGTATGCAATATTCAGACACAGATATGATCACAGAATCAAACACAGATGTAGATATAAAGTAAAAGCAATAAAAGAAAGA
The DNA here is from genome assembly GCA_030737815.1 of Allium fistulosum. Classification (NCBI taxonomy): domain Eukaryota; kingdom Viridiplantae; phylum Streptophyta; class Magnoliopsida; order Asparagales; family Amaryllidaceae; genus Allium; species Allium fistulosum. The sequence goes on from CM060906.1 coordinate 931,130,054, forward strand.
ACACATCAGATTTTATACTGGTTCGGAGTTACCCTACATCCAGTCCTGCAACACAAGTACGGATTTCCTTTCAAAACCAATTCTTACAATTACACCCTCGATTTCAAGGCCATGAGGTACACCGCTCCAGATTCACAATCCTCTGGGTAGAGATACTTGATTTTACGGGCAACAAGTTCACCCGATTGATTTTCCAAGCTACAATCACACATTTTCTCGCTCGATTGAATACAAAGAAGTCTATAACTCTGAATAGCACTAGGATCTTGTTGAGATAGTGATAGAGAATCAAACCAGAGATGATCTAGTTAGATTCAATGGTGATTTCGGTAGAGTAATGGTAAAAATGTATATAAAGAAATGTGGAAGAAGAAGAGGAGTGAAATCAGAGAAAATATGATTGTAAATTCATTTAAAACAACCTCTATTTATAGTAGAACAACAGCCATGTCCATTCGTGAAAGGATATGATGAATAGACACTTCCTTTGAAATTCAAACTTTTGAAATAAACTGTCACCTTATCGACAAGGGTTCCGTGGGTTGTCGACAAGCCTAAGTTATTTTTGGTAATTTGTTTTTCTTTGAAAATAACTTCTATCTTGTATTAAAACTATTTTAAACTTTATAAATATACTTAACTATAGTTAAAATACATAAATAAGTATAGAGAATAATATTTTGGTATATATAAAATTTTACTATAATTTTATATTTAAATCTAAGTATAAATATTAAAAGTTAAATATATTATAATTAAAAGATAGTTTAAAACCAAGGATAATTTGATATTGAAAATAAAGATTATTTTGAGGCTAAAAGTATTTTAAAACCAGGATAGATGTTTTTGATTTAAAAAGGAAGATTTTGAAATCATTTTGAAAACAAGATATAATTTTGTAAAACATTTGAATAAAAGTTAGTGGATACAAAACAATGTTCCACTAGATTTTTCGTAGGTTCCATCCTACTTAGGGTTCCATCCCTTTAACGGGCTCGAAGTGGATTCCATTCCACGAATAAAATGGATTTTAAGATGTCAGTGCTTTTCTAGGAGTTTTAACAAAATTCCTAACTAAATTACTTATCTTGAACTCTTGATAATCTTGATACTCATGAGTATTGATATCTTTGATCTTGAGTTCATTAGTTCTTGAATCTCTATACTGTATAGTCTTCATTCTTTGGTACTTGTATATTTATCCTGCATATACATATATATCTAAACAATAATGTTAGTATTTATATTTTATAATCTTATTCTAAGGTTGTTGTCATCAAAACCAACTTCTCAAGGACTAATAGAATTTGGGATTACGGGTTGAAATGATATATACCCGTATATATTTAAATTGTGGATTGAAATGATAAATATCCGTATCACTTGACCATAAGATAGAAAATTTTATACATACATCGTTGCTCTATATATATATATATATTTGAAATGATTTCCAAAGTTTTAAAAAGATATATATATATATATATGGTTATATATTGATTTTTAAATATTATATATAAATTTTATTTTATATATAGTTAAATTCTTGATTTTTGAAATTATATGTTTTGAAAATTTTAAAATTATAAGTTAGTTTTGAAATTATAAATTTTGAGAAATTTACTTATAATTTTATTATTTTAAAATATGTATAAATTAGTTTTAATACAAAATAAGTTTAATAATAAGATTTAAGTTTAATAACAAGTTTGATTTAATTAATGTATAATATGTTAAGTGTTGATTTAAAATTATATTCTAAAAATAGATTTTATAATAACAATTTGAATATTAAATTTGGGAAGATAAAATTAATTTAATTTGAAATCGTATTCTTTTGAGAGTTATATTAATTTTTAAATCGATTTAAAACCTATTGAATTGGAGATTTAAGGATATGATTTTATAACTTGATTTTGGTTTAAGGTGAATAAATGAATATTTCAAGTTTAAATAATTGAAGGAAATATTTAGTTTAATTATAATTGGGTTTATTTAAATGGTATTGGATTTATTAAGTGGATATTTCAAAACCAAATAATAATGATGTTAAATTAAGATATATATGAAATTATCAAATTTTGTTTTGAAATTGTGGAATATTTAAAGCTTTGAAATATATTGAAATTGAAATGGTTTATTTTGTGGTTTAAAACCTATATTTGAAATCGATATAATTTGAAATGATTTATTGAGAAATAGAATTGAATTGGAATTGATGAATTGAGATTCAATTGAATTTGAATTTTTGAATTCGAGTTGATTTGAATCGATTTGTGAAATTTGAGAAAACTATTTTATTATATAAAGTATTTTTAAATTATATTAAAACTATTTTATATTTTACTTTATAAATTATTTTATATAAACTATTTTAATATAAATCATTTTTAATATGAACTATTTTAATATGCTAATTATTTTAATATAAACTATTTTAACTAATAACTATATTTATATAAACTATTTTATTTTATAAACTATTTATTATATATACTATTATTAATACCTAAACAGTTTAAAGGAAATATTATGATTTCAAAGTGTTATGATTTCCAAAGTGCTATCAAAATGTTGTGATTTCCGAAGTGTTATAATTTTAAGTGTTTTGGTTTCGAAAGTGTTATAACTTTGAAAGTACTATGATTTTGGAAGTGAATATATTTGAAATGGAAATAATATCGTATTGATTTGGTTTTTGAAATGGAAATGATATTTTGGTTTTGAAGTATAAACTATTTTGAAATGACCGCGGTGTTATAATAACGTTTGGTTGTTAAAGAGACCGGGATCGGATATGGGCATACTCTCTGTCGATACCGAAAACCACTTTAACAACTGTGTACGCGGTGGAGATTCCAGAATGAAGTAGGATGGTGGCGACGATCCTAAAGGTATACATACATGGACCTAACTCCCGTGAGTTAGCATAAGGTGGCTAAAACAGGAGAAATTGACGGGCCAAGTGAGGTAGCTCCTCCGATCGGACACACTTCATTGTTAGCCATTCTATTACTTTGTGATTGATTTGGTGCGCACCTTTGATTCGGGAGTGTGGATCGAGTTGGGCGGTAGTTGCGGCTATGCGTTACCAAAAGTCCGAAAGTGTAATTGGTATATCTACCCTGGCATTGCCTAGTTGTGTCGTGTCACCTACCCTAGCGCGCCTTCTACGAGTTTGTTTTATGTCATACCTATGGGGTATCCTCTGGCGGCCCTAGTTTACGGGGAGTTATGGTACGTATAGACTATTGGCATTATAAAATGTGTTAAGGGGGAAATGGGTAACGCCTTAACGCTATTTTAATAGTTTACTTTACTATAGACATTATTATAATAGCGTATATTACTACATAGTAGATAGTTTAACAGATCCTTAGAGGATGGTTATCCCAAACATCCTTTGAGTTACTTGTATTTCAGTTGATATTTCACTTGAGTTGGATTTATTGATATAAGAATGTTAATCCTGACTCGAGTGTTTTGTGTTTTGCTTTACGCTCGGGTCAGACTAAGTGTCACAGCATTTGAGACTCACCTTTGGAGTTGGAGCTTCGCTTGGAGATCCATCTATTTATTCAGCTTGCAGTTATTCAGCTGACTCCTGTGATATATGTTAGTCCATGAGTTGATGGTTTTGATGACAACAACCTTAGAATAAGATTATAAAATATAAGTACTAACATTATAGTTTATATGTATATGTATATGCAGGATTTAACCATGCAGGTACCAAGAATGAAGACTGTACAGTATAGAGATTCAAGATATCAAGATTGAAGACTCATGAGTATCAAGAATATCAAGATTATCAAGAGTTCAAGATTTCAAGATAAGTATTGAGTCTAGAATTATGTTAAAACTTCAGAATAGCACTGAAATCTTCACTCCATTTTTCTTTTGGATGGAACGCATTTCTACCTTTTTAGTGGCTTACAAACCCACGACAAGTAGCTTACAAACCTACGACAAGTGGCTTACAAACCCACGAACATCCTTGTTTTGTACAAGTTCTCGAGTCCTGATGTGATGAGATATTCTGCAGGAAGAAGCTTGCAAAACTACTTCAAAATGATTTTCAAAACTACTTCAGAATGATTTTCAAAACTGCTTTTCAAAATGTTTTAGCCTTAAAAATTATCTTTTCAAATGATTTTCAAAAAGATGTTTTAGCCTTAAAATATTTTTTGTTTTTTTAAAATAAACTCTTGTTTTAAACTTCGTTTGTTTTAAACTATCTTTTAATTATAATATATTTATACTTAGATTTAAATATAAAATTATAGTAAAATTTTATATATATTATTATCTATATTTATCTATGTATTTTATCTATAGTCAAGTATATTTATAAAGTTTAAATAGTTTTTAATATAAGATAAAGGTTATTTTCAAAGAAAATCAAATCTTCAAAAAATGCTTTGGGATGTCGACATGCCCTAGTACCCCATGTCGACATAGTGTCAGTTAAATTAAAAAATTTGAATTTCAAAAGAAGTGTCTATTCGCCATAACCTTTCACGAATGGACATGGCTGTTGTTCTTCTATAAATAGGGGTTAGTTTCAACGAATTTGAATATAGATTTTCTAGTTTTTCACTTCTCTTCTTATTCCACATTTCTTTATACATATTCTTACCATTACTCTGCCGAAATCAACATTGAATCTAACTAGATAATCTCTGGTTTGATTCTCTGTCACTATCTCATCAAGATCCTCAGTGTTATTCAGAGTTATAGGCTTTCTTTGTAATCAATAGAGTAAAAGGTGTGATTGTAGCCTTGGAAATCAATCAAGTGAGAAAAGGTGTGATTGTAGCCTTAAGTAATCAATTGGGTGAACTTGTTGCCCAGAAATCAAGTATCTCTACCTAGAGGATTGTGATTCTGGAGGGTGTACCTCGTGGCCTTGAAATCGAGGGTTGTAATTGTTGAATTGCTTTTGAAAGGAAATCCGTACTTAGTTGTGCGGGACTGGATGTAGGGTAACTCCGAACCAGTATAAAATCCGGTGTGTTCTTTCCTTTATTGCATTTACTTTATTTATGTATCTGTGTTTGTTTCTGTGATTATATCTATGTCTGAATATTGCATACATTTGTGTTCAAATTAACATAAACTCAAAAAGATTTAGTAATTTCTTATAAACACTATTCACCCCCCCTCTAGTGTTATTCCTAGCCTTAAGATCCGTAATCCGCATTCCTCACAATATATTCTTATCTTGTATCTGACTATTGTATTGGGACTTCTTTGTATTTGAGACTTCTGTTGTATCTTGTTTTACTTTGTTATATATATATAGTAGCTTCATGAACTACTATTCATTTTGTTTCTGCTTCTTATTGTTATATTACTCTGTGTCTGTGATTCTGTGATTATTTTATTTACTGTATATGCTGAGTTTTGCCAAATATAAATTAACAATCTGATATTTTGAGCAATTCAAGTCTGACATGTGCGGATGCGAATGGTTGAAAATATCGAGATGTTACACTGGCACACGCTTGAAGTGACTCATGAAGGAACCTCTCAAGTTAAAGAATCTCGCCTTGCCATGCTCAGTAGCGAGTACAAGAACTTTACAATGGTAAAGGATGAAAGTGTCAAAGAAATGTATGGACGACTTTCTAATCTCGTATACAAATCAAAATTTCTAGGAAGACCATACACAGAACTGGAAATAGTCTGAAAAATCCTCAGAATTCTTCCACGAAATTTTGAAGCAAAAGTGGCTGCCATTCAAGAATCAAAGGATCTGAAACAAATTAAAGTTGATGAACTCATCGGAAATCTCACCACTTATGAGCTAGTAATCAAATTCAAGGAAGAACATGAAGGAGGTGATACGCGAAAGAAATCAATAGCTCTCAAAGGAACAACGAAAAGTGAAGATTATGATGATGATGATGATGATGATGAAGCAACTGAACTGGCACCGGTAATAAAGAGATTCAAAAGGTGGAACTGCAAATATGGAAATCCTGCCCTAAATCAACAACTAAAGAGCAGAATCGTTAAAGTTCTAGACAACTCAAATGAGCAGGAGATCATTTGTCACAACTGCAATAAACCTGGTCATATCAACCCAAATTGTCCTCAAAATCAATTCAGCAAAGGAAAAAAACCACAATGGAGAATTTTTGCAGCTACTTGGGATGAAAGTGATAAAAGCACTGGCAGTGAAAGTGAAAAAGCAAAACTGTGTTTTTCAGGAGAAATAAGTGACAGCGGTGATGACGAGCCAAGCGAGGTATCAAAACTTACTCACTTGCAATTACTTATATATTTTCATGAAATAAATGGCTGTTTTGAAAGACTTAAGGAGAAGTACACTAAAATTGAATCACAAAAAGATAGTTTGATAGAACTAAATAAGCAGCTTGATCAATTGGTTAAAAACTATCGAAATAAGAGCCCTAAGTGTGATAAGTGCCTATCATTTGAAGAGGAAATAAAAAATCAAAAATTAAAATTAAAGCGCTTGAAAATGAATTCTGATTTTGAAAGAAAGTGAAAATACTAGGAGAGAAAATTCTATTAAAAAGTGCACTTTGTTATTGGATGAAAATGAATCTCTCGAAGCACAAGTCCAACAATTGTCTACAACTTTAGGAAAATTCCTCCAAAGGAGAAAGATCGCTAAATATGCTATTAGGAAGGAAAAAAACTGTTAATATTGTTAGACAAGGACTTGGGTATACTCAATCTGAAAGATTTAGAAGTGAAACTAATCATGTAAACTCCAAGTGCACGATTTGTAGATAATTGGGCACAATCAAAACAATTGACGGTTTAGACCCAAACAGATGAAAACCATACCAATTTGGGTTCCTAAAGGCACGAATGTAAAATTCCTTAAAGTCAAACAAATTTGGGTGCCAAAAGGTACAAACATAAACTGTTTTGGTTCTACGCAAACTTGTTTTTCAAAATTTTCTATCACTAACAATCACGGACCTATAAAAACAAATAGGTCACAAAAATCTTTCCTCGTGTAGGTGTGTTGGCAGGCTAAGGAACAACAACAGTTGTACCTGGATTCTAGCTGTTCCAGGCACATGACGGGCGACAAATCAAAGTTCCTTAGCCTAGAGAAATACAAAGGTGGCAGAGTCACAATGGGCAACAATGATAAATGTAAAATCATCGGTAAAGGTAAAGTAGGTAATGGTACATTTACCTTAAATGATGTATTATATGTTGAAAAGCTGCACCATAATCTAATTTCAATCAGCCAGTTTTGTGATAAGGGAATGAATGTTATTTTTTATTCTGATTTGTGCAAAATTATTGACCAATCATCAAAAGAAACATTATTTTCAGGTAAGAGGAAAGGTATCTATTGCACACCTCACGGTTTGGTCTACGGTATCTAACTAATGATAACTTTGAGTCAAAGAGGTATTCAGATGCGGATTATGCAGGTAGTCTAGTTGATAGAAAAAATACTAGTGGAACGTGTTTTATGTTGTGACATTCATTAGTTGCATCTCGTTTCAAAATATATATATATATATATATATATATGCATAAATTTCATTTCAACTGATTTTCAATTGGAAGACATTTTTACAAAACCCTTTTAGAAAATAGTTTTTTTGTCGACTTCATCTCCGGTTAGGCATTTTAGAAATTTGATTTTATATTTTTTGGATTTGATCTTAAATGCATATGTTAACTAATCTGATTCCCTATTTATTATCGAAAAGATAAATAGTGACTAAAAAGAAGTGATGAGTGTTGATATTAATCATACATTATGACTTGAGACAGTATATTTAGTAAATTTCTTTAAAAAATTAAAAAAAAATTGTAATAACTTTGGTTGGTAAAAATTCAATGACCATCTCTATTTCTATCATATTTCTACGACCATAACTCATCAAAATCCAATATAGTATGTCAAAATGTGGTATTTAAATAGGAAATTATTCATTTTTTTATTAATTAGTAAAAAAATTATCCAAAAGTACTCACTCTCATTTAAAAGTCTCACGGTTATGCATGGGTGAACTACTTGGAATCTTTGATTATGTGCTTTCATGCTCATTTAAAAGTCCTCACGGTTATGCATGTATGGAACACATATCAAAATTGATTATTAAATAGGCGAGTTGAGTCTAACCCCATTTAAAAGTCCTCACGACTATGCGTGGTTAGAAGATGCTTGAAATTCAATTTTTTTAAAAAAATTAAGGCATACTACTAATCTCATTTAAAAGTCCTAATGATTATGCATGGTTAGTAAGTATTTAACAATTTCCTATCATAAATATACCACAAATGAACACGACTATATGGGTTTCTATGCCGACATCACCCCTATCACTCTAAAATGGAATATATGCATAATAGAGTATTTATGATTTTTTGTTTGATTTTCTTATTGAAATTTAATATTTATACTCGATTAGGTATTAATATTGTATTAATGTCTATCACTTTATCACTCTTATCTAACACTATTACTCTTTTGCTGATAACAAAAGGGGGAGAGAAGTTAAGATTTTGGCAAAGAAGTTCAAATTTTTATTTGCATATTCTCATCTAGGTTCATTGCATTGTTTATTGTTTTTTATTTGCATATTTTTTTATTATTTTTATGCATACGTGAAGAGGGAGCTTTGTTGTAGGAGGAGCATTCAAATAGGGGGAGCTAATAGAATTCATCAAAACCAAATACATTTAATAGAGTCAAAATCTTAATATATGTTTGTTATCATCAAAAGGGGGAGATTGTAGAATAGGCTAGTATATGATTTTTGTTTGATGATAATAAACATATATTTTTTTTTAAATGTATTTGTTGTTGTACTATTTTATTTTTCACATAATTAAATAAATATTTGTTGAATAAAATAAATAACTCGGAATTCATATTTAAACAAATATTTTATTCAAACAAATATTTTATTACAAATTCAAATTGTTATCCCGCTTTTTGGTCAAAACCTGGATATCAACAAATTAGCTGGAGAGGATAGATATTAGGTTTGGAAACAAGGCTACAATCGATATCATCAAAATTTGATCGAGCTCCAATCGAGGCAGAATCGATTGGGAGTGATGAACAAGGTTAGATGAGGCTACGTTTCAAATTTCAGGTCAATCGGGGTTCGTATGCTCGAAATATGGATGGGTTAAGATTCATGGAGGTTGGTTCATATCGATACTATTCGTATCGATCACGTATCAGCTCATGGGTCTGAATCGATGGCTTTATATCGATCGGGATGGAAATGGCAGCGTACTTCGAATCGACGACTTCGTATTGATGCAGTATACATCGGTTGAATGGTTGCGGCAAGGCACACTTCGTATCGATCAAAGCTTGGATCGATACGAAGGAACATAACTTGAAATCGATACGAACAAGGGCATAGGATCGATACGACAGGCAAGCATTTAGGGAGCGATACGAAGTAAAAAACAGCCGAAGGATACGAAGGAATGAAGCTCGATCGATACAAAGAGAATGGATACGAACAAGAACAGGGGGTCGATACGAAATGGGCATTGGATCATCGATGCGAAGTAGGCGCCACAGACCGATACGATGGAAACGTGTATAAATGAAGGAGCAGTCAACTCGGCATCCAAAGTGGATCTCTCTGGGTTTCCAAGCCATGTCATCGTTGCGATTGTGATGGATACGAAAAGATGGAGACGAATTGATGGATGTGAACGCTTCAGCACCCATACAAACTACAACTTGCATCGATCATAACTGAACATCTACAAGTCCAAATGCGATGAAATTTGGAGAGGGACTTCCTGATACACTCGAGAACCTTCATGATCAATTTCAGCTCAATTGGACCACGTTTGAATCGATACGAATGGGACACGCATCGATCCCAAATCACTCTGGATCGGTCTGATGGGCCCACTTGCGCAGGAGAAGAGGTATTCCAGGTTTTGGGGCGGATATTTTCAGATCTGCACCTATAAATAGGAGTCCTATGGCAACTAAAAGGGGACCTGCTTCTTCTCTCCTAGGCGAAGCTCTGCCATTTTTGTTATCAACTTTCAAAGGCTTGTAACTGTAATTTCAGTATAAAAAGGAATAAAAAGGATTGGTTCAAAGTGGACGTAGGCCGGATTGCCGAACCACTATAAACCCGGTGTTCTTTCTTGCTTTCTTTCATCTTAATTTTATTGTTTCTTCATTTTTATTCTCTACTTTATCTGGATCTGAGATCTGTGTTGGAATATTGTGAATCTGTGCTTATATACTGGTGCTTTCACTACTTATGGGGTTTGTGACCACTTTTGGCGCAAACACTTTGGTGTTTTCACCGAGAACGACTAGCACCCGCTATACCGGATTTGGAGTTCAGATTTGAAAAGCTAAAGGATCAGATCTAGAAGGAGCCATGACAAGCAATCAACAAGGAGACAAAGAGCGGAGAGAAGTCAGCATGGAGGAAGCTAGGAAGCATCTTCAAGAGCTAATCAGACTTCGGCCTTCATCACCAGAGACGAGATGGAGATGATGATGGGAGCAATGCATGAAGAGTTTCTAAAGGGACAGGAGGAAATGATGCAAAACCTTCTCAGATAGTTTGGACAGGCAGGAATAGCTGGAATTGCTAGAGTTCAGATCCACGGAGCTGGAACGGAAGGACCCAACAGGCAATCAGACGGAGCAGCTCAACAGGGCACAACCCCTAATCAGCACACGACTGTTAATCAGGATGGATCCAGGCATGGGGGTACACCACCTGGCAACGATGGACCAATTCATGGAGGAATTCCAGGTGACACCACACAACAAGATGCTGGCAGGAATGCAGGAGCGCATGATGAAGAGTACGTACCGGAATTCCCTCGAGGATTCGGGGGGAAACCCTTGATGGACAACGCTGGGTTGGCTGAGATTATCAGGCGAACTATGCGCGGAGGTTTAACAAATAGATATCTGGAAGGAGTAAACAGGAGTCCGTTTACCCGTGACATCAGAATGGCATGGAACCCACCCGAATTCAAGATACCTACGCTGGAGGTATACAATGGCAAGGCTGATCCTACCGATCACTTGATGAGATAAATGAGGCACATGGAAGTGTTGGGAGCATCGGAGGAGGTTATAGCCCGATGTTTCCCTCTGTACTTGATGGATATAGCTGCTATGTGGTTCAGGCAGTTGGAAGAGGGATCTATCAGGACATGGACGAAATTGGTGGATAAGTTTTTAAAGTAGTTTCGGGTTCATATCAAAAGGCCAAAGAACGTAATGACGCTAACATCGGTGAAGCAGAGGATAGGAGAATCGCTCGGAACTTTCTTAACTCGGTTCAATGCAGTGGTTGCTTCGGTGGATCGGCCGGATCCATCAATGGTTTTAATGGCAGCGGTGTCAGGAATCAGGGATAACTCGGATTTCAAAGTGTCATTGATACGGGACCCACCAATGGATCTCGGGGAATTTTTTCACGAGGTTGAGAGATTCCTTCCACAGGAGGATGCATGTTCGGATATGAAGTTGAAGGAAGTGAACGCGGCTGAGGATGGAGAGCCATCCGGCGGAAACTCGGGCAAGGATAAGGATAAAGGAAAACGGAAGTCGAATGACAACTCTGGCCATACAAGGAAACGTTGGGGAGAGCCAAAATTCTCCACTTACACGGGGTTGAATGAAACTTTGGAGCGGATATTCATGGAAACTAGGGATCGCCTTCCCTACCGAAGGCCGGCAAGGAGAGAACCATCGGAACGTGAAAAGGCATCATGAAGGCACTGTCTCTTTCATGATCTGGACGGACATGATACCAACAGCTGCAGGCATCTAAATGAAATAATCGAGGAGCATGTAAGGAGTGGCCAGTTGCGACATTACATCAGAGCTCGAAATGCGGCGGTGGAACAGGAGCAGCCACCATCTACTTCTAACGGCGATGGCACGAGGCCTAGGAACGATGGTCGATTGGTTATCGACTTACAGGGATATGGAATAAGTAGCGAACTCTAGGCGAGCGACCAAGTCACTTACTCATGTACGGGGACAGAGATAGCCCCTAGGCATGCTGAAATGATGATAAATCGCGGTGCTATAGTTTGTGAAATCCGTTTTTTTTTCTTTTTTGGTTTGGACATATGCTTTTTTTATGATTTGGTTTTGAAGTTTGGTTTGAACTCCTGGTTTTGTTTGTTTTCTGATTTGGACTTTAGTTTGGATGCTTGTTTTTTGGTTTGGATTTCTGGTGTGGATTTCTTGTTTTCCGATTTGATCTGGATTTTGGATTGGATTTCGACTGAATTCTTTATCTGGCTTTTGGTAAATGGTCATCGGGTATGGATTATGCCTGGCAAGGGGTAAGTTGCTTCGTCTGAGCGTGGCGAATTGACTTATTCAGGTCGTCAAGTATGGACTATGCTCGGCAAGGGTCTAGAGAGACCATGATTTGGCCTAGGACTTAGGCCCTATTTTATCGGTTACTATTTCAGGTCGTCGAGTATGGACTATGCTCGGCAAGGGTCCGGAGAGATCAGAATTTGGCTTAGGACCTAAGCCATGGCATTACTCAGCGTTCAGGGACACTGAACCAATAACCCCAAGGCATTATTCAATATAGGTCGTTGAGTGTGGACTATGCTTGGCAAGAACCCGGAGAAGTTATGGATTTGGGTATGGACCCGGAGTGGTCCCGGATTTGGATATCGACCTGGAGAGGTCCTGGATTCAGTTATTGGTTATTGGATATGGATGGATTAGAACTTGGTTATCGGGTTCAGATGGGTATGAAATTGGCAAAGGATTTGGTCACTGGATTTGGAATCGGATATCGATTCAGAGCAGTCGCGGATTTGGATAAGGATACGGCGGTGGCACTCGGATATGATGGCTTGGTAATGGATTGGATTATGAATCGGATGGTATGGATATGGATGGAATATGGACTTCAGATGTCGGATTCGAAACTATTCAAAACACGCCTTCTTACCACAAGGCATGTTTTGGGGGGCAAATGTTATCCCGCTTTTTGGTCAAAGCCCGGATATCAATAAATTGGCTGGAGAGGATAGATATCAGGTTTGGAAACAAGGCTACGATCGATATCATCAAAATTTGATCGAGCTCCAATCGAGGAAGAATCGATTGGGAGTGATGAACAAGGTTAGGTGAGGCTACGTTTCAAATTTCAGGTCAATCAGAGTTCGTATGCTCGAGATATGGATGGGTTAAGATTCATGGAGGTTGGTTCGTATCGGTACTATTCGTATCGATCACGTATCAACTCATGGGTCTAAATCGATGGCTTCGTATCGATCGGGATGGAAATGGCAGTGTACTTCGAATCAACGACTTCGTATCGATGCAGCATACATCGGTTGAATGGTTGCGGCAAGGCACACTTTGTATCGATCAAAGTTTGGATCGATACGAAGGGACATAACTTGGGATCGATACGAACAAGGGCATAGGATCGATACGACAGGCAAGCGTTTAGGGAGCGATACGAAGTAAAGAATAGCCGAAGGATATGAAGGAATGAAGCTCGATCGATACGAAGAGAATGGATACGAACAAGAGCAGGGGGTCGATACGAAATGGGCATTGGATCATCGATGCGAAGTAGGCGCCACAGACCGATACGAAGGAAACGTGTTTGAATGAAGGAGCAGTCAACTCGACATCCATAGTGGATCTCCCCTGGGTTTCCAAGCCATGTCATCGTTGCGATTGTGATGGATACGAAAGGATGGAGACGAATTGATGGATGCGAACGCTTCAACCCCCATACAAACTACAACTTGCATCGATCATAACTGAACATCTACAAGTTCAAATGCGATGAAATTTGGAGAGGGACTTCCTGATACACTTGAGAACCTTCATGATCGATTTCAGCTCAATTGGACCACGTTTGAATCGATACGAATGGGACACGCATCGATCCCAAATCACACTGGATCGGTCTGATGGGACCACTTGCGCAGGAGAAGAGGTATTCCAGGTTTTGGGGCGGATATTTTTAGATCTGCACCTATAAATAGGAGTCCTATGGAAACTAAAAGGGGATCTGCTTCTTCTCTCCTAGGCGAAGCTCAACCATTTTTGTTATCAACTTTCAAAGGCTTGTAACTGTAATTTCAGTATAAAAAGGAATAAAAAGGATTGGTTCAAAGTGGACGTAGGCCGGATTGCCGAACCACTATAAACCCGGTGTTCTTTCTTGCTTTCTTTCATCTTAATTTTACTGTTTCTTCATTTTTATTCTCTACTTTATCTGGATCTGAGATCTGTGTTGGAATATTGTGAATCTGTGCTTATATACTGGTGCTTTCACTACTTCTGGGGTTTGTGACCACTTTTGGCGCAAACACAAATAGTACAAATTTGAGCTCTCACTACATTCATACATTTTCGATTGCAATACAACTTCGATTACAACACATTTTCACTTTACAATTTTTCATACATAATTCATCTCACTACATATTCACTCTCACTCGTATTTGATATTCAACTCTGTTCCAGCATGTATCCAACATCTGAACTATCTGCAAAATAAACACTGACGCAGTTAAAATGAAAAAGAAATATTTTTACAGTGTACAATGAAATGTGTGTTTAAAAATATTGTTTGCCTCAATTATTTGGGTTGCTCGTCATCATTTCTTTTAATTCATCTTACACGAACAATTTGTGACATGCACAGTGTATCACTATACATGCGACAAGGTTGTGCACACCGATATATGCTTGCTCGTTAAAATTGCAAGGATAAGTGAGCACAAGGTCAAACCCAAGCCGAGGCTAGATTCAACACAGGTGCAATCCAAAATACAAAACAAAATTCAGTTCAGAGGCAAGCAGAAGTTCAATGCAATGGTCAGGGCAACAAAGGCAAGAACTAGACAAGACCCCAACAATCAAGTGCAAGGCTAACGCATACAACATGACAAAGTGGTGACAACAGACCACATATGACAATGCATATGGCATAAGGGCAAAGAACAGAGACATGAACAAGACCAGACCAATCAAAGCAACACACTCCAAATGAAATCAATAAGACATTGGAACAAGGCAGTAGTCTTTCAACAAGACAAAATCAGAAAGCGAGCAGAATGAAGGCATGAAGACAACTCAGGCATGAATTGACTCGAAGCAACTGGCAATTGAACTCGAAGCAACTGGCAGTTTAACTCGAAGCATGAACACACAACAAACCAGACATGTACAAAGGTTAATGCATGTATGAGCAAGCAGACACACACACACACATATATATATATAGTGAATGCAACCAGAGCACTTGAAGTTCAATGACAACCAGACATGCACATGAAACCGGATTACAAGAACTAGTCCAGACTGCAAATGTACAAAGAGCAAGAAGACAACAACCAAAACATTCTCATGAAGACCAGACCAACATACAATGCAACACAACCAGATCACATGATAACAGATTCGACCAAATTTGCTAATACAGCAATTGGAAGTGCACAAACAAGCAGGAGACAAATTTAACTCAAAGCAAACTGACCAGTGTGGATGTGTACGAGCAAAACAACAATACAACCAGAATTGATGCCGAGCCATCACACACATATACATACATATATGTATGTATATACATGGAGATGACACACAAATATATACAGTTTAAATGTTTCAAAAACAGTGAAGCGATTTATATGTAAAAACAGTCGCAAGTCGCACATCTTGTAAAAGTCAAGGTGCAGTTTCAAAGTGTAATGGGAAATCGATAACTATCAGTAGCCGTGGGTAATCCAAGTCAAGGAGCAGTCAAAAAGAAATGATCAAACATCTTTATTCAAAAATTCGAAAATTGAATGCCAGCAAAGAATGGAATAAGTGAACAAGTCCAGATTATCTCAAATTTCAAATGCCAAAGTCTTAGCAGAGAAAAGAACGGAACTAACAATTCAAACAAATTAAAGTATCAGAGATGAACAAGTCAAAAATCATCTCCAACATTCAATCAGTAATCGAACGGCCAAGCAAAGCAACTGAAGAATTCAAACCAAAAATATACGAATGAAAATTTAGTGATTTTATCCATATTTAAAACCATTATCATCATCGGTGGAGAATTCAAGTCAAGTATTATCAAAAATTGAAAAAGGGAAAAATCGCATACCACTTTTATCATTCGAGCTCGACACATTGGAGCAGCCGCAAGCTAACAAAGCCAAGGAGTCGATTGACGAAGCCAATCAAAGCAAAATAATCACTGCAATCGAACAATTTGAATCGGCGACTTCAATTTGGAAGAAACCCTAATTTCAGAAGTAGGAGAAAAAGAACGGCCGACGGCATTAACAAAAGAAAAGGGGTAAACATTTTTTCTCTAATTATTTACTTGGGTCGGTCATTTTATTTGAGCTTAATTATAAGAGAGATTAGGGTTTTGTATTTGTTTGTTTTAGTTTTAATTTATTTGTAATTTCCTTTTAAATTTGTGTAACTTTCTAGTTGTGTAACTAGGTACAAACTACGAGACGTAGTTTGAGAATTCGCAACTCGGTGGCTGAGTTGTAGCAGAGTTTTGGGCTTAGATTTAGGTTAGTCAAGTTAGTGGGTGTCGCAAGTTTACGTGTGTTTTTAAGCGTCTTACTACTTAATTTCTAGTAGAAACCTTGGGGGCAGCACGTAAGCAGGTTTTTGCCGAAGCTGGGTAAATCCGTGTGTGAATTTTACTACATTACTTTCTGTTATTATTTTTATTTACGCATTAATTTTAGTATCACCCTATTCACCCCCCCCCCCTCTAGGGTGAAAACTATCCTACAAGATCCATCAATGTCTGTCCTTGAATTGCCTTCCTAGGATGGTAAGATATATCGTACTAGCTCAACTCGATGTTTCATTTTATTAATCTTCCTGAAGTCTCAGATCGATGCAATAATTGTCTCAATAGTTGATCAATCAGCACCCTAAATAGATGACTATGATATGGCCTCGACTTCCTCCCAGCTATCAACAAACAGTACGCTAGCTTTTTCCAGTTTCGGATAATTCTTTTTTGCTCTGATAAACCATTTGCTAATGTAATAAACTAATCTTTGGATTTTGTTCTCCTCACGCACCCATACTACACTTAGTAGGTGAGTAGAGACTACTAAGTAAATGAACAAATCTTCTCCTTCCAAAGACTTTGATAACATCAGTGGTCTCTCCATATCTTTTAATAGATTGGGGAAGCATCATAAAATTCCTTCGTGCAGACAAACACCCCCTTCTCTTTTTTTAGGGCATCGAAGAATGGTATGCATTTAATAGTCGCCTTTAAGATGAACCCACTCTATGCTACGACCTTCCAATCCAAACTCTATAGCTTTATCTCATTTTTGTTGCAGTAACCTCTCTTAAAGCTTTAATCTTTTCTGGTTTAGCTTTAATGCCCCTTGAATTTACAATAAAACCCAAAGACTTTCCCAATGTAACTTCGAAAGAACAATTCAACAGATTGAGCCACATTCTATACTTCAAAGCACATCGAACATTTTTCAGACATCTCTTATGTGATTCATCGATCATTGTGACTTCACAAGCATACTGTCTACATAGACCTCCATAGTTCATTCGATCTGATATTTATAAACTCTAGTCACTATCCCTGGTAAGTAGCTCTAGTATTCTTCGGACTGAATGGCATAACTCGGTAACTATACAACCCAAAATCGATGATGAAGCTCGTATGCTCTTGATCTAGGATGTGCATCACTATATGATCACTGTTGGAGTAAACATCAATAAAGGATAGTAGTTCATGTTTGATTATTCCATCTACAAGTTGGTCAATCCATGGCAATAGAAAGTATTCCTTCAGGCATGTTTTATCCAAATCGAAATAATCAATGCATATCTTCCACTTCCCATTAGCATTTTTAACCAACGCGGGATTTGATACCTACTCTGGGTATAGTGCATCGTAGATAAAGTCGATCGCAGTCTCTGATGAAATACCACACATTGAAATGCGTTCAAGAAAACATGGTTGTTTTTGCTCATCAAAACCCTACCAACTCCTTTCTCATCTTTAGGCTTAGCTGAGACCCGATCTTGAGAACTTTCGTCGGATCCTCATTGTCGATCGGAATGTTGATTGTCAACTTAGTTGGGGCTGCCCATGCATCCTATGGCTCTCTTCGTGGGCCCATCGGTTTATAAAACTTGATGTTGGACCCGAGTCAGGGCATAGGTGGTAGTTTCTATTCGTCGAAAGGCCTAATGCAAAGAGGCTTCTCTACAGCTTTTCCTTTCTCATGTCATTTTTCCCTCTCTGAGCTCGGCAATGTAGCACTCTCAACTTATGCTTTGGTCTCCTTGGATCATCGCGACTCCATTCGTGACTGGAAATTTCATCATCAGACGCCATGGAGAAATTGTAAACCGAAATCTTACGAGGGTTAGTCGGTCCCGAAAACATTGTAAGTTGAAAAACCATCCACCACAATAAACGTCTGCACCGCAACAATCTTGTAGTCACCTTGTCCCAACTTAACCGGCAATATATGCACCCCATTAATTCGTTAGCCTCTCTAGTAAATCAAGGATTTACTAGCTTTGGACCCTTTTCATTTAGGCACATCTTGTCAAAGGTTTGTCTGAACAAGATGTTTACCGAGCTCCCACAGTTAGACCCGATGCACTATAGTTGGCCCAATTTATCACCATCGAGTAAAGCGTCGGCGCTTCGACCCTGTCAGAATCTTTATTTCTGAGTAAAATATCTTCAGCCATTGTCTTCTATTACTTCATTGGAGTCTCATCCTCTATGGCAAGACACGTTTCTTGAGGCATATACCTCAACGAGCTTCCATAGCACTCCATTTCATTCCATGTCTTCTCCGCTGGATATGGGCCTCGAGATATAGTATTAATAACAATTCCTCTAGTTTGTTGTCTTGATCTCTCTCCATTGGATCAACTTGATTCCCTTGGGCAGGCTGGCCTTGGGGTTTGTTATTCGTCTGCCCGCCAGCCTAGGCTTCCTGACATACTGTTGCAACTTTTTATTTTAAATTAAATCCTCGATGACATCTCTTAGATGTCTGCATTAATTGGTATCGTGCCTATGGGTTTCACGGAACCAAAAATACTTTCCCGAATGCCTTTCTTCCTCAATTGCCTCTCTAATTGGCAGTTTCTTATAGCGCTTGGTACATTGCGTGGTAAGGTAAATATTTTCAACTATGTCATGCAAGGGAGTATAATCTTTCGGTCTAGTGTACCTAGTGCGCTTCTTGGCGTCTTGTTTCCTTCCACCAGTGCGTTGGTCCTTTCTCTTAGGATTGTTGTCACTATTACCAACGTTTTCTATAGCGTTTCCGATGCGATTGCCACTCTGTTTGACAGCAACGTTGTTTTGTATCATAGTACTCGGTCTCCCTTCACCATCAGCAGCTATTCCAGCAGCCAAATCTATCTCTTTCAAGCATAGAAATTGGTATGTCTTTTGATAAAATTCCTCCATGGTTAATGTTTGTTTTCTCTAAAGCCACCTTTTGAAACCATTCTCGGATGAACCCATTGATCAACACCATCAAAACAATCTCATGTCTGACGTTACTTACTTCACTAACTATAGCACTGAACCTCTTCAGAAAGTTCTTCAGTGTTCGTATGGTATTCTGATGCACATTTGACAATGTCATTGAGTCCTTCGGTCGCACGATGTGGACCTGGAACTATTCCATGAACTTCTTTGCCAATTGACCAAAGGATGATATGGACCTTTGCGCGAGCCGAGAGAACTACATCATAGCAACTTCATCCAAAAATATAGAAAAGCACCTGCATCTCACACCATCTGTCACCATCCGTCAAAGTCAACATACTCGGCATCATGAAATTTTTCGGATACCACTCCGTTAGAATGTTTTCAGTGAATGAGGTTAGACTTGGCCATGAACCCCACTTATCGTTGTTTCTATGCTGATTTTTGTTGAACAACCTATTAACCATATCAGTAATGAACTCCCCGCTACTTGTGCGGCCAGATGGAGTGCGTCAAGAATAGGCCCAAGTGTTTGACATTACAAATGCTTTCGATTCGTTGCATAACATATAGGATTCCCTGTCTCTGGAGAAGCCATTCGCCCAGACCCTTTCTATCGATGTATGATTGGTTCTGTAGCGTTCATCTGAACAATGCCAGTCTGAGCACCTATAGCTTGTCCATCATCGGCATCAACATCCTGCAACTCCATTTCACTATCTAGCAAATTCACCGCTTTAGAATTCATGTCGGTACCGACTTGATTGGACATTTTGGTACCGACATGTTTTGTCACTACTTGATTTGTGCCATCTTTTGCAGCTCTCTTCTTTGCTGCCCCAGCCCCTCTCTGCATAGGTTGTTTTCCATCTTTTATGTCCAGTTCAGTCGAAAACGAGCTTTCTTCGCTAAAATCAGAATCCTTCGCCTCAGCAATTTAGTCTTTTGTCGAGGATGAGCCAAGGCTACCAATTGCTCTTGCATGACTTTCATCGGATCCTTTAATTCTTTTGTTGCTCCATCATCCTTGTATTCATATCAAAAATCATCTTTTCTAATTCGGCTTCTGATACAACTTCAATTAGCTAAGATGGGAATGCCGGTAGAGCAGACACAAATTGATTAGTCTCTCTTTCAGCATGTTGAGATCCTTCATGATCTCCTTCAACAATTGTTTCAAATTTCGTAGTACTTTTCCTTGGGATCATATCTTATCAAATTTATTAGTAAATTCTTCTTCAATCTAAATAACCACATAACTTCAACCAAAAATGCTCTATATCTACTTTTTAAGTTCTTCAAATTCGAAGTTAAGTGCAGATCTACTCTTGAGAATTTTCTTTCTTGATGAAAGCATCAAAATGTTAGATTATAAAATGACATAACGCCCCAGATCAGTCACAAACGAGATGGGCAGGTGTAAAAATGAAATTACAAGTAAAAAAACACACGAAATTTTAGAATGGTTCGACCTCAAATTACTGCCTATGTCCACTATATTATTTTAGATAGCTTTGCAAGGTACAATCAAATTACGATGTTTTAGATCTAGAAATTAAAAGAAATTTGAGTTCGGTGGCACTTTGTAGCAAAAGTGAGGTAGAGTGTAAATGATCAAAAAGAAAGATCCAAGTTGATCCTTTTTTGTTGTCCAAGGTTGAGTTTTTACAGTTGAATCCATCTATCAAAATCGCTAGCCCGTGGAAGATCAAGTAAGAGATCAGATCCATTTTTTAAGTACGAAGAACAAGTAAAACTCATAACTCAAATCCCATCGGCGCCGATCAATTTTGCAATTTGCATCTTCACTTTTCTCTCATGCTTGTCCAAGTCTTCAAATTTCCAAGCTTCGTTGTCAGAATTGCTTCTACCAATGATGTCGATACTGACATGATTTGTCCTCTGCGAATCTGTTTTTTCTACAAAGTACAAAGCATCCATACCTACTATTTAGAAGTGCATCCACACCTACTATTTAGAAGTGCATCCACATCCAAACATATCGATGCTGACATGTTCGATCATGCCGATGCCCACATGATTTACTTACACAATTCTTACTCAAACTTCTTGTACCCTATAATTTCATCACTTCAGACGACTTCATAGATTCTTGATCCATTTCTTTATTATCTCGAAGCACACATCCATTGTTAACCCACCTTTTGCCAAGGTAGTATACAGGCGGATTTAACCCAACAGACTTCACGATTTATCGAGGCCGATGAGTCCGGAGTGATGATTGTGGGACCCAGAAAATCAAGTACAGATAATAACATGAAGTTGGGATTGAATGGAATTGATAGATATGTAAGGCAGAATGCTCGAAGTATGGAATATGGTTCAACATATAGGAGCAAGTGCATTTCGATAGAAAAAATTTAATAACTCAACAACCACAAGAGGGATCGAAGTGAAACTCTACGAGCAGGAAGAGGGGACCATAGGAAGTTCACCCTAGGGATCACACCCCAAAACATGCAACTTGAAGGGATCGGTATCGATACATCCATAGGGATCGGTACTATTCTCTTATAGGGATCCACTATATTCAATTCTAGCGGTGATTGGTCAATATCTCAACATCTACACATCCAATTGATATAAAACTTAGAGGACGAGCTAATTACAATATGTGGAACACCCAAGTGTGATCGCATATCATTTGGAGCAAGTTGGAGGGATCAGTATATGTCCCTCCATAGGGATCGGTTATAATCAGCCTTTACAACATATTGCAACAAAGATTGATCAATAACTCGAGTTCTACTAATTCAGTTGGCGTTAAACTTGGAGGTTAAGCATAATACAACATGGAGAAGCTCCCCTAGGGATCACATGGCATTTGGAAGAGATTAGAGGGATCGGTACCTATCCCTCTAGAGGGATCGACAGAAATCAGAATTCAAGCAACACTGCTTCATGGAAAATACGATATCTCACAAACCGTACGTCGGAATTGCGCAAAATTTGGGGAGCAGGTAGCTAACATCATGAGGCACCCCTCATAGTGATTGCAGCCCATTTGGACACACTAATAGGGATCGGTACCGATCCCTATTGTGGGCCCCAATGGACCTGGAAATTTTTGGGTAGCCTCGTCTTGGTTTGCCGAACTTTCTCTCAAAATTTCAGTCCAATCCGTGCACGTCTTCTCTGATAAATACAGTAGACATGGCGTAAGAAAAAAGATCTTCTTTCTGCTTCTCTCTATCTTCAACCTAAGCTACACTCTGCCAATTTTATTCTTGATTTCAGATTGTAACTGTAAACAAACTTCAGTATAATAAAAATGATTATTTGAGAGTGGACGTAGACCGGAGTTAGCCGAACCGCTATAAATCTTATCTCTTTTTACTTGCTTTCTGATTGTTTTAATTTTGTTCTTCATTTATTTCTCTTTATATTTCTGTGGTTGGATTGGATATTGGTACTTTTACATAATTGGGTGTTGGTGGCCAATTTTTATGCCAATATTTTGGTGCTTTCATTGAGAAAGCTAGCCCCCGCGGATTTGGAGTTTAGATTTGAAATCAATTAAAGAGCTTGGATTTGGAGCAATGGTGAGACAATCAACAAGGAGACAAGCAGTGGATAAGAGCCATCATGAACGGAGTCATTAGGCTTCCTCAGGAACTGGAGCTAATCAAACATCTACATCACCAGAGATGAAATGAGAACAATGATGGATGCTATACAGGAACGGATGCTGAAAAGACAGGAGGAGATGATGTAGAATCTACTCCGACAGATTGGATAGGCTGGAGCCATAGGAGCTGCTGGAATGCAAAACCAAGGAGTTGGAACGATAGGGACTACTAGAGCTATGGATCAAGGAGTTGAGGCGACAAGATTCGTTGGAAATCAGAACTGGGAGCATGGAGACGGAGCTATTGGACAAAGGAGTGGAACAGAGCAGCCAAGGGCGGTCCCTGGCCATCTTAGAGGGATCGGCACCGACCCCCAAAGACACGGGGGCATGCCCTTAGGCCTGGTCGATGGTGATGCTGGAGGATCTACGGTCAATCCCATGGAGCTTGGTGTGAATCGGAATTTGGATGCTCGTCCAGAGGAATACGTTCCAGATTTCCTTCGTAGACTCTGGGGGCAGCTTGGACGTGATGATAGGAGGCTACCACTAGAAAACAAGGATAGGTTTGCAGAGATGATGAAATGACCCTCCTATTTCCACCCTAATTTCATAAGGATTTTTTTTTTTGCTAAGAGATGATATATAGATATATCATTCATTACAAATATATTTTCCAAGGTCATTTTCTTTTTCCAATAAACAAAATATATCCAGGATCAAAATAACTTACCAATATAAATATATCAGTGTATATCTAATAACATACACATACATATGAAGATGTATGTGTTCTTCTTGTTTAAATTCAGAGTATATACTTTATTTTTTTTTGTACAAGAACATTCTGTTTGATTTAGATTTTTAGCAATTCAGATAAATTATTGTATTCAGATTTTTGGCCATAAAATCCACTAGAAACATGTACTTTAGTCTGTCATTAGGATTAAGAAATGATCAAGTAATAATCAGTGGTAAACAAGCTTTTAATATAGATGATTATGTTAAAGTCTGGATAGTATCAGATTCAGTATAAAAGAAAGTGGATCCTAAGTGAACACAAGCAACATCTAGGCGTAATGGAAACGCGCCTAACTTATACACAAGGGGTCACGAGTTCGAGTACTATGCTGGTCGGTTCAAACACAATTTTTGTTTTTCTTCTTTTTTTTTTCCTGTATGGTTTGAAATCTGATACCTACCTATCTTTGTACATATATATCTAATGTTTGCCTATAACCTAACATACAAAACAATTCTTCTTACTTTACTATTTTTGTATCCCATTCCTACAACTGATCTAGGAATTATAATCATATTTTTGCTCAAATATCAACATGTACACAGATATACATGTACATGTCAATATCTCTGCTCATTTTCCAGAAAACTGGGTGAAACAATTGCTAAATGTACTAAGCTTTGAAATGCATTTTTATTTTCAGAATACAATCTATCATGATCAACCAATACTTCATTTAATTGAAGCTGGTTAACTCATGAATCCTGTATCTGCCACACTAGTTCAAAGCAATGGAGATACCTCTCATTGCATTCTATCTGAAGCTTTTTAGAAAAACATTTTTACTTTTCTCAGTACAATTCAGAAATGAATTCAAACTTATTTACAAAGCATTTCAGTAAAAAGAAGATAAAATCCTTTTAAGTTTACTTCTTGCTAAATCCAGATTTTGTTCTAAAACTCAGTGCTCTGTTATATCTCAAGATTAGCTAATACATATATATAAATTATGCAAAACAGTAGCTCACATAATTGTACATTTCTTACCAGAATTTTTTTTTTCTTTTATAGCTGATACTTGAGCATATTTCTCTTGTTTATGTTTCAAACCCTACTTTAAAACAAATCAAACCTTAACACACAACAATTTCAACAGACCAACAATTTAATCTGACACTTTACAGAACATAAGGGCAACATGATCACTAACCATAAAATATTCAATACATGACTGGAAATCTTAGAAACATAAAAATTTTCCCGAATACATGCAGATATAATCAATTTAAGCTCTTATTGAAACTAGCTAGCATGTTCATTCACTCCTCCATAATAGCCATTACTTCATTTTTACTTAGTGCCTGGGTTACCTGAAAGAGCATAAGTGGCTGCCTCATTTTAAAAATGAGACACCCCATATGCCATGAGCAAACAAGGGTCAGATCTATGATCTGGTATGAATAACATCAATTCATTCATGCTATTAAGCAATAGAGATTATAAGAGCACCAATTAGTTATATTAAGCAAATTCCTGCAGTCAATTACTTTAACATAGTATAATTAATTTGATTCAGGTATGATATATTCATTTATCATTCTTACACTTGCATACAAAATCATGCAAACATAATTATCTATTTGCAACAATTGCATTCACTGGAACCATCTTGGTTCCATACCATTCAACCTAAGAAATATCCATATTCCTATTTCTTCATATACAGGTTGTATTATTCAATTTAAATCCCTGCCTCATCTGCTATTAAGGAATCACTGGGACACATTGCAATGAACTAATTCACATCATTGCACAAAGATCTCAGGGCTTAAACAAACCATGTGCCAACTTGCATACTTCAAATATGACAAGCATTCCAGCAGTCTTCTTGGCCTTTCCTTCCCTAGTTTATTTACTAGTGTATTGTCTTAAATCCTAACATCAAATATGCTAAGTGAACATGTCACTGCAAACATGGAAACATCCATAATCTTTCCTAGCATAATTCTCCTCAGAAATAAGCAGATAGTTATTTCCTGAATGGGGTCAATATGTCTTGATCTTAGTAAATATAAGAACATTTTCAACTGTAAAAGAGGCATGGCATGTTATATTGATCTGCAAGCCTTTATGATTGATTCAGATTCAAGATCTGGTTCAATCATAATTTTAGCTTGTGGGTTTTTTTTTTTTTAATTTGATTAAGGGCTCAGCACTTAGAAAATTTCTATTGCACCCTTAACATTTTTCTTCTCAAGCCTCAGCACTTATACCAAGTATAATGCAGCTCCCAATATTTTTGTAAAGTTTCCATGCCATAGATCTATAACAGTTGAGAGTATTCTCTATATAATTTTTAAGATCCTAAACTTTAACATTTATGAGTATAAATAAAACAGTATGATACTCATCCAAAGACAAATGTCTCAACCAATCAAAGATCATCAAAATCATCCATATTAAATCATATCAGATTTAAAATAAAACATCCAAAAAGCATTGATGAAATCATATACATCAAAACCAGAAATACATAAATGGCAATATAAAAAGTGGCTGCCTCAACTCAGGTCTTAATGCCATGAACTCAGTGAGATTACTCACCTAAATGTTTCTTCTTATTAATCCAGAAAATTCTTGTTTGAGTGTTTTCTCCTTCCTTCCAATATATATTTTTTCTTCTCTTCTTTTCTTATTTTTTTGTGCAGCCCGGGGTAAAGACAATTCTACTGTCTATTTATATACATTTTTCCTCTAGGGTTTTGTTGAGACAGAATTCCATTTCTGTCCTGGCTAGCATCATGCATTTTTCATTCATAATACCCCGGCCATATTAACCAATTTAAAGGCTGCATTTTCTTTCTTTTACTTTTCAGAAAATGGCCACTCACCTAGTCATGTTAAAAGTGTGACTATCCTATTTCATATTTTAATTATTTCTGAAAAATCCTCTTTGCTATTTTTGCCTACACAAGCATAATGACTTGTATCACATTTCATGTCATTTTAATGTTAGGGTTTCACTTGCTTATATATATGTACTTTTCAGTGTTTAAAAAAAATGTATATTTGTATACATATCTTATCTACGCTTATTTTAATTCCTCTTTTAAATTCAGAAACATATGCACCTACATGTATACAAGTTTACAAATCCTTATACATATGTATAATTTTCTTTTCTGGGTTTTAATTAAAATCTGTTTACTGATTTAAAGTAAAACTTATTTTTCTTATTTTCTAAGATGATCCATATAATTCCAGAAATCAAATATCCATGTTGCAAAATCATGTTTGTATTGCTTTTTAATTCTTGTTTTAAATCCAAGAAATCTGGAGTTCTTCCTTGTGCCATTTCAGTGTGCACGTGCACACATATACTTGCACACTATTTATTCCAGAGACTTCACCATATTTAAATCTAAATATTTCAAAAATTAAATCATTTTTCAAAAATGATTTTTCACAAAATTTTGGGGTATTACAGATGATCAGGCGAGCTATGTGTGGAGAATTAGTGAATATGGATCTAGAGGATGTAAATAGAAGTCCATTCGCTCATAATATCGGGAATGTTAGGAACCCACTAAAATTCATACTACCAACACTGGAAGCTTAAGACGGAAAGTCGGATCCAACTATGCATATGATGGGGTATATACAACACATGGAAATACTAGGGGCTTCGGAAGAAGTCTTGGCATGATGCTTCCCTCTGTACTTAACGGATGTAGTTGCGCTATGGTTCAGACAGTTGAAGAGTGGTTCTATTAGCACATGGACGGAATTGGTCGAAAGGTTTATGAAGCAGTTTCGGGTTCACATTACAAGACCCAAGAATGTGATGACATTAACACTAGTAAAGAAATGGGCAGGAGAATCACTCAAGAATTTCTTAACCAGGTTCAATGCGGCAGTTGTTTCGGTGGATCGATCAGATCCATCGATGGTTTTGATGGCGGCAGTGTCAGGAATTGCAAATAATTCAGATTTTAAGATACCACTGATACGGGATCCATCGATGGATCTTGGGGAATTCTACCCTGAAGCAGAGAGGTTTCTATTACAAGAAGATGCGAAAGATGATAAAGTGGTAACGGAAGTTAATACGGTATGGGGTGGAGAACCGCCCGGTGAAAGCTCGGTAAAGGACAAAGGTAAACGGAACATGGATAATAGCTTCGATGGATCGAAGCGACAGAGAGGGGAACCCAAAATTCTCTTCTTACTCAAAATTGAATGAAACCCTAGAATAGGTATATCTAGATACTCGAGAGCGCCTTCCATATCGGAGGCCGGCAAGGAGGGAACTCTCTGAACGTAAACGGACATCAAGAAAGCACTGTCTATTCCATGAACTGGATGGACATAATACAAATGACTGCAGGCATTTAAAGGATATCATTGAGGAACACGTGAGGAATGGTCAATTACAATAATATGTAAGGACTCGAGCTGCGGTGGTGGAATAGGAGCAGCCACGGTCCACCTCGAATGAAAATGACACTGGATCAAGGCATCATTATCAACTTGTCATTAATTGATCAGAATGGCATGGAATAAGTAACAAACTCTGCAGTAGGAGGGCTAAGTCACTTACACATATACGGGATCGAGGACGGTCCCTAGGCATGCTCTGAGATGATGATAAACCGTAGTGCTCTGGTTTGAAAATTTTGTTTTTGTTTTTCTTATTTTTTCTTCTTGTTTGCTTCGAACTCTGGTTTATTGGTTGAACGAACTCTTATTTTATATTTTGGCAATAGACTTAGAAATGTTTAAATTTGGATCAATGTAATAGATAATACAGGTCGTCAGGTGCGGTATGTCTGGCAAGGAGTAGGTCGCTTCTCTCGAACGCGATGGATCGGCCTACTCAGGTCGTTGAGTATAGATTCTACTCGGCAAGGATCCGGAGAGATCAAGGTCATCAGATATGGACTATGCCTGCCAACGAGTAAGTCGCTTCGCTCGAACGCGATGGATCAGCCTACTCAGATCGTCGAATATGGAGGTGTTCGACAAGGATCTAGTAAGATCGAGGCTTTGGATTTTGAAAACGATCCGGTAAGATCACGGATTTGGCTATTGGCTTTGTATAGATATGGATTCGACTAAGGATTTGGAATGTATTCGAAATTGGATATCGACTCGGAACAGTCATGGATTTCACTAATGATCCGAAGAGATCGTGGATTTGAATTGGCAACGGATTGGATTCTGGATTGGAAAATACGGCTATCAATGGATCATGGATTTTGGATTTACGGCAATTCGAAACATACCTTCCTATCGCAAGGCATGTTATGGGGGTAAAGTGTTAACCCACCTTTTGCCAAGGCAGTATACAAGCGGATTTAACCCAATAGACTTCCGATTATCGAGACCGATGAGTTCAGAGTGATGATTGTGGGACCCAAAAATCAAGTACATATAATAACATGAAATCGAGATTGAATGGAAATGATAGATATAAAAGGCAGAATGCTCGAAGTATGGAATATGGTTCAACACATAGATGCAAGTGTACTTCGATAGAAAACAATTAATAACTCAACAACCACAAGAGGGATCGAAGTGAAACTCTACGAGCAGGAAGAGGGGACCCTAGGAAGTTCACCATAGGGATCGCACCCCAAAACATGCAACTTGAAGGGATCGGTATCGATCCGTCCATAGGGATCCACTTATTCAATTCTAGCAATGATTAGTCAATATCTTAACATCTACACATCCAATTGATATGAAACTTGGAGGACAAGCTAATTACATGTGGAACACCCCATAGGGATCGCGTATCATTTGGAGCAAGTTGGAGGGATCAGTACCTATCCCTCCATAGGTATCGGCTATAATCAGCTTTCACAATATATTGCAACAAAGATTGATCAATAACTCGAGTTCTACCAATCCAATCAGCGTTAAACTTGGAGGCTAAACATAATATAACATGAAGAAGCTCCCCTATGGATTGCATGGCATTTGGAAGAGATTGGTGGGATCGGTATCTATCCCTCTTGAGAGATCGGCAGAAATCAGAATTCAAGCAATACTACTTCACGGAAAATGCGATATCTCGCAAACCGTACGTCGGAATTGCACGAAATTTGAGGAGCATGTAGCTAACATCATGAGGCACCTCTCGTAGGTAGGGACCGCAGCCCATCTGAACACACTAATATGGATCGATACTGATCCCTATTGTGCGTCCTAATGGATCTGAAAATTTTTGGGTGGCCTCATCTTGGTTTGCCGAACCTTCTGGAAAAATTCCAGCTTGATCCGTGCACGTCTTCCCTTATTTATAAATACAGCAGGCATGACGTCATAATAAGGATCTTCTTTCTTTCTGCTTCTCTTTATCTTCGACCTAGACTACACTCTGCCAATTTTATTCTTGATTAAATTATAACTATAAACAAACTTCAGTATAATAAAAATGGTTATTTGAAAGTGGATGTATGCCGGAGTTAGCCGAACCACTATAAATCGTCTCTATTTACTTGCTTTCTGATTGTTTTAATTTTGTTATTCGTTTCTTTTCATATTTCTATGATTGAATTGAATACTGTTACTTTTACATAATTGGATATTGGTGATCAATTTTGATGCCAACATCCATCAAGAAGTGGCATGGTTCAAATGCTAAATAACAGTAAGAAGTCGATCGCTTTCAATGTTTTACTTCTTTGGAAGCGATCAGGGGCAGGTGGCACAGGCAATACATAATAATAAATGGGCAAAATAACGCTTTCGCAGACTACTCTATTATTACAAAATTGTAACATTACAATCTAGTTTTCAACTCAAGCATGCTCTTAAATGCATCTTACGGGTTCACAGTGCTCCAAATTCATCTGACATAAAAAAAACACAGATAATGAAAAATGCACTCTGGAACTGTTGAAACGAAACATCTTTTTTATTATGGGTAACATTATAATGCAGAATCAGGATCAGGATTTTTTCTTTTCCGGCCCCACCTTGGCATGGTTTCAATAAGTTGATGTGGGACCAACTGTTTCTCTTTTTTGGTCAATTTTTTGTAGTTGCTTACTCTTAATCTTGCAATTTTCGCCTCTTCTTCGGGTGTAGTTTCCCTTACTACAACTGTCAATCGGCATCTGGGTCTCACTCTAATTCCAGACCTCCCTTTCGCATGGTAGGATAGACGCTTTATGTACAGTCCTTTTCCAACAAAAGCTTCAGCTAAAAGAGGAAAACTTTAAGATTAAAAATGAAAGTTTATATTAAGTCGAAATCAACTGTTTGCTGAAATTTGGAATATTGAATGAACAGCAAATTCAGACCTATCATGAACAACCCAAAAGGAGATTTTCAACGCATTAAAAACTAATACAGATATGATTTAGGACATTTTTGCAGTAAACTATTGTTAGTCCACATTTTTATCAACAATCAAAGGTGGTTTGCTATTAGCATAAAACATAGATTAAAATATACTTGCAATTTTGGAGTTCCCAGACTATTAATTTTAAAAGGTAGTTGTATTGAGCTGTAGACCAATCTGCTTAATTTCATATATCATATCAATTGGGAGATTGCCTACCTGCATACACATGATGAATCTTGTGCACGTTTTTAAGCTTTCTTTTTATACTTTTTCTTTCTACATCAGCATTTATCTAAACATCTTATTATTGTTTTCTTGCAGTTAAAATTGATTTGAGGTCTATTGGCATTTTCTTCATTTTCTGACAAACGCAGGTATTTATTTCAAATAAATATCATACAACATTTTGATGGAAACAGAAATAGAAAAGAAAAAAAAATTGATGCATTTTAACAGTTAAAATACCGTTTTGGACTTATTTGGTTTTGTCATTATCCAAATTATAGTTGTTGGTACCATTTTATTTATTTTCAAAGACTTCAGAAAACTCTCAAGGTTTATGAGTGATGGAACAATCATTTACACGACTTGGATCCATCCCAAACTCAAATGAAGTATTGGAATTTAAGGTGAGCAGTATTTCATTAGATGTAATCTAAGGGGAGCAGCATTAGAGATTTCACCAATATTTTCATCAGTATAGTTAAAATCTACCCCTAGTATATTACTGCTTACCACTTAAAAAAATGAAGTTTCTAGGTTTTATTTTCAGCCAAAAATACTGAGTTTTACAAATATGTGATTGTAATTAATAATCAAATATATGAAAAAGTAAAGCGTGTGGATGTTATTTTGTTGAAAATTGTGCTTTTAGATAGCGAGTTCAAAGCTAAAACTTATTTCTTTATGCAACGAAAAGGGATCATCGGTATGTCAATGTATGGGGTAAACATTTAGTCACATTAGTCATCAGATAAAATATAACAAACATTACATTCAATAGATTATATGATAGTGGCAATTAGTCAGACAAAATATGACAAACATTACATTCAATAGGTTATATAATAGTGGCGATTAGATTAACATCTCTGTTTATTTATAAAATAAACTATAACAATCTGCATGTTTACTAATACAAAATGGGTCCCCTAACAGGGACTTGATTCATATTTTATTCTTATCGATCCCTTCGTCTCGTTTCTGCTTTCTCTTCAATATTTGGATTACTGATGCAGCATGGTACAACACTAGGTCGCAAATTTTAGGTCGCGAGCAACCTAACGACTTACGAGCTAGCAAGCTAAGAGAGAAGGGAGAAATAACTCGTAAGCGACCTAATATGATACCATTTCTGTCATTACCTGCGACCTACGACCTAGTTAGGTCGTGTGAAGAAGATCCAGCGACCTATGATAAGTCGCTCTCACATGCCGCTTTCTTTAGGTCGCGAACGACCTACCAAAGTCGCGAAGCCTTAGGTCGTTCAAGACCAGGTCGCGTGAAGATTTCCTGAAGACATGTTCTTAGGTCGCTCAAGAATAGGTCGCGAGACCTTAAGTCGCTGGAGGAGGTTTCCTTAGGTCGCTGTCATAGAGCTTGGTTCTTAGGTCGCTGCTGCCGTATATGTTAGGCCGCGTGTGTTGTAATATGTTAGGTCGTTATGTGTAATTGTTGAGTCGCTTATGTGTTGTATTGTATTTGTGTGTTTTCTTTTAAGTCGCGTCTGTTAAGTCGTTAACGACCTATGTTAGGTCGTAGGTCGCGGATCTGTTTAGGTCGGTGAAAACTGTGGTTGTGTGAGTTGTAACCTCTATAAATAGGGGGTTGTGTCATTTGTAATTCTTAGTTGATTTTGAATAAAAACTTGTTTGTGTGCTTTGTGCCACTTCTCAAATTGGTAGTTGAGTGTGATCTCCTATCTCCACCTTCGGTATTCGAGTGCGCTCGAATCAACGACTGCTGAAGCCGATTCACGGAATCTAGTGCGCTAGATCAACGTACGAAGAATCGTAGCTCTTTAAACACGGTATCGTGCGCGATCAACGTGTTTGAGATAGCTAGAATCCGGTATCTTTGGATCAACGGATTTGGGCCTTTGGTATTTTTCAATCCACCGATTGCTACTTTCATCGTTTCATCATTTCAGTTATCCGCTGCTGCATCAATTACGATGCAAAAATAGAATTTGAGGGGGTAAAGCAAATAGGTTTGGGGAGAAGAACAGTAAACTGATGACGAATTGAGATGGATTTAAGTCAAATAGAAGTAGAAGGGGGGGAGAGAGAGTATGAGCTGCAGGAGGGAGAGGAGAGAAGAAAAAAAGTAATGACGCAAGAGAGAAGGTTGATTGGCGTGGAAGGAACTCTAAAACTTTTCATACTGTAGTCTGTAGTAGATGAATTTAATTAAAATGCAAGCCAATTTAATATAATTCAAGCTGCATTTAATTACAGTGCAAACCTATTTTTATATGATACAAGCGAACTTTCAATTATAGTGCAAGCGAGTTTAACTGAAATCCAATTTAGTTTTAACATGATTCAAGCGAATTTAATTATAGTGCAAGTGATCTGGACATGCAAGCGAATTTGAGTATAGTGAAAGTGAATATGTATGATGTATCGACATGAAATCGGATTCAATTATGATTTATTTTTTTGTTCAACTCAAAATTTTTAATTTTTTTTAATGAAAATTCAGCTCAGAATTTTTGTTCAACTCAAAATTTTTAATTTATTTCTAAAAGTCAGCTCATATAAGATCAATAATGAATATTTGTAGACAAGAAAACTCAATCTGATATTTTGGTCTTTTTTTTTAAACAAAAGAGTGACTTGATTTGTATTATCACAAGTGGGAGGCCATTTTAATCTATTAATTTCTAGTATAGGGACCTCTAACAAAAACACCATAGGTCCCTACTATTAACACAAATAAATAAAAAGACCCCTTTGGTTATTTTCATACCATAATCCTTGGATTAAAACATTTACACTCAAATGACTAGTATGTTCTCAAATAAAATCTCCTAAAATGTCTCCTCCATTTTATATTAGCATTCTTTACTTTAAAATGGAGATTAATTTAGTAAAATCTCTCCTTTTCTATCATTTCTAAAAAAAGGAAACTTTAACTTCTTGTCCTCTGCGTCTGCACTTGTGCGTGCACGCGTGTGTGTGTTGTCTTTTTAGATACAATCTATTGTAAACAAATAATATTTTGAGCCCATATAAAATTTGAAATGATAATGTATACCTAAGATAAAGTTTAACTGCCATTTTAAGTATATCAGCAAATTAAAGAAAGTCAAATTTCTTGAATAAAATGCCGACTATTAGCAAATTAAAGAGTCTAATTTGTCTCAGAGAAAGTCTAATTTCATTTCTTGAATAAAATTAAAGAAGAATCATCAACTTCCTATAAATCAAAACAATATTTTACGAATAATTCATTTAAGAAGCAAGTTTAGAGTCCATTTCATTTAAGAGCAAATTCTGACTAAAAGAAAGTTCAAATTCATTTTCCTAGTGAAATTGGACATACAAAAATTACTAACTTCGTATGAATCAAAACGGATATTTTATGAATATATTTTTCTAAATGGATGTTTAGTTTCCTTTTCATCAATATATATATCAGCAAGTTTAACTAAAACGAAGTTGAGCAATATTTTCCTAATAAATTAAATAGGAAAGAACAATTAAATTCATGTAAATGAAGAATTAACTTTTTTCTAAAAGGAATATTCAATATATATATCAGCAAGTTTAACTAAAACGAAGTTGAGCAATATTTTCCTAATAAATTAAATAGGAAAGAACAATTAAATTCATGTAAATGAAGAATTAACTTTTTTCTAAAAGGAATATTCAAAACAATATTTTACAAATCATTTTATCAAAATAATATATTAGCAAATCATGACTAATAGAAAGTCTAGATCTTCACTTTTTTTTTGGATAAAATTAAACAGACAGTAATTATAAACTTCAAACAAATAGAAACAGGTATTTTATGAATTTTTTTTCCTTTCTGTGAGGACATTTAGACTCCTTTCATCAATGATAGCTACACGGACATAATTAGCCACAAAAAAAGAGTAAAATATGAAAAATAACACTAGTTTATACTACTTCAATTTTATTTGCATTACAAATCAAAATGTACAAATTATATTCTCGGTAGATTTTCTGTTGTAGCATACAAAATGAATTTAATTAGAAGAGTACGTAATGGAATGAAAAATGATGCAAACAAAACAATATTCATATTAAACCAACAACAACAAAATTCAAACCTCTGATTGGATAAAAATCATTATAAACCAAAATTCACGATCTTTGATTGAATTAAAAATATGTCAAAAAATTTGAAACAACTATTTTAATAATT
Source organism: Allium fistulosum (assembly GCA_030737815.1). NCBI lineage: Eukaryota > Viridiplantae > Streptophyta > Magnoliopsida > Asparagales > Amaryllidaceae > Allium > Allium fistulosum. The sequence goes on from CM060906.1 coordinate 931,165,615, forward strand.
GTTGCTTAACTTGTATTCTGATAACAAAGAATGGTAGATCAACAGATTATAAACAAATAACCATATGGTTATGAAATATTTGTTGCACATTGAAAGAAGTTTGAACTCTAACCAAATAATATACAGGATGAAATGTAATTAAAAAAATAGGATGTGAGTGAGAAATGCTGATATAAAAATTAATTATCGAATGGACTATAATTATATGTCATGCATGTAAGTGGTTTTTATTATTGATATCAGCAATAGAAAGTTGGATTAAATAATCAGGGATATTTGTGTTCCAATTAACTCCAAAAGCTTACCAACAAGGAGGCGGTCGGGGTCCAATCCATGATTATGAGCTGCATTGGCACGTGCAGAGTGAATGACCTGCAGAATACAAAAGAACTGAATAACACAAATTGCAATGCAACCAATTGATGAAGTAAAACATAAATTTGATGAACCACATATGATAAGACTTTAATACCTGATAGACATCTTTCGCAGCTCTTTTAACTGTAACTTGTAGCTGCAGGAGTGCATCTTCAACCCGCATACCTCGCACAAGTTTAGCCACCAGATTGACTTTCTTAGGACTCTGATGACATTAAATGTATTAGAATAACAGAAATATACAAGTGTAAGTTTTTATAGTTATTAGTTTATTCTAGTAAATAAAACATCGCTTGTGTTATTATATTCACAATCATTGCCCATAAGTTCTTCAAATACTATTATCACATAGCATGGAATATGCTTCTAAAACATTTTATAAACGAAATCGTTAGTCGCCTTGGTTGAAGCATCTAAATGGGTATATTATAAAATGGAAAAAAAAATGCATCAAGGACATACATTGAGAAAATATTAGTCAAAAAGACATCAAATTTCAAAATTAGTCTCAAGCACAAACCATTCTCCGAAAATCAACCAGAAATCCAAAAAAATTACTGTTAGGTCCGATCCCTAATTTTCTTGAACCTGAAAGGGTTTTGATTACTGTTCACGATGGACCCTGTTGATGAAGGGGTGGAGCGGCAGACTGGCGGTGGTGCAACGATCGGGATTGGTAATAATGATGGCAAATCAGCGATGTAAAAGATGTTGCCCGATGAAGAAGGAAATATTAAGGACATAGAGGCGATGATGATGAGACCATGGTTGGAGCAGCGGTTAAGATGGGAGGTGGAACAATTATGTGAAGGAGCTGTATCAAAATGGGAAAGATGTAATTGCAGTGCATAATGTTATATTATAGTAGCATATTATGAACAAAATTTTCAGTTAAGTAGATGAATAAATCAAATCATAATGCTATTTGTTAACATTCTATTACTAGAATTTTGTAGAAGCATAATCTATATTGTAATTTTTATACGAATTTTGAGTTGAATTTATCAATGGTAAATTTGTATTAGCTTTGATGTAATATATTAGTACGATGAGGTTATGTAACCAAATATCATCAAGCATTTTTGCAGAAGTTCATATTATATTTGTAATACCACTTGTAAATAGCATTTGAAGAAAATGTTTTTTTAAATAAAATCTTATGTTGCATTTCAACATTTTGATTTAAATATCATTGTACATTATTATTACATAGCAATACATGTTTTAATGGTACTTATAATGGTATTATGTTGTGGAAATTAGCCACAATGGCCTCTTTAGCAAGTGCAATTAGTTTCTAGGACACACAACTGAAATAATTACTTTTAAGGACAAAATGCAAAATAATTAGTTTCTAAGGCTAAAAACCTATGAAATTATGTTCTTGAAAGTAATTGGACTGCTGACTTTGTCCTTAAAAGTAATTATTCTGCTCACTTTGGCCTTGAAATTAATTTCTGTGGATGTGTGTCCTAAAAACTAATTGGACTGCAAAATTTGTCCTTCTAGTGAAATGCCCCTATTATGTTTTAATGTTAATTATAATATTAATAGTATTATGTGAATTGGAAAATCGAATATAGCATTTCATGTTCTAATGTTACCACGTAGTGGCATTTTAATCCTTGTTATATATTTGCATTTTTTTATACGAAGTGGATACTAAGTATCAATATAATTTTGTGTATGTACAATCATACATTTACGTAATTTTAGTTCATGTTTCTGTACTTTTTTTAATTTAAGTGACTGCATTTTGTTATCTATAAATTATAGTAAAGGAGAAGAATTTTCTGCTCTCTTAATAAATTTAGGCATTTCATTCTCTCCTCTTAATCCTCTCTAGATATTTTATTTTAAAATCCTACCATTTATCATTGTAATAATTATTACAAAATTCTACTAATTCTCCTCATTATCATTTTACATTTAAATGCCAATAATTAATCATTTCTACAATTATTTTTAACATTCTCCTAAGTATTATCATGTTATTTTACATTTATGTCATATATTCAAATTAAATAATGATCTAAAATTTGAACTTTAAAATAAATCCAAATAACTAATATTTATTATTCGGTATAATAGGTCCTAAAAAACAATTCAGTGTATTGTATACCTCACTTATATTGACAATAACTGATATTTCATTCAAGTCCATATAGCTTAAAATTTTCACAATCATATACAAAAGTACTTTTAGTCCTTTTGCATTATTTTACATTCAAATTTATATTGTTTGTTTCTTTTAAATTAGTGTAAATTTTCGTGCTAAACTTGGTATATTACAAACATTGACAATGTTCTTTTCAAAATTGATACATCAAGTGATTCTTTATCATTAATAAAATTTATTTTTGTAAAGAATAACATTAATTTAATGATAAGTAATGAATACTATAATTTGTAATTTTGAAATAAATGAACATTTTCAGTTAATATCTTTTCTGAAAATGTTAAATATTACTTATGTATATTCATTATTTACGTTAATCAATAGATTAAAATATACTAGATTTCGATTAGAATTGTTTTTCTTCTGTATTTTATTGTCTTTTTGAAGCAGAAGTCAATATTTTTAAAAAGTTTTATTATAAACTAAGACTGATGAGGTATGAAACAATTGTTTAAAACCAAATTATTATTTTTACAAAATTAAACTAACAATATAATTTGTAGTGTTTCTTTTAATCAACATTTCATTTAGTCGTTAAACAAATATTTTGTTTATCACTTATACAGTATTATGTACTAATTTCTGAAGTTGACAATAACTATAAGAGCTTAAAATGCATAAAATTATATTGATTCATTACTATTACACTTTCAATTTTAGGTATTTTTGTCATTTCCGATAATCATATTTGAAATACAATATATATATATATATGTATGTATGTATATGTATGTATATATGTATATGTCCTTTATCTTTTAAAAATGTACTAAAAGCAAAATATTAAACTCAAAATATATGTATATAAATAATTATCTATTGAAATATATAAAATTGTTAATTTAACATTAATTTAGAATGCCAACTTTCATTTATTTTCTTAAATTAGTATCTAACTCAATATTATCTACAAAATGAAAACTTAAATATTTATATAAATAAAATGCATAAATCACAAAACGAAAATTAATACTTAAAAAATAATAAGGTAAATACCAAGGTTCGAGAACTCGGTTTCATTCTCGGTTTCGGTCATGTAAAATTTTGCAAGTTCCAGAAAATTTCGGAAGTTTCGGTCCCAGTTTCGGTTTGCAATGGTTTGTTAATGGAAATGTAATAAGTATTTTTGTAAATAAATATAAAATATAGTCTATAAAAAAATAAAATACATCATTATAAATTTATTACATTCAAAAATTATTGAAGCTACATATAAATTTATTGCATTCAAAAGCTTTACAACAAAAGTTTAGTTTTAGCCCAATATAACTTACCAAATTATATAATTTACCTATCACTTAAACAAAAGCTACAACACCATATTAAAATAAATTATATAATTTCAGCTCATAAGTTTAATAGCAGCCCAACATCAGTGAACCATATTATAACAATAGCCCATATCACTGCAGCCGCACACCCTCCCATTCATGCATTCCTCTCGACCAAAGCTAGGGCAAAAAAGAAATAGCGCCTGCTGAAGCAGGAAAAAAAGAAAAAGGAAAAAAAACCACTCAAGTAATTTGCTCTCGACTCTCGACTCTCGACTTTTGACTCTCAACCAAAGCTAGGGTTTTTTGAATTTCGACTCTCGATTTTCGACCGGGGCTCGGGTAATTTGGATTTCGATTATGATCCTCGATCTGTTTTGCTTTAGTTTAGGCTTTATTTCGATTGTTAATTTGATTCTTTTTTTATTTGCATCCTAACCGAAACCGATTTTTTTGATCGGTTTTGGTCCGTCCACCATCGGCACCGGTACGGTACCACCGAAATTTCAGGGTACCGTCCGATACCTCATACCATGGTAAATACATTATTCGGTTATCTTAACAAATCCATCATATAGTACACAATAAATTCAATTCTTCAAAAATATGTATAAAATTATTTTTCTAAATCATACCGTGTGAAACGCATGAAATACACACTTATAGGCAGAGTTTGCACTTATGGCAGTTTTCTCTCTTCTTAATCCTCTGATGCCATTTAATTTCAAAATACTTCAATATAATTTATGATTTTTAAATTATTACTGTTTAACAAATTTTTACTCGGTTTTTTGCAATATTTTATACTTAAATCCATACATTAAAGTTAATTAAATATCATAATTTAAACCATTCAAAATAAATTCAACTATCATTCATTGTTTTGTCTATTAAATCACAAATAATAACAATTTCAATATGCATGTAATATTTATATCAACAAAAATGGGAAAAAATTGTTCAAATGTAAGAATATATATATATCATAATAAACATTAGATACGTAAACGTTGCAAAACAACTTTAATTTATATTTTATTTATCTCAATAAATTATCTACGAAATAAATAATAGTAAGGCAGAGAACTTCCAACCCTCTCAATAGTAATGGAAGTTAGTTATAGAAGTTTTGTCACCTCTATTTAGTTCTATTATATTTAAAAAATAAATTTATGTAAGTTATCATTTCACAATTATACACAATGTTTACTAATTCTTTTCATGTTTTATACTTAAATACCTACATTTTTATGATAATGACAATAACAGGTTCTCTTCGATTTGTCTTACTGTATTACACTTAATTTGTATATTTAAATTAATTAATTAATTTAATAATTAAACATAAATTATTTAAATAAATTTGAGTAACTAATAATTATTAATTTGTCCAATAGATCTTAAAAGTGGTCAATTTTAATATGTATACCATATTCTTATTAATAAAATGATAAAATCAAATTTTAGTTCGAATTTAAATTATATAAATCACTTAACAAATGTTATGTACATGAAGAATGATAAAAAGTTTGATTTATAATTGATAACACAACATATTTACTATATACTACGTAAATAATTTCTATTTTTCCCTATATTTATTAATACAATACTTTTACAACTTTACCGTGTACAATGCACGGGTTACACACTAGTTTAATTATTAAACACCACCATTTGAATGTTGAATGCTACCTAAATGTAGCATTTCATTTTCTCAATGCAGCATTTCATTTTTTTCGTAGCATTTTATTTTGTTCGATCTACACAGCATATCACCGTCAATAGGACAATTATAACATCTTTCAACTAGCATTCCGTTATATATGTGAAGCATTCTATATCATTTTATTAATTTTGCTAAAATTGTATAATGTTGTTTGGATATAGCACTTTGTACTTTGATACACACACACACATACAGATATGTGTGTATGTATATATGTGTATATAATTTTTTCAATAATGCCTCTGTATACTAGCATTTTATACATGGTGCTAGGGTTATCGTCGATGATGATTGACGAAGATGTATGGTGAGAGAATGTAAATAGTTGCATAGTCATACAGTGAAATGAGGCAACATGACAGGTGGTGAGATGAAGTGACACAGTTCAAAGTGTTAGGGTTGAAATGGTGTCACACATACATACTGTTAGGTTGGGTGAAGAGAGATGGCAAGGGATGATAACGGAAGTAACAACATGGATGGCGACAATGATTAAACATTAAACCATTGTTCTATTTACGCAACACACACACGCACACAAGGATATGAGCCGCCCTACATGATTAAGGATATGCATTAGGCTATTGGCCATTAAACTATTGAGGTCGTTTAAATGTCAATTTTTTTACAGAAAATACCGTACTTTCAAATGAAGATTTAAGTTTTTACTTGAGATCCGAACCCACTAATGATTAAACATGAATTCCAAACGTATGGACAAAAATATGACACTACCAGTCTACCAAATCAAGCTGACTGTGCAAAGAAATCCTTCGGACATTAAAACAGATATAAAAGAAGGTTCACATACGGTAAAAAACATTTTGCATAGAGTATTATTGTGTAACTAGTTTCTAAAACAGAAAAGAGAGAGAGAGAGAGAGAGAATGATGTTCAACTGGCTAATTTATGTAATAAGTATCATGGTTTATGCTTAGAAATTCTAAGCTAGAAGCTGCAGTAATTTTATCATACCTGTTTTATTCCTTTTTTAATAGCTTGAACAGATGATTTTTTGATAATATCTTTTCCATCTGCTTTTCCATCTCCTAAAAGTGGCATGAGAGGAGAGGAAACTGGCTCCATGTTTGAGACATCTGTTGAAAACTTTCTTGAACTGAAATATCCCTGTCCCAACGTAAAAAGAACCTAAAATTAAATTTGGAATGACAAATTTCCAAAGAAATTCCAAATCTGGACTTGAACAAATGATGAAAACAGAACAAAGGTGAGCATATGCATGCATTTATACCAAGATAATAACTTGTATAAAATAGAAACGTCTAGGATATCTCTCTTGCTTTGCATACTTCAACAATTACTAATATTTTGCTGCCACGCAATTAAAAGTGCCGTAGAAATTTTTTATCAATTTTTGTCTGTATCATCACTGAATCATGTTTGTCACCATCATATTTTACAAAAAATATGATGTTTTTACAATGAATTAATAAGTTGTTACTAGAAGTAAAATAACCCAGTAAACACCGGAAAAAAAAATCCTATGCTCCTTCATTGTATAGTAGAAGGTTCAAGATTTCAATTTCCATTTGGATCATGTGAAGTTTTCAAAATTGCGATCGACTTCAAAATGCGATATTAATTCTGGTTTCAGATTTCGAGATTCTTTTCTTTAAATACATTAATGGATATTTCATACTTGTGCTTTTGCATCGAAAACAATACTTCTAAGTAATTTAAAGCCTGAGACCACAGTTTTTCACATGTGGGTATTTGTGTGAAGAGATTTTGTTAATTGGCAGTTTAAAAATCAAATACAAATAACCGTTAAAATGCGATATTAATTCTGGTTTCAGATTTCGAGATTCTTTTCTTTAAATACATTAATGGATATTTCATACTTGTGCTTTTGCATCGAAAACAATACTTCTAAGTAATTTAAAGCCTGAGACCACAGTTTTTCACATGTGGGTATTTGTGTGAAGAGATTTTGTTAATTGGCAGTTTAAAAATCAAATACAAATAACCGTTAAATTTTATAACCCTAGTTCATTGCTCAAATACCTAGCCGCAGCAGCAACAAAAAAAACACAGAAGAAAAAAAAACGGTTCAATGTTAAACAAAATCTTCTCCGTGATAATAATCAGCTCAGGTAAAATATGGTTTCCAGCACAGAAGTCAAAACAGAATTAGGACTTAGGCCTCCAAGGAAGAATGAGACGAAACGATAAGTGCTTCTGCAATGGATTTCAAGAATGTTTCGTATCTTTCTTTCTTCTTCTTTTTTCCTTTTTTTGGGACTTTTCCCACTGTTTTGTTTTGATGATTTTTCTTTGTTGCTTGTTATTATTTTGGAGTGATGCTATGTTTGTATTGGTTTATGATGATGACGTTGTGATAATTGATGTTTTATACAAGTTTATCCATGACCAAATTTACCCATTAGATTTCTTCCCAGCTCCGATGGAATGAAACGCTGTGATGGAATAACGAGGTTCCAATCGAACCTTCAAACCTTGCTATATAATTTAAGTGCACGTATTAATACTTTCATTAGTGCATAGCAAGATGTTTGGTAATTATTCACGTGAATCGGATACATCTAGATATTTAAATCGCTGTCAACTTGCCAAGATCTCATTTTCGACTGGAGCGAGACAAAACTTCAGACGTAATTTTTAGCTGGTTTAACTCTTATTTCACCCGAGATATGGACCCGACATCAAACCCAAGATTTCTCTAAAATCTGAGATTTGAAGCCTTGAATGCCACAATTTTAAAAATAATGTGTCATTTCAATGGTCAAATATTTTGCTGTTTCCATTATCAACCATAAGGTTATTCATTTCTTTATTTGTTATGACCCCACCATGAGGATATTTGAAAACATGAAAACACAATTCATCTACGTGAAGTAACCGTTTGAATGTTTGATTTATGAAATAACGTTTCTGAAATTCAAAGCAACGCAGCTTTGATATAATGGATGCAACAAATACAATTCACGTACGTCTCCAAATCTCTTGCATTATGATCTTATAAAATAATTCTGTGGCAATATGCTGTTCCAAGAGACTGAAAGTTAATTCTTTTTTTTTCAATAATGAACTAGCTTTGCTTTTGTGTCATTGGAATAGTGGGGTTCTTAATTGGCATAGTAAAGTATAATGTATAGAACTAGACATTACATTTCACAATGTCTAATACAAAATATGACACTTGATAGCCTACATTCAATTAACATTGTCATTGTAGATGCAAACTAAAATATATTTGTCTGAGTATCTATGTGGCATTAATTTTATATCACAATTACATCTAGGTTTGAGAAGCTCTTAGCATAAACTAGAATATAAAATGATAAGGTACCAAATGGTGTAGAGTTTGATAACTAGATAGCTTGAAACTTTTACTAGAATGATCAGCAACTTCAAGCTTTGCGATTTTACCTGCATCAAAAAAAGTGATTTGCACACAGCCAATTTATATTTAAAAGGAAAAAACAAATTATTATCACTATGACTTACAGTAAAATGTTCATAATTGATATATCTAGTTTCAATGCAAGATTTTGATATATGCAGAAATCAATTTTCTAATGAGTTTTCATGATGCAAGAAAACATCATAAAAGACTCATTTTATATAACTCCGACGTTTATAATAACCACTACAACCAGTTATGGATTGGTTAAAAAAACTCAAATCTCTAGTGGTGTCGCAAGCTCCAACCTTACTTTCTCATACTCCAACAAAACCTTGGTCTCGGCTCCTCATTTCTCTCATTCTCAACTTACTGATTCTCAGTTCCATATTATCAATCTCTCGATTTGTATCCACAAATTATAACCAAACCTATAACCCTAATGCTTTCAGCAATAACATGAATATAAGTAAGAAACAAATGACAAGGGTACAAATGTCATAATAGGAAGAAAAAAACACATTCCAATGCAAGGGAAGAGCTAGGAAGTAAAGTAGTCTCGAGCAAGCCAAAATATTGTTAGTATTTTCCATAAATACTTGAAAACAGCTAAATTATGCTACCAGGATTTAAAAGCACATAGACATACCCAAGTTAACATATATACATTTACCATGTTTCAATGGATATGCTAATATATCTTATAGATTTCTAAGTGACATGTAAAGCCACAAACAGAGAATAATATGCATGTAGTATCGAGAAAAAAACATACAACCCATTACATGGCTCCCTTACTGTTACCCAATGTAAGCATTAAAATCGACACCAAGCTCTATCATTATGAGTACAGGTCAATTGTTTATTAAGAAACTAAACGTTAATTGAAGAAAATATGACTTATTTCATAGCTATTAAACTTTATCGTATTTCACCTTGCATTCCAGATGAGCACGCAGTTGTGGTGTTATTACACATGTGTGTTGGTTGGTTTTGCCCAATTTTGTTGGAAACATTACGAATGGCTAATCGCATACACCTTTGCCATCCAACCATCTCTGTGAATTAAGACATGGCAGAGATAATAAAAACAAATCATAATAATCATAATACAGATATTTGATTTGAATCAAATTAGTCAAAAAAGTTGATGATTTTATGCCTCGTTTCATGCATTCATACATGTAAGCATTTATATGTATATCTGGTTTCTTATCTTGAATGACACAAATTGTTCACACAGAGGCATTAACACAAGCAGACCGTCTAAATGAATGTTTTCGCAAACAATAATACAATCAGCTCAGGTAAAACAGTGATTGCAAAAATCGCGAGATCGTACGTTCCAAATAGCGATTTGGTAGGAATCGCAACCTTCCCGATCCAAGAGTTAAATTGGATCGCAACCAGTGTAAAATGTGCGATTCTAGAACGAAAATATTGATGTCCAATACTGAATCGCGATTTCAATTTAAACACCGAATTGGAACAAAATCAAAAGAGATTTAGTTCGGCATCGCGATCTCGATTCGGCAAAAAAGGAAAAGAGAAAAGGAGGAATAGGAAGAAGCAGCAGCAGCAAACCTGAATTTTTTACAAACCCTAAGCTTCAGGTAGGAAGATGATTGACACAAACGGCTAACAGTAAGTAGGCTAGTTCTACTCTCACATGGATAACATTTTAACGTCTCAATGTACCGCAAGAAATAGAATAAAGGCAAATTCTATTTCAACCCGTAATTTTACTTAGTAGCCCCCCTTCAAAAAATAAATTTCTGAAGACAAAAATACCCTTAAGAAGCTTTTTTCTTAATTCTTCCAACTTTTACGTAATTTTTCACTGTTCTAAAACATCGAAACTCCAAAACCCTACTTTCCAACTTTTACGTAATTTTTTTATTGTTTTGGAAGTACCACGCTGGGTTAAAACATAATGTTGTTCCAGTACGGAGCGAACAAATGTGGTTGGTAATATAACCACGTAGTGCCACTACGTGGTTATATGATAAACCACGTAGTGCCACTACGTGGTTATATGATAAACCACGCATAGTATCTACGTGGTTAGGTATCTAACCACGTCTTGTCAGTGCGTGTGAACACAGAAACTCAAAAAAAAAAATAGTACAGATAAGTTTAGGGGTAATTTTGGAACAAACGGGGGACTACTAAGCAAGTTTGGGGGTTTACAATCTTTTTAATATTTTGGGGGGCTACTAATTGAAAATATGGGTTGAAATAGAATTACTCTACCTACAACGTTTTTTTTTGGAAACCACTATAGATTTTACCTTAGAGCACCTCCAACGGGTAACATTATTTGATATATGCACCGACTTTCTTCTTCACCAGGGTTTAGATTTAAGGATAATGTGGATTTGGGGGCCGATAGCTTGAAGATACAGGCGCTTGTCCACTTATTTCCCTCCCAACACAGCTACTTCGTCCCAACGGCTACTTTCTTTCTTTATAAACAACTTCTTTTCTTTTCTCCTTTCACAACAACCATTCTACCCCAATTTCAATCTTCCTTCTCCTACTAATCTCAATTCAAAATGTTTTCTGACTTCGACGTTGATGTTGCAAGGTGCAGTTTTGAAAGATACGATTTATATGACGTTTCGACTTCGATTGGCGGAACGGTTACTAATGGAAGTTGGACTGCTGCGGAAGACTATGATCTTTGTTATATTTTGTGTGCACTCTCAACCGATCCTATTCGAGGTACCGACCAAAGTGGTGAGACTTTTGGGGCAAAGTTACTAATTGCTTCAATCGCAAGAACATCGATCGTAAAAGAACCGTATCTTCTATCAAAGACCGTCATGGAAAAATTAATCGTCAAACGCAAACATTTGATTCTCAAATGTTCAAGTTAAAGCAAACAAATCTCAGTGAATTTGAAAATGAAACGCATTTGGTAAGATTTATTACATACTCAAACGTTCTTATTTATTAACTGTTGTTTTCTAAATATTATACTGTATATTTTTTTCAGAGAATGGCAACAAACAAGCTGTTTAAACAAATCTACAAACCGGATAATAAACAAGCACCACATTCGTATAAAATCATGCACGTTTATGACATATTGGTTGAGCATGTTAAATGGAAATTACCAATACAGAAAACTGTCCAAGATATTCAATCGAATAGCAGTCGTGGTAAAGCTGCTAGAGTTGGAGAAAGCTCTAGTCCTGGAGAATCGTGCGGAAGCTACCGTTTTGGTTCAGAAGTGGACCTAACCCCTAACCCTGCTGAAGATCAATTTGTTTGGCCATAGGGAGCCAAAGCAGCAAAAAAGAAGCAGGCTGCTGGAGCGGATCAGGCGGAAATTAAAAAACTTCTATTTGAATCTGAAGATAGGTACAACCGTGCAATGGAGACTCGAGCAATTCAACACCAAGAAAAATTGTCAAGAATGGATCAACTTTTCGTTGGGAATCGTCAGAGAGATGAATATGCAATTATGTTCATAGATACGTCACATATGTCAGAAGAACAACGAGAGTATATGGAGCTTAGAAGAAGAGAAATCATGAGACGTAGACGTGAAGAGGGACAGTAACCGTTTCTGTATTTCTAAAAACCATTGTATCTTTGAATTACTAGATGATGCATTTGTATTATGAGTTTTTCTGAATTTCTAATAGCATTGTATCTTTGCATTACTAGTAGTTGAATTATGTTATGAACTTAAGAAAGTAATTGTATTACAAAAACAGTGATATTGCATAACATTGATAAAAGACTACAACAATACATACGTCACTTAAACGTAAAAAAAAATAGAACAACGATAATAAGTAACAACACCATACTTAACGATACCAAAGTTAACAACAACAATAAAGTTTAATACAGTTTCACTGAGTGCCAGAAAAGTTCCAAAGATGATCTATTAAATCGTCTCCGAATTTTCGGTGGAGTTGTACGTTACGGTGCGACATTTGGCTCTCTACATGAAAATCTACTTCTACTGCGCTTCCAATCATATCTTCACGTCAAACATCTGGTGGTGTTGGAGAAACCTCGTACACGTAATCGTCCTCCATGTCTCGTTCGTCCTCTAAAATCATATTATGTAAAATAACACAAGTGTACATTATTCTTGTCATTTTATTCGGTGGCCAGAGCCTACATGGATTACTGATTATAACAAATCTAGATTGAAGAACCCCAAATGCTCTTTTCACGTCCTTTCCTGGCCTTCTTGCATTGCTGCAAACTTTGACTGTTTATTGTTTTGTGGGTTCGGAATTGTCTTCACAATGGTACTCCATTTAGGGTATATACCATTGCCAAGATAATATCCATGATCGTACGTGTTACCTCCCAAACTGAAGGTACACGAAGTAGATCTGCCATTTGCTAAATCATTAAACAATGTAGATCGTTCCACTACGTTAAGATCATGGTTAGAACCTGACATTCCAAAAAAAGCATGTCATATCCATAAGTCATATGATGCTACGACTTCAAGAATAATAGTAGACCTGCGAGACTTATCCTGATAAGCCCCGACAGACACCTTCGGACAATTCTTCCACTCCCAATCATACAGTCTATACTACCCAACATTCCGAACCATCCTCTACTACCATGCATATTCATTAACCTTGCTATGTCAGCCTCATTTGGTCTTCGTAAGTATTGGTCACCGTAAATGTCCACGATAGCTTGACAGAAATGCTCCAAACACTCTAGTACGATGCTTTCCGCCACATGCAAGTTTTCATCTAAAGCGTCTACCGGTCAGGCATACGCAAACATTCTAAGCGCAGCTGTCATTTTTTGAATACCAGTCAATCCCTGAGTACGAGATGCATTGGGTTTGAAGATGAAATATTTATCATGTTGCTCGATACATTGTAGGATTCTAAGAAACAATGGTCGGGGCATTCGAAATCTTCTTCTAAAATCTCCATCCATGTATGTAGGATTTGGAACAAAGTAGTCTTCCATAAGTCTCTCATTGTACCATGAATGTCTACGGTTTTTATACCGACGACCGACAACGGATCCACCGTGTTGTCTACTAGACTGACCAACTGTAGCGCAGCCATATCTATTAGCTCCCTTTCACGACGAAAATGATCTTCCATCATTTCATCAAACTCAACACCACTATCATCAAAAAAAAATTCTTCGGTAGACATTTTTGTTTAAGCTTGTAAATGTATTAGATATGTCTTACCAATCATACCTCCTCCTATTTATAAGAATCTTTCCTTAGCTGTACTCACATGCTTGCTTTTAGAAAAAACAAGCATTTATGACATGTTGGCAGCTAGCATTGATTGCCTTAAACCACTAGCCAAAAAGCAGATTCCTTAGCTGTACTCACATACTTGCTTTCAGAAAAAACAAGCATTTATGACAAGTTGGCAGCTAGCATTGATTGCCTTCAACCACTAGCCAAAAAGCAGATTCCTTAGCTTTACTCACATGCTTGCTTTCAGAAAAAACAAGCATTTATGAAAAGTTGGCAGCTAGCATTGATTGCCTTCAACCACTAGCCAAAAAGTATATTCCTTAACTTTACTCACATGCTTGCTTTCAGAAAAAAAAACACCCTTCTGCAATGTTCTATCACATCTACGTCCAAAGTGTTTTGACATGTAGTTAGATTCTAAAGACTTTGACTCATTTGTTTATTCAAATAATTACGTATGAAGATAGTGTAACGACCCCGAATTTTATATAAATTTAAATTGATTATTAATTTCATTTTTGAATACAAATTGTGAAATAATTGATAATTAATATAAATATTAGTTAAATTATAAATTAATTGAGAATTAATTTGGATATTTGAAAATAAATTATAAAACGGCAGATTGGTTCGAGTTTTTCCAAATGCTAATAAAATACGTGTTTAATTTCGAAAACATTGTCTTTTAAATATAATGTATTAATACAAAAAAATATATATATATATAGAGAAATACAAGAACAAAAAAAATATCTTAAAATTTTGGTTATGTAAACTATAAAATATAAAATAAACACATTAAACAAATTAGTCAAAATTCAAACAACATATTAACTATAGGATGTCATTTCATATTTCAAAGTATAAGGCTAAAGAAAAAAATTAATATAAGTATGTAAGTTTATAAACAAGAGCATGTATATGAAAGTGCTTGCAAAAGAAACAAACAAGGTACAAAATATATTCAGGAATGTACACTTGAACAAGAAATAAAACAAAATAAAATATATTCAAGTATAAGTGAAGATTGCAAAAGAAGATAGGGTGAAACACAAGGTACATATGCATTAAAGGGTTGCATCTCTGAGTACATACAACATTATCAGCCGAAAGGAAAGCAAATATATAAGTTGTACAAACCATTAATGCAAGCCATCACAACAAATTATCATCAGCCACAAAGAAAAGAAATATCTCTGATCAATTGTACAAACACATTTTTATCACCCTGTACAAAAATATTACCCTGTAACTTCATTTTTCAAATGCATCAACCTCATTTCAGTTCATCCATCAAGAGAACTAAGTAGAAAACTAAAGCAATATCATCAAAAATTCAAACAAACATTAACTTTAAAACATCAAAACAATTTATCCAAAGCCTGAGATCAAGAAGAAGCTTCAGCTAACAAGTTCAAAACCAGATTCAACTTGCAACTTTCACAAGCCTGTTTCATCAAAGAAAAGCAAAGCTCTGTTTTTTTTCTGGAAACAACGTGAGTAACATTTTTTTTCAAACCACCCATATTAATTCTTAAAGCTTGTTATATCTGATTAGCATGTGGAGATCTTTGAAGTATGATATGGATTAGGGTGTGCATGTTGATTTTTATGCATATGTATGTGTGGTAATATCTGTATACATGCCAGGGAACAGGCAAAACCATGCTTCTGTTCAACCATAACAGGTTCTAAAACCTGTTTAAAAAAAATTCTAAATCTAATCTCCTAATCCCCTTTAGGCTTTGATGTTCGAATAAAATGTGTTTGAATGATCATAATCGAAATTTTAAAAATATTATTAAGTATTATCAACATACAGAATTACTGGATATAAGAAATGTCAGAGAAAATCAACTCAAGTCAAAAAGTTGAGTATTGAATTACCATACTTTGATTATATTATCAAATTCGAATTCCAAAATGATGAATTTTAAAAATAATTTTGTGATTTTTAATTTGGTAGTTGTGGTGAATTTTTAAGTTGAACGGGTTTCAATATTTTGGCAAATTCCGTCTATCGACGTCGTAATAGATGTCGTGGTTGATGCTGGAGGAAGGTGGAGGTTAGGAGAGCTGTGGAAAAAATAGTGGGTGAATTTATCATCCACCGTGGTGGTGTAGCGGTGACGAACTAGGGTTTTAAACCAGTTTTGGCCATGGTGGTAAAACGAATTGTTGCGTCAACGGGGCGAGTTTGAGGCGATCGCATATGGGGGGATCGAAGTGTAGAGGTGTGAGGCAGCTGCTGCGGGTTAGTTCGGCAGGCGTCTTGTGGTAAATCGTGGCAGCGCGTAGTGGTTTTAGTCGAAGGTGTAGTTCCGGTATTCGATCGAGTTACTCGATTGTGATCGATGAAGATGATGGGTCTTCTGGGTGCTTGGGTTTGTCGACGAGATCATCGTCGACGTGTTGATGATCGTAGCATCGATCGGTGGTGGCCGGAATCCTTGTGCACGTGCACGTGTGCATTTTCGTTGATCTGGGTTGTTTTTGTTGGGTTGGGGAAGAAGGAGGAAGCTCGGGGACGTGCTCGAGAAAACGAGGGCTGGTCTCGAAGTAAAGTGAAACGCGAGTTGCTCGGGAAAATTTGATTTTGGCTCGGGTATCACTTTGTTTTCAGGTTTTACAAACCTGTTTCAGTTTTCTGAAAGAAAAAAAAATTAATTTAAATTTTATAAATCAGGGTTTAAAATGAATCTTAAATCCAAGTGTAAATAAAAGTTCGAGTTGATTTGGAATCTAGTTGAAACAAATAAAGTTTTAAAATTCAAATTGTTTAATAACTTAAAAATGTTAAGTAGTGAAAAAAATTTGAAATCAATGTTCCAAATATATCAAATCATAAGTACAAATGAGTTTTACTTTAAGAAATGATGATTTAGAATTCATAAATTATTAAGTTAATTATAATGGATAATTTAATTATTTAATTTATTAATGATTTGGATTAATGAGGTGATTAATTAAGGGTTAAAATCATTAATGAAGAATTATTAATTAATGATTAAAATTGATTAATCAAGTGATTAATCAATATTTAATACAAAGTATAATGTGATAAATTAATTAAGTAACTAATTTGAGATTAATTAATTTAAGTTAAAGGTTAATTAAATAATGGAAATGATTAAAGATAATTATTTAGTTAAAAGAAATTGATTTATGGTTAGAGTTAACTAAGTAATTAGGGAAAATTAATTATTATGATTAATTAAGGACAATTAATTAAATGGTAATTAATTAAGGATAATTAATTAAATGGTAATTAATTAAGGGTTAATTTATTAATTAAAGATAATTAATTAAATGGTGAATTAAATAATTAAAGGTTAATTATTTAATAATTAAAGGTTGATGAATTATAAGTAAAGGTTAATTAATTTATTATTAAAGGTTAATTAACAAATGATTAAAGGATAATTAATCAGAATGATTTGTAATTAATTAATGTTAATTAACCAGGATTAGTGATTTATTCATAAGTAATAAATTTGATTTAAATTAATTAGAAATTAATTGATCTTACTTATGGATGTTTGGATTCTATTGAATGTGAATGGTTTTATATCCCTGATATATGATGCTTTGTGATACATCCTGATTTGTGTTGTGATTTGTAATTTATTTATCTGGGATGAATGTAATTTATTATCTGTGATATATATGTATCTGTGATCTGTGAATGAACAATAAGCGTTATAGTTAATACCGCTTATCTATTATATTTCTGTATTTGATCTGTGATGATTGAATGATGTTGCACTATTGTGTGTAAAACCCCTGGACCACACTTTTACACAAACAAATATGGATTTCACGAGGAAATTGGTTAAGTCACAGATGATTTAAATTTAATGTTTTTGAAATTGAAATTTTAATTTCAATTGATTTTGGAAATGGATTTAGATTAAATGTTAAAGCTTTTGAAAGGAGTTTTAAAGATATTTTGAATATCTTGAAATTTAAATAATTCAATTTGAATTTGAATTCAAAATAAGGAATTGAATTCCATGTTGAAACTATGGTTTAAAAATGTGATACAAGTTATAAATGTGTTTATATGAATTTAAACCATTTTAAAAAGTATGGTTTTGAGAATTTGAATTTAACCCTAGGGGTTTAACTTGTATAAATGAAATCAGATTTTCCGAAATGAAAACTATTTGTTTCGAATACTAGAAGCTTTCATATAAGGGATGAATTTCCAATTTGTGTCAAAAGAATTTCAAGTTTGAAATGAAAATATATGAATTGAATCTGTTTATTTTTAACAGATTTAAAATGGTAATTTGTTTAAACCATTCGAAATAGAATTGTTTGAAAGCTATAAGTTAAATCTTGATTTAAAGATTTAATGAGTTAATCCAATTAAAATGGAAATCAATTTGGAAAATCTATGAATAAATCTTTGTGAAACTGGGTGAACTTTGTGAAATGAATCTTTTCGTGTAAAAGATTAAAAATGGTAATTTGTTTAAACCATTTAAAGAGAAAGTTTTGGATAATAAGGTGTGACTTAATTGAAATCCAATATCCATATATTTTTAAATATTGCGCTCATTATTCGGTTTAGCCGGGAGAGGACTTTGTGTCATATAACCCATTCCGAATAATGATATGTCGTATATGGATTGCATTTGAAGACCGGTGGTGAAGACCGGGTATTTGCGAGAACGATAGGATAACCTATCAATTGTCTCTGCACCGAGTGGCCCCGGTATAGAGATTCCCTAAGTGGTGGGAAGTCCGATCGGGATTGTGGATACCCGAATTGCAAGGGCTTCTTCGAAAGTGCCTTCGGTTCTGTTCGAACCCGGAACAGACTTGTATGGTTGTATGTCTGACACTACACTTTGAGATATAAAGCTGATTTCTTTCAAATACATTTCTGTTGGTGGCGGAGAATTTATTCTCTTAGCTTAACACCCTTCTTTGAGACGTACGAGCTCAGAGGTTATGTAGTTGAAGGTTATCAGTGATATACTCCCAATTTGGTAGTGTGGCATGCTAAGTGTTGCTGTGTGTTGATGATCATTTGTGATCAAAGTACGGCTTTGTGAAAAAGCATAGCTTTGTGGACGAGACTGCATCAGGACCTCACAAACCGGAAATGGTGGAAATAGGAAAGATGCGGCAAGGTTATGAGGGTCGCTCCCTTTAGGGTATGTCATTTCCTTCTGGAAAAGGGTGGTATCAGGTATGGAGCCCTGATATTTAACCTATGTGGTTGCTCCAATCTCATTTACCTGTGTGATTGTTGCTGTGTGATCGAGGTCTCGGATAAAGGTCCCAAAGAACCGGGGGTGGCATATTCGTGTAGTAGTTACCTAGTGTAAGAGGTAACATGGCCTTGTGTTGGCATATATCCGGTTAGGTTCTCAGGACGTCCCTCCAGAGGCGTACCCATTGACAGTGGGAAGTTCCTTAGCCTGACCATTTGTTGGAAATCCAATTTCCAATACGAACCCTGAACGGTTTTAGTTGTAGAACCTGTCATTTACTTATGGTGCTCACCACTGTTTAGATGGTAGCTATAGTAGGCATAGTTCGAAATGTCTATGCTGGCTAAGATTAATATTATACTTTCGAAAGGTTTTCCTACACTATACATTAGTAATAATATCAAAAGAATTTTGTTTTCGTAGTAAGCATGTTTGACTATCATAAGAAGAAATCTCCTCCAATTCTGCGTTTGCATTGTGTGTGTGGCGGGAGGTCTTATGGTAGTTTCATTTTTCAAAAGCATTGCGGATTTCAATGTTTAAAATCCTGTTGTTGTTTGTTTAAAGATAAACTATTTTTGTTACTCACACCAGTCCCATGACTGACTCGGAGTTTATTGTTCCCATCCTAAACTCTGGGTGTCCATAATTTTCCACATGGGCAGTCTAGAGTTGGGTTTCTTTTCAGATAGTCAGGTTCAGTAGATTATCTGAAGCTAGTTCACTTCATCGGAGTTGATGACTGCACCTGCTTATCTTGGTGCATCGTGTTGGTGTTTCAAGCTTGATGTTGGAGTTATTAGTCTCATTCTCTTTTTCAGATCATTGGAGTTATCAGTTCCGTTGTAGCATTATTATTTGTCTCTGATATTGTTGTATTATATTGATATCATTGTTGTATATCATTCTGGACATTGTATTCGTTGGAGTTGTATATGATATCATTCATTTATTTCTTCCGCTGTGTTGTTATACTTACTGTGTTATAAGCTCCGGCACGAGTCGAATTTCAACGATTGAATCTGCGGCATTCGAGTACGAGTGAAGTACGGGTGTCGATTTTCGAACGCTGGAATTTGAATCGTGACAGATAGTCTTTGCATAACTATATTTAATCCATCCAAATACTTGAACAATAGATGAAACAATAACAAATGACAATTAGCATAAATAAACTACTCGTTATAGTGAAAATACTTTAACAAAAGTGGAAGCAATAGCAAATTACAATTAACGCAAATAAACTACTGGTTACGATCGAACTGCATGTTCTCAAGGGCATCTCTTAGATGTCTTAGTTCTTGTTCCAACTCGTTTGCATTTGCTACGCCCCTTGGACACAAACGGTCGTCTAACCATTTTGCGTAATTGCAACCTTCTAGCCAGAAGGGACACAATTGGATTCTACGACCTGTATTTTCTCCATCTGCCCTGACCATAACCTCAATCACATAACCGCAATGGCAACAAACTGGGTACGAATCGACCACTTGGTCATCAGGAGGTTGAAAATTTGGAACTTGGTCCTCCTCTTTTTGTTGAGGAGGTTGAATATTCACTGGTTCATGTATAGGTTGGACAACGTAGTATTCATGTACAGGTTGAACATCATCTTGAACTCTCAGTTGATCAAGATGTAGGAATTCACGTTCAATGTCTTCGTAGTGTTGCTCTTGATAATTGATATTCCAATCGACATCGGTATGTGGGCTCTTGATAGGAACGTAGCATGCATCAGAGTCAATAGACGATGGCCAGGAAAGCATTGTTATGAGGAGTAGCAGAATGAGGGACTTAATAACTAAGAAAAAGAAGAGATCTTATGTTTATATAGAAGTTTAAGAATAGTGTAGTGGGCTATTGGCCAACAAGCAACGTGGCTACAGTGTTTGTCTTATCTCGGTCATTGAATGCTAGCAAGCAACGTAGCTACAGTGTCTGCAAGCAACGTGGCTATAGTGTCTGCAAGCAACGTGGCTACAATGTCTGTCTTATCTCGGTCATTGAATGTCTGCAAGCAACATGGCCACAGCGTCTGCAAGCAACGTGGCTACAATGTCTGTCTTATCTCGGTCATTGAATGTCTGCAAGCAACATGGCTACAGTGTCAACAAGCAACGTGGCTATAGTGTCCGTCTTATCTCGGTCATTGAATGTCTGCAAGCAATGTGGCTACAGTGTCTGCAAGCAACGTGGCTATAGTGGATGCGCAAAGATGATATTGTTCATACTTGGTATTCCTACCGCCTATAAATGTTTCCATCTGTCTTCCTAAATTTAAACATAAACTGCTCAACTAAAATGTCCACCAGTAGTTGGTCTTCTTCAGAGTTACCCGTGCTTATGAAAGCTTATATTGAAGTCGATCGCAGGCATGAAATTATGGTCCAAACAGATGTGCTTGTAAGCCATGAGATGTTTTGGAACATGGTGACCGCAGCTTACAACAATGATCTTGAATGCCAGACTAGGTGGTCCTATCTAGAAATCAAAAATACATATGGTCTTTTTATGAGAGCTTGTGATCATTATCGCGTCATTATCAAGCAGATTGAAGATGAAAATGTTTTTCAATCTAATTGTTCTACTTTTGATTCGCTTTACCTATTCCAATACGGGACGGAATTCGTCGGCCATGAAGCGTTTGAACTTCGTCATAGTTGGCTCACACGTTTAGGCTGTGAATGAGCATTAATACTGGGCACTTGTACTAGCCTTTTATCCATTTATTATATGCTATTTGATTTTCGTAAACCTGTATTATGTTTAGTAATTCAATATTGGAGAACTTCCTACTTCCTATTTCATATTTCAAAAGCTATAAAGAAACAAATCGACCAGCATAACATAACACAATGGAAAAACATGAATATACACACTAATCTACCAGCGTAACATAGTACAAA
Source organism: Allium fistulosum (assembly GCA_030737815.1). Classification (NCBI taxonomy): domain Eukaryota; kingdom Viridiplantae; phylum Streptophyta; class Magnoliopsida; order Asparagales; family Amaryllidaceae; genus Allium; species Allium fistulosum. The sequence continues at coordinate 931,187,903 of CM060906.1, forward strand.
GACATAGCATAGTACACGAAAACATACTCATACAATGATAATACACAAATACAATGTACAACGCGGACCAGTTTATCATGAACTGAATAAAATCTATGAAACATATCAGTCAATGTGATGTGAACCACTATCACTGTCCGAGGAATCATCGTGGTCTGAAGAGTCATCATGGTCACTTGCATGAGGCTAGATCTACGTCTGAAGCTGCTGAATCTGAGCATGTAACGCATGTATCTGAGTCTGCTACTGCTGGTAATAAGTCTGATAAGTCTGATGCATCATCTGGGTGTACTGAAGCGTCATTCTCTTAAACGCAGCAATCACTCATCTACCGTAATCCATGTACTAAGAAAACTGAAATGTATAGAAGAAAATTATACATTTATGGAGATTATTTTAAATAGCAATTAATATGAAGGTTAAAAGTCATACGGGCCTGATGAGGCTGATACAAGTCGGTAGATGGTACACCCACTATATCTTCATCTGTAGGAAAATGTATGGGATACTCCACAATCTGACCCTGCATATCGTAGGCTCTAAATGAATGAGGAGGAGGTTCGAACGCGGGAGGCTGCGTGTACTGAGATGACGTTGGCTCAAAGGCACCAGGCGGTACAGGGACTCTACCGGAAGAGGAACGTGGACCAATGTGATCGGAGTTCAAACCCCGTATGTAATCAGGTAGCGCGTAAGCACGCAGAGCTACCCTAGCCCAATATGAATCAAAATGGCCCTGTACAGTAAATGCCTCACCATCCACCCATCCCGCGGCCCTCATAGCAGCAATATAACCTTGGCCAATCCTAATATCTCCATACATATCGTCCCATGGAAGCGGATCCGAGGGAATGCGAACTATACCATATAACTGCAGCCAACAACGCTCCACCAAATACCATATAAATGGACACATGGGAACCTGAAAGCAAACCCTCTGCCTCGACAAAGCATACTGAAAAGTGAGTGGATGTTCACCATTAGGCTCCATAAAATGAATATACTGCTCCCATGGACGAAATATAATGTTACCCCACTGCCTCAAATCCATCTACTGCCTACTCTCCATCTGCTCATTGTGCACCCCCTATAAAACACGATGCAAATGCATATCTGGACCCCAACGTCATAACTGAGGGAAGTAAATATATGGGGTAGCGTGCGCCTTTGCAATAAGTCGTGGGTGCATGTTGGCTGTATACTCGTAATACCAGAAAGGTAGAATGTACCAAAAGCCGTACATCTGGCGAGACCCCTGTAGCGCATATGTATCCAACGCTACATGCAAATAACCAAGAATGGCTGTGTCGTAATCATAAACCTGTAGACCATCCACATCGTCTAATCTAGCCAAATAACCAAGTCTAATAGTACCCTTATTATTACTTAAAAAGGTAGACCCAAAAAGATATAATAAGAAGGTACGTATAACTGGAGTGTGCATCTCCTCCGAGGTCCTATAATCTATAATATAGTGTTGTAGATAAGGAAGGGTAACAGCACCTCCTTTGACCTCCTCAGGAGCCCAAGCCGGTAAATAAACAGAAAATGACTCAGACTCCTCAAACGAAGAATCAAATGGAACAGGAATGCGGTCCGGTCGACCAACCTCAATGCCGGTGAGCATATAAAAATCTAACGGTGTCAATCCTAACTCAAAATCAGGAAAATGGAAGGTATGAGTAGTAGGCCACCATCTCTCAATCAGAGACTCTACAATGCTGCGGTCTACATGGGCAAATCTAGGTAAAGATAGAAAGTCACCGAAAGGTGATGCAAGAAGTTTAGCCAAAATAGGCTCAGGTAACTCATCATAATACTCAAACATACACCTATACCAACTACCACGCATGGCTATATGATGAACCTAAATATAATATTTAATATGTTAACCTAAATAAACAAATAACATTTATATACTGGTGATGTGTTGTGCATCAAATAATAAAGATTTAAAAGTATACATGTGGCGTCGCTATAGCTAAACCAAGACAATGCGAAATAGTGGCTGGCAAGTCGTGCAAAGATCGTAAACCGTCTGCAATCACCGTAGCATCCGGAGGAGTATATGCTGGTTCGATATCTGCATCGGTCGCATAATGAACTGTCCATCTACCAACTCTAACCGGTCTGAGCGGCATATCGACGCAATATTAAATAAAAAACCTAAAAACTAAAAAACTTTAAACTTATAAATTTTAAACTAAACGTGAAATGGAGGGGAGGTTTAGCGCCCGATATAGGGCGCTGGCCCCAGGTGCTTGTTGAACAAGTGCCTCAGGTTCAGGCGCTTGTTGAACAAGCGCCTACCTTTAAATCGGTTGGGAAAATCACCAACTTCGATTTTTATAGTATACATTTTGTATACTTTCACGGCAAAACTGTTGGAGATGCTCTTATATCATTAAAAAGGATGTTACTATCTACATATATCTAAACTATCACTAACGTCACTTAAACATGTATTAAATTTAATTCGGATATAACACTACAAACACCCACTTTAGTTGGTTATGCAAAACTTAACGAAGAATTAGTCATTCGATTTTGCATAACTGAACGATGCAAAAATAAAAAAGACCAAAACAGGTACCTTGGTTCCATAAGTTCATTTCTCCATTTCAAAAAAATTAAAATTTATGTTTATTCATATCAACTAAATCCTCAAATTGGCAGTATTACACCCAAATATCTGAATAATAAGAGTAGCGGCTATCTTCCCAAGTAAGTCTCAAATAACCAATTATGTGTATAAGGAGAGATTACACCACTTAGACGTATAAAATTGAGAAACCCGACTTGTATCGAAAGGATAAGTTGGCATGCCGAAGGACAAAACCCATCGATATGTCCAAGGCTCGAAGCTTAACCTTAATAAAACAAGAACCAACGGACGAAGCGAGCGTCAAGAAAGCAAATGTCTTAGATGTGAATGGGACATTTGCGCCGGAAACAAATCACCAATCCATGCCTCCTAAGTAGCATCGTTAGATGTTCGGAACAAATGTAGCACCCCCTAATTTTAAATAACATTATTCAGGATATTTAATTAGATAAATTAAATAGAATAATGCAAATGTTAAGTGATAAGGAGATTGAGATTTGAATAAATTAAAGTGGTCGTGATTATTAATTTAATTGGGCTAAAGAATGGTTTATAGACTAATTAAATTATGAAAGAGTATATTGGGATTTAACTACACCTAACCTTACCTTTATATATATGTTTACCATTAATCCATTCACACTCATATTCATTTTCTCACAAAAGAAAAACATAAGAAAAAGAAGAGAAAGGCTAGCCATTAAAAAGAAAAGAAGAAGAGGAAATTCAAAGAAAAAGAAGAGAAAGTAAAAAGGGAAATCAAACTCATCTCAATCCACTTTCCTTATCAAAGATTAAGGTGAATGATAATTTCCATCTCTATTTGTTAAATATATGTTTCAGATTTAAGTTTAAATTCGTATATATGATGTTTGATGATGATATGCTCGAATTATTATTTGTTTAAATTTAAACAAGATTGTTTAAATAATGGATCATACGGTTTTAGATCAAAACCGTGTGATATTGATGTTTAAATACCATGGAAAATTATATGTTATGCAAAACATGATTTTAGAGTTGAATTTTAAGTTTGATAATTTTGCAAGCTTTGGAAAGATTATTATGAATTTTTGAATGAAAATATAGCATGTTGGATTTAATAATTTATTTCAGAAAATATATTAAGAATTTGGATTTGAAATTTTTGATATGTTATATAACATGATCAAAGTAAATTTCTGTGAATTTTGTGGATTTTTCTTAAGGGATTTAATATACAAAATAAATTATTTTGAGAAGAGGATCAAAATGATTTACGTGTAAATAAAGAGGAAGGTTTTATTTGAAAAAGTTTAAGTTTGATACTTATCCAAAATAAAAAGGCGGTTAGTTTTGAAAAGCATAGGAAAAGTTAAGGCAACCAATAAGAAATTTACATGTAGGCAGGTTAGTTTATACAAGTTGCTTAATTTAGTATTTAACCTAGAAAAACATGTTTCGCCTCTATTCAGAGTACCTTTCGCCCCTTTGCTTTCATCTTCGACTATGTTGAAACCCCATTAATTTAAACTCAATACACATGGTATCATCTAGGTGATACATAGTGGATTGGAGAACGGCGAAAGGTATAGTGTCGAAAACTTAGCTTCCGATGGAGTCGTTACCTCAGTTTGTTTTAAAAAGATAAGCATATGCCTTTGTTTTACTAAGCTTTCGACTTAGTCGATACATATGTTTTTGAAAGAAGTTTATAATGGCTTACGAAGGGGTTGCCATGTTTATTTTAAAAGAAAAAGGGGTTTTGTGGAGTTCCTTTAATTATAAATCCATGCTTTCGAAAGAAGGGGTTCCGACCCAGTCGAAGCCCTGCCGCCGATTCTTTTGCCTTTCGAGTGCATTGAAGTCTTCAATACGGTCAAAAGGTATTGTTTGTTTTAAAACTATATTAAACCACTTTCTAAGTGCTCTCGAAAGGGTTATGGGTTTTGAAGGCAATGGTTTCAAAAAGGGTTTCGAAGATATCCTTCAATATTTTAAAGGTAAGCTTTCGACTCTGTCGAAAGAGATGGTTTCGACGTCATCATAAATTTCCCAATATTTTTATATGGTAAATAATGGTTTCGAAAGAGATACTTTCGTTTATATATTTACTTGGACCCAAATGATATTTTAAAAAGTAAACCCAATGATGTCGAAAGGGGGACTTTCAATGCTTTAGGAGGAGATACTTCCAATGGTTTCGAAGCTATGCTTCTAATAATTAATAAGTAACTCTTTATTATATTCGAAAGGTTTTAAAAGAAAGATTTTAAAGTGTTTTAAAGGCAGAAGCCAAATGTTTTGAAAAGAGATATATGCTTTCGAAGGAGGCTATCCAGTGAGGTCAAAAGCAAGGTTTCGAAGGTTTCGAAAGTATAGTTTTCAAAATAAATAACCCAATCTCATTTAAAAGCAAAACCATGGCATATTAATAAGCAAAGTATTTTGAAATGGAATTTATGAAGAAGTTTTAAAGGGGTTAAAAGAATTAACCAAGTTATATTGTTTGCTTCTTCTTATATGTATATATTCGCTTTATAATGAATCCAAAAACTGTACTTTGGAAAAGGTAGAATAACCAGTTATGTTGACCTAGTAGTGAATAAATAAAAGATATTGGCAGGGGCCAATAGGTTAACAGTAAGCCAATGAAAACTATATAAGGAAAATGATATTGGCAAGGGCCAATAGGTTCATAGTTAGCCCATGAAAATTATGTAAAATTGAAGATGTCAGTTAGACAGGTTTATAGTTAGCCCATGAAAACTATATCCGGATAAGAAAATGAAATATTGACAGATAGTCAATAGGTTCCTAGTTAGCCCATGAAAACTAGGGTAAAAGAATGATATTGACTGTTAATCAATAGGTTTCTAGTCAGCCCATGAAAACTATGGTAAAAGTGTTATTGGAGTTACCAATAGGTTCATAGTAATCCCATGAAAACTATATAATTGGACAGGGAGTCCTTAATAATCGGTTATTAGATAGCCTATGAAAACTATTAGCTTAATAGTAATTCTAGAAACTATAATTATGACGATAATCAAAAATGAATTAGGGATGGGTAATCCAGAATTGATTCAATTGTTTTGCATATCATCACATAATAATATTTTGAATTGAATTAACCATTGTGGATGCAAGGGCATAGAAAATGGTTCATAAATGTTTTAAGATACTAGTGAGGGGAAACCCGTTCCACTAAGCGGCGTTATCTCACTAGATATCTAAATGATTTGAGATGGTATATTATTATTCATACCAGACTTTATGTCTGACTCGATGTTTATGTTTTTCCCTTAAACTCTCGATACTCAATTGATTTTGAGTAGTTTGAGATTTGAGGTTTTTAGGTACCTCTTAAGACGAAAAAGCTTCCAGAGTCATGGAAAAGGCATGTAGTTATTTAAGTTCTTTCTCATGTGATTCCGCCTTGTTGTTTTGTTAAGGCAAAGTTGTTTATTGCCTATTATACACTCTAATCACCATGGGGGCATCTTCATATGTCGCTCTTGGGGTATATTGTAATAATTATATATTTCTGAACGTGGTTAACGTTGTGGGATTATGTAAAGAATATTGAAATGGTTTTGGAATGGAATGTGAAAGTTGTTTTGAAATTTTAAGCTTTTTCCGTATCCATGTTTTACTGGTATATCAATTTATCTAACATTACCGTATTTAGTGGCCGAGGATTAATAACTATGGATGACTGCAACATCCGTAGCCGTTAGTTTTGGGCCTCCAAGTGGGGGATGTTACAAGTTGGTATCAGTGCATAGGTTTATGAAAATTTAAGTAATTAAAACCTAAAAGATTTTCAAAACATAATCAAATGAATCAAAAACTTGATCGGGGTTTGGGTTAACGCGATTATAACGTACTTGTATTTGATATATATAGGTATATATATTAGTACGTAATTCCCCTTTTCTCTTAGTCCGTTCTTCTGTATCTTAATAAGGCTCGTATACAAATTTACGAGAAAGAAAATATGGAAGCAGGAAACGGAAGAGGAAATCTAGGTGAAGGAAGCACCATAACTGATGGAAATGCTCGACCTAACACCCGAAGGAACCAAAGTCGACAAGCTAACGCTAATCAAAATGCAAAAGCCAATATGAGCACTGGGAATCCGCCAGTAGATGCGGGGATGATGTATCGGTTCCTTGCTAATTTGATGCAAGCAGGAGCTGCTGGAGTGGCTGGAAATACTGGAGGAGCAAATCCTCTGATTTTCGTTGTGAATAAATATGTCAAGCTAAACCGAGACTACACCAGTTTGGGTGGAAAGTCGTTTATGGGAACGGAAGATGCTATAGAAGTGGAGAATTGGCTGTTACACTATGAAAGGATTTTCTCTGATTTGGGTTTAGAAGATGCGCAGAAGAGAAAGTTGGCCTCTAGACAATTGCAAAGGTCAGCACTTCACTGGTGGAATGGTGTGACTACCGGAGTTCCAGAAGAAGAGTTGACTTGGGCTGATTTTCAAAGGAGATTCGAATAGAGGTTTATTTCTGAAGTTGCCAAGTCAGCAATGATGAGAAAATTTATTGATTTAGTTCAGGGAGACATGTTAGTTATCGAGTATGCAAATACATTTGATGAGCTATCTCGATATGGATATGCTATTATAAACACTGACATCAGAAGGAATGAAAGGTTCATTCAAGGACGGAGGTCCGAGCTTACTAGGGCAACCCTGACTCATATCCGTGATCCCTGTAATGTGGTGGTGGAGATGGCCATTCGCCATGAAGAGATGCTTGTTATTTGTGCCAGAGAGAAGCCAATTGAATCCCAGGGTTCTCAGGGAAAGAAGAGAAAGTTCTTCAAAAAGAAAGGAGCCTAGAAGGGAGATTCAGCCAAGAAGTCAAAAGTTGATTTAGTCTGCTACAAATGTGACAAGAAGGGTCATTTTGCAAACAAGGACCGGTAAGGCAAAGGGCAGAAGAAGGCTGCGGATAAGAAGCATATTAAGTGCTACACCTGCGATCAAGTTGGGCATTACAAGAACCAATGTCCAGAGCTAGTTAGGGTAGAAAAAGGAAAGGTTTCTGCTATTGGACCACCGTCTTCTTCTAAATCAATTACAGCAGATAAGGGAAAGACTGTGATGGAAGGTACATTTTTAATTCAAAGTAGTTAGGATACTCTTTGATACTGGTGCATCACATTCATTTATATCCCAAAATTTGGTTAATACATTATACTTAGAACCACTTACCCTGTTTCTTCCTTAAGGGTTACGAATCCGATAGGAGGGTATGCAACTCTAGAAATGAGATGTGACCAGTTAGAACTTGATTTATTAGGTCATATGTTTGCATGCAGTTTGTATGTTTATGATTTCGTAAATTTTGGGATCATTTTGGGTATGGATTGGTTGGGTAGATATGAGGCTAGGATATTTTGCCAAGATAGGGAAATATCAGTAAGGTACCCAGATAGTCATAACCGGATCATTTTCTCAGTAGAGAATTCCGACCGAAGTGTTTGTGCTGTGTTAAGTACCTTGGAAGCAGCAGAGGAGCTAAGTCAAGTTAAAGTTGTAGAAGAGTTTGCAGATATATTTGAGTCGATTACAGGACTACCACCGAAACGAGCTATTGAGTTTCGGATAGATCTTGTACTAGGAGCTGAACCTGTCAGTAGAACAACTAGCAGAATGACACCAACCGAGATGAAAGAATTGAAGGTGCGGCTAGTGGATCTAGAAGGATGAAATTTTATTAGACCAAGTAGTTCGCCTTGGGGAGCGGCCACGATTTTCGTGAAGAAGTCAGATGGGTCATTGCGGATGTGCATCGACTACCATAGGCTGAACGAAAGGACGATCAAGAATAGATATCCTTTGTTGCGAATTGACGATTTGTTTGATCGGTTGAGTGGAGCTAGAGTGTTTTCCCAATTAGATTTGGCGACCGGTTTTCATCAGTTGAGAGTGGCAGATGACAGTATTCCTTTGACAGCGTTTCGAACTAGATATGGTTCGTTTGAATGGTTAGAGATGCCATTCGAGTTGACGGATGCACCTGCTTTCTTCGTGGACTTGATGAACCAGGTTTTCCAAGAACATTTGGATAGGTTCGTGTTAGTATTTATAGATGACATTTTGGTGTACTTGAAAGATGAGAGAGAGCATGAGGATCATCTGAGAGTAGTGCTTGAGACACTAAGGTAGCATCAGCTAAAGGCGAAGCTTTCTAAATGTCATTTTTGGAGAAAGGAGGTCAAGTTTCATGGTCATGTAGTTTCGAAGGAAGGTTTAGCAGTAGATCCAGTTAAGATTGAAGCTGTCAATAATTGGAAGAGGCTAGAGACGGTAACCGAGATCAGAAGTTTCCTCGGACTTGCTGGCTATTACCGGATATTTGTCAAAGATTTTTCACAGATAGCAGCACCTTTGACTAAGTTGACCAGGAAGGATGTGGTTCCTTAAGTTAAAATATTTGTTGACCAACGCGCCAGTGTTAGTTGTTCTGGATGGAAACCAAGGGTTGGTGGTGTACACTGATGCACGTGGAACAGGATTGGGAGCTGTATTTACTACAACGGAATCACCATATTACAACGGTGGAAAACCGTTATAAAATACCTATTACAACAGTGGAGCTACCGTCGTATTATGAGAAGTTGTAATAGACTAAAAGATTTTCACAACGGTGTTCTACAATTGCAAAAAACCATTGTCATAAATTCTATTACAACCGCTTTTCACAGTTGCAATTAACCTTTTTCCAACTGGTAATAAATGTTGTGGAAACGTAACCTTTCGTAATAATAATTACATGCACCAATCACCAATTTACCAAAGCTAACCAAAATACATCTGAAATTTACTAAACCATATTCATTCATAAAAATTTATAATCATAGAACTCCAACAAAGTACAATACATACCCAACAAAACAATTTAAAGTAATCGTTCACATCACCAACTAAAATAGTATCACAACAATATTCCCACATAACCATTCCAAAGTACAACGATAGAAAACAAAATACATAAGAAAGATAAAATTTTGTATCACAAAACAACGCATACCCTAAGGAAGTACACTAGTTGAAGGCAACGGAGTCTTATGCCAAACCACGATTGATCCATCAGCTTCTCCAAAAGTCGACATCTCTGAATTCGGCTTTCACATGAAAGCTTCCAGATCCATCGCCACATCAACCCAAACTTTACGACCATCTGGTCCTAGTTTTTAAAGTGCACCAAATAAGTAGAATCAATGGATACAACCATTCCTTCTACAATAACCTGCTTTTGCCAACTCAACAGTTTACATTTTCTAGCCTCATTTTCAGCTTTCCTTGCATCCCATTTAGGCTGTTCTTGAACTATCAAATTATTGCTCTCATGATGTGACTGCACAAAAATAATTTAGGAACACATTAGACTATTGTTGCAGGAAGTTTTATGTAAAATGTGTAGATGCAAGTGGCTATATATACATATACTTATGTGATATTTTGAAAGGAGAATCCTTAAACTTCAAAATCCTCCCTCTCAATAACCAACTATATATTACAAGCCTAATGCATAACCCATTTTCAAACCAGGAAAAGGAAAAGCAATGTAATGTTATCGTTATATTCAGACCGAGCAAAGGAAACAAGCACTGTACTGGTAGAAACGGTACCTGAGCCGTATTGATCGATATAATTATTATCTATACATCATTGTTAGGTCCTAAGAAAATAAAAGTAAATTCCAAACTGAGGTGTATTGATTTATACAATTATTATCTATACATCATTGTTAGGTCCTAAGAAAATAAAAGTAAATTCCAAGCTGAAAAATTAAACAAAAGGGAATTTTCACTCAAAGGACAACACTTTTGAATTTGAATAAAATCAATATATTCACAATGACACACAGTTACTTCAGCATAGAATAAAATCAATCTGTTCACATATTAATTTGAATGAGTACCCAAATACATTGAACTGCAAACACCAAGTATAAAAGCAGAACTAAGATACTAAGGCTAAAAATAAGTTCTTTTAGATAATACTGATATTTTCATCTTTGAAAAGCATATACATGTAGGTCATTCTTAAAGCTTATAGTAACTATAGTCCTGTACTTAGTCAGACCAAATTGTCTTGGTTTTTTTTCATTTTTTAGCCATCATGCAAATTGTTGTTTGAAAAACGCAATCTTTCCAAATGTGCATATGTAATACAAAAAGCAACCCCATTGAAAGCATATTAAATAGGGTATCTTAAGTTACCTGTTAAGTGTTGTTACATATGCGGCCTTTGTAGCAAATTTCAGTGAACAAATTGTAAAAGGGCAGCTGAGCCTGTTAAACATTAGAAACAACACTGTGCTAATTGAATGTTAAACTGCTAGTCCATATATCATTATAAGACGAGGTACTAAAAACAATCATGGAACATCATTAAGCTGCTAGCAGCATCTGATGATGAGCTACCTAAATTAACAAAACAACATACATATAATATTATCATTTTAGAGAGTGATAGATCGACTTCTACCTTGTCAACATGATTTCATTGTCGTTATTTCATCACCGTTGTTTCACCGCCGTGGCAGATCGACTTTTACCTTGTATTGAGAGGCAGCGTTACCTTTTCTACTATAATTTCTTCGCCTTCGCTTCAAATCAGAGAGAGGACGCTGTGGTGGTTTTAGACAATTAGGGATGTATGGAGACCAAATGACTACTGGAAGTAGTCTTTTATGAAGTGGTGGTATGAGGAGCAATGATTTAGGGCTTTGTGAAGTAGGAAATGAGAATGGATTTAGCGAAGGGGATTTAGGGTTAGGCTTTATATTTTGGGGATAGAGCGAATAAACTAACACGAGTATTTATTTTTGTGAATGACCGCCAGTTGAAAATTAAAGAGGGAAGGCGACCGCCTCTCGAAAATTAAAGAGGGAAAGTCAAAAGATGGATTTTATTTCAGACATATATATTTTTAAAAATATAATATTTTATTCTTATTTTTAAATGACTAAAAATAGCATTTTATTTTAAATGTCATCTCTTGATGCAATCAAATGTGGTTGTTTTTGTAAAAATTAAACGAGGAAAAGTATAGTTAAAATTTTGCAACAAGGAGTAAACTTGTAACGACCCGTAAATCATCACTTAAGAAAAATTTCAAAATATTCAAAAGCAAGATTTTTAAACATAAATGATGATGTTTTAAATAATAAATGATATTGATAATCTTATTTTGAATAAATATATATAAAATAAAAAATATACATTTTGGTAAATATCGATAAAATGGTCAGAGACCGTTTTATCGATAAACAACTCTAAAATCATAAAACATCGCGCAAGAGGTGGGTCGTCATAGAACTATTAAGGAGAACTACATAAATATAGGGTCGTCACAGAACTATCAAGGGGAACTATATAAATATAGGACGTTAGCCGTTCATATCAAAATATTATATGAATTACTTGAAATTTTTATTAAAATATTAAATATTACTTCTTAATTTTTAAGTATAACTTATTGATTATTACTTCTTAATTATTAGCTATCACTTATTACTTCTTAATTACTAATTATTGTACATTAATTCTTATTTATTTATTATTTAATAATAATAATTATTTATTAATTATTATATTAATTATTAATTATTGAATAGTAATTATTAATAGTAATTATTAATATAATTATTAATGTAATTATTTTATATTTCAAATTGATTAATAATAATAATTATTAGTAATTATTATTTATTTTTAATTATTTAATTATCAATTATTAAGTATTATTATTTAATTATAATTATTAACTAATCATTACAACTGGTAAACGAAAATGGTTGTAATAGGCATTTATTACAAATGTCAAAAATGAAGAGTTGTAAAATTTATGCATCCATTACAACTGGTAGAAAAGAAAAGTTGTAATAAGCATCTATTACAACTGGCAAAATAAAAGAGTTATTGAAAATGAGTTTATTACAACCGTCTGAAGAAAAACGTTGTAAAAAACCTTTGTTACAACTGGCATTTTGTGACCGTTGTAAAATTACAGCTGTAATAGGGTCCTTTTGCTGTAGTGATTAATGTAGAATGGTAAAGTTATTGCCTATGCTTCTCGACAACTTAGACCGCACGAAGTAAGATATCCTACTCATGATTTGGAGTTGGCTGCGGTGATATTCGCATTGAAGATTTGGAGACATTATCTCTTAGGGGGGAGATTTAAATTATACACTGATCATAAGTCCTTGAGGTATTTATTCTCTCGGAAAGAGTTGAATATGCGATAGTAGAGGTGGCTGGAGTTTTTGGCTGATTATGATTTTGGTATATAATATACTCCTGGGAAAGGAAATAAGGTAGCTGACGCCCTTAGCAAGAAACATCAGAATGTGGTGTTAGCTATGTTGGCAGAATGGAAGGATTTAGAAGTTTTGGCTATGTGTAGTATAAAGTCGAGATCGACTGTTGATTCTAGTCAGAGTACTGCTATGTTAGCCTGTTTAGAGGTTTGACCAGTGCTGATTGAGAAGATAGCTTCTAAACAGAAAGAGGATCCAGAAATAGCCGTGAAAATTAGAAGATTCGAGGTGGGATCCGAGATCGATGATCTTAAAGATTTTGGCATTGACCAGAGAGGATCATTGAGGAAGAGGGGACAATTATTGTTCCGAATGTAGAGAACTTAAGAAGCAAAGTTCTAGATGAGTGTCATCGATTCAAATTTACGATTCATCCTGGGGGAACCAAGATGTATCAGGATATGAAGAGAAGCTTCTATTGGGAAGGCATGAAGAGGGACGTTGGCTCGTTGGTTAGACAATGTGCTAACTGTCAATAAGTGAAAGCCGAACACCAGAAGCTGAGCGGGTTGCTTCAGCCTTTAGAGATTCCTATTTGGAAGTGGGATTCTATATCCATGGATTTTATAGATGGGTTGCCAAGCTCGAACAAGGGAAATGAAAGCATATGGGTCATAGTGGACAGATTGACCAAGAGTGCCCATTTCATTCCAGTCAAGTCAATCAAAACAACACCTGTTTTGGCGAAGTTGTTCGTGAAGAACATAGTTAGACTTCATGGAATTCCTAGTGGCATAGTCAGCGATAGAGATGCGTTATTCACTAGTGAGTTTTGGAGAAGTCTACAGAGAGTATTAAGTACCAAGCTCAAGATGAGTACGGTATATCACCCATAGACTGATGGGCAGACTGAGAGAGTCAATAAGGTACTCGAAGATTTGTTGAGAGCTTGTGTACTAGACTTTGGTGGATCTTGAGAAGATCACCTGCATTTGATTGAGTTTTCCTATAATTGTTTTCAGACTAGTTTAGGAATGACGCCTTTTGAAGCTTTGTATGGAAGGCCATGCAAATCACCGCATGTTGGTTAGAGACTGGAGACAGATTAGGTCTAGATATGGTTAGAGAGGCATCATAGAAGATTGAGTTTATCCAAGATCGGATGAAGAAAGCTCAGTTCAGACAGAAGAGTTATGCAAATAAGAGGCGTAAATACCTAGAGTTCTCAGTTGGAGACAGGGTTTTTATTAAGGTGTCACCGATAAAGGGAGTGATATGATTCAAAAAGTCAGGGAAGCTGGCATCGAAATATGTTGGTCCATTCCAGATTATAGAAAGGATTGGAAAGCTCGCATACAGAGTACAATTGCCAAGCAATATGGTAGGTGTCCATAATGTATTTCATGTGTCTCATCTTCGCAAGTATGTGCATGATCCAGAGACTACTATTCCTCCAACTGGGTTGGATGAGTTGGTAGTAGAGCCTAATTTGACAATTGTTAGACAACCGGTTCAGGTTGTGGCGAGAGATGAGAAATGATTGAGGTCCAAGACAGTTAAGTTGGTGAAAGTTCAGTGGAGCGACAACTAGAAGGACTGTACTTAGGAGACGAAAGACAGGATTTGAGATACTTATCCTGATCTGTTTTAAGTGGTATGTCTATATTAGATTTATATAGATAATCGCTAGTCAGATAGACTAGTATAGTTGTTAGAAGTAGTTACAGATGATTGTTATGATTAATATTTAGTCCTTATTGAATTTCGAGGACGAAATTCTTTAAGGAGGGGAGCCTGTAACACTCCTAATTTTAAATAATATTATTCAGATAATTTAATTAGATAAATTAAATAGAATAATTTAAATATTAAGTAATAAGTAGATTTAGATTTGAATAAATTAAAGTGGCCGTGCTTATTAATTTAACTAGACTAAAGAATGGTTAGTAGACTAATCAAATTATGAAAGGGTATAATGGGATTTAACTACACCTAACCTTACCTTTATATATATATATATGTCTACCCTTAAGCCATTCACACTCATATTCATTTTCTCACAAAAGAAAAATGTAAGAAAAAGAAGAGAAAGTCCGGCCATTAAAAAGAAAAGAAGAAGAGGAAATTCAAAGAAAAAGAAGAGAAAGTAAAAAGGGAAATCAAACTCATCTCAATCCACTTTCCTTATCAAAAATTAAGGCGAATGATAATTTCCATCTCTATTTATTAAATATATGTTTTAGATTTAAGTTTAAATTCGTGTATATGATGTTTGATGATGATATGCTAGGATTATTGTTTGTTTAAATTTAAACAAGATTGTTTAAATAATGGTTCATACGGTTTTAGATCAAAACTGTGTGATACTGATGTTTAAATGCCATGGAAAAATTATATGTTATGCAAAACATGATTTTAGAGTTGGGTTTTAAGTTTGATAATTTTCCAAGCTTTGGAAATGTTATTATAAATTTTTGAATGAAAATATAACACGTTGGGTTTAATAATTTATTTCAGAAAATATATTGAGAATTTGGATTTAAAATTTTGATACGTTAGATAACACAATCAAAGTAAATTTCTGTGAATTTTGGGGATTTTTCTTAAGGGATTTAATATACAAAATAAATTATTTTGAGAAGAGGATCAAAATGATTTACGTGTAAATAAAGAGGAAGGTTTTATTTGCAAAGTTTAAGTTTGATACTTATCCAAAATAAAAAGGCGGTTAGTTTTAAAAAGCATGGGAAAAGTTAAGGCAACCAATAAGAAATTTACATGTAGGCAGGTTAGTTTATATAAGTTGCTTAATTTAGTATTTAACCCAGAAAAACAGGTTTCGCCTCTATTTAGAGTACCTTTCGCCCCTTTCCTTTCGTCTCCGACTATTACGAAAACCCATTAAGTTAAATTCAATACACATGGTATCATCTAGATGATACGTAGTGGATTGGAGAAAGGCGAAAGGTATAGTGTTGAAAGCATAGCTTCTGGTGGGGTCGTTACCTCAGTTTTTTTAAAAGATAAGCGCCTACCTTTGTTTTACTAAGCTTTCGACTTATTCGATATGTATGTTTTTGAAAGAAGTTTTTAATGGCTTACGAAGGGGTTGCCATGTTTATTTTAAAAGAAAACAGGGTTTCGAAGGAGTTCCTTTAATTATAAATCAATGCTTTCGAAAGAAGGGGTTCCGACCTAGTCGAAGCCCTTCCGTCGATTCTTTTGCCTTTCGAGTGTATTGAAGTCATCAATACCATCGAAAGGTATTATTTGTTTTAAAGCTATACTATGCCACTTTCTAAATGCTTTCAAAAGGATTATGGATTTCGAACGGGGTTTCGAAGCTATCCTTCAATATTATAAAGGTAAGCTTTCGTCTCTGTCGAAAGAGATGGTTTCGACGCCATCATAAATTTTCCAATATTTTTATATGGTAAATAAAGGTTTTGAAAGAGATACTTCTGTTTATATATTTACTTGGACCCAAATGATATTTTGAATAGTAAACACAGTGATGTCAAAATGGGGACTTTCAATGCTTTAGGTAGAGATACTTCCAATGGTTTCGAAGCTATGCTTCTAATAATTAATAAGTAACTCTTTATTATATTCGAAAGGTTTCGAAAGAAAGATTTTAAAGTGTTTTAAAGGCAGAAGCCAAATGTTTTGAAAAGAGATATATGCTTTCGAAGGAGGCTATCCACTGAGGTCAAAAGCAAGGTTTTGAAGGTTTCAAAAGTATAGTTTTCAAAATAAATAACCCAATCTCATTTAAAAGCAAAACCATGGCATAATAATAAGCAAAGTATTTTGAAATGGAATTTATGAAGAAGTTTTAAAGGGGTTAAAAGAATTAACCAAGTTTTATTGTTTGCTTCTTCTTATATGTATATATTCGCTTTATAATGAATTCAAAAACTGTACTTGGAAAAAGGTAGAATAACCAGTTAGGTTGACCTAGTAGTGAATAAATAAAAGATATTGGCAGGGGCCAATAGTTTAACAGTAAGCCCATGAAAACTGTGTAAGGAAAATGATATTGGCAAGGGCCAGTAGGTTCATAGTTAGCCCATGAAAACTATGTAAAATTGAAGATTTCAGTTAGACAGGTTTATAGTAAGCCCATGAAAACTATATCCGAATAAGAAAATGAAATATTGACAGATAGTCAATACGTTCCTAGTTAGCCCATGAAAACTAGGGTAAAAGAAATATATTGACTGTTAGTCAATAGGTTCCTAGTCAGCCCATGAAAACTAGGATAAAAGAAATGATATTGGAGTTACCAATAGGTTCATAGTAATTCCATGAAAACTATATAATTAGACAGGGAGTCCTTAAAAGTTTAACTAGTTATTAGTTAGCCCATGAAAACTATTAAGTTAATAGTAATCCTAGAAACTATAATTATGACAGATAATCAAAAATGAATTGGGGATGGGTAATCCAGAATTGATTCAATTGTTTTTCATATCATCACATAATAATGTTTTGAATTGAATTAACCATTGTGGATGCAGTGGCATAGAAAATGGTTCATAAAGGAAGATACCAGTGAGGGGAAACCCGTTTCGCTAAGCGGCATGGTCTCACTAGGTATCTAAATGATTTGAGATGGTATATTATTATTCATACTAGGCTTTATGTCTGACTCGATGTTTATGTTTTCCCCTTAAACTCTTGGGTACTCAATTGATTTTGAGTAGTTTGAGATTTGAGGTTTTCAGGTACCTCTTAAGATGAAAAACTTCTGGAGTCGTGCAGAAGGCATGTAGTTATTTATGTTCTTTCTCATGTGATTCCGCTGTGTTGTTTTGTTAAGGCAAAGTTGTTTATTGCCTATTATACACTCTGATCACTAAGGGGGCATCTTCATATGTCACTCTTGGGGTATATTGTAATAATCATATTTTTCTGAATGTGGTTAACGTTGTGGGATTATGTAAAGAATGTTGAAATGGTTTTGGAATGGAACGCTAAAGTTGTTTTGAAATTTTAAACTTTTTCATGTCCATTGTTACTGGTATATCAATTTATCTAACATTACCGTATTTAGTCGCCGAGGATTAATAACTATGGATGACTGCAACATCCATAGTCGTTAGTTTTGGGCCTCCAAGTGGGGGATGTTACAACAAACTCAAATCATACCCCTTAATAGGTCAGTCCAGCAATCCAAGGAGATGACTCTACACTAATTGCGTTACGGCATACTAGCTATAAAAAGGTGGCAATCCCAAGGCGTAAGGATCTTCGGGCACTAAAAATGAATTAAGAGATAAAATCATATTGAACTTTCCTATATTAGTGCTCTCTTTACAAACTCATTAATGGCAGAAATATATACACACTCAATGTAATAAGCCTCTCGGTTGGATAAGAGTGACTAAATAAGGAAAGGTAGTGGAGGTAAGGACTTTCAGCCCGAACCACTGTAAAGTCTCAGTGTTATTTACTTTATGTACTTTACCTTCTCAGCATTTGCTATTGCGACACTACGGTTCATCATCCCATTACCTAAACTTGATTGCATCACAACTCGGTAATCTCTCCGTCGGGTTCAATAATCCAACCAGCTTCTAGAGTTACACCTTTGGACCTTGGGGTGTTAGTGTAGACAAAAATTTTCACTAACATTTTTGGCGCTGGAAGGAGGGCCCCAACCTCCACACCTTGTTTCCTCTCGGAAATCCAACAGATCATTCCAGTCAATTATGTCTAGTTCTAAAAATGAAAAAGGCATCTCGAAGCTACCCCTCAACCTTTGCATTTAGCTCATCGAAGAAGAGAACAACGAGAGATTGGTTGACCTTATTTTGAAGAAAAGGAATGGCAAAGAATATGATCTTATCTATGAGTGTCAAGCTTCTCAAATCAGGCAGCTTTCAGAATATCTTCAAGGATCCCTCTAGGAATCAGCCCGACTCCGAAAGATGGTTATGACCTTAAATAGTGAAGTTAGGAATCTTTCCACTGAGTTGTTGAAATTTGAGGATTTGGTTTCTTCCGAGAAGAGAGCCCACCCAATCACTCAAGATGGTGAGTCTTGAAAGAAATTGAAGCAGGATCGGATTCTTACTCCACTTAACCAAAGTTTGTCTCGGATATTCCTAGAAACTTGTGAAACTTTTTTTACCTAGATTACCTCTATCAAAGAAAGAAGACCCGAATAGTGATAAGTATTGCATTTATCATTTGACAAACGAACACAAGACGGATGGATGCCGAAAGCTTTCTTACACAGTCGAGAAACTCATACAAAATGGAAGTTAACCAAATTTATTAAACATTAGTTTGAATATCTTATTTTAGAATTATTTACTTTGTTCTATTTTTGTGACGCTAGGAGAATTCCATGTAACTCTTGCCAAATGAATGCATATGGAGCTTTCCTACAAAGGTGAAGTTGCGAGAAGAATCCTTTATACAAGTCGAATTCCCATGGTCAAATGGAAGATACCAGTTTTATTAATATGTTCTTCACGATTATAACTTCTTCCGCAAAAGTTTCAACTCTAAGGGGCACCTCATGGTCTCGGATTTCTTGAAGTTTAATCAAAAAGCCTCAGCTCGTTTTTGGTGCATCCTTCTTTCTAATAACCCTGTCTATAGAGTCTTTACTCGGAGGGTGTGTTTAAGTCTCGGCATCTATGGTACCTCTTTTGGTGTCCTATCTCCTTAAGAACTTTGCATATCATAGTTGCATTTAGTATTTAAGGAATAAAACTCTTCCATTGATCTGACAAGGTCAATGAGAGTTTCACTTTTTTCTAAAATACCGATTTTATCAATAGTTTTCCTTCTCAAACTCAAATCAAACCTTTTATCGAATCATGTGATTTATAAACTGCATGATTTCAAAAGTCTTTTACAAAATAGTCTGAAACCACTCTTTTCAAAGGATTTATAGTTCCTTTTACCAAGTTACAACTAGAGTTTCGCATGACCGTTAACTTAAAATAGTTTTTGATGGCCAACACCTACCAAAAATAGTTTAAGATGGTCGACATCCGCCAATAGTGGTTGTAGATGGTCGACGCACGCCAAAAGTGGCTGTAGATTTGGACCCAACGATAAGTTGGTAGACATCACCATAAGAGCACCCTCATAGTGATGTGCTATAAAGTGTAAGACCATATCACCCAGATTTAAAAAGACGTCGAAAAGTAGAATGCATGCTGATAGTGAGTCATGGTCAAGAAGTACCATGCATTGGGTAGATTTCCAATTAGATTAGAATGTTGGGTAGATTCCCAATGATGGTGAGCCATGGTCAAGAAATACCATGTATTGGGTAGATTCCCAATTAGATTAGAATATTAGATAGATTCCCAACGATAGTGAGCCATGGTCAAGAAGTACCATGCATTGGGTAGATTCCTAGTTAGATTAGAATATTGGGTAGATTCCCAAAAATAGTGAGCCACGATCAAGAAGTATCATGCATAAGTTCAGAATTGGTTAAATTCCGAATAAGGTTAGTCTTAGAAGGAGAGTTCCTAAGTTATAATGAGCATTGGTTAACCCAATTAGGGCTCTAAGGATGGCATCGGACTAGTAACTATAAACAACAAAGACATCGGTATGGTAAGATGCTAAGGGGCAAGAAGAACCTCGAGACAGAAATAAAAAAAGCAAGTAAGATGGCCTGAGTTGAAAGAACAAGTCAATCTAAAGGACAAAAGGCTCTCAGCATTATAGAGAGATTATCCAAGTGATTATTAGTACATTCGAAATATAAAGAAAAGGGTGATGTCTCATAAGCCTTGATACATATTTTTAACCCTACTTTCGGCCTCTTTAACAACCTCCTCCTGAAAGGATTTGAAATGCTTTTTTATTCTATCATATGTTCTAGATACCCATTCCATCCTAAATTTCCTAAATAAAATTCTTTGACCATCCCTGGTACAAACAAGAGTGTTTGATACATTGAGCACTGGAACCAAGGGAGAACTCCTCTCAGGTTGAAAAGGTTTGGAACGATACCTGGTAGAAACAACTGTAGTCCTATGAGAAGAAGGAAGCCTCATAGTAGCATGACCTCCACTTCTACTTCTTCCATAAGCCGAAGGGGCTGCAATCGTAACTTTGTTGGTATAATTATTGTCAGTTTCTAGTTCTTGCAGTTTGTTTTTTGAAAGTTCTGGGTGAGCTTCATCCAACTGTTGTCTAAGAATGGACGTAGATTGTCATAATCTCGAAACAACCGATTTTGAAGCTTGGCCGGTGATCAGAACTACCTCCGGGATGACAGATATCTTCTTGGATGGCTCCTCAAGAGTTCATTTTAAAGATTCATTGTCTTCTAAAATGGCATGGATGTTGATATCGAGATCAAGATCAAATTTCATTGGTTCGGTTATCTTACCATCAAGACTTCGCTGCATGGAGGCACAATCTCTTTCTAATCTTAAGCATTGGGACATAATTGCCCCTAAAAAGAGATTCAATTAAAATAAAAAAAGATAGATCATCATAAAAATAATTCTATTTCATTCCGTAGAAAATTAATACAGATAGTGAAAAAATAAAAGGTACAGAATTCATGGTCCTCTAAGATAAGCAAATTTCTCCTTAGTAGCTAAAATGATCTTAAGACCTCTACTACTAGTATCAGCAAGGGACTCCGAGGGTCTGGCCATATTGGAGAAAGAGATGTCCTTCCCTAAACCACCCTTTTGTATAGAGAGTTCCAAAGGAGAAGAATCTACTAGAGGCAACCTAAGGTCGGCTTTGGAATACATTGGGGCATATTCCGAAACAAGTTCACTTTCAGGAGTCTTTCCGTCGGCAATAACTAAGGGAGATGGAGTTACACTCCGGTAACCAAGAAGTGCCTCTAGAGTTATAATTAGATTTGGATCATAGAATCTTCTGAGGAAAGACAGTCTTATGTTCTTCGACTAAGGGTCTCCCGGATGTAGTTTAGAGAGTTGGGCAAATTCTTGAAGGACCTCATCTCGGTCGTCTAACGCAAGCTTTAATCGACCCCTAAGATCCAAGATTTAATTAGTTAACCTAGAACCCCTAAGCCTGAGGGACTTAAGTGATTTGGCACAGGTTCGATCATGTGTTTCCTATACCTTCTCGATTTTATTTGATAAGTCTACATTTCTCAATCTACTGGCTTTTATTTGGGTTTTAAGGGTGCCTATGGTTGCTAGCAATCCCAAGTTTCTGGTTTGGCTCCTATTTCATAATACTTCATTGTGAGAGGTGAAATTCGACCTTTTCTGTTTCAATATGGTTAAAGAGAAATGTACTTCAGGATAGACATGACGAAAGCAGTAAACAAATAGTTCATCATAAATCCAATGCTAAATAAAAAAATACTACTATAGTCGTCAACCAACACTAGCAAAAGTATAAAGAAGATGTGCTAGAATTATTACAAATCAAAATTTTAAATGTCATCAGTAGAGGATTTCTAAGGTTCAAAATGATGGCGTACCTCTCCTCTACCGGTACCGAGGTCCCTACGCCTACTGAAGCTCATGCTTTTTTGTATTTCTAGGAGAAGTTATCTTCAATCTTCTTTCCATTGGGATTAAAACCTATAGAAAGTATCATGCCATTGTCTCGGTTATATTCATAGGCATTGTGAAGAATTTTGAAGGCTTCGATGGTAGCTATCTTTTCAGCTCTTCCCTAGTAACCAGGCCCATGATAATCTTCTGGGCTTCTACTAATTCGTCTTTAGTCTTTTGATGCTTGGCATCTTGATCTTTTAAAGCTCTCTGTAAATCAGCGATTCTAGTCTCAAATGCCTTTAATTCTAGAAGATTCTTTTCCATTTCGGTCCGAGCATCCTTCTCAGCCTCCTCCTTGAATTTGGCAAATTGTTTTTCAATAGTCTCAGCCTTTTCCAATTCTCCCTCCAGCTTTTGAAATCCTCGAAGTAGAACCGAGAAGTCGGCTAAAACCTGAAGAAAGGAGGTGCATATGAAATTTAAAAGGGATAGACATTTCATAAGTAAAAAGAAGATCTATACCTTGAGATGATCCTTTTTCCCCACACTCATCATCCTCATGAAGCTGCCTATATCATCAGCTAACTCCACTCGAGAGTTCCCTACAACCTTGGATAAATGGGCATCAATAGCGGAACAAGTTACCTTAACCACCCAATTCACCTGATCCCTCGGAGAATAAGTTAAAGCAAGGATGTTTGGGGCAGGCATGGCTTTAGCAGGAAGGATATTCTTGTATTTCCTCTATTTCCTAACTTTGGACGGATCCTTTAAACCTGGTTTCGACCGAATAGGAATGGAAGAAGATAGTGTATTTAGTAACCACTTGCCTATTTCGAGCACATCAGCAAAAGCCACTGTCATATAAAAAGAGAAAACATGTTAGGTGAGGAAGTTTATAGTTTATGAAATTTACATCCTAGACTACGTGTTATAATATATCTAAAACCCCTCGAGAGTAGCATTTTGTCTTTCGGCCTCTGTATTTTTGGGTCAGAGCTGGTGAGCTCTTCAGAATGACACAGAACAACTATATACGAGGGCATAATTTTGGATGAAGGAGGATCGTATCCATGGAACTCGGTAGAAGATGACAATAGCCCACAGGCCTTTAGATTGGCTTCGGTAAGGACTATGTGCTTAGATCTTTCCCCTTTTGGAATTTTCATCACTTCCGCATACCTAACATCATAAAGATCCTTGAGGGTCGGGGTCCTATCCCTCTCGAGTTTAGATAAGGGATTCAAAAGGTAAATTATATTAAAGAATAGTATGATCAAAGTTTAGAAGTAAGAGCATTTTAGATGAAAAGGGTTTGAAAACTTACGAGTCTCCAGTAGCTCAACAACGACTCGGGGATCATCTATTCTCACATAAAACCAATGGGTAGTCGTTACTTTGCTAAGTGGTTTGATCAGAGGCATTTTCTTCAATAATTAAATAAAATACAGGGTAATCAGTGACTTGCTGGGTGACCTATGCAAATAGTACAAGTAGTGAATCTCGGAAGTGATCATGCTTTGGTAACCTTTCTTCCAGTATAAATTATTAAAGCGGATAGTGTACTATATAAGATGACCCCAAGTTGGATTGGATTAAGTCCATAAAATTTAAGAATGTCAATAAATAAATGGGCAAGAGGAAGCGATATTCCATTTGTTAGGTGCTCTAGTGTCCAAGTGAAGAACCCTTTAGGGGGATCACTCTAGTCGTCATCTAAACTTGGAGCCCTGACTTCTACTCCCTCAACTTCATAGCTCTCAATCCAGTTCTCTAGCTCCTTTTGATTAGTCATTGGTTTATCCATCGAAGGGTCTAGAAAAGACCAATATTAAGCAAACAACTCGATAAGAATTCTGAAACCTCTACTAGAAGGGCTTAAAGTCTTATAGTTCCAAAGGGGAATTGGGCTTAAAATTAGATCTTTCAACCCAAATTCAAAATTCAGAATTCCCCCAAATAACCAATTCTTCAATAAAGAAATTATCAACCTAAGTTAATAAAAGATTCGATTTATAGACAAAATCTTAATCTACATACAACAAACATCATGGTTTGACCGTTCGAATGATATCTTAAATAGAAATCGAACACTAGTATCATGGTAGTGATTAAAGTCGATTTTTTTGTAACTTCGAAAAGAAAAATACTCGCAAATATTGATAGTGGTAAAGAACACTAATAAAATCATAGAAAAGATCAAGGGCTTACTGTTTGAGTTGGGAATTTGCAATAATCCATGAAGATTTCCAAGCTTTAATGGCGAGCACAGCTATTGATAATATGAGTAAGAAAGAAGAGGAAAAGAAAATGGGTTTATTTAAATCTCAAAACCAATGGTGGAGATTACCTAGTCCGTAAAATCTTAACCATAGATTAAGTATGGTAGAATCAAAATGCAAATCATCCTAGGATAGAGACAAAAAAGACATTTTCCAAAGAGACCAATAGAATCGTGACAATTGTCATGAGCATTTAATGCAAGATCAAGACCCGTCCTTTTAGAATCAGATCTCGGCTTCCCTTTTTACAGATCTTGCAAGGAAAATTCCTCCTTGACCTTACGGTCTAGTTTATCCTTTGCCTTTTAGCACCAAACAATTTCTCTTATCACTTAGTCTAGATGGCTTCAAGTGACAAGCACAATTTCAAAAACTTTGACCTCACAGTCCCAAATTAGATTTTGCCGCTTGGCATTCAAACAATTTTGTTTATCACTTAGCCTAGATAGCTTCAAGTGACACACACAATTTCAAAAACTTTGACCTTATGGTCCCAAATTAGATTTCACCTCTCAATGTTCAAACAATTTCGCTTATCACATAGCCTAGTCGACTTCAAGTGACAAACACGATTTCGAAAACTTTGGTCTCACAGTCCCAAATTAGATTTTGCCTCTCGGCATTCAAACAATTTCGCTTATCAGTTAGCCTAAATGGCTTCAAGTGATAAGCATTATTTTAACAACTTTGACCTTACGGTCCCAAATTAGAATTCGCCTCTCGGCGTTCAAACAATTTCACTTATCACTTAGCCCAGATGGCTTATGTAACGATCGCCTTTCTTGCACCGAAAGACAAGCCATTAAGGGTAGAAGAAAAAAAAAGATAAGAAGAAAACTACACAGTCACATAATCTCAACACGAATCAGAACAACATATAATATATAACATAGGGTATTACATAGTCATTTCCATAATATTTAATACATCAGAGTTCATTACATTACAACTTCAACTGGACAGTTATAATTACCTGCCCATATAAAATACATAGGTCATACACAAAACACAGCGTAATAAGATAACAATTAGTTAACGGTGAAGCCACCTGCTCCAGCTCCTTCAAAATGCTTCCGTAAGAAACCTGGATCACTTGGCTACTCATACAAATTTGAGTACCTAAGAGTTTCAGGAAAAGAAAAGAAAACCTCGGGTCAGACGTGGGTCTGGTGTGAGTAAATTCAAACAACTTAATTCTTTCTTTATAAAACAATTTTAAAATCATTGGCATCTCGTAAGACCACGCTGCACATAAGCACAGACGGGTTTTTACCTTACGATAACCAAAATACTTTATATAGAAATCCAATGATATTATATAATGTCTCGGGTTTTCAAGTAAAATAGAACATAGCTGAAATGTTTGCATCTCACATTTCAACATATTTGGGAACAACTAAAAATTTATGGCACTTATTGGAGAATCGATTTCCATAAAATGACTAGGCTAATAGAGTACTGCTCATCACGGTGCATCTCTAAATAAAATAACACCGAGGACCTCGCCTAGATCCCCTACTAACACAAGACCAACCTACCCCTTGCTAGATAGTACCGAATAAGATCACCCCTCAATCGGGATCAGCAAACGTACCGAATCATACATGAATTGATAGTAGGGACCCTAGATAGGGACAATCTTACACTAATGGGAGCGAACCACTTAGCCTTGCTGCATCTCCC
The DNA here is from genome assembly GCA_030737815.1 of Allium fistulosum. Classification (NCBI taxonomy): domain Eukaryota; kingdom Viridiplantae; phylum Streptophyta; class Magnoliopsida; order Asparagales; family Amaryllidaceae; genus Allium; species Allium fistulosum. Next base: position 931,214,220 of record CM060906.1, read on the forward strand.
ATGTTTTAGTTATTCCCAGTTGATGAGGCCTGAGGCTACATTTACCTTTATTATAGCATTGCCACTTGGAATGCTAACAATGTCTTCCATATGTTGATACAATGTCAGCACTCATCCATACAAGTCATTTAGGAGATGAACGAACCGAAGGCACTATTTCCACCACAATCGTTTTGGAATCACGCTCAGGGTTAGTAGCAAACAGCCCTTGCACTTCAAAGTCTTCATCTTGGACTTTGCCTTTACTATTTCCAATTCGAACGTTTACGTTGGTTTGAAATGTTTTTCGGATAACAACTAATATCTGATCCTGGTCTCTTTAAACCAACGTTTGATAATTTTAAAAGGTCAAATTATTTATAGTGGACTATCCCATTATCAGGGTGTAAATATTTACATATGAACATATGTTTCATATGCGTAGATTATCATAACCCACTTATTGAAATTCACTCCCTTGTGTTCATCACGTTTCCGAAGTGCGGTATTTGTGATAAGTACAAGCTGACTTACTTTCAATAAAACGTGTCACTGTTTTATTATAACCACCTTAATTCATTTGGCTACTTAATAGCATGGAAAAGAGATCCTTTGGTTTTAAAGCAATTTATTTAAATGAGAAAATTGGTTAAAAATAAATAACCGATAGAGTTTTAAAAGAAACTTTAAAATAAATAAACTTAAATTGAATCATAAGTTTAAAACTCAATTAAACCTTAACTAATCTTTAATAAAATCAAAATTAAATCATTAATAATCCTAATTTTATTTATAATTAAACCTTAATTACACTTTAATTAATTAACATTTATTTAAGAAATTAAACCATAATTAAATGGGTAATTAACCTTTTATTAAATAATAATTAATTAAATAATTAACTCTAATTAAATATTAATTAAAGAAACTAAACTTGATTAAGTAAAAATTAATTTTCTTTTACCTTAATTAATCATTATTTAAAACTTAATTAAAAATTATTTACTTAGTTAATAATTCTTAAACTCTAATTACTTATTTAATTATATAATAATTACCCTAATTAATAAATTAAATAAATAAATTATTAAATGATTAAAACTTAAACTTTTGACTTACTTAATTAATTTTAAATGAGTTTTCAAAAATAATCCAAAAGAAAACACTTAAAAACTTAAAATCGTGAAATTTCCCGAACTACATCCATAGCGACTATCGCTATGAGCGCAGTTCGTTAGAATTGATTTTTAGGTGAAAACTCCACTTTAACTCTATCTATAACATACTTGAAAACACAATTGTAAGAATTTTGAAAACTTAAACAAAAGGTAGAAACTTGGAAAACATTTTCAAAAATCCAAAGCTAGAAAAAGAGCTTTCGTTTTCAAATCGAATCTCAAGTCCTTTGCGACTTTTTAATGCACTAGTTTTCACAACCATTTCACAACGTACATGGTTTTGTTTCACAAACAATACCACCATCATATCATAAACCAATCTCACATATCCATATCCATATACATATCCAAACATATCAACATATTATCCAAATCAGTAATCTATACCAAACAACCAACTTGCAATCATATATCATCCAAACAACATGATATTTCAACACGATAAACACTATAATTTCACAATAGATAGATCATTAAAACAAGTTTTTTTCCTTTCTATAAATATTAGTTTTACTCATTGAAAATTTTCTAAATCAAAGCGAACTTTTTGCCGGAACTTGAAAACACTTAAGAACTTTGCAAAAATGGAACTTTGGATGCTTGGACACTTGAAATTGGCTCGGCCAAGTGTGTATGGGCTCGGCCTAGGCCTTGTTGGGTACAACCATCATGGGTTTTGGCTCGGCCATGGTGTGTTTTGGTGGATAGAGTGTTGTATATTGGAAGAGAAAGTGTTGTAGGAGATGTAGAAGTGTTTTTTAGAGAAAGAAGTGATATTTCTTGTTTTAGACTTTATGAGGAGGAGGCCATGGCTAAGTTTTCTTTAGTTCTTAGGATTTTGAAATGAAGAAGGAGGTTTGTAAAAGGAAAAACATGAAGATAAAGGGTATATATAGGCTTAGGATTTGATTAAAATAATATTAGTGATTTATATTTAAGTATAAGTATGCATGCATAGCCATACCTCTCCCTCCCCTTCAAAACAATCCATACTACCCCATTTGCTTTCAACTATTCATGCCATGTTTCTAGTGTACTTGTGTTGAAGAAGTGTACTTTTATATCCGTGTGTATATATATATATACACTTTTATTAAATAAGATCTTATATGTTAATATGTTTAAGTGTGTAAATGTGTACATGCATATGTACATGTACACAACATGTTAAAGTAGTTTGTAATGTGTGCATGTGTGTTTAACATAGTGTTATAACCTTTTGAATAACATTTAACTAATAAAAAATAATATTTCAAAAAATAATTTCCGATCATATTTTTTATTTCTCTATAAACTAAATATTTTGGTAAACAAATTTTGAAAATGATTTTATTATCATTAATTATTATTTAAAATAGTTTTATTTGTTAATAAAAATCCATTTATTAATTATTTAAAATAAAATTAAATATTCATTTAAATATTGATTAAATTATGGGTTGTTACACTCTCACCTCTTAATAGAATTTCGTCTTGAAATTAGCAATCAAGGAGATAATCTAAACCACGCAAAAACTATATATTCATATCATAAACACATACAAAGACATGTACTAAGCATCTATAGCGAACAAACATACACTTTACATACAACAGACAATCAACTATATGTGCTAACATCAACTCGGGATAGACTTCTCTCATATGATTCACCGTCTCCCAAGTGCAGTCTCTAGGATCCTCACTCCACTGGATCTTAACGGTCGCACCACTTTGTTACGCGACCTCCTTTCATCCTGATCCACAACATAAACTGGATGTCTAACAACCATGAGGTTCGGTTCTATTTCCAATTCTTGTTGAATTGATAGCTCCACAATCAAAGATGGGTCATGAACATATTTCCTCAAATGAGACATGTGGAACACATTATGAATACCCACCAACCTTTTTGGCAACTTGACCCTATAAGCAAGTGGTCCAATCATCACAAGAATACAGAAGGGTCTAACATACATTGGAGCTAACTTCTCGGTCTTTCCAAATCTAACATCCCCTCTTATTAGTGAAATCTTTACGAACACCAAGCCTCTAACCATAAATTCCAAATCCCTTCGCCTCTTATCCGCATAACTTTTGGCGACTTGGGCCTCCATCATTCTTTTCTTAATCACCGCAACTTTCTCGGTAGCCTCTTAGATCATGTCCGGTCCAAGAACTAATCTATCTCCTGTCTCAACCCAACATACTGGTGACTTGCATGGTCTTCCATATACGACTTCATATGGTGCCATGCCAATGCTTGCTTGGAAGCTATTGTTATAGGAGAACTCAACCAAATGTAAATGATCCTCCCATGGTCCACCAAAATCCAAAATACACACCCTCAAGAGATCCTCTAGAATTCAATTTACCCGCTCCGTTTGTCCATCTGTTTGGGGGTGATATGTTGTGCTTAAGCTCAACTTTGTTCCAAGGGTTTTTTGCAATGCTTCCCAAAATTGACTAGTAAATATGAGGTCTCGATCACTTATAATACTCATAGGAACTCCATGCAACCTAACTATCTCTCTCATAAAAATTTCAGCTAAGGAAGCAGCGGTCCTTGTTGGTTTCACCAAAATAAAATGCACGCTCATCATTAGTCGATCCACGATAACTCATACTCCTTCCTTTCCTTTTTTGGTTTTGGGCAAACCATCATAAAATCCATTGATATCATTACTCATTTCCAATTGGGTATTTCCAAAGGTTGTAATAATCCGGCTGTCTTCTGATGTTCACCTTTGATTTGCTGACAGCATGAACATCTGCTAATAAAGACGGAAATGTCCTTCTTCATTCCTGGCCACCAAAATACTCTTTTCATGTCCTTATACATCTTATGAACTCCTGGATGAATACTTAACCTAGATTTGTGGCATTCAGACAAAACTTCCTGCCATAGCCCATCCACCTCTAGAACACACAACCATCCATTCATCCTTAAAATACCTCGACCATCCATCTCAAATTCTGAACATCTACCACCTTTGACTCCTTGAATTAATCATTCTAGTATCTCATCCGTTCTCTGATTCCTCATAACCCTTTCCAGAAGTGTCGGGGTAACCTCCAAGAGAGTCAAAATAGCATTCCTGCTTAAGGCATCCACCACCACATTAGCCTTCCCTGACGTATACAAAATGTCCAAGTCATACGCCGTCGAAACTCTACCATCTCTGTTGCCTTAGGTTCAGATCCTTCTGAGTAAAATGATGCTTTAGGGATCTATGATCCATGAAGAGCTCGATTTTTTCACCTAATTAAAGAAAGAAAACTTACTCCTAAACTCTTTAAAGATTAGAAAGAAACTAAGAGGAATAGAAGGATCCTTACCCAGCAAGTAATGTCTCTATATTTTTAATGCAAAGATAACAACTAGCAACTCCAGGTCATGCGTAGTATAGTTCTTCTCATGAGGCTTCAACTTCCTACTTGCATATGCAATCACTCTACCATGATGCATCAGAATAGCACCAAGTCCCACTCCACATGCATCCGTGTAAACTGTGAACCCACTATTTCCATCTGGAACAGCCAAAACTGGTGCATCGGTCAATCTCTTCTTCAATTCCAGAAATGTCTCTTTACACTTAGGGGTCCATACAAACTTCTCCTCCTTCTTAGTTAGCTTGGTCAAATGGGTGGAATCTTGGAAAAATATTGAATAAATCTTCTATAATATCCAGCCAAATCTAAGAAATGCGAACCTCGGTAGGAGTCTGCGGTTGCTTCCATTCCTGAACAGCTTCCACCTTCGCTGGATCCACTGAAATAGCTTCTTCTGTCACAATATGTCCTAAGAATCTTACATTCGATTTCCAAAAATGGTACTTAGAAATTTTTTCCTTCTGGACATGTCTCCTCAATGTTTCCAATACCACTTCTAAATGATGTTTATGCTCCTCCTCAGATTTGGAGTAGATAAGGATGTCGTCAATGAAAACTAATACAAACTTAGTAAGAACATCTCAAAAAACATGGTTCATGAGGTCTACAAAATACGTCGGTGGATTGGTTAGGTCAAAAGGCACAACCAACCATTCAAAGAAACAGTCAGGGCCTCTAAAGTAGTTAAGGGTATACTATCTTTAGCCACCCACAACTGATGGAATCCAGTAGCTAGATCCATCTAAGAAAATACCGTAGCTCCATGAAGTTGATCAAAAAGATCGTCGATGCGGGGTAAGGGATACTTGTTCCTAAAGGTTAACTTATTCAACTCCCTATAATTCACGCACAACCTTAAAGAACAATCACACTTAGCCGTAAACACTATAGCAGACCCCTAGCTTGAAGGACTGGGTCTAATAAATCCTCTTCTTAATAGGTCCTGGGTTTGACTTACCAATTCCTATCTCTCCCTCGGAGCCATCCTTCGCTTGGGTTGGACCATAAGCCTTGCACAAGGGACCAAATCAATGCGAAACTCTATCTTATGGTGCATGGGTAAACTTTTAACCTCTTCGAATACATCTTCTTACAACTTCAATAGACCCTAGATTTTCTTAGGATGCCTCTAGAGCATATAAGAAACTACAAATATTAATACCGTGTTCCTTACATGGTACTTTAGCAATTCTTCCCAAATTGGTTACTAATGATACAGTTCTTTCATTACAATCTAAAACAGCTCCATATTTCGGTAACCAATCCATACTAAGAATAATGTCAAATCCCTTAAAATCCAAGAAATACAGGTTGCAAGAAAAGTGATGAGAACGATAGGAAATTGGCACATCTTCACACATCATATTCAAATGGGTTACACCACCTATAGGGTTAGACACACATATAGGGTTTTCTACAATACTAGGAATAAGATGAAATTTACCTACTGATTCACAAGAGATAAAACAATGAGTGGCATCAGTATCAAATAATGCTTGAACAAAAATACCATTAACCAGTAAGGTACCTTCAAGGACGCTTTTTCCTTTCACATCTATTGAAGTCGACAGTTCATTCTTAATGGAATACACCTTAGGCTATTGCAACTTCTTCATGAGTGGGAAGTCCTTTACCATATGCTCGGGCTGAAGGCAATTAAAACAAAGAGTCTTTTGGAACTTCAGAGATATGGGTCCACCTTGCTGCTTTGGAACTTCACGATTCAGACAATACCTAGAAATATGTCCTTTCTGCTTACAAATATAACAACCATTATCCTTAGGCTTGCCTCCTTGACTTTCTCCCTATCTCCCTTTTCCTTGATTCTTCCAATTTGGTTTAAACTTTGTCTTGTTAGAACCACTTCCACCGGTATTTCCATTAGGTGCTACTGGAGTAGGCTTCTTCTTTTTCAGGGGCCTAGTACCTTAGAGCCATGTCAACTAAATCCACAAAAGTACCTTTGACATGAGCAGTCATTTTCTCATGGTATTCTTTCCTTATACCCAAAACAAACATACCATTCTTCTTTAACAGGGTGTGATCAATTTTGGCTCAAAATAAGATAACTCGTTGAACTTCGTCTCATACTCTGCTACAGATAGATTCCCTTGCTTCAAATCCATAAAGTTCCGGTACATCCCGGTCCTTCTTGCTGCTGTTAAGAATTGATCCTCAAAATCCTCTTTAAATCAGGCCCATGAGAATTTTCCTCAGGAACATTTGTAGTAAGGGAGTCCCACCAAGCCGCCGCTCCCTCTTGCAGTTGCCATGCTGCTAAGAAAGATTTCTATTCATCGGATAAACCAAAACCTTTAAAAACCTTTCCACAAGATCGCAACCAAGCTTGCACTTCCATGATAGACTTAGTTCCCTTAAATGGTTTCCCTCTGAGGTTAGTTTAATCCTTGCATAAGGTTGCGAAATTCACTCTTGATTGCTTTGGTGCTGCCTCTTCGGTAATCCGAACTCCTTCAAGATTTGGGGTTCTACCATTCGTAGTCATAGTGCTATCTGCTCCCCTACCTTGTCTGCCTCTATTACTCATGTCTTACTACCTGGATACACTAAGATAATTCTTAGAATACTTGGAAGAGATAAATCTTGATAGAAGGGTACTAATCAAACCTATCAAGCCGATCTATCTATCAGACATATATACACACATACACACACATATAGGTATACGAATAAAAATTACAAATACACACTCTCGTAGTTGACCTTCACCCAAAGCATATATGTTTGCTCAACCTAGGCTCTGATACCAAAATTGTAACGACTGCCTTTCTTGCACTGAAAGACATGCCATTAAGGGTAGAAGAAAAAGAAAGATAAGAAGATAATTACACAATCACAGAATCTCACCACGAATCAGAACAACATATAATATATAACATAAGGTATTACATAGTCATTTCCATAATATTTAATACAACAAAGTTCATTACATTACAACTTCAATTGGACAGTTATAACTACCTGCCCATACAAAATACACAGGTCATACACAAAACACAGTGGAATAAGATAACAATTAGCTAATGGTGAAGCCACCTGTTCCAGCTCCTTCAAAATGCTTCTGTAAGAAACCTGGATCACTTGGCTACTCATACAAATTTGAGTACCCAAGAGTTCTAGTTAAAGAAAATGTAACAACCCTGGTTTGGAGATTACCTGTATATATTAAATTATAACGGAGGTTATAATTTAATACTGTAAACTAAAATATAAATGGAGATTTTAAATTGTTTATTTGGAATGCAATGAATTTTTGTAAATAAAATGGGAAAAATAAAGTTTGGAACTTTATTTTGTTATTTGGGAATAAATATGGGGTTAAATATTGATTAGATAAGTATTGGTATAAATAAATTGAAATATTGGGTATTTATCGGTTTGGAGCTAATAAATTAATTAGGTGATGTATTTCAACGTTAAATCGTTGAAATAAATCTAGAGTAATGGAAATAAAGTTTTAAAAACTTTATTTTGAGAATTTGAGTAGAAAATAATCAAATAGCAATTTTATTTGGGTAATACAACAATATTGGAAAATATTGCCAATATTAATCTTTTATTGAATTTAAAATGAGAAATATGAAGATAATATGCATTTTATTAAAATAAAAGATGGAATATTGTTTGAAAATAATATTTTGATGATTAAAAAGAGTTAAAATGATTTATGGTAATTTATTTGACAAGAAAACAATTTTTGTACAAATTGTTGATTGAAAATAGTGTTTTTGTAATAAAATAGTGTAAATTGTAAAATATTGTTGAAAATAAGGTTTTATTTGTAAAAACAACTTTTTATTGTTGAATTTTTTTTATTTTGTTACAATAACAATTTTATTCCGTACAAATAAGATGTATGCATTTTGTATGATTTTAAAGTGAAGAAATAAGTGTATATAGTGTTAAATAGGAGAAAATGTGCTTATAGTTTTATATTTTCTTTAAGTGTTTTGGCTTTGGGCTTAATAGGGTTTGGAATGGGATCCAAAGCCCATCCTCTAGAGACTTCTGGTATGAGAAAAAACTAATAGTACGTTAGTTTCATCTCCTCCTTCTCAAAGTAATTTACAGTAAAAAGGAAACAAAGAAAAATAATGGCTACTCTCAACTAAAATCAATTTCTACTCAACTTTTACTGCAAATTTCAAAGTGAAATCATCTAAATCAAGAATAGAAAGGTAGTCTCCATCCAATACAAAAAAATGTTTTCATCAAAATCTTAGAACTTGAGATATGAATTGTCTGTAATATTTTGTTTCTTCCTACATGTTCCTTTTTCAGCTTTTACAGGTTGCTAGAGCCTCAAATCTCCTCAAAAGATCACTGCTTGCTAACAAAAAAATTGCTAAATCACTAAGCTGAGTAAAATACTCACAAAATGCTAGCTAAATCTTAAGTCGCTGTAAGAAATTGCTCTGTAAAAGCTTCAGTTTACGTACATTTCTCTGTCTCTTGTTTTATTGAGTTTCTTGTTTCTGGTTGCCACTTTGAGTGGCCATAACTTCTTGATTTTATTACTACCGAATCTTTTCCGGATTGTAGTTTAGATGTTAAACTATGTGCATGTCAATTTTCATTGCAAAATTCCATCGTTTGATAAGTCATATTGCTTTCGAAAAATCAATACGCACCAGAAAAAGGCATAGGAACCACCTCCGTAGACTGCGTCGATAGGGAGGTCGACCTAGCACCTCACCAGGTCGACCGGCCTATCGACCTGATGGGGCAAGGGGGTCGACCTCTTGGTCGACCCATTCCTGTGTGTGTTGTGCCTTGTTTCGTGAACTTTTCGCAGCATTTTATCCTTCTTTGCTATGTTTTTATGACCTATTCCTATGAAATTTTGAGATGTTTTTTATGATGGTTATGGGCTATGATATCCATCAATGGATTAGCCAAGTTTTGGAGGAATTTGGAATTTAAAAATTTGAATTAAATTCGATTTGAATTTGAATATCGATTTAGAGTATTTCCTTCGTAATTCTTCGATTTCAAGCATTATTTCTTCCAAATAAATTTTGAGAAAATTTCTAAATAGTTTGGTTTATGAAATCTTTATTATAAAACATTTTCAAATTATTATTAAGTTATTTCAAAGTATTTTAGATATATTTAAGCAGAAAATTTCAATAAAATGTCTTCAAAATGATTTTAGAAAATTATTGTAAAATCCCGTTTTCTCAAGTAAATTATTTTATAAATAATATACATTATTTTTACACTGTTCGGACGTATGAGAAAGATAATTAAACGGTTTAGTAAAACCCGTGGTATGGGACACATGAGTTTACTTTATCGGTTAATTCCGGACTTGTACAATCGAAACTATCTGGGTCATTGATTTCTAGATATTTAGCCAATTTATGGCGGGTTTTTGAGATTATAATTCCTATCTTTAGAAATTATCTAGGAAGGCCAGTATTTGGCGAGTTGTGGTTCGAGATCTCCTATTCTAGGAGTATAATCTATGAGAACCCGTTATAGTGTTTTACTTGCCAATGAAATGAGGCGAGTCTGAGTTTTCCGAGTTTTGAGATTTTATAATGATTTCTGTTTTCTAATGTGGCAATGACTAGCGGTTAGTAAACTGTTAAGTGCGAATGTATGGTATGGGACGCACGTTAACACTTTTCGGGTTCCTATCTGGGAGTTGTGACACATTTTAGGATTGCCAGTACTATAGACCTTTGAGTCATCTGGGATTACGACTTCGGTCATTTGAGATTTATGACTTCGATCGTCTGAGATAGGTACATAATATATATATATATATATGTGTATATATATAGTACCGGGGGGATGGCACGTGCAGCATCGCTTCGGCATGCAAATGGGATTTGGCCAATCCAGGGAATTTTTATGAGTTTTTGATTTCGATTTCACCAATTTGAGATGATGAATTTACTTATAGCCTTGAGTTAGAGAAAGGCTTATATATATGCTGTTTTATGGTGATTTCAATATTGGGATTATAAACTCTTATTGAGTTTCATGCATTTTGATTTGGAGATTTTAATGATTTCACATATGGCATATATATTGCTTATGTTCACTTACATTGTATAACCCTTTGAATGTGAAACATCTATGCCATGTTAAACCTTATAATGTGATTAACTTTGAGCCTTATAGAATACCTATTCTTAGTTGTATAAATAGACTTTCTTATATCATTCCTTTATCTTTAATGGAATGTTTCCCTTATGCACTTATATTCCTTTATCTTTGCTAATATCAAGTTCTAGTTAGCCTGACCCGTGTATTTATTATTCGGGTCAGACCGAATTGCAGGTTAGCTTTTGGACCTATGTTAGCTTTACCTTTTGGGCTTCTTCATCGACTTTGGTTATGGCATAGTTTTTGTGTTGTAGTCTTTAGTTTGGGAACCTTATGATGTATCTATTCTTTTGTGGGGATGTATGTATATATATGGTGGTTGAATACCACTTGTGGCATGTTGTATTACATTTGATGTAAGTGTATATGCATATTATCTGTGTTGCTGTTCAGTGACTTGAGACTATTATTGTTATCATATTTTTTTTCTAAATCGATCCTGCAGCCACCATAGTAGTGTATTGGATAGGAATTAAGTATGTTGAATACTCGAGATGAAATGAAAAAAAGTGCCAAAATCGACATACTTAGCTCTTATCTAATGCAAGACTATGATGGTCGCCCTTAACCAGCCCTATTCTCCGCACTAGCAGACAGAATTACTATGTAATTCTCTTTGTAATGTGGGTCTCGGGGTAGGGCGTCACATCAAATAAAACTCCAGGTCAGACATGGGTCTGGTGTGAGTAAACTCAAAAAATTTAATTCTTTCTTTATAAAACAATTTGAAAATCAAAGGTATATTGTAAGACCACGCCGCACATAGACATGGACGGGTTTTTACCTTACGATAACCATAACACTTTATATAGAAATCCAGTGATATTATAATAATGTCTAGGATTTACAAGTAAAATAAAACATAACTGAAATGCTTACATCTCACATTTCAACATATTTAGGCACAACTAAAAACATACGACACTTATTGGAGAATGGATTTCCATAAAATGACTGGACTACTAGGGTACCGCCCGTCACGGTGCATCTCTAGATAAAATAACACCGAGGACCTCGTCTAGATCCTCTGTCAACACAAGACCGACCTACCCCTTGCTGGATAGTACCGAATAAGGTCACCCCTCGATTGGGATAAGCCACCGTACTGAAGCATACATGAATTGATAGTAGGGACTCTAGATAAGGACAAACTTACACTAATGGGAGCGACCCACTTAGCCTTGCTGCATCTTCCCTGTTTTAGTCATTCTCAATTGATGAGGCCCAAGGCTACATTTACTTTTATTATAGCATTGCCACTTGGAATGCTAACATTGCCTTCCATATGTTGACACAATGTCAGCACTCATCCATATAAATCATTCGTGAGATGAATGAACTAAAGGCACTATTTCCACTACACCCGTTTTGGAATCACCCTCAGGGTTAGTATTGCACTTCAAAGTCTTCATCTTGGACATTGCCTTTACTATTTCCAATTCGAACATTTACGTTGGTTCGAAGTGTTTTTTGGATAACAACTAATATCTGATCCCGGTCTCTCCAAACCAACGTTCGATAATTTTAAAAGGCCAAATTATTTATAGTGGACTATCCCACTATCAGGGTGTGAAGATTTACATATGAACATACATTTCATATACTTAGATTATCATGACCCACTTATCGAAATTAACCCCCTTTTATTCATCATGTTTCCGAAGTGCGATATTTGTGATGTACAAGCCGACTTACTTTCAATAAAACGTGTCACCATTTTATTACAACCACCTTAATTCATTTGAATACTTAATAGAATGGATAAGAGACCCTTTGGTTTTAAAACATTTTATTTAAACGAGAAAACTGGTTAAAAATAAATAACCGATAGAGTTTTAAAAGAAACTTTAAAATAAATAAACTTAAATTGAATCATAAGTTTAAAACTCAATTAAACCTTAATTTATCTTTAATCAAATCAAAATTAAGTCATTAATAATCCTAATTTTATTTATAATTAAACCTTAATTACACTTTAATTAATTAACATTTATTTAAGAAATTAAAACATAATTAAATGGGTAATTAATCTTTTATTAAGCAATAATTAATTAAATAATTAACTCTAATTAAATAATTAATTACAGAAAATAAACTCGATTAAGTAAAAATTAATTTTCTTTTATCTTAAATAATCATTGTTTAAAACTTAATTAAAAATAATTTACTTAGTTAATAATTCTTAAACTCTAATTACTTAGCCTAATTACTTAATTAATTAAATAATAATTACCATAATTAATAAATTAAATAAATAAATTATTAAATAATTAAAACTTAAAATTTTGACTTACTTAATTATTTTGAAATGAGTTTTCAAAAGCAATCCAAAAGAAAACACTTAAAAACTTGAAATCGTGAAATTTCCCTAACTACATCCATAGCGACTTTCACTATGAGTACAGTTTGCTGAAATTGATTTCTAGGTGAAAACTTCACTTTAACTCTAGCTATAACATACTTGGAAAACAAAATTGTAAGAGTTTTGAAAACTTAAACAAAAGATTGAAACTTGGAACACATTTTCAAAAATCCAAAGCTAGAAAAAGAGCTTTCGTTTTCAAATCGGATTTCAAGTTCTTTGCGACTTTTTAAGGCACTAGTTTTCACAACCATTTCACAACATCCTTGGTTTAGTTTCACAAACAATACCACCATCATATCATAAACCAATCTCACATATCCATATTCATATACATATCCAAACATATCAATATATTATCCAAACCACAAATCTATACCAAACAACCAACTTGCAATCATATATCATCCAAACAACATGATATTTCAACACGATAAACACTATAATTTTGCAACATATAGATCATTAAAACAAGTTTTTTCTTTTCCATAAATATTAGTTTTACTCACAGAAGATTTTCTAAATCAAAGCGAACTTTTTGCTGGAACTTGAAAACACTTATGAACTTTGCAAAAATGGAACTTTGGATGCTTGGACACTTGAAATTGGCTCGGCCAAGTAGGTTTGGGCTCGGCCTAAGCCTTGTTGAGTATGGCCATCGTGGGTTTTGGCTCGGCCATGGTGTGTTTTGGTGGATGGAGTGTTCTATTTTGGAAGAGAAAGTGTGCATACTACCCCCTTCAAAACCATCCATACTACCTCCTTTGCTTACAACTATTCATGCCATGTCTCTAGTGTACTTGTGTTAAAAAAGTGTATTTTTATATGTATGCATATATATATATATATAGTTTTATTAAATAAGATCTTATATGCTAATATGTTTAAGTGTGTAAATGTGTACATGCGTATTTACATGTACACAACATGTTAAAGTAGTTTGTAATGTGTGCATGTGTGTTTAACATAGTGTTATAACCTTTTGAATAACTTTAACTAATGAAAAATCAATATTTCAAAAACTAATTTCCGGTCACATTTTCTATTTCTCTATAAACTATATATTTTGGTAAACAAATTTTGAAAATAATTTTATTATCATTAATTATGATTTAAAATAGTTTTATTTGTTAATAAAATTCCATTTATTAATTATTTAAAATATAATTAAATATTCATTTAAATAGCGATTAAATTCTAGGTCGTTATAGCTTCAAGTGACATGCATGATGTAACGACCTACCTTTTCGGCCCCCAAATATCGATACTAATACATCTAGGGTATTCACGTGCTGAGCACCCAAGTGCCGGAAAGACGAATTGTTAGGGTTATAAAAAGAAAGAAAAAGAACAGGGAAGAAGGAACACAATATAAGAATCTTATAACAAAACGATAATATAAAATATCAAAAGATAGTATAGACCGTCATTCTAAGATACAAAGTATTTCAGAGTTACCGTACTTAGCTTGGACAGTTATATCAACTTGTCCTTACAAATGCTGATGATACAATATTGATGCAGCGAAAATAAGAATACTACAGAAGGTAGTCATCCAGCTCTTCTCTATAAGCTCCAAAGCGTCCATAGCTAACTCTGGAAATATACACTGGGATGACCCGAGCATTATAAGAAAATAACACTCGGATCAGTCTGGTAAACCAACGTAAGAAACTTAAGAAATATGAGTGACATGTAACACCATTGAGACCGTACAGAATCCGGTAACGGTTTTCCCCTTAAAGAAACCAACCATTCATTAAGTTTAACATATATTGATATGATGGATAATGTCTAGAGTGTAGCACATAAATCATATCAAATAGTTGCTGTGTGAATGCCATAACAATAATAGGTATACAATCAATACCACTAAGACACATTCGTATATGGATTGTTTTTTGCAAGACGCCTCTAGTAAACTAAAGCGGATCTCCATGACAAGGATCAGAAACTTCCTTTCGAGCATCATATATCTTTAGATATGATATACTCTAAGGTAAACACAATTGGTCCAATGATGAACTACGTGGTACCATGTATCAACAACTCCCACGTGCAACATATCGATAAGCATACTTTAGATATGGAGTTGATATACCCTCATAGGTGCAACAACCCGAAATTTAAGCTATAATAATTAATTAACGAAATAATTAAATAATAAAATAACTTTGCGAAATTATCTAAATTGAGCTATTGGAGTTGCACCATTGTGTCCGTGGTAATTTTTTGGTCAATTTCCATAAATAGATTGTCAAAATCCGAGCAAGAACGAAGAAGTTGTGAATTAAACAAGAAATCAGAAAATAAGAGAATATATATATATATATATATATATATATATATATATGGCTAGGTCCACCCTAGGGTCCTCATATAGGGTTCGACACCAAGGTCGACCAGCCTTAGTTATGTGGACAAGTAATCGTCTAGATTAAATCGTGACGTGTTTTTCGATTTTTGTTTGATCCTGTGCGTTCGTGCTTCCATCCGATGGTTCCCAGCGAGCCTAAGACGTGGTTGCACCAGATTTAATCCTCAAATCCAACGACCTGAGATCCCCAAGTGACACTATAAATAAAGCCCTAGGCCTAGCTATTTTTCTCATCTAGATTTTCTCCATTTGGTTCATTGCCTGAGGCTGGACCCTAAAAGGAATATTTTTCCAAGGAGAAGATCTTTTTAATTAAAATATTTTATACCCTAGAAGTGGATCCAGGAAGGCCAAGGAAAAGAGCTAAGGACCATAGGTGAGTGTTTAAGTAATTATTTTAGATTTTTAAGTAATTTAAAATAATATGGTTTCCGATAGTTGTAGTTTTTCTACAATTTTGGGATAACCGTTATGCAAGTTTATTTACAGTTTATTTTTAAGTAAATTTTAGACTTGCTTTCCAGTTTATTTTCTTTTAGCTATTTTATTTCAGTTATTTGCAGTTATTTACTGTTATTTACAGTTTCCTAATTATTTACAATCATTTATTGTTATTTACATCTATTTCTTTTTATCTGAAATTTAGTCTGTAAATGTTAGTTTATTTTTATTCTTTTTACGCTAATAAAATAAATAAAAGAGAATAATTTGCTAATATGGACTAAAATATAAGAACACCAAATTTATAGAAATTAAGTGTAAAGTAAGAGGAACTGTAATTAATTGGACATAGACTGAAATAGGCAAATTAAAGACATTTGCAAGCATAGTCTTAACATGTAATCTATTACTTATATTGAAAAGGAGAAACCACAGTCTACATGAAACCATAATTTGACAAGTGGCATCCATACTCTGCATACAACTGTCAAGTAATTATTTATGCTGGAAGTTGTCAAATAACCGTTTGCCTTCTTCACTCTTTAAAGAACGATTATTATAATTCCTCCAAATCAAACACAGTATTTTTCTTCCTTTTGCAAAACTCACGTGACATAATTTAGTTCCAAATTTGTATTCGTCTCCATAATTCTTCATTCCGATTTGCATCCCATCGTCATCGTTCATGCAAGTATGTTTACTCCCTACCCCTTTCTGTTTACTTAGTCCATATTTTCTGGTTGTATAATTCGTTTGAACCTGAAATGCTAATTCGCATTGTTTACAATATAGTAGCAGTCCTAAAAGTTCATATTTATCTCTATCTTTCATTAATCATAGCCTTTTAGTGTTCTCTAGCATGAATATTACTGTTGTGGATTATGTTGTTGATGAATTTTCACAATAGCAATCAGTTTAATATTTGAAGTTGTAAGTAGTGTTGATCATATCTCTACTTTTTAGTAACAAACTCCTGCTTCAAACTTTGTTTTCCACGTGATCCATACATATTGGGAGGCGGTTTCTGTACTACGATTGGTTTTACATTACTACATAATACTCAGTCTTAAACAGTCAAATATAGACATTGTATAGGTCTTTCTTTGGTATTTTTTTGGTGCGATGGAAAATAAAGTTTCAGTGTGCCACAGTAATTGCCAACTATTGAAAATGATTGAATCATAAGCATGAGACTGTAAATTTGGAGGGCATATTCCCTATGAAATCTTCTGAGGTCATTATAAAGTCTGTAAGTGACATATCTTCACATATCTTCGGTGCTCCCACTGCTTATATATTTCACTTTTCGCTGTATTTAATTAGCCAGTAAGGATGCACTATAATTACTTCCCTTTTCATTTTCGTCTATGCTCTGTAAATCAATATCAATTTGCACTATTTGTTACCCTTTTATATTACAGTCTTTTGAATACTATATGTATGGGTTAATACATTATCCGATGTTATATAAATACATATTTAACAAACTATGTTCTACAATTTCAATCTGTTATTTTTTTCTTTTTCTCTTTTAATTTTTCCATTTAACAAGAATGAAGTGCGGCTTTTTGAAGAACATAGTTTCTTCATGGAAATTGATAAAGTGACATCTTTATCCATAATAGCCCTGAAATAATGAACAATTTGAGTATAAAATTAGAGTTGATTACAATTTGAAAAAAGATTAGAGTCTCTAAAGATTATAGTTTCTGGAAGTAATATGTGTGAACTTTTTTGTCTCGCATTGCAAAATTTAATATCGTTTATATTTTTTTTTGAAGTTTTTTCGCCCCCACTTCAAATATGTCATTATGATCATGCAATCTCTATCTCTGGGTTTTCTAATGAAATCGGGTAATTTAATGATTTTAAGTTCCTCTGTGTTGGAACATATATCTTCCCAACAGTCATACCCATTTGTTGTTTAAATTCAAATTCGAACAACAAACGAATTGTACCGTTTTCGGATGGGGCGCTGCTCCACATCCCGCCATGGAGCGCCGCCGCTTGGACCCTCACGACTTGACCGGGCAGGTCGACCGTCGTCAACGGAAACGTTGCCCCCGCACCCCTAGGGGTGTTGCCACCTCCGGACCCCCTTCGTAATGGCAATCAATTTAACCAATTTTATGAAAAACTTCCAACATTCCACAAGTAAGAGTTCATTAATATCCTTTAAAAGAACTTTTCATTCATAGTATGTAGTTCACTATTTCACGTTAACTTCAATAGATGCTTCACTCTTCTGTAGTGTCATTATTTCAAGAAGAACAAAGTACAAAAGGTTTATATTTTATACATGCAATAAATAGGAATACAAATTATGTAAAATGAATTACCTAATCACATCAACCTTTTTTAGTGATAAATACTTGCATATATTGATTTTGAATAATGGTCTTCTCCATTATTTCTTCATTTGTTACAAATCTTCACAATTTTTCCATTCGATGGTTCTGCCGAGAGTTTTTTTGGTCTTAAGAAAATTATACATAAAGTAAAAATTGCAAGCCTTATTAATACTAATGTTGCATAACTTCTATTTTTATCAATGAGTGTATTTTAACTATCTTCATGTTGGAATAAAAAGAAGCAATGAAAGGTTAAGACCATAGCAAAGGAAATAAACTCAGGTTTTATGCACTCTTCCCTCATGTGGAAGCCTATGTGCAAACATGTTCATTGGAATCTGGTTTCATGATTAGTCGACAAGCTAAAATTTCTTTAAAATGTTATGGAGTTAAAATTTGCCAAAATAAAATCGATAGCACTAGATGCATAATGTAACTAAACAGTTGCAAAAAATCACTTTTTTAATCAAACAAGTTTAGGCCACTTTGAGATCAACAAATTTACTAAAGTAGATAAGTTGTTTCAAGGACCAAATATTTTTCCTATTTTATTTTGAAGGACAACCATGTAACGACCCGGGTTTTCTAACACGAAAAACCGGACCATTTTAGTTAAGAAGAAGAGGTAGAAGAAGAAAAATAGAAAACAACAACAGAATCTCACATACGCAGTGGAATAAAATATAATAGGTAATAACAGATCTTTACACAAAAAGAAATCTATATCTGTTTACATATACATCATCCAAATACATCATCAGAGTACATCACATTAATATCATACAACTGGACAGTAATCATAACTTGTCCTCACAATCTGAATACACAGCGGAATATATAACTCAAATACGAAAGTACGTATCGCCATCCAGCTCCACAGCATCATTTCCTGTAACCTATAATACTCGGTCTGACCCGAGCATCATATAAAACAATACCCGAGTCAGTCTGGAAAACCAGCGTGAGAAAATCACACTCAATTGATTATTAAAGTTTTCAAACCCTTTTGAAAACAAAAGCATCTCGTAAGACCACGCCACAAATAAATATGTCGGGTTTTTACCTTACGATAGCTAAAACACTTTTTTTTTTATCAAATTCCTCTGATATTATAATAGTGTCTATTCACAAATACTTATTAAAATAGCTGAAATTGTTACATTATTAAATTCCAGCATACTAGCCACAAAAGTGGGTAATACAAACAAATACCGTACAAGGCACGTAGGAAAAATGGATTTCCAACGAATGACTAGGCACTGGGGTACCACCTATCACAGTACGTGGCCTAGATCACCGTACCGAGGAGTACGCCCGCTCCCCTGCAACACAAGGCCGGAACCATCCCTTACTGGATGATCCCGAATAAAATCACCCCACGGTTGGGATCAGCAACCGCACCACTAAGCCGAAATAAAAAGGGACATCTAGACAGGGATGACCTTACCCTCCAGTGGGAGCTACCCACGAAGCCTTGCTGCATAACCCCTGATTTTCAGTCATTCCCGGTTGATGAGGTTCGAGGCTAAACGATACCTTTTAGAGAACATATCCCTTAGAATGCCCATCGTCCGCTGACGATGTTTCGCAAGCATTCGTCCATACCAGTCCGTCCTGGGTTTGAACGGAACCGAAGGCACTATTCCTACTACATCCATTTTGGAAATATCCTCAGGATTAGTAGCGACTAGCCCTTGCACTTCACTGCTCCATCTTCGACTTCGAACACGTTGCCCGAAACGTACAAACCGAATCGAAGTGGTATTCGAGTCTCCAGACCTAGAATCCCGGTATACGGAAACTCGATCCCGGTCTCTTCGAAACGATCAGCGCATTGGCCAATATTGATAGTCGGTTATTTAACTATCAATTAACATCCACAAGCAACCATCACACAATTAAATAATTTCCCACATTATTTATTTGCCCAAATATCTTTCCAAGATATATTTCCAATTTTCAAAGCTCATTTGAAAACAATTTAAAAATAGTTTCCGCTTACGGAATACATTTCCAAATAATTATTTCTCTGAAACACCAAGTACAAAACACTTAGATTTTAAAATAATTTAAAAACACTTTATTTTAAATATATCTTATAACATTGAAATTAAACTACTTTAGTACTTTATTAAAAATATATACTTTAAAATAAACCACTTTATAAATATAAACTAAATTTCTCCTTTTAAAACATAATAGCAAATCACTTTTATATAATTACTACAATAATATATTTTTTAAAATACTTACTTTAAAAAGTTAACATTTAAAAATAATAAATTTTCTAAAACATGCTTTTTAAAGCATATTAAAACTTTTAACTTATATTAAAAACTACCTTGAAAACGTACTTGGCTATCCAGAGAAATACACTTCTCATTTCCATCCTTTAGAAATAAACCAACATTTATTTTAAACCAATTCATATCATTTTATAAATTCCCACCTTGAATTTATATTTTCTAATATCCACTGATATTTTATTTTACTTTATAAACCCAGTTTATAAATTCCAAAATCTCACTTCTCTTTTAAAATTCCAATTTTAAACAACTAAATCAATTTTCAATTGATTTTCCAATTTACTTTACTTTACTTTGAAATAAATTTCCTTTACTACTTCATTTATTTCAAAATACATTAACTTTTAGATTTATTCCTTTATTTGAGTTAAAACCTTTTTTTTGACCGAAAATACCAATTTTAAACTTCCAAAATTCCTTCTTTAGCCTTTAATTAAATTTAATTCTTACCTTCAAAATAAATCCTTTATTCTTTAAATTTAATATCACTTTAGTTTAAAGTTAATATTTCCTTTGTTATTTCGAAATTCCCTTATTCCAATTCACTTGAATTATTTACTTAAAATTTACTCTTTTATTTCTTTCAAAATCCAATTCAATATATTTTGATAACTCTTTTTTTTTTTTTTTTTTGAAATATTCAATCCAACCATATCATCCAATATTTCAATCATCAATAAAATCATCACAGGATATCAATATTCATAGAACAGAATATCAAATAATCTAAATAATTTTGAGGAATCCAGTTGGATCCCTCCAACCTGTTTCCCTGCATCCACAAATGTTAGCACAATACCAATTCCACTTCAAAGTGGAATATCGCGGTATATGGGGTTTATAAAATATCATCCGCTATTATGCGGCGCATAGGGTCTCATCCGCTATATAAATGCGGGAATATCAACAACTCAAATATATACATATGCCAATATGTATATATTGATATATACTACTATATATATATCATATCAACCAAATCAACCATTCAATCAAATATTTAAATTTAACCATTTAAATTTAAATCTAACTGAGTGAGATTAACTCACCTTTTGCCTCTTCTATTTTGCAATTCAACCCAAATCAATAGTCCTCTTCACGATGCCAGACCTTGGAAAAACAATTTATAGGATTTATTAACATCTGAATTAATCGCATGATCAATTACCACGTAGTAAATTTGATTAACTAATTATTTCCTTTAAACTAAATCTTTCCTGGAAAAATAAATTTTAAGTTTACAAAAATAATTAAAATCGGTTAATTTAAACCGGACTACTAAATCTACAATGTATATTTGTACTTACTATTTATTATATTTTTTTTTTTCATTTCCAACTGTATATAATAAAAATCTGTAGGCTTAAAAAATCTAACATTTATATAAACTCTTAAATACCTATATATATATTCTGTTTACTTTTATGTATATATATTTATTTAATTCTAAGAAAATAAGATTATTTCTAACCTGCATATATACATATTAAATCCTTAAACAGAGTTGTTTATACAAATTTCAAAGTCTAGATTTAGCTATAAATGTATCTTATTAAATTTAGATATATATATATAAACAGTACCTCACTGCAACTACGAGCCCAGCTCGAGATCGAGATCAGCCACCCACCATCGACGTCGCCGAACGCCTTTATGCTCGACTTCGAGCCTTCGCCCACCAGCTCATCGCCGTCGAACACCACCAGACTTCACCACACTGCCTGCAGCAGAAACAATCTTCGACCGCCATCTTGAACTGCCCTTTCCAATCGCTAGAACAACTAGCCTCAACTAGTTCGGTGGCCATCGATTCGACCTTCGCGGCGGCAGACCATCGCCGATCTCCAGATTCGCGACCTCAACGAGCATCTAGATCCTAACGCGCACGTGCCCATGGCCTGACCTGACGTCGATGAAAGCCTCAGCCGCTCGAACATGATTCCTGAATCGCGCGGTTCGATCAACCAATCCCTCCCCTCGCCGCGTCGAAGTCTGCGACTTGGCTTTGCGATTTATTCGACTCGCGATTTGTTGAGGAGTGGAATAGGAGGCTGCGGCCATTGATTCATTCGTTAAATTTGAAATCTGAACAGGGGGAGGGATTCGCGTTGGTTTTAATTTGAAGGAGATGGAGATTTTGCTTCAGAAGATGATTTCGTATTTGTTGGTGAGAAGGGGAAAGAATATAACCATTCGAAATTATAAAGGAAGAAAGAGGGAGAGTTAGAGAAATAGGTTTTGATTTTGAACTGCCGGCTGTGAAAATACAGGAAGAGACGCGTGTTTCCCCAGTTGAACACGTGTCTAAATTATACGTATCTACATCTAATTACTTAGGCAAGAAGAGAACGTTGCCAGGAAGGACACATGCTCTGAACTTCTATACGTTTATATACCGTATGCTTACACAACAACTCCAAACGCTCCGAAATTTAAAATCCGATAATAATACAATATTACGGATCCAATGGAACTGGTTTCGCTGAATTCCGAGATTGTGCCTCGGACGGCTATTTTTAAATTTAATTTCAACGATATATTTTTAAAACTGAACAAAACTCTTTTAAAATTCCATTTTAAAAGTTCTATCATCTTCAGTATTAACAATATAAATTTTCTGAACCTTTGAACTATTTTTAACAGGCTTAAAATCAAGATTCAATATCTTACCCAATCCCGATAATTAAGTTTAATAATTAATTATCCAAATAAATACTGTATAATTGAAATTAAAGTTAAAATTTAACCTTCGAATATTTAAAATAAATTAAATATTCACATTTCAATTATACAAAAATTCCGGGTCGTCACAAACCACTTCCGTTATTCACATAAATGATAACTTTTAAGTTTTAATTTGATAAATCTAAATATTTTAAATCAAGGACACACATCGACATTTCACAAATAACAAAAATTAATTACGAAAACATTTTTTTAATGTGAGAAAAAAGAATATAATAAATAATAAAGATTAATTATGAAAACGTTTTTTTTGAATATTGCGAGAAAAAATAACATAGGATAAACAACATAGAAAACAAATGTATATAGCTTTATTAATTGCAACATACATTTTTTCAAATCCTAAATGAGAAAAGATTTCCAACTTGCTTAGTTGTATATTTTAAGTGATATATTATAACGTTATTTTCAAAGTTATAAAGCTGTATTCCTTTAGCTTTTCGTTGTTTACTTCTATATTTTTATGCCAACTTTAATCGGTTAATTTTTTTTTGAAATTGCTTTTCTTTCTTGCAATTTCAAGTGTCATTCTTTAGTTTTAATTAATCTAGTGAAGATGCATAATTAAAATGAACTTGAGGTTTACATAATCTAATGTGGTCTTCGGCCTTAATCTAAAAGTTTGTTGTCATTGGACAGAATTTTTTTATAAAATGCATCCTTAAAACTAAATACTACTTTAATAATTTATTATGTTGGTTTTATGTTTTACAAGATATGTATTATTTGAGACGATCTCCTATGTTTATTCTTTGAGTATCCAACCCAGTAGGTTGCATACAAGCTTAAATAGATTAGTAATAATAGAAGAGCATATTTATCGTTGCTGCTAAAATCAATATTTTTAAAGCAATCAGTAATAGTTATATAAGCAATCAATAACCGTTCTCAACAAAAAAGCATTAATCCCATCGTATAAAATCCAAAGGGATGTAAATCATGTTGCATGACACAGTATTTTGATTAATTTTTTTTTTCTACAGACAGCAATGTAGCTGAAGCGTTTCGTAAATCGAATTGTGATGTTGATTACATTTGTTAAGTCGATAGGCTTATTCATGCAACTCCTTTATAATGTGTTAATTGATGGAAGAATATTGTTCAGGGTCAATTAAAGAAGTTTGCTAATGATGTTGATATATAGACATATTTGTCAACATATTTTTGAAAAAGCGTATCACATGACTACATTTGTCAACATTCCCGACGCTGATTGATTTCAGATTCCCCAAAGATATGGAAATTTTTCGCACGTAGCACGAATATTGTGCATCCAATGTCGATTCCATGGACCAACTACACTATTACTTTAGGTATATTTGAACCCTAAGCTATTAAGGAACTGAAAATTGTAAAATGCAACTTGAATATTGAAACATATCATACAAAACTTGAGTTGAAGGAAGCAAAGAAAGAGCTCAAGGCAGTATTCAAAGGCATTAGGCCAATACAGATATTTTTCACACTTGCATTAATAAATTATATTACAGTTAGTATATGTTCAAAAGAAGATTGCACATCGAATTTAGGATTAATAAGTCAGACGGTAACAAATTTAATTCTTATAATCAACCTTATGGTTATTTTGTTTACAATTCTGTAGCTATTTTTATTGTAGCAACATGCATAAATCTAATAAAATTTATTAAGTTATATACTTTATAGGCTGCTTTGAAATAAGAAACAAGCAATGCACAAAGTGCTAAGAACGAATAGAAGCTAAACAAAACTGAAGCACGGAAAGCTCAAAAACTTGCAGCCATTGTAAGACAATTTTACCTTCACTTTGTGCAGTATATATCCACTATTGTTTGACCAATACAGTTAATACATATATTGTATGACAAGCTTAGTGTGCACGACATGGAGGGAAGGTAAATTTGTGTTAGAGATTGGGGTTGTTTATTACTAAATTTCTTGCATCTGTGGTTGATTTTTTGATGATGTATGTTGTGAATTATTGCATATGCAAGTTGAAGTGAAGTATTAAAACCAAGTTTGATAGTTTCTCCATACTCTCATATATTGTATTATTTAAAACCACATTTGATACTTTCTCCATATTCTAATATTTTGTATTATTCTTTTCGAAAGTTGACTAAGAGATGAGTGTTGTTTACCCTCGCTCCATATTCACAATTATCACATGTCTTATACACACTCGAATGTTTTTATTGCTGGTGTATACTATCCAAAAACAGTAAGTAGAATTATGTTTATCGACGTCATTCCAAATATTTCCCAATCCATTTGCTCATTATTTGTTTAGGTTTATGAATTCAGTTTTTAAATTTACCTGAATGCTCAAATAAATTCATCGTCTGTGGAAACTATATCCGACTCTTCTCAAGATTATTCTTCAAAATTAAATTTGACTAACGTACTTTCATTTTTGGTGATGTACAAACTATTTATTCCCATGGCTTGGTGACCTGCAAGTAGCTATTATTCTGGTCTATCCAAAATAAAAATAATGAAAGGCTAAAGCAACATTGAAATTTTGTGCCTACTTTCAACATTGGTGGTCTGCCACAAGAGTAATGGTGTTTCAGCATTGGTGTAGTCTATTTATTTACCAAAAGAAAGATCAATTCTCTTGAACCTAGCTAGAGTAATGCAACTGACTGACTGTTACACCTAACTTAATGTAATTGTTTTATATTATCACTTTGAACTCAGGCATGCCATTGAAGGTCTCATGTGTTTCAAGTTCCCTATGTTTCATGTTTGATAGCTTGCACTGTTCTCCCATTCCATTATTTATGATGCAAAGAGCAATGTAGAGGACAAAGGGCATGAGAAACACTCCCATTATAAGTGGTAATTTCAAATATTCATTGAGGTTTAAATCAACTGAATAGGTAGTTCTTCATGAAATGTTTTACGATGAATTGTAAATATTACCCTTCATCATCCTCTTCTTCCTAATAAGTCAATTTATTGAAATGTTTCATGGAAGGATTAGCTGTGATTTTGTTCAACTCAATTTGTCAAAGTACAACTATACATCTTTTAGAAGGTGCTATTGTAGTATGTAATACTAATGGGAATGTTTTGATTTGAATAATGATAAGTTTTCTGTTGTGGTTGCTGCTAAGTTAAACGAGACATGGCGCTTGGTTCTGGGTGGTTGTTGAGTTTTTTAGTCAAATAACAAGGATATTAGTGTTATATCTTTGTAACTATATATTACCCTTGAGTTAATTTTTGGTTAATTAATTGGTAATCTATAAATAAATTGTAGAGAGATGGATTATCTCAGGAAGATGCTTGCTTTTTGCTGTAAAAATTATTGATATCTTGGAATATTTGCTAAAGAAGAGGTTTATCTTCGTCGCCGTAGAGACATCAAACCATCTTCCATTTTCATGACTTTTTTCCATGTTAGAAAAAAATGTATCTATAATCTCATCTTCCTAACAAAGTTAATAATAATAATAATACTTTTTTGCCTTTTATTGAGAAAAATGCATGGCATTTTAAGCTTGCAACTCATTTATTTGATTTGGTACTTTTGAAACTCGTAACTTTAATATTTTAGTATTGTAGCATTTAATGTTTTTGGTTTTCAATTTTTTTACACATTTCATTGTCCATGGATTAGATAAGTAGGAAAAGGATCTTTTTTCTAGATTAGGAAGAGTTGAAGCATTCTATTTTCAAAAAGAGTTTGATACCTTAATTATTTCTAAACTATGAGTCTACTCATAATTGTTTTTTCATAACCATGTTTTTTTTACACTTCTTGCACTACATTTTATTATATTATTTTTTGAAGTAAACGAGATTGATCATATTTTCATAATCGGAAGGTTTTGAACAGATGCTTCTAGATAGCCAACTATTGACCTTCGCTGGGTCATAGCTTCTTACCTATGACCTTGGCAGTAGCTTATGTGACCCGGCTAGGATGTGGTGAAAGATATAGAAAAGCCCTTAGTTTTCAATTACCTAAAAAATGCGCTTATGCAACATGATCGTAGCATTCTTATACACGTGGGCAATTTGCATGATGGTAGCATTCTTATACACGTTGGCAGTTTGATGTAACTAGACATCATGAACCAAATTCGTTTCCAAGGGTTATTATTTGGAGTTTGCAATAAAAACCAAATGTCTATAGTCAACGTATTAAATGTAGTGCACACAAGTTTTTCTTCTTTATTTTTTGTTTTCTTCCATAAAAAGACATAGACACTTGCAATTTGAGTTGATAAGTGCTTACAGTTGATTTTTATTACAATAACTCACAATATACACCAGCACATTATTATCAAGATAACATTAATGTTGGAAAGCTTAAAAAATATATCCGATAAATACGGTAAGAGAACAACGTACCTCAAATATACACCGTTTTACCTCACCTGCGGTCCTTTTTTAAAATGAGTTGAATCGACATAATTAGTGAAAATGGTGAAAACATTTATAAATATAGCACCATTAAATTTAACTGTTTATTTAAATAGTTATAAATGGATAGCACATTTTACCTCAATTAATTAAAATTTTGAATTTTCAGTTTTTTTATTTTATGATTCTGGAAAGAGGAATTGAGAGACTGGGACCTAAATATTTGAAATTTAAAATTTAAAATTTTGAAACTTGAAATTTGAATCTTAAATTTTTAAACTTGAAAATCCAAAATTTTGAAACTAGAATTCTAGAAGTCTATCGAGGACCTTTAGTTTAAGCACTAAGTGGTACGGAATTATAAGCCGATTTTCTATAAGTCATTGATCAAACCACCTAGAAATCAAATGTGTGCTCTGCTTGAATAAAATATCACTCTTTTATTATAAAAAGAAAGTTCCAAAATTTTGAGTTTTGACAAACTTAATTTTAAACTCGACTTTTAAGTTCTAAGTTTTGAATTTGAATTTTGAATTTTAAACTTTGAATTTGTTAATGTGAATTTTAAACTTAATTTGAATTTTAATTTATGTTTGAATGTTTGTGTTTTGAAATTTAGAATTTTGACTTTAGTTTTGAAATTTACAATGTGAAAATTTGAATACTGAATTTGAAAATTAGTATTTGAAAAATTGGATATGGAAATTTGAATTTGACTTTCAAATTTTGATTGCTTTTTAAACCTTAAACTAAAACACAAAATTTTAGGTTTTTATTTTTATTTTTAATCAACGAAATATAATGGTTTAAATAAATGATTTATATATTAAGTGTGTTGGTTCAAATTAACAATGTCGTTAAGTGAGTTGAATGAGTTGGGTTATAATTGGGGCTAGGTCAATTTTGACCCGACCATTTTGTGATTCGACCCTATCCAAAGCTTATAAATTATAAAAAAATTCTAAACTTCATCGTTGCCTATTTCGTTAGGGCAAACAAAAATCAACAACACATTACAAACATAGGATCCCATAAAATGTTGGTTACAATATGGTTAACGACGCTGCCCGTGTGCATAGCACGGGCCACACACTAGTATTATTATATATGAAAAACCATCCATATAAATTTAAGGAATCTGGTTGGATCCCTCTTGTGACGCCCCACCTCTATACCCACGCTAGCCAAGAACACTACGGTGTAATGCTGTCAACTAGCACGGAGAATAAGGCTGTTGAGGAGCGACCATCCGTGTAATTGCTTTGTGCGAGCACCGATATGTCAGATAGTATAACATGCATTTCATTTTTGGAGGAAATCCGACATACCGATACAAGCTCAAAGCTACTACACAGTGGCTATAATAGTTTAGGACAATAAATATAAAAATAACACAGGTAAAATAAGTACAAAACACAGATAGAACAAAAAGTCTCATATATATATATAACTGATGTCAGTTACAATACAGTTGACACAATACTTATGATACAACTACAACTGTCGACTCTGGAAGTTATATATACAAGTACATTATCGACTAATATACATGAATACATATCATCCTAAAACAGACACAATGACTACTACAACAAGACGCAGACCACTTCAAATGATATGAAAAGTCTTCAAAGCTCAACAACAACACAAAGCAGTGAATCTACAACCTGAAATAACTCGGGTCTGACCCGAGTATTAAATTCAAAAGAAAATAATACACGGGTCAGTCTAATTCAAACTCAGTTATTAGTGCACATAAGCAATAATAATCAAATATCAAAAAGACGACAGTCACAGAAATCTCGTATATCCGACTCCTCGATAAAAGAATCGGATAACGGCAGATATAACACTAAACAGTGTTAAACAACAATCAGCAATCCAAATCAATTTAAACAATTGAAATGTCAATTTAAAAACAACAATGCTGATTGGCTGCAGTACACGCTAACGGGTACTGCCTCGCCAATACAGTCTATGAAATACTCAAAAGATCAATGAATCCAAAGGCCAACGGATCCAACTCAAATCAAAATGAACCATTTCAAAATACAACTTCAAAATATTGAATTTATCCAACGAAACAATTTAACAATCGAAATATCAACTAAATCTGTCAATCCTGCTAGGGCTGCAGTACACGCACGCGTGTACTGCCTCGCCACTACAATAATGCAAACAAACTCGACTAACAGACTAGAGAACTGCAAGGGTAAAACTGCACCCAAATACAACTGGCAAAAGTAAAGACCAGACAACATGGCTCAGGTGGGACTGCACATACAAACAGGTGCAGCCACCATGACAACAAGTACGACATGGATGAGCAGATGCAAGCAACAATGACACAAGAATATGCAGTGTATAACCAAGTCGAGGCCTGAAATATATAAACAGTGGCAACATGTCACAGTAAAGATCAACATGAAATGATGTTTGTATGCCAAAAGGTCGGAGGCAATGCAAACACAAATATCGATTAATGCAAACTGTCTCGAACCAATGATATCAAAACTTCATGAATAACAAAATTCAAGTGTAGTACACATGTCAATGAAGTCACAACTCAACTGCAGTCCAAATCAGGTTCAAAGAGCAACAAAATGATGAAATTCCAAATCACAAAAATTCAGTGAATTAAAAGCCGATGGCACCATCTCGAAATCAAATTCGAGTTATATAACTCAAACTCAATTGGCCAATGCTGTCACAAAATACAAATGCGCAAGCAAAGCAACAAATATACAAAGGCCAGAACTAAACCATATGAGGTGATATACAGTGGGATATACGTGTGTGCAAACCCCTTTTCAACAGACTCAAAGCAATGCTCAGTGCACAACAACTATACTGCATATACGAATCTATGTAGTGAACTACATGATGAACTTGTATACAGTGACCAGTGAATAACTAAATGAATTTGGACCAAATTCAACTCAAATGTAAACTATATCATATCTGATACAGTGACAATATGGATGCAAGCAAACTCATCTAATTCAAGTAAGTGACAAGATTAAAGTCATGTAATTTCATAAACCAGTTCAAGTGTGCTACAGGGAAAATGCAACATGAATCTGGACAGTGTAAATATGCGACTCGATTGAACAACCTCCACAATAATCTGGCCATGTTCAAACTTGATACAAGGATCTACATGATGAACCATACTAACAGGCATACATGAAGACTTAAATGAAAGTATCACTTTTGAACAAGACAAAGAACCACTAACAGATGCAGACTTCAAAAGTATCAGTCTCGAAACGGAAATGCAGTGATGGAACAAAGAACCCAAGTTTATATGCAAATAAACGGTGTAGTGATGGAATTACAGTGATATGCAAATGCAATAGGTAAGGGATAATTCAAAAGCTACACAATATCAAAGTGCTACTAGAGGCAGTGGATAATATGGCAAAAGTCGAACAAGATCAACATCACAAATCAAGTGTGCAGCCGAAGACAACAATAGGTCAAAGTCGACGCCGAAGCCAAAAAGGAAGACGAAAAACAGTCAAGCAAATACATGTCAACAAAAATGCCAAACAAACCAAAGCCACAGATATAACTCAATGCAATCTCGAATCAATCAAAAGGAAACAAAATAGCAAGGTAACCGAAATCACAATGAAATCGTCAAAACAAAACTCAGGTCATTAAAGTCAATGACGAACTATTCAAAGCAACTGACCGGAATGAATGAGCAACAGGAAGCCAGAAGTTCTCACAACAAAACTAGTCGAAGTCAATTCGAAATCAGCATATCCAAAAGAATTCAACATCGAAAGATAACAAGAACAGAATCAATCATCGGCAAAACTCAAAACAAGCCCAGAAATCACGACCGAAGTCAGTACCAAAGTTCGAGGCCGAAACACAAAATCACTTGTACATGAATTCGAAATAGATGCGAGTAATAAAAAAATTACTCACCTTTGCAAAATGAATTGGAGCAGCCGTTCGAATTGAGGAAGAGTCGAAGCCGTGGTCCTCAAGAACGATCGACAACAGCCAGCAACTCGTCGAATAAATCGAAGAC
Source organism: Allium fistulosum (assembly GCA_030737815.1). Lineage (NCBI taxonomy): Eukaryota > Viridiplantae > Streptophyta > Magnoliopsida > Asparagales > Amaryllidaceae > Allium > Allium fistulosum. The sequence continues at coordinate 931,245,867 of CM060906.1, forward strand.
CCAAAGTCGACGCCTTTGATTTCACGAGCCCTAGTTTTTGAAGACGAAAACGAGGCCGCCATTTATTTTTCGCTCGTTTGATTTATGGTTCGAAAAATAAGAAAGGGGGACCGGGTTCTTGAACGAACGAATGGAGGAACCAATTTGCCTCTAGATATTATTATAACATAGCCCAAGATAGAAACATGGGCCAAGATTTTTAAGTTTATAAAATCACATATTTACTTAACCAATTTTTGAACGAATTTACTACTGATTAAAACACTTAACATCAATTAACCACTAAGTTAATCGTCATTTGACGATGATAAATTTTCACAAAATCCCGGGTCGTTACAGACTCCCCTCCTTATAAAAATTGCGTCCCCGCAATTTTCATAACTAAAGTTGTCAGTAACAATTATTTTTCTAACATAAACTGGTTAAGCTAGAAAAATAAAGTCGGAAATACAAACGACAAAGAAATCATTTAATTTCAATAAAAGAAATTCACAATTTTCTCAACAAAATCTAATTATTAAATAAATAATCAGAAAACAACCAAACTGAATAACTGCAATTATCAGCAATATTCAATTACCGATCAGACATTCAGAAGTACAGAAATTTCAAATCAGCAATATCTAATTATCGACAAAGATGATTACAAAACACAAATCACAATTCACAAAACTGCAAATATCTAGTTATTCAACGATTAACTAGAAAACACAACTTCATAATCAGCAAACTCTAACTATCAACAGAGATAGATAGAAAATAGCAATTCAATAAAATCAACATAATCTAGAATCAATTTGAGACTAGAAAGTTTCAAATCAGCAAATATTTAATTACCAAAAGCGATAATTAAATCTCAAATCAGCGAATATTTAATTATCAAAAATGATAATCAAATTTCTCACAAATATCTGATTATCAAAAACGATAATCAGAAATCACAAATATCCGATTATCAAAAACGATAATCAGAAATCACAAATATCCGATTATCAAAAACGATAATCAGAAATCACAAATATCCGATTATCAAAAACGATAATCAGAAATCACAAATATCCGATTATCAAAAACGATAATCAGAAATCACAAATATTCAATTAACGAGTCCGGAATTAACCGAAGTAGTAAAAGTATGGTTCCATACCCCGTACTTTTGCTAAATCGTTTAAATCTCTTTATCGTTTCCTTGAAAGTGCAAAATTGTGTATTCTGAAAATAACATTTCACATTTACAAACGGACAAGTCCGGAATTAAGCGAATCAGTAAAAGAAAGGGTTCATAGTCCTCGATTTTGCCGAAATGTTTAAATCGCTTCCTCATTCTTTTGAAAATGCAAACTGTAAAAATTTTGAAAACAATTTTAATTTATATTTTTGAAACAACTTTTAAAAATAAAGAATTTTGAAAACACGTGATTAAATTAACAATATCAGTAGCAACTTTGGCAAGGAAATTGCACTTCTCAAAATACCGTAAAAACGGACAACAAAGTCAACATTGCGGAAGAACCGCTTGTAAATCCATTTTAAAATTGACGGTTACTGAAGTTAACACGTCAAAATCTCATCAAAATAACTGGCATCAAAATATAATACCAATGAATTTACATTCATCAAAAATGTCACAAGAATCTTCTCAAAGATAGAAAGGGATACCATAATCTAAACTTGTATTCATAACTAGTCAATGACACACGAACTCACCAATGCACCAAAAATTGATAAAACTTATCAATAGAAATCACGAAAATTGGTGAAGCACAAATTCTAGAAATCATCACAAGAAATCCAGAAAACATAAATTCCAGAAATCAACACACGAAATACAGAACAAATTCCAGAAATCAACACACGAAATCCAGAAATAACAAATTCCAGAAATCAACACACGAAATCCAAAAATCACAAATTCCAGAAATCAACACATGAAATCCAGAAACCACAAAAAGGGGGAGGTCCGAGCACACGGACGAGAAGCTATCTCATGGAAGCTATCCATTTAATTTTTCGAACACACGAATGTCCCGAAGGCCTTTGACACCCGAATGGCCCGAAGACCATGGGGTGCTACCCCATTTATGTGATGATGAAACATCACAAAAGCGGGGTCTAGTCTCCCTCGCAGACAAGGAGACATCGCTCAATCACTAGTCTAAATCACAAAAATGATCGTCATGATCATAAAGAAGTGTCAATTACACTAAGTTAGTAAATATAAGAGTTAAGCTTCATGTCCCATAACCACTTGCTTAACTCAAATATTTACGAACAAACTGTAGATCTTCACTAGAAAATTGTCACAAAAGGTTCAATCGAACTAGTCCAGGAGTTAACCGACGAAGTAAACGCAAGCGTTTCATACCACTTGTTTTACTAAGCCGTTTAATTCAATTTCTCATACGAGTGAAATAAAGGTTTGTATATACTAATAGATTGGAAAATGGTTTAGGAAAAGAGCTTTGTAGTAAAATAGTTTTGAAATCGTTTGGAGAAAAGGATTTTAATATTTACTACTAGTATAGTAAACCTTTATATTTTTAAAGTGACAAATCACAAAATGATTGTAGAAACAATCAATCATAAGAATTCACATACAAAGATGTGAATAGAATCCAAAGAAATCGATACTGATTCCATCAAAACGTATGTTCACAAAAATCCCGAAGAAAATGTCATTAAAGTTGCTAATAAATGATAGCAACAAATCGGGGAAATGATCAAGAATCGATTAAATTTGGAAACCAAATCAATTCACTAAAATTCACATTTGAAGACGTGAATAAAATCCAAAGAATTCGATTCCAAATTCATCAAAGTAGAGATACCCAAAAATTCCAGAAATAGAAGTTACCGAAGTCGACAAAGGTGTAACAACTAATTGGAAAAGAAGAATTGATTATCAATTGGAAAAACAAAGAAAAACGAGCATAAATGCATAAATGACTTCAACAAAAATAAGAATCAAGTCAATGCTGAAGTCAACAATTAATGGCCACTGTCAAGTACAAAATGATTCAACATCATCATCAAAGAATCCAACGGCAAACAAAGTCAGAGTCTTGGAAATCAAGAAATTAGCAATTTCACAAAAACAAAGTGACCGAAGTCGAATGGAAATCAAGCCAAGGAAAACACAAAATATCAAGTTCAAATTCGCTGAGATTCGAACTAGATATGAGTGAAAAATCAAAATCACTCAATTTGCAACCGGTCGAGCCATTATTCATCATAGTGTAACGGGTACACAATGACACTCATAGCATAGCACAAAAGTGGAACAAAGTCCAGAGGTCAAAATAGCTTTAATTGGCCAAATTCGAACAAAATCAACATCGGCTAAATCAATTCAAAGCCGAAAACACAAGAACAAAATCCTCATCATCAAAAACCCAATTTGAGTTCGCAAAGCAAATGGAGGCAGAAGCCAAAATACTTTCACGAAATCAAAATCAAATGCACATGAATAAGCGTTAGGAATTCATACCTAACAATCAAAATAATCATATGTAAAGATGAGAGATAAAACATCGACAAATGGTTGTAACACATGTTCCATCTAAGTTATGTTTTATAATTGTCCTAAACCCCAAGCTCTGATACCAAGCTGTGACGCCCCACCTCTATACCCACGCTAGCCAAGAACACTACGGTGTAATGCTGTCAACTAGCACGGAGAATAAGGCTGTTGAGGAGCGACCATCCGTGTAATTGCTTTGTGCGAGCACCGATATGTCAGATAGTATAACATGCATTTCATTTTTGGAGGAAATCCGACATACCGATACAAGCTCAAAGCTACTACACAGTGGCTATAATAGTTTAGGACAATAAATATAAAAATAACACAGGTAAAATAAGTGCGGAACACAGATAGAACAAAAAGTCTCATATATATATATAACTGATGTCAGTTACAATACAGTTGACACAATACTTATGATACAACTACAACTGTCGACTCTGGAAGTTATATATACAAGTACATTATCGACTAATATACATGAATACATATCATCGTAAAACAGACACACTGACTACTACAACAAGACGCAGACCACTTCAAATGATATGAAAAGTCTTCAAAGCTCAACAGCAACACAAAGCAGTGAATCTACAACCTGAAATAACTTGGGTCTGACCTGAGTATTAAATTCAAAAGAAAATAATACACGGGTTAGTCTAATTCAAACTCAGTTATTAATGCACAGAAGCAATAATAATCAAATATCAAAAAGACGACAGTCACAGAAATCTCGTATATTCGACTCCTCGATAAAAGAATCGGATAACGGTAGATATAACACTAAACAGTGTTAAACAACAATCAGCAATCCAAATCAATTTAAACAATTGAAATGTCAATTTAAAAACAACAATGCTGATTGGCTGCAGTACACGCTAACGGGTACTGCCTCGCCAATACAGTCTATGAAATACTCAGAAGATCAATGAATCCAAAGGCCAACGGATCCAACTCAAATCAAAATGAACCATTTCAAAATACAACTTCAAAATATTGAATTTATCCAACGAAACAATTTAACAATCGAAATATCAACTAAATCTATCAATCCTGCTAGGGCTGCAGTACACGCACGCGTGTACTGCCTCGCCACTACAATAATGCAAACAAACTCGACTAACAGACCAGAGAACTGCAAGGGTAAAACTGCACCCAAATACAACCGGCAAAAGTAAAGACCATACAACATGGCTCAGGTGGGACTGCACATACAAACAGGTGCAGCCACCATGACAACAAGTACGACAGGGATGAGCAGATGCAAGCAACAATGACACAAGAATATGCAGTGTATAACCAAGTCGAGGCCTGAAATATATAAACAGTGGCAACACGTCACAGTAAAGATCAACATGAAATGATGTTTGTATGCCAAAAGGTCGGAGGCAATGCAAACACAAATATCGATTAATGCAAACTGTCTCGAACCAATCATATCAGAACTTCATGAATAACAAAATTCAAGTGTAGTACACATGTCAATGAAGTCACAACTCAGCTGCAGTCCAAATCAGGTTCAAAGAGCAACAAAATGATGAAATTCCAAATCACAAAAATTCAGTGAATTAAAAGCCGATGGCACCATCTCGAAATCAAATTCGAGTTATATAACTCAAACTCAATTGGCCAATGCTGTCACAAAATACAAATGTGCAAGCAAAGCAACAAATATACAAAGGCTAGAACTAAACCATATGAGGTGATATACAGTGGGATATACATGTGTGCAAACCCCTTTTCAACAGACTCGAAGCAATGCTCAGTGCACAACAACTATACTGCAGATACAAATCTATGTAGTGAACTACATGATGAACTTGTATACAGTGACCAGTGAATAACTAAATGAATTTGGACCAAATTCAACTCAAATGTAAACTATATCATATCTGATACAGTGACAATATGGATGCAAGCAAACTCATCTAATTCAAGTAACTGACAAGATTAAAGTCATGGAATTTCATAAACCAGTTCAAGTGTGCTACAGGGAAAATGCAACATGAATCTGGACAGTGTAAATATGCGACTCGATTGAACAGCCTCCACAATAATCTGACCATGTTCAAACTTGATACAAGGATCTACATAATGAACCATACTAACAGGCATACATGAAGACTTAAATGAAAGTATCACTTTTGAACAAGACAAAGAACCACTAACAGATGCAGACTTCAAAAGTATCAGTCTCGAAACGGAAATGCAGTGAAGGAACAAAGAACCCAAGTTTATATGCAAATAAACGGTGTAGTGATGGAATTACAGTGATATGCAAATGCAACAGGTAAGGGATAATTCAAAAGCTACACAATATCAAAGTGCTACTAGAGGCAGTGGATAATATGGCAAAAGTCGAACAAGATCAACATCACAAATCAAGTGTGCAGCCGAAGACAACAACAGGTCAAAGTCGACGCCGAAGCCAAAAAGGAAGACGAAAAACAGTCGAGCAAATACATGCCAACAAAAATGCCAAACAAACCAAATCCACAGATATAACTCAATGCAATCTCGAATCAAACAAAAGGAAACAAAATAGCAAGGTAACTGAAATCACAATGAAATCGTCAAAACAAAACTCAGGTCATCAAAGTCAATGACGAACTATTCAAAGCAACTGACCGGAATGAATGAGCAACAGGAAGCCAGAAGTTCTCACAACAAAACCAGTCGAAGTCAACTCGAAATCAGCATATCTAAAAGAATTCAACATCGAAAGATAACAAGAACAGAATCAATACTCGGCAAAACCCAAAACAAGCCTAGAAATCACGACCGAAGTCAGTACCAAAGTTCAAGGCCGAAACAAAAATCACTTGTACATGAATTCGAAATAGATGCGAGTAATAAAAAAATTACTCACTTTTGCAAAACGAATTGGAGCAGCCATTCGAATTGAGGAAGAGTTGAAGCCGTGGTCCTCAAGAACGATCGACAACAGCCAGCAACTCGTCGAATAAATCGAAGACCCAAAGTCGATGCCTTTGATTTCACGAGCCCTAGTTTTTGAAGATGAAAACGAGGTCGCCATTTATTTTTCGCTCGTTTGATTTAGGGTTCGAAAAATAAGAAAGGGGGACCGGGTTCTTGAACGAACGAACGAAGGAACCAATTTGCCTCAAGATATTATTATAACATAGCCCAAGATAGAAACATGGGCCAAGATTTTTAAGTTTGTAAAATCACATATTTACTTAACCAATTTTTGAACGAATTTACTACTGATTAAAACACTTAACAGCAATTAACCACTAAGTTAATCGTCATTTGACGATGATAAATTTTCACAAAATCCCGGGTCGTTACAGACTCCCCTCCTTATAAAAATTGCGTCCCCGCAATTTTCATAATTAAAGTTGTTAGTAACAATTATTTTTCTAACATAAACTGGTTAAGCTAGAAAAATAAAGTCGGAAATACAAACGACAAAGAAATCTTTTAATTTCAATAAAAGAAATTCACATTTTTCTCAACAAAATCTAATTATTAAATAAATAATCAGAAAACAACCAAACTGAATAACTGCAATTATCAGCAATATTCAATTACCGATCAGACATTCAAAAGTACAGAAATTTCAAATCAGCAATATCTAATTATTGACAAAGATGATTACAAAACACAAATCACAATTCACAAAACTGCAAATATCTAGTTATTCAACGATTAACTAGAAAACACAACTTCATAATCATCAAATTCTAACTATCAACAGAGATAGATAGAAAATAGCAATTCAATAAAATCAACATAATCTAGAATCAATTTGAGACTAGAAAGTTTCAAATCAGCAAATATTTAATTACCAAAAGCGATAATTAAATCTCAAATCAGCGAATATTTAATTATCAAAAATGATAATCAAATTTCTCACAAATATCTGATTATCAAAAACGATAATCAGAAATCACAAATATCTGATTATCAAAAACGATAATCAGAAATCACAAATATCCGATTAACAAAAACAATAATCAGAAATCACAAATATCCGATTATCAAAAACGATAATCAGAAATCACAAATATCCGATTATCAAAAACGATAATCAGAAATCACAAATATTCAAGTAACGAGTCCGGAATTAACCGAAGTAGTAAAAGTATGGTTCCATACCCCGTACTTTTGCTAAATCGTTTAAATCTCTTTATCGTTTCCTTGAAAGTGCAAAATTGTGTATTCTGAAAATAACATTTCACATTCATAAACGGACAAGTCCGGAATTAAGCGAATCAGTAAAAGAAAGGGTTCATAGTCCTCAATTTTGCCGAAACGTTTAAATCGCTTCCTCATTCTTTTGAAAATGCAAACTGTAAAAATTTTGAAAACAATTTTAATTTATATTCTTGAAACAACTTTTAAAAATAAAGAATTTTGAAAACACATGATTAAATTAACAATATCAGTAGCAACTTTGGTAAGGAAATTGCACTTCTCAAAATACCGTAAAAACGGACAACAAAATCAGCATTGCGGAAGAACCGCTTGTAAATCCATTTTAAAATTGACGGTTACTGAAGTTAACACGTCAATTTATTTTATGCTGAAATAAACTTAGAAATAAATTTATAAATGCTTTGTTATTTGAAATAAACCTGGAAATCAATTTGTAATTGATTTAACGTTTGAAATAAATTTGGAAATCGATTTGGGGATTAAAATGAATTTGAAATCAATTTGTAAAATTTGATTTGGTGTTGAAGTAAAATTAGAAATCAATTTGGAATTGATTTAATGTTGTAATGTAAATTTGAAATCAATTTGGAATATATTTGGGGTTTGAAATAAAATTGTGAAATCAATTTGGAATTTGATTTTGGAGTTGAAAGTGAATATTTGAGAAATCGATTTGAAAATCGTATAAAAGTGAATATTTGGAAATTTAAATTCGCAATGGGAATTTATAAAGGAAAGGGAAATTTGTTTTAAAAATAAACACTGATTTATTTTTAAAGTGTGGAAATAAATTTACGGATTTGGAACGTAAATTTAAAATAAATCGATAAGGATTATTTAATTGGTTTAAATGGACCATTTTGAAGTGAAAGTGTATTCTCACTATAAAGCCGAGTATATTTCCAAAGTAGCTTTTAAAAATATAAATTAAAGGTTCTAAATTTGGTTTTTAAAAGAAATATTTGGAAATATATTCTGCGTGAGGGAATTGATTTGAAATTTATTTTCAAAAGTTGAAATGTGAAAAGTGATTTGAAATTTGTTTTCAAATGGTTGAAGTGTTAAACCATATCTTGTGAAGATATTTTGAAAATAAATAATTTGGGAAAATTATTTAAATTGGTTGATTGTTGTGAATGTTGTTGATAGTTAAATCACCGACTATTAATATTGCCTTTGAAATGGCACTTGAATTTGTTTTTAAAATAAGCGCTCATTATTCGGTTTAGCCGGGAGAGGACTTTGTGTCATAAAACCCATTCCGAATAATGATACGACGAAATGGATTGCAATTTAAGACCGGTGTGAAGACCGGGTATTTCGAAAATGAAAGGGCAACCTGTCGAATGTCTCTGCACCGAGTTGCTCCGGTATAGAGATTTATATCACTCTTCTTGTGATGGGAAGTCCGATTGGGATTGTGAATACCTGGATTGCAAGGGCTTCTTTGGAGGTTCCTTCGGTTCTATTCGAACCTGGAACAGACTTGTATGGTTGTATGTATGACACTACACTTTGAGATATAAAGCTGATTTCTTTCAAATACATTTCTGTTTGGTGGCGGAGATTTATTCTCTTAGCTTAACACCCTTCTCTGGGACGTACGAGCTCAGAGGTTATGTAGTTGAAGGTTATAAGTGATATACTCCTAATTTGGTAGTGTGGCATGCTAAGTGTTGCTGTATGTTGATGATCATTCATTGATCATTTGTGATCAAAGCATGGCTTTCATGTAAAGCGTAGCTTTGTGGACGAGACCTTATCGAGCCTCACTGACTGGAAATGGTCGAAACAGGAAAGATGCGGCAAGGTTTTAGGGGTAGCTCCCCTAGGGTACTACCATTCCTTCTGGAAAAAGGCGGTATCATGGTATGGAGCCCAGATATTTACCTGTGTGGTTGCTTCAAGCTCATTTACTCTGTGTGATTGTTGCTTTGTGATCGAGGCACCTCGGATAAAGGTCCCAAAGGACCGGGGTGGGCATATCTCAGGTTTACTACCCGGGAAGGGGGTAATCAGCCTTGTGTTTGTAGAGAGCCAGGTGGTTCTTGGGACGTCCCACCAGAGGCATACCCATGTGGCAGTAGGAAGTTCCTTAGCCTGACCATTTGTTGGAAATCCAAATCCCAATGTGAACCTTGTACGGTTTTAGTTGTAGAACTTGCCATTTACTTACGGTGGTCACCACTGTTTAGATGGTAGCTATAGTAGGCATAGTTCGAAATGTCTATGCTGGCTAAGATTAATATTATACTTTCGAAATGATTTCCACATTAGACATTAATAATAATATCAACTGATCTTTCGTAGTAAGCATCTTTGACTATCATAATGAGAAATCTCCTCCAATTCTGCGTTTGAATTGTGTGTGTGGCGGGAGGCCTTATGGTAGTTTCATTTTCCAAAAGCATTGCGAATTTCTTTTATTTTCTTTGTGAAAATAACTGTTTTACGATCTCACACCAGTCACCATGACTGACTGGTAGTTTATTATTCCCTTTCTAAACTCTGGGTGCCCATAATTTTTCACATGGGCAGCTTAGAATCAGGTTATCAGGATATTCTGGATATTCTGGAGCTTTGGAGGCAAGATGGATGGCGAGACATACTCCCGTACTTGTTTATTTATTCCGCTGTGTATTCTGTATGAGGACAAGTTTATATAACTGTCCATTGTTGTATTGAGTTGTATATTGACTCTCATTATTGTATTATATAAATTGATATAGTTCTTTGTTTAAAAGACTAGTGATTATCTATTATATATTGTTCCGCTGCGAATGTGAGATTCTGATATTGTTTCTGTTTTTCTTCTCTTTTTTTCTTCTGTCTTCTTCTACCTCTTCTTTTTAACCCTAATGATTCGGTTTTCCGGCATTCGATTGTGCGGCAGTTGATACAGTGGACGTATTAATGTCGACCTTCGAGCGTCGAAAGATCGTAGTCGTTACAAGTGGTATCAGAGCATTTGGTTAAGCGATAACCTTGGCTCTGTTGGGAATTACTCATTAGAGATAGAGTCAATAGTACTCTAGAATGAGTTTGAGTGTAATAATAGATATGGGGGCGTATTTGTTAGTGAATATAAAATTGTTTTAAATTGTGACGATTGGTTTGTTGAGTGGTATATGGATTCTGGTCGGTATAGTCTGGACAACTCTATCGATAGGGATCTCTAAACACTCGTGTAGAATAATTCGACACGATATTGTTTTAAAATAGGGTAAATGAAATAATTTTACCCAAAACTATTTTCGTAGATAAAGGAAATAATCTTTGTAAATTATTATAGTATATATGGATGCTTGGTTGTTAGGAAGTGATAATATTGAATTATTATCATTATTATATGGAAACGGAATAAGAAATAATGGTATAACCAAAGATTTGGAGATAATTTCATTTAACAAATGAAATTTATAAATATGAATTGCAAATATAAGGAAATAAATTCATATACGAATGGGTTTTGTAAATATAAATTGTAAATGTGATTTGTAATTTGAAATGAAATTACAGAGAAATGTTTTGAAAAGAATTGGAAAATTTTGGAGATTTGGAAAAGTGTTTGGAAGGGATAAAAACACTAAACTCTTTTAGGTCGCTGGAAAATAATTTCGATGATGATCCCGACATTACCGGTGTTCATTTTCGAGTTTCCCAAAAGAGGAATTGCTACTGAACTGTTTTAAATTAAAGTTGTTTGGAAAAATTTAGGTTTGGGTTGAAATTCAAAGGATAATTTGAAAAGATTCTGGAGTGTTATATAAAATGTTTATGGAATATCATTAAGTTGTTAACTTGTAATGTTTGAAGTTGTTAAAATAAATAAAAAAATCTAACTTAAAGAGAAGTTGGATGAAAGTAAATGTGAAAGCGAAAATAAATTGGATTTGATTTGTGAAGAATAAAGTGAAGCATTGAAAAAAAATTAGTAAGTGAAACTAATTTAAGAAAATACCAAATAGATATGGTTTGAAATGAATTCAATATTTATACATAAAGGGTAAATTAAATTCATGTGGAGTTTGAAATCCAGTTTAATATAAGTGGTTGTAAACTAATAAAATGGTGAATTGAAATTGAATTGTGTTTGGAAATGAATAAAAGAATAAAACTGGAATTGAAACTGAAATATTGATAACCAATTTGAATTGCGTGAAATAAAATGAAGTTGTAAAATTGGTTCGAAATGAACTAAAGATAATAAAGGTGGAAGAAATAATAAAAATTGGTTTGAGTAGAAATAAATTGGAAATGGCCTTGTTATTAACGAAATGAATTATTGAATGTGAATCCAAAGCTATATTGATTCAATGAACTCAATGTAACAACCCGCATTTATACGATAATATATTTAAATATCTCATTTAAATATGGCATCGCCTATTCGTATTTAAAATCCTAAATATGAATTTTTATCGTGTTCGAATCCGTTGTTCTAATGGATTCAAATCGTGTTTTAAATATCACCTAAATGTTTAATTATTATGGTTTGCTATTTATAAATTCAATGGGCTTAATATTATTGCTTGGCCCATTAACAAATCTATTCCCCTTCACCTTTATTATCTGACAAAGGCCTCTTACCCACTGGATTCACGTTCATTTTCTCACGTTCAAATCAAAGTCGCGTTTCTCTCCTCCCCTTCAGGCGATTTGCGATTTAGGGTTTTTCGCTACCCCTCCTCTCGAAGCAACGCACGTCTCCTCCTCTTCTACGTGCTCCAGACGCAGGCGCAACTCCGGGCACAACGGAAATGGTTAGGGTTTCGCGGCTAGGGTTTCGATTCGCTTGCTCCATTCATCGATAGCCTCCCGAGATGCTCGCGACTGCTGGTTGAGCTCGCCGTTACTTCGATCTGGTCTACTTGCCGATCGATTGTCGTGTGCTCGAAATAAAGGTGAGTGATATTATTTCACTCACATCTAATTCTACTGTGCTTTATTAGTTCAATTGTGGTTGAGGTCGATGATTTCTCTGGGTTTATCAAGTTCGTATAATTTGATGAGTTTCGGCTTTGATGATTCTTTGATTTGAGAGTGATGATGTTGTTTAGTCCGACTTGGGTAATATTGTTTACTGCCTCTAGTGGCACTTCCGTTCTTGTTCGTTTTTACTGCTGCTTTATGACTTTGGACATTTTGTTTTGACTGTGGAATCACTAGGTTGTTGATTTGTTCTCCTGGGCTTCGGCCATTCTTGTTCATGAGCTTGACTCTGATTTTTCATACTGCATACTATTTGTGACTTTTTGGATTTTGCTTTAGAACATTTCAATGCTTGGCCATAGCAGTTCTATTGTCTCTGTGGCCTTGCTTATTATACGTAAGTATGCATTCATGTGTGTATATACATCATTTGATATGTATATATGTACATTAGAATTCATTTTACTTGCTTGATGGATGTTGTACGTATTGTGTTGGAGTTTGTCTTGGGACTTTTGGTGCCAGTCTTGTTTTCTTCTTTGATTTAAGTTGTAGTGATACTGAACTTATGTTCACTACAGTTGCATACATGTCGTATCTTCCTTCATGTTTTCACTGTGCATAGCACTGCCTGGTATTGTTTTCATGAGTATTACTTGATGGCATTGGTTTTGGTGATCACTTTGAACTGCTGTGTTGTCACATTCATGTATGTATACATGTGTATATACATATGTATGTATATATGGTTGTGCACTGAATTGAGTTTTGTTATGCCTTCGCTTTGGGCATTTTGTTGTTGTCGAGTCACCGTTGCATACACGTTGACTTCGTATATTTTGCTACTGATTGTTATTCCTGCATCCAAATGTGCATTCGTACATGAAATACTTGTCGACTTTACTTGCTGTCGGGTTGACATGTATGGACTGTTTAGGTTTCTACATGGTCGCTAGATCATTTGGGTTTGACCTTGAGATCATTTATGACTTTCACTGAGCTTTTGTGTATTTCATGCGATAGTGGCGAGGCAGTACACGCGTGCGTGTACTGCAGCCCTATCAGATTTGACAGTTTTAAATTGATGTTTCGATTGTCGAATTGTTTCGTTGGTCAAATTTAATATTTTGAAGTTGTAGTCTGATTTGGATATACGAGATTTCTGTGACTGTCGTCTATTTGATATTGATTATTATTGCTACTGTGCATTAATAGCTGAGTTTGAATTAGACTGACCCGTGTATTATTTTCTTTTGAATTTAATACTCGGGTCAGACCCGAGTTATTTCAGGTTGTAGATTTCTTTCTTTGAGTTGCTGTTCGGGATTTGAAGACCTTTCACATCTTTTGAAGTTGTCATTGTCCTTGTGTAGTAGTTGTGTCATTGTATAGAACGATATGTATTCATGTATATTGGTTGATAATGTACTTGCATATATAACTTCTAGAGTCGACAGTTGTAGTTGTATCATATGTATCGTGTCAACTATATTGTAACTGACATCGGTTATATATATATATGAGATTTTTGTTAATCTGTGTTCCGCATTTATATTATCTGTGTTATTGTTATATCTAATGTCCTAAACTACTATGAACTATCGTGGTTTGTTTTATACTGATAATTGGGTGTGTCGATGGGAGTAAATAAATAATAGATGAAAAATAAAAAGTATATACCACTCCTATCGAGATAACCAATATTAGTGTAAGGCCAACTACGGATGGTCGCTCCTATCCAGCCTTATTCTTCGTAATAATAGACAGTATTTCTTTTAATACTCTTTGTTATTATGAGCATAGAGGTGGGGCGTCACAGTTGGTATCAGAGCTTGGGGTTTATGGACATAATATAAAACTTAACTCGGAAGGAACATATGTTACAACTATTGGTCGATGTTTTACTTGTGCTGGAGTCAAAACTAAAGTTTTGAAATTTGGATGAAATTTTTAAATAACTTTATTAAAAATAATAGTGAAATTATGTTCTGATGATTTGATTGATTTTTGTTCTGTTTATCAGAGTGCGCAGCGGAAACAGTGAAAATGTCTTCGCTGAGTACAACTGATAATCTTTTTGATTTAAAAATCAAAATACGAAATTGATATGAATTTCATTTGTTGTTTACATAGCTGTAATTATTTTATTTCTTTGAGAACTTCGAATCCGAATTGAGGATTCGAAGAAATTGCAGATATGTGATTTTTGTTGAAATTTCCGCTGGCTTTCTTTTGTACTAATCATCTATTGATTAGATTTTTGCTGTTTTAAATTATCTTCATTGAAGATACATTTGAATGATTCTTTGTTCATTTTGTAGTACGTGCGAAAATTTAAATTGCACGTTATTGCATTTATTTTACGTTGAACCGATGCTTGGTTATGAAACGTATTTTGTTGTCGTTATTTTACAACGGAATTTTACACCAATGCTATATTTTGAAGCACGGTGTTTTGTGGCATTTCTGATGAATGAAAATTCACTGATATTACATTTTGATGTAGATTGTTTTGATGTGATTTTGACGTTTTAAAACTACTGTCGCTTTGGCTTCAGTAACCGCCAAATTTTAAAAGTGGGTTTTCAAGCGGGTATTCCGCAATACTGATTTGTGACCGTTTTTACGGTACTTTGAGAAGTACAATTTCCTTATCGAAATTGTTACTGATTTGCTGTTTTAATCACGCGGTTAGAAAATTGTTTTAAAATGAAAATTGTTTTATAAAATTTTAGCAGTTTGCGTTTTCAAAAGAATGAGAAAGCGACTTAAACGATTCAGAAAAATCAAGGATTATGACCCCTTTCTTTTACTGTTTCGCTTAACTCCGGACTTGTTCAGTTGAGAATGCGAATTGTTATTTTTACAAAATAAATAAAATTGTTTTCAAAAATTTTACAGTTTGCGATTTCAAAAGAATGAGGAAGCGATTTAAACGTTTCAGCAAAATCGAGGACTATGACCCCTTTCTTTTACTGATTCGCTTAATTCCGGACTTGTCCGTTTGAGAATGTGAAATGTATTTTTACAAAATACACAATTTTGCACTTTCAAGGAAACGATGAAGAGAATCAAACGATTTAGTAAAACACGTGGTATGGGACATGTGCGTTTGCTATTTCGGTTAATTCCGGACTCGTTAATTGAAATATTTGATGATTTTGTGGGCTTTCGAGCCACTCTGCGGACCTTCGGGTCATTTGTTGGGCTTTCGAGCCACTCTGCGGACCTTCGGGTCATTTGTTGGGCTTTCGGGCCACTCTGCGGACCTTCGGGTCAAATACCAGTACTAGACCTTCGGGTCACTCTGCGGACCTCCGGGTCAATCTGATGGGCGCCAAAATTATGTTGAGTACTTGGTAGGCTTCGGCCACTTTGAGATGCACGTGCGGCGAATTAAAAACTCGCCATCTGATGGGATCGATCCAAGCTTTTATGTTGATTTTCTAGTCTTCTTAATTGATTTCTAGATATTTGTTGCTTCCAATTATCTGCAGGTAATTGGATATTTGTTGATATGAGTTCTGATTATCGTTTTTGACAATCGGATATTTGTTGTTTCTAATTATCGCTTGTGATAATTAGATATTTGTTGATATGAGTTCTGATTATCGTTTTCGATAATCGGATATTTGTTGAATTTAATTATCGCTTTAGATAATTAAATATTTGTTGATTTGAGATTTAATTATCGCTTTAGATAATTAAATATTTGTTGCTTTGAGATTTAATTATCGCTTTTGATAATTAAATATTTGCTGATTTCGAATTTAATTATCGCTTTAGATAATTAAATATTTGTTGATTTGAGATTTAATTATCGCTTTAGATAATTAAATATTTGTTGATTTGAGATTTAATTATCGCTTTAGATAATTAAATATTTGTTGATTTGAGATTTAATTATCGCTGTTAGATAATTAAATATTTGTTGATTTGAGATTTAATTATCGCTTTAGATAATTAAATATTTGTTGATTTGAGATTTAATTATCGCTGTTAGATAATTAAATATTTGTTGATTTGAGATTTAATTATCGCTTAGATAATTAAATATTTGTTGATTTGAGATTTAATTATCGCTTTAGGTAATTAAATATTTGTTGATTTGAGATTTAATTATCGCTTTAGGTAATTAAATATTTGTTGATTTGAGATTTAATTATCGCTGTTAGATAATTAAATATTTGTTGATTTTAGATTTAATTATTGCTTCAGATAATTAAATAATTGTTAATTTGAGATTTAATTATCGCTTTAGATAATTAAATATTTGTTGATTTGAGATTTAATTATCGCTTTAGATAATTAAATATTTGTTGATTTGAGATTTAATTATCGCTTCAGATAATTAAATAATTGTTGATTTGAGATTTAATTATCGCTTTAGATAATGAAATATTTGTTGATTTGAGATTTAATTATCGCTTTAGATAATTAAATATTTGTTGATTTGAGATTTAATTATCGCTGTTAGATAATTAAATACTTGTTGATTTGAGATTTAATTATCGCTTTAGATAATTAAATATTTGTTGATTTTAGATTTAATTATCGCTTGAGATAATTAAATAATTGTTGATTTGAGATTTAATTATCGCTTCAGATAATTAAATATTTGTTAATTTGAGATTTAATTATCGCTTCAGATAATTAAATAATTGTTGATTTGAGATTTAATTATCGCTTTAGATAATTAAATATTTGTTGATTTGAGATTTAATTATCGCTTTAGATAATTAAATATTTGTTGATTTGAGATTTAATAATCGCTTTAGATAATTAAATATTTGTTGATTTGAGATTTAATTATCGCTGTTAGATAATTAAATACTTGTTGATTTGAGATTTAATTATCGCTGTTAGATAATTAAATACTTGTTGATTTGAGATTTAATTATCGCTTTAGATAATTAAATATTTGTTGATTTTAGATTTAATTATCGCTTGAGATAATTAAATAATTGTTGATTTGAGATTTAATTATCGCTTCAGATAATTAAATATTTGTTAATTTGAGATTTAATTATCGCTTCAGATAATTAAATAATTGTTGATTTGAGATTTAATTATCGCTTTAGATAATTAAATATTTGTTGATTTGAGATTTAATTATCGCTTTAGATAATTAAATATTTGTTGATTTGAGATTTAATTATCGCTTTAGATAATTAAATATTTGTTGATTTGAGATTTAATTATCGCTGTTAGATAATTAAATACTTGTTGATTTGAGATTTAATTATCGCTTTAGATAATTAAATATTTGTTGATTTTAGATTTAATTATCGCTTGAGATAATTAAATAATTGTTGATTTGAGATTTAATTGTCGATGTTAGATAATCAAATATTTATTGAATTTGGAATTTGATTATCGCTTGAGATAATCAAATATTTGTTGAATTTGAAATTTGATTATCGCTTTTGATAATCGCATAATTGTTGAATTTGAAATTTGATTATCGCTTGAGATAATCAAATATTTATTGAATTTTGAATTTGATTATCACTTGAGATAATCAAATATTTGTTGAATTTAAAATTTTGCTATCGTTTTTGATAATCAGATATTTGTGAAGTTTGATTATCATTTGTGATAATTAAATATATTTTTTTGATTTAATTATCGTTTGAGATAATTAAATATTTTTCGATTTGATAATCGAATATTTGCGATTTCTGATTATCGTTTTTGATAATCGAGTAATTGTGATTTCTGATTATCATTTTTGATAATCATGTTGTTTCTGGTTATCGCTTGTGATAATTAGATATTTGAGGTTCTAATTGTCGTTTTGATAATTAAATATTTGTTGATTTCCAATTCCTATTTTGGCATATGATATGCCCGCTGTTTATTAGATTTCAAATGTTGATTTCCATTCGTTGTTTTGCATTTGATATGCACATTGTTTATTGGATTTCTAATGTTGATTTCCATCTTGTTATTTGCATGTGATGTGCCTTGTGTTCCCTAGATTTCTCATTATTGTTATCTAGATCTTGTCGTTATTCGTGTTTATCCAGTTTTTGCTATTTTCCGATTCTCTATTCAAAATTTTGATCCTGTTGAAGGATTTGTAAATTTCTTTTATTAAATTAAAAGATTTCTTTGGCATTTT
Source organism: Allium fistulosum (assembly GCA_030737815.1). Lineage (NCBI taxonomy): Eukaryota > Viridiplantae > Streptophyta > Magnoliopsida > Asparagales > Amaryllidaceae > Allium > Allium fistulosum. The sequence continues at coordinate 931,264,628 of CM060906.1, forward strand.
AATCTTTGTTTGGTTGTTACTTCTTATTTCCGTCTTAAAGTATTGCGAGGACGCAATTTCTTTAAGAGGGGAAGACTGTAACAACCCGCATTTATACGATAATATATTTAAATATCTCATTTAAATATGGCATCGCCTATTCGTATTTAAAATCCTAAATATGAATTTTTATCGTGTTCGAATCCGTTGTTCTAATGGATTCAAATCGTGTTTTAAATATCACCTAAATGTTTAATTATTATGGTTTGCTATTTATAAATTCAATGGGCTTAATATTATTGCTTGGCCCATTAACAAATCTATTCCCCTTCACCTTTATTATCTGACAAAGGCCTCTTACCCTCTGGATTCACGTTCATTTTCTCACGTTCAAATCAAAGTCGCGTTTCTCTCCTCCCCTTCAGGCGATTTGCGATTTAGGGTTTTTCGCTACCCCTCCTCTCGAAGCAACGCACGTCTCCTCCTCTTCTACGTGCTCCAGACGCAGGCGCAACTCCGGGCACAACGGAAATGGTTAGGGTTTCGCGGCTAGGGTTTCGATTCGCTTGATCCATTCATCGATAGCCTCCCGAGATGCTCGCGACTGCTGGTTGAGCTCGCCGTTACTTCGATCTGGTCTACTTGCCGATCGATTGTCGTGTGCTCGAAATAAAGGTGAGTGATATTATTTCACTCACATCTAATTCTACTGTGCTTTATTAGTTCAATTGTGGTTGAGGTCGATGATTTCTCTGGGTTTATCAAGTTCGTATAATTTGATGAGTTTCGGCTTTGATGATTCTTTGATTTGAGAGTGATGATGTTGTTTAGTCCGACTTGGGTAATATTGTTTACTGCCTCTAGTGGCACTTCCGTTCTTGTTCGTTTTTACTGCTGCTTTACGACTTTGGACATTTTGTTTTGACTGTGGAATCACTAGGTTGTTGATTTGTTCTCCTGGGCTTCGGCCATTCTTGTTCATGAGCTTGACTCTGATTTTTCATACTGCATACTATTTGTGACTTTTTGGATTTTGCTTTAGAACATTTCAATGCTTGGCCATAGCAGTTCTATTGTCTCTGTGGCATTGCTTATTATACGTAAGTATGCATTCATGTGTGTATATACATCATTTGATATGTATATATGTACATTAGAATTCATTTTACTTGCTTGATGGATGTTGTACGTATTGTGTTGGAGTTTGTCTTGGGACTTTTGGTGCCAGTCTTGTTTTCTTCTTTGATTTAAGTTGTAGTGATACTGAACTTATGTTCACTACAGTTGCATACATGTCGTATCTTCCTTCATGTTTTCACTGTGCATAGCACTGCCTGGTATTGTTTTCATGAGTATTACTTGATGGCATTGGTTTTGGTGATCACTTTGAACTGCTGTGTTGTCACATTCATGTATGTATACATGTGTATATACATATGTATGTATATATGGTTGTGCACTGAATTGAGTTTTGAGTTTTGTTATGCCTTCGCTTTGGGCATTTTGTTGTTGTCGAGTCACCGTTGCATACACGTTGACTTCGTATATTTTGCTACTGATTGTTATTCCTGCATCCAAATGTGCATTCGTACATGAAATACTTGTCGACTTTACTTGCTGTCGGGTTGACATGTATGGACTGTTTAGGTTTCTACATGGTCGCTAGATCATTTGGGTTTGACCTTGAGATCATTTATGACTTTCACTGAGCTTTTGTGTATTTCATGCGATAGTGGCGAGGCAGTACACGCGTGCGTGTACTGCAGCCCTATCTGATTTGACAGTTTTAAATTGATGTTTCGATTGTCGAATTGTTTCGTTGGTCAAATTTAATATTTTGAAGTTGTAGTCTGATTTGGATATACGAGATTTCTGTGACTGTCGTCTATTTGATATTGATTATTATTGCTACTGTGCATTAATAGCTGAGTTTGAATTAGACTGACCCGTGTATTATTTTCTTTTGAATTTAATACTCGGGTCAGACCCGAGTTATTTCAGGTTGTAGATTTCTTTCTTTGAGTTGCTGTTCGGGATTTGAAGACCTTTCACATCTTTTGAAGTTGTCATTGTCCTTGTGTAGTAGTTGTGTCATTGTATAGAACGATATGTATTCATGTATATTGGTTGATAATGTACTTGCATATATAACTTCTAGAGTCGACAGTTGTAGTTGTATCATATGTATCGTGTCAACTATATTGTAACTGACATCGGTTATATATATATGAGATTTTTGTTAATCTGTGTTCCGCATTTATATTATCTGTGTTATTGTTATATCTAATGTCCTAAACTACTATGAACTATCGTGGTTTGTTTTATACTGATAATTGGGTGTGTCGATGGGAGTAAATAAATAATAGATGAAAAATAAAAAGTATATACCACTCCTATCGAGATAACCAATATTAGTGTAAGGCCAACTACGGATGGTCGCTCCTATCCAGCCTTATTCTTCGTAATAATAGACAGTATTTCTTTTAATACTCTTTGTTATTATGAGCATAGAGGTGGGGCGTCACAGTTGGTATCAGAGCTTGGGGTTTATGGACATAATATAAAACTTAACTCGGAAGGAACATATGTTACAACTATTGGTCGATGTTTTACTTGTGCTGGAGTCAAAACTAAAGTTTTGAAATTTGGATGAAATTTTTAAATAACTTTATTAAAAATAATAGTGAAATTATGTTCTGATGATTTGATTGATTTTTGTTCTGTTTATCAGAGTGCGCAGCGGAAACAGTGAAAATGTCTTCGCTGAGTACAACTGATAATCTTTTTGATTTAAAAATCAAAATACGAAATTGATATGAATTTCATTTGTTGTTTACATAGCTGTAATTATTTTATTTCTTTGAGAACTTCGAATCCGAATTGAGGATTCGAAGAAATTGCAGATATGTGATTTTTGTTGAAATTTCCGCTGGCTTTCTTTTGTACTAATCATCTATTGATTAGATTTTTGCTGTTTTAAATTATCTTCATTGAAGATACATTTGAATGATTCTTTGTTCATTTTGTAGTACGTGCAAAAATTTAAATTGCACGTTATTGCATTTATTTTACGTTGAACCGATGCTTGGTTATGAAACGTATTTTGTTGCCGTTATTTTACAACGGAATTTTACACCAATGCTATATTTTGAAGCACGGTGTTTTGTGGCATTTCTGATGAATGAAAATTCACTGATATTACATTTTGATGTAGATTGTTTTGATGTGATTTTGACGTTTTAAAACTACTGTCGCTTTGGCTTCAGTAACCGCCAAATTTTAAAAGTGGGTTTTCAAGCGGGTATTCCGCAATACTGATTTGTGACCGTTTTTACGGTACTTTGAGAAGTACAATTTCCTTATCGAAATTGTTACTGATTTGCTGTTTTAATCACGCGGTTAGAAAATTGTTTTAAAATGAAAATTGTTTTATAAAATTTTAGCAGTTTGCGTTTTCAAAAGAATGAGAAAGCGACTTAAACGATTCAGAAAAATCGAGGATTATGACCCCTTTCTTTTACTGTTTCGCTTAACTCCGGACTTGTTCAGTTGAGAATGCGAATTGTTATTTTTACAAAATAAATAAAATTGTTTTCAAAAATTTTACAGTTTGCGATTTCAAAAGAATGAGGAAGCGATTTAAACGTTTCAGCAAAATCGAGGACTATGACCCCTTTCTTTTACTGATTCGCTTAATTCCGGACTTGTCCGTTTGAGAATGTGAAATGTATTTTTACAAAATACACAATTTTGCACTTTCAAGGAAACGATGAAGAGAATCAAACGATTTAGTAAAACACGTGGTATGGGACATGTGCGTTTGCTATTTCGGTTAATTCCGGACTCGTTAATTGAAATATTTGATGATTTTGTGGGCTTTCGAGCCACTCTGCGGACCTTCGGGTCATTTGTTGGGCTTTCGAGCCACTCTGCGGACCTTCGGGTCATTTGTTGGGCTTTCGGGCCACTCTGCGGACCTTCGGGTCAAATACCAGTACTAGACCTTCGGGTCACTCTGCGGACCTCCGGGTCAATCTGATGGGCGCCAAAATTATGTTGAGTACTTGGTAGGCTTCGGCCACTCTGAGATGCACGTGCGGCGAATTAAAAACTCGCCATCTGATGGGATCGATCCAAGCTTTTATGTTGATTTTCTAGTCTTCTTAATTGATTTCTAGATATTTGTTGCTTCCAATTATCTGCAGGTAATTGGATATTTGTTGATATGAGTTCTGATTATCGTTTTTGACAATCGGATATTTGTTGTTTCTAATTATCGCTTGTGATAATTAGATATTTGTTGATATGAGTTCTGATTATCGTTTTCGATAATCGGATATTTGTTGAATTTAATTATCGCTTTAGATAATTAAATATTTGTTGATTTGAGATTTAATTATCGCTTTAGATAATTAAATATTTGTTGCTTTGAGATTTAATTATCGCTTTTGATAATTAAATATTTGCTGATTTCGAATTTAATTATCGCTTTAGATAATTAAATATTTGTTGATTTGAGATTTAATTATCGCTTTAGATAATTAAATATTTGTTGATTTGAGATTTAATTATCGCTTTAGATAATTAAATATTTGTTGATTTGAGATTTAATTATCGCTGTTAGATAATTAAATATTTGTTGATTTGAGATTTAATTATCGCTTTAGATAATTAAATATTTGTTGATTTGAGATTTAATTATCGCTGTTAGATAATTAAATATTTGTTGATTTGAGATTTAATTATCGCTTTAGATAATTAAATATTTGTTGATTTGAGATTTAATTATCGCTTTAGATAATTAAATATTTGTTGATTTGAGATTTAATTATCGCTTTAGGTAATTAAATATTTGTTGATTTGAGATTTAATTATCGCTGTTAGATAATTAAATATTTGTTGATTTTAGATTTAATTATCGCTTCAGATAATTAAATAATTGTTGATTTGAGATTTAATTATCTCTTTAGATAATTAAATATTTGTTGATTTGAGATTTAATTATCGCTTTAGATAATTAAATATTTGTTGATTTGAGATTTAATTATCGCTTCAGATAATTAAATAATTGTTGATTTGAGATTTAATTATCGCTTTAGATAATTAAATATTTGTTGATTTGAGATTTAATTATCGCTTTAGATAATTAAATATTTGTTGATTTGAGATTTAATTATCGCTGTTAGATAATTAAATACTTGTTGATTTGAGATTTAATTATCGCTTTAGATAATTAAATATTTGTTGATTTTAGATTTAATTATCGCTTGAGATAATTAAATAATTGTTGATTTGAGATTTAATTATCGCTTCAGATAATTAAATATTTGTTAATTTGAGATTTAATTATCGCTTCAGATAATTAAATAATTGTTGATTTGAGATTTAATTATCGCTTTAGATAATTAAATATTTGTTGATTTGAGATTTAATTATCGCTTTAGATAATTAAATATTTGTTGATTTGATATTTAATTATCGCTTTAGATAATTAAATATTTGTTGATTTGAGATTTAATTATCGCTATTAGATAATTAAATACTTGTTGATTTGAGATTTAATTATCGCTGTTAGATAATTAAATACTTATTGATTTGAGATTTAATTATCGCTTTAGATAATTAAATATTTGTTGATTTTAGATTTAATTATCGCTTGAGATAATTAAATAATTGTTGATTTGAGATTTAATTATCGCTTCAGATAATTAAATATTTGTTAATTTGAGATTTAATTATCGCTTCAGATAATTAAATAATTGTTGATTTGAGATTTAATTATCGCTTTAGATAATTAAATATTTGTTGATTTGAGATTTATTATAAAGTGGATGGAGATAAAACTTGAAATAGTTTTATTATAAATAAAGTAAGTTCGGAAGTGGATTAAAATGTGAAATCATAATGGTTTTGAATGGAACTAGTTAGTTAAATAAAATGAAATGTAAGTGAATGGATTCGAATTTTAAATGCAATGAAAGTGTGTTGTGACCCATTGAAATTGAATGGAAATGATGTGTTGTAGTTGTAAGCAATTAAAATTTGTATTGAAACTTTATAAATTGCTCATGGAATTTGTTTTGAATGTTTTGCTTATGAAAAACTATGTGTTTGCTATTGAAAACAGGTGAAATGTTAATAACTTCTTATATATGTTGCTTACACGTTTAAATTGAGTAAGTACAGGTACCGGGGCTACCATTTGGCTGGATTTGGTTGCGTTAATAAGCTAATAAATAACTACTTTGCTTAAAAATGCTAAAAAGGTATGCCTACGCAATAAAAATAGGAAATATGAACTGTTTTTCTGCTTTTCCGACCGTGTGGGTCGATGTATATATATTTATATCCCTTTTCAAATTGCAAAAGCTCCTCCGTACAAAGGAGACTTGCCAAAATTTTCTGAAAATTTTGGGAGTTAGAAATGTTTTTGAAAAATTTGGAAAATTTTGTTAACGGAAAATTGATTTTTCAAATTGTAATGGAAACGTAGGAATTGAACTAGAAAATGAAAACCATTGTTTTGGTTGAAGTTGAAAGCATTGGAAAAAGGTGAATATCGAGTTTTCACTAAGTGAATTTTTGAAGATAAAATGAATTCAAATAGAATTGAAATTGTAAATTGAATTCAAATGGAATCGAAAAATGCAAAGTTGAATAGAAGTAAATTAAAACCAAGTGGTAGTGAAGTGAAAATAAATATAAGAAGTATGTAAATACTTATATTGAACTTAAGAAATAAAGAATGAAATTCTTAAGTAAATGGGTATTTGGAATCCAATAAGTAAATTTGGACATTGTTGTTAAATAAAGTATACAAGGATCATAAAGGCTATAGGAAAATGGAATTGGATTTTGATTTCGAAGATAAGGTATGTATTTAAAATTTCAGTATGAAATTTGATTGGGTTTTTGATTTTGCCACTTGGCATTTTGTTTTCTATTGGAATTTGGGAGTCCGTAGGGACATTTTGCAGTTGTACCGAGCTAGCCACGCAAAGGAGACGCTGGCGGAATTTCTTCGAAATTTAGAGAGTTAGAAATTTTTTGACAAATTTTGGATAATTTAAAATTTGAATTTAAGTTTAAATTTGAATTGTGAAGTAAATAAAGTTATTTGGAAACGATGGTTAAGATTTGGACAGTTAGTTGAAATAATGGATCTTTAATAAAAAGAAGATTGGTTTGAAAATTTGATAAAACTATTTGGTTTTGGTAAAATGATAAACGGGTATTGGAGCATTCTTCTTTACTTGTAATTTCGGGATGAAATTCTTTTAAGGGGGGGGGGAGAATGTAACGACCCCGAATTTTTGATATTGGAAATTAGGATATTTAATTTATTTTAAATATCTGGAAGTTAGTTTAATTTGAAATTCGAATATCAGAGTGAATTTGACAATTTAATCATTGAATTTTATTTATTGAAATTGGATAAAAATTTGAATCTTCAGTTTTAAGCTGATTAAAAATATTTTAAAGGCTTAGAAAATTTGTATTGATAATACTGAAGATAATAAAAGCTCCAGAATTGAATTTGGAAATGATTTGTTCAGTTTTGAAATTTTATCGTTTAAATTGAATTTAAAAATAGCCTTCTGAGGCACAGTCTCTGAATTCGACGAAACCGGTTCCATTGGATCCGCAATATTGTAATATTATCGGATTTCAATTTTGGTAGTGATTGGAGTTGTTGTGTGAGCGTATGATAAGCAAACGCGCTGAAATTAAATCGAAAATTTAATATTATAACTGGTCCAAAAAGCTATCTTCTCCATACGATCGAATTTGGACTCGAAACCTTTTCCATTGCGTTCGGAATAGGCATATAACATTACGAACGCTTGGCGGCATGCCTTGACAGGAGGTCGAGATTTCAAGTTGTGTTTATTGAGACAATTTGAATTTAAATTAAATATATATTCATATATTAGTCAACTTCAGCCGTAATTCAATCACCTCAGAAAACTTTTTTCAAAATATATGTAGCAGAGAAATTTCTACATGTGACCATCTTCACGTGTTTCCCCTTTTCTTTTCAAATCACTCATCTTCTCTTCACAGTTGAAAACGAAAAAAGAAATTCAAATAATGGCCGAATAAAAACCCTTCTCTCATTCAAATAAGAATGGTCGAGCAGTTCTTCCTTTCCTCCTACTGTTCGAAAGCTACTACCATTCCTTTTCTCAACGATATTTTTAAAGTCGAATTCAAAACAAAATCGATAGTAATGGCCGATCGAAACCACCTCCTTCCGCTCCTCCTTTTCAATTCCATTCAAATCTAAATCCTCGTTCGATTTCAAAATCAAAGTCGTGATCGAATCAGGGGCACGAGCCGTAGTGGTCTTGAAATCGGCAGCAGGTCAGACTCGTGCACTCGAAGTCGCGAAGGAGGGCGAAGCCAAGCAGGCGCACGCGGTGATTCGTGGACATCGCGGTGGAGTGTTTCGTGGTGGCGCACGCGTTTGGGGTCGCGTGGGTTGATTCGCGATAGGGCAGGGGTTGGATGCTGTGGCGTCGAGTACGGTGGAGGCACGAAGTTGAGCTCGACATCGAAGGGAGGCGTCACAATGGCATGTCGATTGTCGAAGTCTGGGTTCGCAAGTGTGTTCGAGGTGAGGTTTTACAGTTTTCTTCAATTTGAATTTATTTAATCTATATACAAATATATACATACGAGTTAGAGAATTTCTTTTTTTTACAGTAAAAATTAGTTACTGTTTTAATTTGCAGGAAAGAAAATAATAAATGTACATGTTTTCATTTACAGATCTAATTTTAATAGGAAAGAAATGTATTTACTGTGAAATATATAAAGTAGATTTTAGAAATTATAATATATTTTTATAAGTGTGTATATATATATATTCAAAGGAAAATTTGTTTGAAAAAATTAAATCATTACTTTAAAAATTAAAAGTTTAGAAATTGGTTTAAAATAAAATCATTGGATAATTAAAATTACCAAACAAAAATTTGTTGTTCGATTATTCGAATATTAGTGAATTTTATAAATGTTTATACAAGGTCAATATTTGAAAGAAAACAAGTGGAAATGGAAATGGGATTGCAAAATAAAAATCAAAGGTGAGATCTTCTCACTCAAATCAAAAATTGGAATTGCAGTTATTGATTGATTGCCTGATTGTGATAGTATATATAGTAGTATATAGCAATATATATATATATATATATATTGGAATATATATATATATATATTGGAGTTGTGATTTCCCGCATTATATAGCGGATGAGACCCTATTGCGCCGCATAATAGCGGATGATATTTTATAAATCCCATATACCGCGATATTCCACCTCGGAGTGGAATTGGTATTGTGCTAACATCTGTGGATGCAGGGAAACAGGTTAGAGGGATCCAACTGGATTCCTCAAATATTTGAATTTGTTTCAATATTGTGTGTTGATTTAATTATAATCTGTGTATGATTATATTTGTGATTGAAATTGTTGAAGGCTAAAATTTAGCCAAGTGTATTTTTGGTATCGCTGGATACCAGAAATAAATAAAATTTGATTTGGTATTGGAAAATAAATCTTTAGAAAATTTATAAGATAATTGATGTAGTGTTTGAATGAAAATTTATTTTGTGCTGAAATAAACTTAGAAATCAATTTATAAATGCTTTGTTATTTGAAATAAACCTGGAAATCAATTTGTAATTGATTTAACATTTGAAATAAATTTGGAAATCGATTTGGAATCGATTTGGGGATTAAAATGAATTTGAAATCAATTTGTAAAATTTGATTTGGTGTTGAAGTAAAATTAGAAATCAATTTGGAATTGATTTAATGTTGTAATGTAAATTTGAAATCAATTTGGAATATATTTGGGGTTTGAAATAAAATTGAGAAATCAATTTGGAATTTGATTTTGGAGTTGAAACTGAATATTTGAGAAATCGATTTGAAAATCGTATTAAAGTGAATATTTGGAAATTTAAATTCGCAATGGGAATTTATAAAGGAAAGGGAAATTTGTTTTAAAAATAAACACCGATTTATTTTTAAAGTGTGGAAATAAATTTACGGATTTGGAACGTAAATTTAAAATAAATCGATAAGGATTATTTAATTGGTTTAAATGGACCATTTTGAAGTGAAAGTGTACTCACTATAAAGCCGAGTATATTTCCAAAGTAGCTTTTAAAAGTATAAATTAAAGGTTCTAAAGTTGGTTTTTAAAAGAAATATTTGGAATATATCCCGCGTGAGGGAATTGATTTGAAATTTATTTTCAAAAGTTGAAATGTGAAAAGTGATTTGAAATTTGTTTTGAAATGGTTGAAGTGTTAAACCATATCTTGTGAAGATATTTTGAAAATAAATAATTTGGGAAAATTATTTATGGTTGATTGTTGTGAATGTTGTTGATAGTTAAATCACCGACTATCAATATTGCCTTTGAAATGGCACTTGAATTTGTTTTTAAAATAAGCGCTCATTATTCGGTTTAGCCGGGAGAGGACTTTGTGTCATAAAACCCATTCCGAATAATGATACGACGAAATGGATTGCAATTTAAGATCGGTGTGAAGACCGGGTATTTTCGAAAATGAAAGGACAACCCGTCGAATGTCTCTGCACCGAGTTGCTCCGGTATAGAGATTTATATCACTCTTCTTGTGATGGGAAGTCCGATCGGGATTGTGAATACCCGGATTGCAAGGGCTTCTTTGGAAGTGCCTTCGGTTCTGTTCGAACCCGAAACAGACTTGTATGGTTGTATGTCTGACACTACACCTTGAGATATAAAGCTGATTTCTTTCAAATACATTTCTGTTTGGTGGCGGAGATTTATTCTCTTAGCTTAACACCCTTCTCTGAGACGTACGAGCTCAGAGGTTATGTAGTTGAAGGTTATCAGTGATATACTCCCAATTTGGTAGTGTGGCATGCTAAGTGTTGCTGTGTGTTGATGATCATTCGTTGATCATTTGTGATCAAAGTATGGCTTTCATGTAAAGCGTAGCTTTGTGGACGAGACCTCATCGAGCCTCACAGACTGGAAATGGTCGAAACAGGAAAGATGCGGCAAGGTTTCAGGGGTAGCTCCCCTAGGGTATGACCATTCCTTCTGGAAAAAGGTGGTATCATGGTATGGAGCCTAAATATTTACCTATGTGGTTGCTCCAATCTCATTTACTCTGTGTGATTGTTGCTTTGTGATCGAGGCGCCTCGGATAAAGGTCCCAAAGGACCGGGGGTGTCATATCTCAGGTTTACTACCCAGGAAGGGGGTAACCGGCCTTGTGTAGGTAGAGAGCCAGATGGTTCTCGGGACGTCCCGCCAGAGGCGTACCCATGTGGCAGTAGGAAGTTCCTTGGCCTGACCATTTGTTGGAAATCCAAATCCCAATACGAACCTTGTACGGTTTTAGTTGTAGAACCTGCAATTTACTTATGGTGGTCACCACTGTGTAGATGGTAGCTATAATAGGTATAGTTCGAAATGTCTATGCTGGCTAAGATTAATATTATACTTTCGAAATGTTTTCCACACTAGACATTAATAATAATATCAACTGATCTTTCGTAGTAAGCATCTTTGACTATCATAAGGAGAAATCTCCTCCAATTCTGCGTTTGCATTGTGTGTGTGGCGGGAGGCCTTATGGTAGTTTCATTTTCCAAAAGCATTGCGTATTTCTTTTATTTTCTTTGTGAAAATAACTGTTTTACGATCTCACACCAGTAACCATGACTAACTCGGATTTTATTGTTCTCTTTCTAAACTCTGGGTGCCCATAATTTTCCACACGGGCAGCCTAGAGTCAGGTTATCAGGATATTCTGGATATTATGGAGCTTTGGAGGCAAGTTGGATGGCGAGACGTACTCTCGTACTTGTTTATTTATTCCGCTGTGTATTCTGTATGAGGACAAGTTTATATAACTGTCCATTGTTGTATTGAGTTGTATATTGACTCTCATTGTTGTATTGCATAAACTGATATAGTTCTTTGTTTAAAAGACTAGTGATTATCTATTATATATTGTTCCGCTGCGAATGTGAGATTCTGATATTGTTTCTGTTTCTGTTTTTCTTCTCTTTTTTTCTTCTGTCTTCTTCTACCTCTTCTTTTTAACCCTAATGATTCGGTTTTCCGGCAGTCGATTGTGCGGCAGTCGATACAGTGGACGTATTAATGTCGACTTTCGAGCGTCAAAAGATCGTAGTCGTTACAAGTCAAATCTCAATTTTAATCCAAATCAATTTCGATTTCAAATTAATTCAATTCCATCTCCAAATCCAATTGTCTCAATTTCGATTTCAATTTATAATAATTTAGATCTCGATTTTCAAAATATCAATTCAAACATTTAAAACAAATTATTCCTTACTATTCATTTTAAAAATCCAAATCTTCAATATAATTCAATGCCAAGCTCAATTTCAAAATGTTGCCTTTATCTCACTTTTACTTAATAATATTAAAAGTCCGAATAAAAGTTAAATCCTTTAAAATCAAATCAATTTACGAAATTCAATCATATCACAATTTTAATTCAAAGTCTCAACTTCAATTATTTAACAATTTGTTTAACCAAAATTTATTTCAACATCTCAACCTCAAATTCGCGATAAATTCAATTTCTATAAAATTGTTTTTTTAATTCCTTTAAATCAAACCATTTAAAGTAATTCCAAATCAAAGATTTTAAAATTTATTTAATTTAACCAATCCGGTACCCATATATAATTTTCTATCCTATGGCTAAGTGATCAGTTATTTGAATTTAATTTCAGGAATAGATATATATCATTCAATTCAAATCAGAGTGTCATAGGCATAGATCTTTCCAACCTATTTCTCAATTTATTTGAAATGATTCAATTTACAACTGTAATAAAAATCAGGAGACAGGATATATACAAACAAATAAACATCCAAACATTCAAATATCAATCAATAGCATCCATCGCAACCAATCATCCAAACAGACAATATAATTCATGGAAATTTCATAGTTCTTAATGTTCGGAAACTTAATTGCGATTAAATTCCAATTTCAATTTGACTGTCCATTTTGATTTCTCACATTAAATTCAATGACCATCTAGATGACAGTTAAATTTATCAACAACTAATAAAAATCATATCACTTCATAATATCAAATTTAACTAGCATGAGAATATTCTAGTACGTTGTGAGCGTTATAAAACACTTACCTTGAGTTTTCAATTTTAAATCAAATCAAATGACGTTCGATTTAACCTAAAATTTTAACGAGCTCCAAACACTCCCGGATCTGCACTGCAGTGTAGATCTCGTCACCATGATTCTGGCGTCGCCAGTTTCGTCCGATTCCGACCTCGTGTGCATAAGATATGAATTGTTAAGGTTTGAATATATATTAATATAATTAAATTTAAACATTGATTAACTTTTTATTTAAAAACTCATACCCAAAAATTACAGACCCAGCCCATACTCCCTGGCCCTCCTTCCTTCTTCCTTCCCCCTTTCATTCCTGTACACGAGAAGCTCTAGACAAAAAGTCGCGTGCACGCAGCAGTGACACAGAGCTTCGGTGCTCCGTTCGACATGCCGACCTCACCAAATGACTCCCCTCGCAAATCTCGGCTCGACCAAACCACAAACGACATGCTCGCACTCCCCGAGCAAAATGCGAACTGCACGTACCATCACAACGACTTGCACTGTCGCGCAACCACAAAGGTGATCGAGCCATCCCAGAATCACGGCCCCGGTGCTACCTCCCACGACAAGTTCATTTCCAATATCCGTTGCTCGAGTCGAAGTCCAAAGCTTCACCAAAACCCAAGCCCTAGCTCACATCTTACGGTCGATCCTAAAAATTTGCAGCCGCACCCACCAATTTACATAACAGATCGAAGAGAATAGAAAAACTAGATTTTTAGGAGTTGGTTTGGGATTTTTCCCTTGAGTAATCCATGTGAAATAAATTTTTAAAGTTATCCAGTTAAACATTTTTCTCTTTTGCTAACAATTTAGGTTCAGCCGTGAATATAGGTTGAAGGAGGAAACGTGTACGAGTAGGTAAAATCAAATCCAAGGTGGCTGAGAAAAGAAAGAGGGTAAGTTGATGTGAAATAGTCAAGTCAAACAATATATATATATATATATATATATATATATACACACACACACACACACACTTAAATTTATACCGTCTCGATTATAATATAAAATTTTCAATTTTAATTATTCAGTTTTAAATTTAATTTTAAATGTTGATGATCTTCCTTGTTGTTGAATAAAATGTACATACACTTCCGGTTTCATTTCCAATCATATTATATTCAGAATTCAATTATTCAAATATTTGCAATTTTAAATTTTAAACAATTTTGATTATCCAAAATTCACTATCTTGAAATATTTGAAAAATGAAATTATAAGATTTAACTTTAAAAATGAATTCAAAATATAGAACAACTATTTCCATTATACAGTTATTCAACTCCCGTTATTCAATTATTCAGTTAATTTCAAATATTGAATTTAAAAAAAATTAATTGTTCAATATTTGACAAATTTCAATATTGGATTGTAAATGAATTTTCGTTATCAATCAATTACTTTATTTACATCTAATGAATTCAACATTATTATTTAATCCAACTATTGACCGTAAACTCATTCAATGAGTAGCATTATCCTTCAATACTCGTTATTACTTAAATCTTCGAAATTAGTTCATTTCAACATTATATTTTCTATCCAAATAATCCGCAATTATTATTTAACTTCAGTTATTGATCATGAACCCGACTAACATATATAATTTCATTTCAATTGCAATTAGTTTCCAACTTCAATTCGAGTGACTAAATAAACCGGTAACTTATAATAATTATCACCCTTAACTTTAAGTCACACTTATAAGTTTATTATTTACAAACAAGTGTCACATTACCTATATAATATAAATTTGTTTTTCTTATACTCCCTTTATAACCAAGTTATAACATTTGAGTCATTTCAATTGATTGAAATTTCATTCAATTCATTAAAAATTAACCTAGATAGATATTGTTGCAATTCATTCTAGTTATTATTATCATAAATAAATTACAAAATTTTAATTCTTCCAACATTAAATCACAAAATCTTATTAAATTAACTATTTTAATTATTGAAAATTTACTGGTCGTTACACTCTCCCCCACTCAAAACTTTTCGTCCTCGAAAAGGAAAAAGAAGGGAAAAGGAACTAAGTAAAGAATTCAATTTTTGATATATTTTATTCAAAGTTATCAACTTATAAAACAATGAAATTTCATTTATAAAGTTGTTACTATGCTTCCACTACGCTACTCCGATTGGCTTACGAAATTAAAATTTTAGTTATCAAAACAAGTTGTAAAATTTTAAAACTTCAAAAAAATTTCTAACACCTAGATTTACGAAATTTTTTGGCAGAGTCTCCTTTGCACGGCTCGATCGATACAGCTACAAAACGCCTCTACGGACCCCAAACCAACAAAAGAAAACAAAAGCCAAGTGGCTCCATCATAAAACCATCAAATAAAATGACAAAATAAACACGTACCTCATTGTCGGGCAATCCAAATTTTCTTGATTTTAAATACCTGCATCTTATTCATCAATGATATCCAATCATATAATTTAAAATCAATTTATAATTTGCATTTCCAATTTTCAATATTAGCTTTTCTTAAACCTGTACGAAGTACATATATCATCCGTACGCAATATCCAATCCGATCACTCATTCGATCACAAAATTTAACTTCCAAACTAGTATTGTTCACACGACTCTCTAGTGCGGACCCAGCTTTAGTTCCTTGATCGGAAACTGTTACTCTCCTTGCATAGCCATATACTATGATAGAGAATTCCAGAATCAAATCAAAAATCCATATCCAGGGTTCGCCGTCGGGAATCGAGTGAAAATTCCTAACTCGGATCGATATAAATTATCTCGAAATTCTGTGCTCGAATCCGGATCAAATCGTTATGCAAATAAAATAATATACGTACAACTTACATATTAACTTTCAATAGATTTCTATACAATTCATCTACATTAAATTATTTTACTTACCTTCGTTTCATTTCCAATTAATTATTCACAGTTCATTATTCATATCCCTTATTTACTTGTATATCCATTTTAAACATTCTATATTACAAAAGAACTGTAGCAATACACTTATACATTTATATATCAGAGTTGCACTATTACACAACACAGGACAATTTGAAAACATGTCTCAGATAATCAACAATAATATATACAACGGATATCACTCCATACGTTCCTGCCATCCAGCTTGTCTCCTGAACTCCAGAACGTCCTTACCTGAAAATCTGTAATACTCGGTCTGACCCGAGCATTACATCAAAGTAACACCCGGGTCAGGCTGGAAACCAGCGTGAGTAAACCCATCTAACATAATACAAAAACATGCAACTTATATAAACCCGGGTAACTTATCAATTTACAACTTCACAAGCCGTTATAGACAATACTTATTTCACACGTCAATTTCTAAGTGTCAAACTTAGATTAAATGGCCCAACCTACTTAAATCATTCCCTATCAGCATATTTATTCCACATAACAATCTATAAGGAATCGAAGTGGTTTCGGGTATTTACGATACCCGACTCCAGTCTCTTCGAATCCATTGTCATTTAAAACCAAGTTATCCAATTAAATACAACTCACCTTAATTATCAGATACAATTTACACATCAATTCCTAATTGATTTATAATCACATTATCATTGCCCACCCAACATATCATATCACAATCAATTCAAAATAGAGATATCCACCAATTCAAAGTACTCATCATAATTCAATCATTAATAAGCAAGATTGATCACCCTCATTAATTTCATAAATTCAATAATCCTCTAATTACTTTTATTAGTAACTTATTATTAAATCATATAATAACTAACCTTTAACTTAATTATATTCATTAATCAATTCTTGATTATTCATCAATAGATATCAATCCAATGGATATCATCCAATTCAGACATTCAATAAGCAAGCATTATCAATTCATATCATAATTTATTTAATTACTTAATCTTGCTTATACAATCATTAACTAATTACTAACTTAAATTAATTTATCACATCCTTGATTAACTCAATTAATCAATTCCTAAATCCATATTAATTATATTTTATTTATCAATTAATTTTACTTAATCTCCTTTAATACAAAGTAATTAATTCTTAATTACTTTCATAATCCATTAATTAACCTTTAATTAATTGATTAATTATTCATCAACTATCGATTTATAACCTTAATTATTAATCAATATCTCTTAATACAATCAATTAATCCATAATTACTTTTATAATCAATTAATTAATCATCAATTAACTAATTAATTATTTCTTAATTACTAACTAATAAACCTAACTATTAATTAACAACTTAATTACATTTTAAATTATTCTTTAATCACCAGTTAATTAATCATTTGATTAATCCTTAATTCACTGTTAACCCATCCTTAATTAGCAATTAATCAATTCTTAATTATTCTTAACATATTTACATCATTTACCTTTAAAATTATAAATTAAGTTTTAAAATAAAACAATCATTTAACTTGGTAAATTAAAGTTATCAAAACACAAGTTTTAAAACCTTTTTAAATTCTTATTTACTGTTCATTTATGCTGCTTCGGGTTAAACCCGTAGCTCACTCGAGTCAATCCCGAGTTTCCCCTTCTTTCCATTTTTTTTACTTCGATTAAATTAAAGTATTCAAAACAGCAGGCTACCCCAACCCAACATACTCGAGAACAAACCCGAGTTTCCCTTGCTAATACTCGAACTCGACTTCGAGTCTTCACAGCCAAACCCCTCTGACACACACCCTCCATCATGTGCACATGCACGCCGCCGTTGGTCGCCTCCGACCAACGACAACATCATCGTCAAGTCACCCAACGTCCCTACAAGCAACAATGAACATCCAAACATCATCTCCAACCTCGATTCAAAATCGAGCAAACCAGACGTACCAAAACCCAAAACCATCATCAGTAAATCCATCCAAACCTTCGATTCCGACGACGAACATTGCTACAACTCCGGCCATAGCTTGCCGACCCCCCACGCCTCCATTTCCCATAGGCTTATGCAACTCGAATCACCAGAGATAACTCCGTGATTAATTTCTTCAGCTTGAACAAAACTAGGTTAAGATTCCAAAATCCCTCATCCCAGTCGCCATGAACATCATAAAAATCTCGAACCATTTTTCCTGAGATCAACTATATCACGGCCATCTCCAGACCAAACCCCAAAGAAAATCTCGCCGCCGATCATCGGCAATCGATGAAAACATCGAATCTGGTCAACTCAGCAAATCTCAACATATACCAAATTAAAAATCATGATTCGATTCCTAAAATTCATCATATTATACTACGATTCTATTTATACGATCAAATCCTAGAATTATAACCATTGATTTTTGGCAGATAATTTATTTCTACTGTAAAATCTTATTTTAGAAATAATTTCTCAATATAAACTCTTGAATTCATTTTCATAATTAATAATACACTGTTAGAGACATTTTCCCTTTACAAAATCCTAGCCTAAAATCTATTGTATGTGAAGATATGAATTTTTCTAATGAAAATGAAACCTGGCATAAGAACAGAGATCACATATATTCATACACATAGATTTTTGTACAGGCATTTCATTTATACAACATGCATTTACATGTATAAATATATGCAAACCATACTACTACATAATCCATCACAGCATCTAAGTATTACTCATAGATTTAGATCTGTTTTTAAAGAGAAAAGATTTACTCACCTGTATTAAAAACAGAGGGCATAGCTTATTTTCTTAGATCTGGAACTGATTTTTTTTTTTTTGAACTGCAACTTGAAACTAGAATTTAGTTGAGATGATCCTTTGCTTAGCTTCAGATTGAATTCGTGAAAGAGATTTCTTTGATCTGAGTTGTTGAATCCTAGCTTGAATTTGCTTAGCTTGCTCTTAACTTGAATTTGTGGGGATATTGTTTTGAATTTTCTCTTTTATTTCTCTGGTTTTTAGTGTACAGATTTCTGGTTTGCTTTGTTTTGATAATGAAGATAAGAGAAAATTGAAATAGAGGGGTAGAGATATGTTTATACAACTTAGATTAATTTATTTTAAAATAAAAAGAAAACAAATTATACTTGTTCAATTGGCTTACAAGTGTCACTAACATGCTATAATTAATTTACACTTGTATTTAGATAAAATCTTTGGCTTACATTTGTATTTTCATGCATAAATATGTTTTAATATATATATTTATATTTTTTCATAATATTTCCAATTTAGTTTTATATTTAAAAATGTCTTAAGTGTTTTAAATATTTAAACTTCTCTTATATTTATCTATATAAAACTTTAAAGAAAATGATATAAAACTGATTATATACCAAATATAATCATATATAGATATATTATTAAATCCAATTTATTCTCCAAGATGTTATATATTTGAATTTCAAATCCAAATTCTCTTTTTAAAATCTACTTATATATATATATAAACAAATACACATTTTATTTGTTTGACAAAAATAAATTAGACAAATTAAATAATTAGATTATTTTAAATAATTTATAAAGAAGATTATTACATTATTATTGCCCAAAAATTCCGGGATATCACATTCCTCCCCCCTTTAAATATTTTCGTCCTCGAAAAGTAACAAAGCAATAATTTTATTACAATGTTGATTGTCAGTTAAATTATTCCTTAGACATCTTAATTCTTAACTCTTTTTATTTAAATTTTTCAAACATTTTTAAAAATCTACATAATATTATCAAAATAGTTTTTTTTATAAAAATACTTTTTATAACTCGATGTCTCAACCAGTCCATCCTCGTTCTCACAGAAATTCGGTCATACGTTGATCAGGCGTAAGACTGAAAATCTATCAGTACTTGGTAAACCCGTTTTCAACACCTAGTGAAAATACTTGGAAAATAATTTTATTGAAAATATCGAAAATAAATTTGAAATCGAGGAAATATCTTTGGTGAGAATGCTCTAGAAATCATCACCCCCATCCATGGTCACAGTTACATCACGGGTTACGTTGCCATCGCAGCAAAAGTCCATGTAACTGATAACAGCATGGAACCCACAACAGATCGCAGTTACATTCCAGGGTTACATTGCCATCGCAGCAAAAGTCCATGTAACTGTTGGCTCTCAGCGGCACACACGATTTCGCTGTCAAAATGAAACTCCTCCACATAGGTCGCAGTCTACCGATATAAAATCAAACGCAGACTGTTGGCTCTCAGCGGCTCAAACGACTTTCGCTATGTTACCATAGTGTCATAGTCTACCGATATAAAATCAAACGTAGACAGTTGGCTCTCAGCGGCACACATGACTTCCGCTATGGTCTGCAGTAGATCGCAGTGACATTGAGTTAAATTGTTGTCACAGCATAACTCAAATGCCTCTGTGGGCACCAGCCCCTCGACTTTCGCTACACAAATAATCCTCAGGAACTAGTTTTGTCCGGACTCCTCACAGGATCAACTTTAGAAACCCCCCTTGGGGCTCAAGGCAGTACCACCCAGTGGTACTCCTGAGAAGTTCATTTCAAGGAAGCGCCTTTTTCCCCAGAGCTATTCTCAAAACACTTTATACTATATACTTATAGTATCTTCAAATCATTCCCTTTATGATTTATCAAAATCTCCTTTACACAAAATCGATTACCAAAATCGATAATTCTCAAACTAGGCTTTTCAAAATCCAAAATTGATTTTCCAAAAATCAAAAGCCTTTTCCAAATTATATAGGTTCCCAAAACCTTTTCCAAAATCATTCTCATAAAATTCTTTATATATATATAGATATAGATATATATAACTTTGAAAATCTTTGGATCATTTCAAACTTGTATAAAACCTCTTTTATACTTCAATTATTTCAAAACCTTTTTATTCTGGCTAGATTCAATAAGGGAAGTTTATCATATTACAAAATACAACTTTATTTATTGCCAAATCAAATATTCAAGTTTGATTTCTTTATAAAGTTATTTACCATTTACTTATCTCCATAAAGTAAATTTCAACCAAAGAAATATCCAATTCCATTATATTTCACAAATATACTTTTCATTTCAAAGATCATTTTACAATCTTTATCCACAACTTCAATATCAATTTCATTCAAACCCGTACGATGTACACATATCATCCTTACGCAATATCAGTCTGATCGCTCAATCGATCACAAAATTTCACTTCCGAACTAGTATCGTCCACCCGACTTCCTAGTGCGGACTCAGATCTGGTTTCTTGACCAGAATCCGTCATTCTCCTTGCATAGTCGTAGCTATGATAGAGAATATCCAGAACCAATCAAAAATCCATATCCAGGTTCGCCGTCGAAAATCGAGCGAAAAATCCTAACTCGGATCGATAATACTATCTCGAAATTCTGTGTTCGAATCTGGATCAAATCACTATGCGAATAGAATAATATACGTACATCCTTCGTATTTATCTTTATTGATTATTAGCTAAATCAATTTCTCCTTTCTATCCACATTTCCTTTAATTCTATTCTCTTATTCTCAATTGCTTCCATTTACCATTGAGTTATTACTTCAATTACAAACAGTTTGAACTCTGACCAATTTAAATTTAAAAATAGCTTGAAATTTTTTTTAAATAGATAAGTAGTTGAAAAATAGTTATTAGTTTGTAAAATAGTTAAGTAGGTATAAAATAGTTAGATGATTGCAAAATAGTTTTTTTAAAATAGTGATTAGATATAAATAACTGAAAAATAGTAATTAGTTTATAAGACAATTTCAAAATAGTTAATAGTTCTAAAATAATTGTAAAATAAGTATAGGATAGTTTGGGGTTTAAGAAGAAAGATTGTATAGTAAATAGTTTGGAAAAATATATTTGTATTAAAACAATTTATTTTGAAAATAATCCAAAGCCAAACTGTTTAATTTCTCAATTTCCATTTCCAATTAATTTCCCATCAATTCAATTTAAATTCCAATTTCATTTAAATTGACTCAATACTTCAATTTCTATTGAAATTGATTTAATCCCAATTCAAGTTGAATTAACCTTAATTCCTTTCTAAATTTAAATCAAATTCCATTTGATTTTTAATCTTATTCAACTTTAATTACTATTTCAAATTATTCAAATTAATTTAGACTAAATTCAAATTGAATCCACTTCAATTTCAGATCATTTCAATTCTAATTTACCATTTGAATTTTAAAACTTATATATTTTCAATCACCATTCTAATTAATTCAAATCAATTTCAATTTGAACTAATTCAATTTAAATCTCAATTTTAAACTATCTCGAATTATATAAATTCGAGTTAAATTTTTTTTTAATGTTGATTTAATCTCTTAAGTCAAATTAATCCTTACTTTTAAATCAACTTTTATTTTTAATTTGACAACTTAAATCTTTAAACCATTTAATTCTGGATCCAAATTCCAAAATTCCATTTTAAGATTATCTTTACTTAACTTATTATAATGTTCAAATAAGAATTTAAAAACAATTAAATTTCAGATTAAAATTTATTATCCATTTTCAATTTCCAAATCTCAAACCCATTTTGAGATCACTCATAACTCCCATTTAAATTAACCATTTAACTTTCCAAGTTAAATTTAAATTTCATCTTGAAATTTCCAATTCAAGTTATTTATTCAACTTATTTAACTTCCTTCAAGTTAAATTTACTTAATCCGGTCAACTTTTCACAATTTGAATTCCCATTCAAATTTTAAACTTCAGATTAATAGTCTTTCCCCTTTTAAGTTTAAAAATTTACTTTACTTTGGGTTTTACATCACATTCCAATTTAAAACTCAACACTAAGTGTTTATTTCAAATCATCATTGGTATTATGTATATTCCTCATATATACATTTTCTTTACACACCAAGTTATACTTTAAATTTTTAAACCACCCTTGGTTTTAATTCAAAACAAACTTCTTTTTAAACAATTTCAAGTTTTCTGGATTTAGATTTAAAATTTCACAATTTTTAATTATCTACAATTCCAATTTATAAGTCATATTCACCTAAAAGTTTATATCCCTAGCTAAAACATTTCATTGTTAAACACAACAATTATTTATGATAATAACCAAGATTATCATATCTGGAAACCAATTCATTATTATCTTTATTCTTGATAACATTTCTACAAATTCAAGATTTTAATTTCAGTTTGAATTCATTTCAAACTTATCTTCATTCAATTTTAATTTGGCTTTATTTCTATTACCACTTAATTTAATTCCAATATTTTAACAACCAATTACCTTAATATTTATTAGAAAGAAATATCATTTTATATATCAAAATATATTCTTATATAAAATCATTTAAAATCCTTATATAAGAAAATAACAATTACGCTCTCATATATATATATACACTCAACTCGTTCTAGGGTACCATTGACCCTATTCTTAACGAGTAACCCCAACAGAGCCAAGGTTCTCGCTTAACCTTTTGCTCTGATACCAAATGTAACGACCCGGAAATTTCGAACCCGAAATTTCCAAATAGTTAGAAGAAAAAGAAAAGAGATAGAAGAAGAAAACAGAAATACCAAAACACAGAAACCTCACATTCGCAGCGGATCAAAATATAATATCCCATAAATAACAATATTACAAAAGAACTGTAGCAATACACTTATACATTTATATATCAGAGTTGCACTATTACACAACACAGGACAATTTGAAAACATGTCTCAGATAATCAACAATAATATATACAACGGATATCACTCCATACGTTCCTGCCATCCAGCTTGTCTCCTGAACTCCAGAACGTCCTTACCTGAAAATCTGTAATACTCGGTCTGACCCGAGCATTACATCAAAGTAACACCCGGGTCAGGCTGGAAACCAGCGTGAGTAAACCCATCTAACATAATACAAAAACATGCAACTTATATAAACCCGGGTAACTTATCAATTTACAACTTCACAAGCCGTTATAGACAATACTTATTTCACACGTCAATTTCTAAGTGTCAAACTTAGATTAAATGGCCCAACCTACTTAAATCATTCCCTATCAGCATATTTATTCCACATAACAATCTATAAGGAATCGAAGTGGTTTCGGGTATTTACGATACCCGACTCCAGTCTCTTCGAATCCATTGTCATTTAAAACCAAGTTATCCAATTAAATACAACTCACCTTAATTATCAGATACAATTTACACATCAATTCCTAATTGATTTATAATCACATTATCATTGCCCACCCAACATATCATATCACAATCAATTCAAAATAGAGATATCCACCAATTCAAAGTACTCATCATAATTCAATCATTAATAAGCAAGATTGATCACCCTCATTAATTTCATAAATTCAATAATCCTCTAATTACTTTTATTAGTAACTTATTATTAAATCATATAATAACTAACCTTTAACTTAATTATATTCATTAATCAATTCTTGATTATTCATCAATAGATATCAATCCAATGGATATCATCCAATTCAGACATTCAATAAGCAAGCATTATCAATTCATATCATAATTTATTTAATTACTTAATCTTGCTTATACAATCATTAACTAATTACTAACTTAAATTAATTTATCACATCCTTGATTAACTCAATTAATCAATTCCTAAATCCATATTAATTATATTTTATTTATCAATTAATTTTACTTAATCTCCTTTAATACAAAGTAATTAATTCTTAATTACTTTCATAATCCATTAATTAACCTTTAATTAATTGATTAATTATTCATCAACTATCGATTTATAACCTTAATTATTAATCAATATCTCTTAATACAATCAATTAATCCATAATTACTTTTATAATCAATTAATTAATCATCAATTAACTAATTAATTATTTCTTAATTACTAACTAATAAATCTAACTATTAATTAACAACTTAATTACATTTTAAATTATTCTTTAATCACCAGTTAATTAATCATTTGATTAATCCTTAATTCACTGTTAACCCATCCTTAATTAGCACTTAATCAATTCTTAATTATTCTTAACATATTTACATCATTTACCTTTAAAATTATAAATTAAGTTTTAAAATAAAACAATCATTTAACTTGGTAAATTAAAGTTATCAAAACACAAGTTTTAAAACCTTTTTAAATTCTTATTTACTGTTCATTTATGCTGCTTCGGGTTAAACCCGTAGCTCACTCGAGTCAATCCCGAGTTTCCCCTTCTTCCCATTTTTTTTTACTTCGATTAAATTAAAGTATTCAAAACAGCAGGCTACCCCAACCCAACATACTCGAGAACAAACCCGAGTTTCCCTTGCTAATACTCGAACTCGACTTCGAGTCTTCACAGCCAAACCCCTCTGACACACACCCTCCATCATGTGCACATGCACGCCGCCGTTGGTCGCCTCCGACCAACGACAACATCATCGTCAAGTCACCCAACGTCCCTACAAGCAACAATGAACATCCAAACATCATCTCCAACCTCGATTCAAAATCGAGCAAACCAGACGTACCAAAACCCAAAACCATCATCAGTAAATCCATCCAAACCTTCGATTCCGACGACGAACATTGCTACAACTCCGGCCATAGCTTGCCGACCCCCCACGCCTCCATTTCCCATAGGCTTATGCAACTCGAATCACCAGAGATAACTCCGTGATTAATTTCTTCAGCTTGAACAAAACTAGGTTAAGATTCCAAAATCCCTCATCCCAGACGCCATGAACATCATAAAAATCTCGAACCATTTTTCCTGAGATCAACTATATCACGACCATCTCCAGACCAAACCCCAAAGAAAATCTCGCCGCCGATCATCGGCAATCGATGAAAACATCGAATCTGGTCAACTCAGCAAATCTCAACATATACCAAATTAAAAATCATGATTCGATTCCTAAAATTCATCATATTATACTACGATTCTATTTATATGATCAAATCCTAGAATTATAACCATTGATTTTTGGCAGATAATTTATTTCTACTGTAAAATCTTATTTTAGAAATAATTTCTCAATATAAACTCTTGAATTCATTTTCATAATTAATAATACACTGTTAGAGACATTTTCCCTTTACAAAATCCTAGCCTAAAATCTATTGTATGTGAAGATATGAATTTTTCTAATGAAAATGAAACCTGGCATAAGAACAGAGATCACATATATTCATACACATAGATTTTTGTATAGGCATTTCATTTATACAACATGCATTTACATGTATAAATATATGCAAACCATACTACTACATAATCCATCACAGCATCTAAGTATTACTCATAGATTTAGATCTGTTTTTAAAGAGAAAAGATTTACTCACCTGTATTAAAAACAGAGGGTAGAGCTTATTTTCTTAGATCTGGAACTGATTTTTTTTTTTGAACTGCAACTTGAAACTAGAATTTAGTTGAGATGATCCTTTGCTTAGCTTCAGATTGAATTCATGAAAGAGATTTCTTTGATCTGAGTTGTTGAATCCTAGCTTGAATTTGCTTAGCTTGCTCTTAACTTGAATTTGTGGGGATATTGTTTTGAATTTTCTGTAATATCCCGGAAATTTTGACAATATCAATTTAATAATCTGTTGAATAATTAAATTGATATGGATGATCTTTGATAATAAGATTTGAATTTAATTTAATAATCTGATTAAATTAGTATTTAATTGATGATTTTATCTTTTAAAAGTTAATAAGATATTTTCTATTTGAATATATATATTTATTTATATATATTGTAAATAGAAGCTTAGGTAAATTGGGAATTTATATTTAATTTAATCTGGACTTTTCAAAGATATTTAGATAAGTAATTTTATAGTTTTAAAATACTTCAGGTAAATATTTTAATTGGTTTAAGATATTTTTAACTTAAGTTTAAATAAATAAGATTTACAAAATTGGTTTGTTTTATTTCTTTTTAAATATTTCTTAATAAAGAGATAATTTCTTTTATAAATTATTTAAAATTGGTAAATGTGTTATTTTCAAACAATATTAATAATGTATTGTTTTATATATAAAAATAAATAGGTTTTAAAGGAAATAGAATTGTTATTTTCAAAGTGAATGTGTACTTATATATGTATATATATAAGTTGATTTTAAATTGATTTTTCTTTGATTTGAATTTGAATTAGGATTTAATTTTGAAATTCAAAAGATGGATATTTTGAAATATTTGGTTTTAAAAATATTTGTTTAAGCTTTTATTTATATATAATTGGTTTATATTCTATTTTCTTTTAAAGATTGTATTTATAAAATTTAGAAAGTATTTATAAATTTATAAATGTATTTGTTTATTAGGAAATTTACAAATTAATTAGGAAAATTAATTTAAAAGCCTTTAAAATCATTTATAAATAATATAAAATATAAATTAGGACAAGTGTTAAGTTATAAACATCTTTAAATAACATGTGTTAACATATTAATCAAAGTTGAGACAAGTGTCACAATTATTTCATTTTTCTTTTATTTTTATAAAATCCTAATTTAAACTTATAAAAGCACATATCTTCTTTACAATTCTTTTTTTTTCTATCTTCATCTCTTATAGCAAGAAAAATGGCCAGATCTGAAATCAAACTCAATAAACATCTTCCTCAAATAACCTGTAATGCACTTCTTTTCAAATCTGGAAGCCTGTAACTCGTTCTTCAAATCTGCATTTCTTTAAGCCTGAATATTCTTCCTCAAACCATAATCTCAAAACAAACC
Source organism: Allium fistulosum (assembly GCA_030737815.1). Classification (NCBI taxonomy): domain Eukaryota; kingdom Viridiplantae; phylum Streptophyta; class Magnoliopsida; order Asparagales; family Amaryllidaceae; genus Allium; species Allium fistulosum. Next base: position 931,292,443 of record CM060906.1, read on the forward strand.
AGTTAACTCATTTTCCAAATCAAAATATTTAGCCTGCCATTCATTTTCATCATCAAACCTGGAGCATGCAAAGTATTTTCTTCCTGGAAATCAAGCAGTCCATCTCTGCTCCAATCTGAGATAAATCTAGCAAGCTAACAGGAAATTTAAACAACAAGCATTCCAGTTTCTTTAACAAGAAATTCAAGTATTTAAAGATCAAAAGGCATCTCAGTTTAAAAAGATTCAAAAAGCTTTTCAAATAAAATCTGGAAGCTCTGTTCCTGGTGAGTAATTTTTAAAACATAAAGTAAAGTAGGATTTGCATGCTAATATAATTGAAAAAGTTGAGTAAACTTTTTTATTAAAAGTTTAAGTTGATAAGCAATAGTTGTTTGTGAATTGCTGTGATGATTGCTTTGCATATTTGAATGAATGAAAGCTTTGTGTATTTCTGATGATTTTAAAACATCTCAGTTCTTAGTTTAAGCCTCTGTTTTTAAAACTGTGAATATGAAACACCTTAAATTTGATACATATGCTAAGTAGTTGAAGTAAACTTGTGATGTATGTTTTGAAAATGTGTTTGCATGATGATTTTAAGATTTTGGAAGACATTCATATGTATGAAGCTGCCGTGTATTGGTTGTGCATGTCTGTTTATTATCTGAGTCTTCCCAAATTTTTAGTTCTCAGGTTCATATTTTGATTTAAATCCAAATTCTTTTAATTTGATTTGTGTTTAGACTTAAGATTCAAAGGAAACTCGATTGTTTAACCATGATTTAAAGTTTAAATTTTATTTAAACAAATGAAAATTGGGAATTGTTCTGGAAACTAAATAAAGCAGGAAAACTTAAGTTTTAGTAAAAATTCAAATTACTTAAATCATTGATTCAGGCGTAAAATCTGAATCCTGGTATGAAGACATGATTTTTAAAATTCGAATCACAATTTTTAGAAATAGGAAGTGAGAGCAGTTCGAGTTGAACTGGAATTGATGTTTTGGGAAATCTCTGACGATCCAGGTGATCGGAGAAGATGTGGTTCTCTTTGAAGCTAGCTGAATGATGGGTGAGGTTTGGAAAAATGGCAGAAGGGTATTCAAAGCACAGTAGTGGTGGCGGTGATCATTTTAAGTCTGTAGACCTAGTTTTGATGATGGTCAGAAAATCATCCACCACGGCGTCTCTGGTGGACCGAGTTCCACCAGACTTTGGAAATTTGGAATGGGAACGTAGACGAAGGCATGGCGAGGAGTTCACGTGCTCCGGTGGTCAGAAAGATGAACTCGAGGAATTTTCCAGGTTTGGGTTTGGGAGGAGTTCACTGTTTCCAGGTTGTGATCGAGTTGTTCGAATTCGATGGTGAAGTTAGTTCGAGGCTTTGGTGATTGGGTTTTAGTGTTAGGGTGAGCGTCGACTTGTGGAGGTTACCGTGGATGGTCGGAGGCGATCAACTCGCTTGTGCACGTGCACGCGATCGTGATGTATCTGGTGAAGTCTGGTTTTGCAGAGAAAGGCCACTCGAGTTTTTCTCGAGTTGTGTTCGTGTGAGTCTCGGAGCAGTTAGGGTATCGGCTCGAAGCATTTTTGAGTGGGTTCGAGTTTATAGTGTTGCCAGGTTTTAAAACCTGTATGTTTAAAAGTTTTAAACTGAATTTAATTTTTTGTAAAAAAATATTTAAACAGAAGTTTAAATCTGAGTTAATCTGAAATCAAATTTAAATTTGTATCTCAGATTTGAAATAAAAGAAAGTTTTTAAATTAAATTGTTTGAATAATTTTAATGGTTTAAAATGGATAATAAATGGGTAGAATTTAAAAGTAAATTTAAAAGTTCTTTTATAAATTAGTATTTCTTCAACATATGATTTGAGGGTTGTAAATGGATTTTAAAGTTTGTTAAGGTTAAACTTTTATTCATTTTAAATCTCATATTTAAAATGGAATTTAAAGGAAATATGAAAGTTAAATATTTCAAATATGTTTTAAATGATAAATATCATTATAAGGAAATGTTTTCTTAAGACTTAATTATTTGTGAGGAAATTAAGGGATAATTAATTTATTTGATTAATTAATCATTTGGATTAATTAAATAAATAATAAATTAAAGATTTAAACTAATTTATTTATGATTAAGATAAATTTATTAGGAATAAATAATTTATAATTAAGGATTTTAAAATAGAATATTAATTAATGTTTAGAAATTAATTAATAAAGTAATTAAAGATTAATTAAGTTATGGATAACACTTAATTAATTTAATAATTAGAGATAAATTAATTTGTTAGTAAGATTTATCAATTTGGAATTAATAATAATTAATCCAATTTAATTACTTAAGAAAAGTAATTAAAGAGTTGTTAATAGTTAATGGAGGTCATTAACTATGGATTATTAAATAATTAATTAATAGGATTAATTTTAATAATTAATTAGTTAATTAATTTAAGATAATAAATTATAGAATTTGTTTTAAATGAATTACTTAATGAAAGTAATTAAGAATTAATTACTTATTGTAATTAATTAAGTTAATTTGATTTAGTTAGATTAATTAATTAAGAAATGATTTAATGATAATTACTTAATGTAATTATTAAGGTATGATTATTTAGGAAGTAAATAATAAGATAATTACTTGAAGTAATTAATTGATGGTTATGTATTAAGGAAAGTAATTTAAGTTTAATTACTTTGAATAATTAATCAAGGGATTAATTAAGAAATTAATTAAGGAAAATTAATTTAGTAAATGAAAGTAATTAAGGGTAGTTGATTACTGATTGAAGATTAATCAAGGTGATTAATAAATGTTGTTTAATTAAAAATTAATTACTTAATGTAATTAATTTAATTAAGTAATTAATAATTAAGTTATAATTAAGGATCATTAATTAATATAATTAATGATGTAATTAAGAATTGATTAATTAAGTAATAATTAATAAATGAAGTAATTAATTAATGTAATTAATTAAGGATTAATGTAATTAATTATAGTTGATTAAGTTAATTAATTTTAGTAAATTAATTAATGAAGTAATTAAAGGTTAATTACTATAAGTGGTTAAGAATAATTAATTTAAGTAATTAATTGAGGATAAATTACTTGATGTAATTTAAAAGATAATTAATCAAAGATGATTAATTGAAAAAGGTAATTAGAGGATAATTAATTATTTTGTAATTAATTAATGTTTAAGTAAGAAGGATTTATAAAATAAAAGTAATTAATTTAATTAACTTTAAATTAATTAGAGATGATATAAATCATTACTTATGGATGGATGATAATACTGAATGTTTTGCATTTGATTGATATCTCTGATGAGATATATGCTATGTGATATGGATGTTTAGTTGAATTGTGATAATATGGATTATCTGATGATATTGATAATGTTGATTATCTATTGTGAATTATCTTTCTTTGTGTATAAAGATAATTGAATTGAATTGTTTTAACTTTAAAACAACTTGGCCTTAAAGATACGTTTTGGATTTCGATGAGACCGGGATCGGGTTTCCGTATACCGGATTTCCAGCTCTGGAGACCCGAATACCACATCGATCCAAATTAACGATAGGTCGTGAATCAAGTGAAGATGAAGATTCAGAGTGCAAGGGTTATTGTCGTTAACTCTGAGGGTGATTCCAAAACGAGTGTAACGAGATAATGCCTTCGGTTTCGTTCGAACCCGGAACGAACTTGTATGGATTGAATGCTTTCAGCACATCGTCAGGGGACGATGAGCATTCTAAGTGATGTGTTCTTTTCTAAGGTAATCGTGACCTCAAGCCTCACAAACCGGGAATGGCTAAAACAGGGGAGGTGCAGCAAGGTTAGTGGGTAGCACCCAAGTAGGACAAGATTACCTCTGTCTAGAAGTCCCTTCTTATTTCGGCTTAGTGTGTGCGGTTGCTGATCCCAACCGTGAGGTATCTTGTGCGGGAATTATCCAGTAAGGGATGTTCCGACCTTGTGTTGCAGGGGATTGGGAGTGATCCTCGGTACGGTGATCTAGGCCACGTACTGTGACGGGCGGTACCCCAGTAGCCCTGCCATTGTATGGAATCCAAACTCCAATAAGTGCCGTACGTATTAGTTGTGCCCAACTATGTTGGAATGTGAGATGTAAGCATTTCAGCTATTTCTGTATTTTACTTGAAAACCCTAGACCCTATTATAATACAATCGTATTTCCTATCAAATGTTTTGGTTAGCGTAAGGTAAAAACTTACCCATGTTTATGTGTGGGAAGTCTTACGTGATACCTTTTCTTTCAAAAGGTTTTGAAGTTAAACAAGTTTAACCTGTTACTCACACCAGACCCATGTCTGACCCAAGTTGTTTATTTCTGTTTTATAAACTCTTGGGTACTCAAATTTTTACGAGTAGCCAAGGGAATTCAGGTTTAGCTTTGACGAGTAATCTGGAGGAGCAATGGAGCAGGAGGCTTCCGCGTTGTAGATATAGATAGTAGTTTCCGCTGTGTTGATCTTGTTTAGATCTTTGTTTTGTATTGAGTTGTAATAACTAGACAGATGTTTATAACTGTCTAGTATGTGATGTGAATCTGTGTAACTCTGATTTTGTAAAGACTATGTAATAGTTACGTGATATATTATATTTTGTTTCGTTCCGCTGTGAGTATTTGTGTTTGTTTCTTTTCTCTTCTTCTCTTTTCTACTTCTCACCCCTTTCTTTCTTATTAGCGATGCGACTTTCTGTGGAGAGAAAGTCGTGGTCGTTACATTTTCTCTTTTATTTCTCTGGTTTTTAGTGTACAGATTTCTGGTTTGCTTTGTTTTGATAATGAAGATAAGAGAAAATTGAAATAGAGGGGTAGAGATATGTTTATACAACTTAGATTAATTTATTTTAAAATAAAAAGAAAACAAATTATACTTGTTCAATTGGCTTACAAGTGTCACTAACATGCTATAATTAATTTACACTTGTATTTAGATAAAATCTTTGGCTTACATTTGTATTTTCATGCATAAATATGTTTTAATATATATATTTATATTTTTTCATAATATTTCCAATTTAGTTTTATATTTAAAAATGTCTTAAGTGTTTTAAATATTTAAACTTCTCTTATATTTATCTATATAAAACTTTAAAGAAAATGATATAAAACTGATTATATACCAAATATAATCATATATAGATATATTATTAAATCCAATTTATTCTCCAAGATGTTATATATTTGAATTTCAAATCCAAATTCTCTTTTTAAAATCTACTTATATATATATATAAACAAATACACATTTTATTTGTTTGACAAAAATAAATTAGACAAATTAAATAATTAGATTATTTTAAATAATTTATAAAGAAGATTATTACATTATTATTGCCCAAAAATTCCGGGATATCACATATATAATTTAATTTAATTCAATTTCATTCTTCAATCGATTCTTAGCTATACCACATTCCTTTGTTTACATTTACTTCAATTTCATAACTTCAGTTAATAACAAATTTATTTGTGAAACATTTTATTAACCATCACTTTAGTTTATTAATCATCCTATAAAAGTCATATATAAGAAGTTAGACTTTATCTAAGTTTATAATTATCTCAAAAGTCATAAATTCAATTCCACAATTTCTTTGCAAATTTATATTAAATTCTATAACCAGTTTACAAAGATATTATTGGATTCATTTGTCTATTTTCTTAAGTTCACTTACTTATTCCATTTAGCCATTCATCATTTCATATTATACTTAAGTATATAACATTTTTATCATAACCAAATTTCCATTTATATACATTTTAATTACTTTTAAGTTTTGCTTACTTGTATATTTCAATTACTTTTAGGTTTTGCTTACTTGTATAATATCCCATTACATATCCAAATCATCATTTTAACTTTTAACATTTGGTAAGTCATATTATATGTTATTAGAATGCAATGTGGTATTATACAAATTTATAAAATTCATTTTACTTGATTGGAATGTTCACAATTTAACATGTTTAAATTTTCTTTACTTTTCAATTTTAAGAGTTACACTTCAACTCTAAAGTTTTCTCAAGACATTTAGCTTAGAGTTTCTTAATCCTCTTATTTTATAAGTTCTGGTTATTAATATTTCATTCAAATAATTTGAAAAATATTAACTAACATAACTTAGAAAATTTAAATGCCTGGTTCATTTCAAATCATTTGAAATAAATATATACACTTATATCTTTTATATCAAGTCATACTTTTGAAGTTTAAACCAAAATCCATTTATCAAACAATTTCGAAGCAAAGCAAAGCTTCGCAGAAGTCTCCCCCACTTTGAGACTCGAAAATGAACGTCGATGATGCTGCGCAGTCATCACCGAAATTATTTTCCAGCGACATAAAAGAGGAGTACTGAATTCATTCCTTCTTAAAAATCCTTTCAAAATATTTCCCATAAATATTTTTCAACTCATATCACTATACATTTCTCTTCAAATCTTTGAAAACCATTTCAAAATCCCCGGGTCTAAAATTCAATATTTCACAATTTAAATCTATCTTGATTTATAAGTCACATTTATAAATTATTCTCACAAAAATTTACTTTCTTAAAACATTTCATAAATTGTTTTATCATTATTTATTTTGTAATTACCCTTATTTATTAAAATACAACATCCAATTAATGATAACAATCAATATTATCATTCCTAACAACCAAACAAACTGGATGAATCATAATAATTTCTGAAAATTATTTATTTATATACAAAATATAATTAGGGCAAAATTATTTCATTTACCCAATTTCAAAAGGATACTATGTCGAATTGTTCTGTTCAAGTGTTTAGAGATCCCTATCAATGACGTTAATTACTCGTATTGACCAAAATCCATAAGCCACTCAACAAATCAACCAACACAGTATAAAACAATTTTATATCACTAACAAATATGCTCTCTCATACATATACACTCAACGACTCATCATAGGAGATTACCACCCTATTTATAAAGAGTCAGACCCCACAAAGCTAAGGTTATCGCTAAACCAAAGCTCTGATACCAACTATAACGGGACAACGCCAGTGGGGTAACCATACAGCGGTACCTGTGTTCTGCCTTTACGGCCAGCCTCTCGACTGCACCAACCTCGCAAGGACATGTAAGAGTAAGAGTCATCCGCTCGATACCAAACCCAAATGCGAGAACCCCCTATCATGCTGCACCCGCCAAGTGCATAGGCAGACACACATGTTAACTCAGACCATTCAAAAGGGAGGATTGTTAATGGGGTAAATTAGAAAAGAAGAGAAAAGGAAGAAGAAACAACCACAAAATCTCGCAGCGGAAAGATAAAATATAATAATCAAATAAACAGTTCATGAAGATGTTTAATATACTTTTGGTTATCATTTATACATCATTTATCAGAGTTATACATATACAACAGAACAAATAAAATAATGCAGCAGACAGCAGGATGCATGGATAATAATAGTAATAGTATACCAAATCTTCGTCTTCGTCCTCTAGAATAGATCTTCAATAAGCTGAAAAACTCAGAACTGACCCGAGCGTAATGAAAGGACAAAACACTCGAGTCAGGACTAAAATATCCTTATGTAAGTTAAATCAATCGTAAATAAATATGGGTGTAACAGCATCAGAGATGTTTACGGGGTTTGACATCTCCTATCCAGTGTCGACGTGCGTGCGATAACTTAAGAGATGTTACGGGATTTTCCATCTCTTAAGGATCCGTTAAACTATCTACTATGTAGTAGAATACGCTATTATAATATGTCTACAGTAAAGTAAAAGTGTTAAAATAGCGTTAAGGCGTTACCCATATCCCCCTTAACACATTTTTATATATTCTCATAGTCTATACAGTACCGTAACTCCCCCCGTAAACTGGAGGGCTATCAGAGGGCACTCCATAGGTATGGTACAAAACAAACTCGTAGAAGGCGCTCTAGGGCATGTGAACACGACACACGAGGAAATGCTAGGGTAGATATACCATTTGCGGATCCGGACTGGTGGTGATGCATAGCAGCTACTACCGCCCACCTCGGACACACTCCCATAATCGAGGGGTGGCCACCAAAACAATCATAAAAGCAATAGAATGGTATCGAAGAAATGTGTCCGATCGGAGGAATGACCTCACTTGGCCCGGCGTGGCTCCTGATTTTAGTCACATCTAAGTTGACTCACGGGAGTCAGGGTCACGTCATACCATATAGAATTGTCGCCAAACCATCCTACTTCATTTCTGGAATCTCCACCACGTACACAATTGTTAAAGTGGTTTTCGGTATCGACAGAGAGTATGCCCATATCCGATCCCGGTCCTTTTAACAACCAATCACTTATTACACACCGGATGGTTTTTTTACATTTTCAAAATCAATTCATAATTGATATCAAAATATCATATTCGCTTCAAAAATCAAATCCATTTCAAATCATCGTATCTACTCAAAATATACGATTCCATTTCAAAATCATTTTTGCCTTAATATCTCATTTTGATTTCAAAGTCGTTTCAATTTCATTTTAAATAGTTTAAATAATTAAGATGGTTAAAGTACTCTAAAATATTTAAAATAATTGATTTAAAAATAGTTTTAAATTGAGTTAATATAGTTAAATAGATTTAAAATAAATTAAATATAATTAAATAGGTTAAATAGCTTTGAAATAGACTAAATAGATTTAAAATAAATTAAAATAGGTTAATTAGTTTAAAATAGATTAAATTGGGTTAAGTAGATTTAAAATAGATTAAAATAAGTTAACATGTTTAAAATAAGTTAAAATAATATATTATAGTTAATATAGGTTAAAATAGTTTAGTATAAAATAGTTTAAGTATTCAAAATGGTTTATATAACAGGATAATTTGGGAAAACCAAAATGAAATAGCTTCAAAGTCCACCATTTTATTTCCAACTTACCAATCTGAATCAAATTCAAAATTTCATTCAGTCGATTCAAATCTCAATTTCAATCCAAATCAATTTTGATTTCAAATTAATTCAATTCCATCTCCAAATCCAATTGTCTCAATTTCGATTTCAATTTATAATAATTTCGAGCTCGATTTTCAAAATATCAATTCAAACATTTAAAAAAAATTATTCCTTAATATTCATTTTAAAATCCAAATCTTCAATATAATTCAATGCCAAGCTCAATTTCAAAATGTTGCTCTATCTCACTTTTACTTAATAATATTCAAAGTCCGAATAAAAGTTAAATCCTTTAAAATCAAATCAATTTACGAAATTCAATCATATCACAATTTTAATTCAAAGTCTCAACTTCAATTATTTAACAACTTGTTTAACCAAAATTTATTTCAACATCTCAACCTCAAATTCGCGATAAATTCAATTTCTATAAAATTGTTTTTTTAATTCCTTTAAATCAAACCATTTAAAGTAATTCCAAATCAAAGATTTTAAAAATTATTTAATTTAACCAATCCGGTACACATATATAATTTTCTATCCTATGGCCAAGTGATCAGTTATTTGAATTTAATTTCAGGAACAGATATATATCATTCAATTCAAATCAGAGTGTCATAGGCATAGATCTTTCCAACCTATTTCTCAATTTATTTGAAATGATTCAATTTACAACTGTAATAAAAATCAGGATGATGACAGGATATATACAAACAAATAAACATCCAAACATTCAAATATCAATCAATAGCATCCATCGCAACCAATCATCCAAAAGACAATATAATTCATGGAAATTTCATAGTTCTTAATGTTCGGAAACTTAATTGCGATTAAATTCCAATTTCAATTTGACTGTCAATTTTGATTTCTACCATTAAATTCAATGACCATCTAGATGACAGTTAAATTAGTCAACAACAACTAATAAAAATCATATCACTTCATAATATCAAATTTAACTAGCATGAGAATATTCTAGTACGTTGTGAGCGTTATAAAACACTCACCTTGAGTTTTCAATTTTAAATCAAATCGAATGACGTTCGATTTAACCTAAAATTTTAACGAGCTCCAAACACTCCTGGATCTGCACTGCAGCGTAGATCTCGTCACCACGATTCTGGCGTCGCCAGTTTCGTCTGATTCCGACCTCGTGTGCATAAGATATGAATTGTTAAAGTTTGAATATATATTAATATAATTAAATTTAAACATTGATTAACTTTTTATTTAAAAACTCATACCCAAAAATTACAGACCCGACCTATACTCCCTGGCCCTCCTTCCTTCTTCCTTCCCCTTTCATTCCTGCACACGAGAAGCTCCAGACCAAAAGTCGCGTGCACGCAGCAGTGACACAGAGCTTCGGTGCTCCGTTCGACATGACGACCTCACCAAATGAATCCCCTCGCAAATCTCGGCTCGACCAAACCACAAACGACACGCTCGCACTCCCCGAGCAAAATGCGAACTGCACGTACCATCACAGCGACTTGCACTGTCGCGCAACCCCAAAGGTGATCGAGCCATCCCAAAATCACGGCCCTGGTGCTACCTCCCATGACAAGTTCATTTCCAATCTCCGTTGCTCGAGTCGAAGTCCAAAGCTTCACCAAAACCCAAGCCCTAGCTCACATCTTACGGTCGATCGCCAAAATTTGCAGCCGCACCCACCAATTTACATAACAGATCGAAGAGAATAGAAAAACTAGATTTTTAGGAGTTGGTTTGGGATTTTTCCCTTGAGTAATCCATGTGAAATAAATTTTTAAAGTTATCCAGTTAAACATTTTTCTCTTTTGCTAACAATTTAGGTTCAGCCGTGAATATAGGTTGAAGGAGGAAATGTGTACGAGTAGGTAAAATCAAATCCAAGGTGGCTGAGAAAAGAAAGAGGGTAAGTTGATGTGAAATAGTCAAGTCAAACAATATATATATACACTTAAATTTATACCGTCTCGATTATAATATAAAATTTTCAATTTTAATTATTCAGTTTTAAATTTAATTTTAAATGTTGATGATCTTCCTTGTTGTTGAATAAAATTTACATCAACTTCCGGTTTCATTTTCAATCATATTATATTCAGAATTCAATTCTTCAAATATTTGCAATTTTAAATTTTAAACAATTTTGATTATTAAAAATTCACTATCTTGAAATATTTGAAAATGAAATTATAAGATTTAACTTTAAAAACAAATTCAAATTATAGAACAACTATTTCCATTATACAGTTATTCAACTCCCGTTATTCAATTATTCAGTTAATTTCAAATATTGAATTTAAAAAAAATTAATTGTTCAATATTTGACACATTTCAATATTGGATTGTAAATGAATTTTCGTTATCAATCAATTACTTTATTTACATCTAATGAATTCAACATTATTATTTAATCCAACTATTGATCGTAAACTCATTCAATGAGTAGCATTATCCTTCAATACTCGTTATTACTTAAATCTTCGAAATTAGTTCATTTCAACATTTTATTTTCTATCCAAATAATCCGCAATTATTATTCAACTTCAGTTATTGATCATGAACCCGGCTAACATATATAATTTCATTTCAATTGCAATTAGTTTCCAACTTCAATTCGAGTGACTAAATAAATCGGTAACTTATAATAATTATCACCCTTAACTTTAAGTCACACTTATAAGTTTATTATTTACAAACAAGTGTCACATTACCTATATAATATAAATTTGTTTTTCTTATACTCCCTTTATAACCAAGTTATAACATTTGAGTCATTTCAATTGATTGGAATTTCATTCAATTCATTAAAAATTAACTTAGATAGATATTGTTGCAATTCATTCTAGTTATTATTATCATAAATAAATTACAAATTTTTAATTCTTCCAACATTAAATCACAAAATCTTATTAAATTAACTATTTAAATTATTGAAAATTTACGGGTCGTTACGGTTTTGACCTTCGAGTCGAGTTTACCGATGAGACGAGGTAAAATTTTTACTGCTTTGCGTGTGAAATTTACTAGCGGTTAGTAAACCATTTAATGTGAACCTGTGGTATGGGACACACGTTAACACTGTTTGGATTCTTATTCGAGAGTTTGTGACACATTTGCCATTGTGGCGTATTGCCAGTACTGGACCTTCGGGTCATTGTCAATGCGGCGTTTGCAATTGTGACTTGTTTGTCCTCGAGACGTTTGCCATTACGGCGTTTTCCATTGCGGCGTATTTTCCATTGAAGCGTATTTGTCATTGTGGCGTATTTGTCATTGTGACGTATTTGCCTTCGAGCGTGGTACCATATTTGAGATCAGTACTTAGCAGGCTTCGGCCTAAAGCACGTGCAAATTTTGAGATGTTTTCATTGGTTTCCCGAGTGTATCGTCGCCTCTTTCATGGTTGGCCATTCGAGCCATTATATATATATATATATATATATATATATATATATGGCAAATACCTTATGGGAATTTGAGTTGCCTACACTAACGTTATTTGAGATTTATCTTTTGGCTTTATTATTGAGATTTGCCTATTGGCGTTATTACATGAGATTTGCCTTTTGGCGTTTATTTGAGATTATATTCTCCTATGTTGGAGAGTTATATTTGATTGCCTTGTGGCGTATTTTTGAGATGGTGATTTCTTTGAGATTTCTTTGAGTTTGCCGGTATGACGGGTTTCAGGATTTCTCCTTTTTAGGAGTTATATTTTCCCTAAACCACTATTGATGATTTGTGATATGCCGATGATATGAGGCTTGCTATATTTAGTGTTTTATGGATTGTTTTATCTCTTTTGAGATTATATGTTTGTGTAAGTGATATCATCTCATCACTTAAAGTAACCGTACCATACTTATATTCATACTTATACTTTGTATTGTTCCTTCTTGTTTAAGAAGAACATTACCCTTATTCTTTTGCATTTATTACTACTTATCCTCTTAAACTGATATGTTTGGCTAGACTGACCCGTGTATTTTATACTCCGGTCAGACTGAGGTGTTTCAGGTTAGGTACCTTTAGACTTAGCCTATTATGCTTCCGCATCGACTCTTTTCTGCTATCGCCTTTTTGATACAGTTTTTGAGTAGTCCTTTTATAGCTACTATGATATGTATATTCTTTTGACTCGTGTTTGTATTGTGGTTGTCATACCACATATGTGATGTATCAATTTGTATACTCTATGATATATCTATACATGTGTATATATGTGACTATCTACTGTTCTATGATGTGTTTAGCATTTGAGTTGTTGTATTTTGTTCTGGTAGATCCTATATCGACCTGTAGTTTTGTATTAAGTATTTATTGGATATGTCGATCCACTTGAGTTAGGAAAAAAAAATATAGAGCACTAATCGACGTATTCAATATATATTTAAGACAAGACTATAGATCGTCGCTCCTAACCTGCCCTATTCTACGCATTAGAAGACAGTATTACTTCGTAATACTGTTTGTTAATGTGGGTCTCGGGATGGGATGTCATAGCTTGGTATCAGAGCTGAGTTCAGAATAAAGTATGATAAACACATAACAGAAACCCATATTACGGTACATCTAAGTGTACTACAAGTGTTACAAATCCCTTAATCATCGTGTCCTTTATCTTATCGTGTCCGTTGAGATAGAAGTTTGGGATATGTCTAGGAATATATTATATTCCGTAGTATTCCATAATTGAAATTGATTATATCTTATATTAAGAGTAATCCTAATCATGATTGTTTTATTCGAGTCCTCTTCGATACGGGTGCATGACACTCATCCGTATTGGAGGAATTTGTTGACGCTTTTTGATGTTCTTATCTTGTGATTTCTTTGAGGATTGCAAATCCTATTGGGGGGATTCGTAATATTTGGTATGATGTTTGAGGATTTTTGGATTCTTCCTTGTAGCTTATCATTTTGTGTGAATTAGGACACTATTTCTATCTATAGTTTGGAATGTTTTGAGATGGAGTGGCTTGCGTATTTACAAGCCGCATTATATGATTCGAAGGATCCTATATTTAGGTATCCTAATTTTGGCTGATTTGTTTTTTCTTGTTCTTCGGAATGTTAATGATGATTCTGAAGTATCTGTATTCGCTCTTGAGTTTTGAGATGTTGATGATATATCTCGAATTCCAGTCATTGTGACTCTTTTGATTTATGTGAGTCTGTTTCGGGTATGACACCAAATCGGGCAATTGAATATTGTATTGACTTCATTCCAGGTTCTTAGCCTTTCGGTCATCCTCCCACGAGGATGTCCACTAGGGAAATGAGGTGACTCATTGAATTTATTGCTATTGTCGTTCTAGCCTCCTTTTGAGATATCCTCTTTGGATACTCAATTGTTGATATACTTTGTGAAATTACTTCACTCGAAGTAATGATATGTTGTTAGTGTTCTTCTTCTCATTCGAGAAGATATCTCAACCTTACTCTTATATCTCGTTGATATTTTTTTTAATCCATTAAGTGGTGCTAGGGACATTCCTCAGCTTGACCTTACACCGATTTTCATGAGCTACGACTTGTGGAGGATAGCGTTCCTTTTATCGCATTCCACACTCGTATGGTTCTTGTGAGTGGTTCGTTATATCGTTCGGAATAACGAATGCTCCAGTCATGTGAATTGAGTATTCTGGGAAAATCTTGATGAGCTCTTCTTGTGTTTTTGATTTAGAGTATATGTTATAATTGAGTTTTCAAATCTTTCAAATTGAAGATATGTTTTTAAGTGAAATTGGATTTTTGAGAAAAACAAAGAATATTTTGAGTATTATATATGAGGTATTTCTTTTTAAAGAAAATGAATTTTTGTGTTGGGTTGTCCGTCTAGTGCTTTAAGAATTCTGATCGATGCGTTTGCCCAACTTTATCGATAAGAATTTCCTAAACTGTGACATCCCGGATTTTTGGCAGTATTATTTAATTTAAATATAACTTATTATTTTAAAAACAAATATATATATAGATGTGTTTTGGAAGAAACTATGATTTGGAATTTAAGATAAAGAGTTTCAAAAATATTTCAGAAATAAAAATATGTTCTATTTACATATAAATAAAGTAAACTCTACCTTATTAATATTTGATTTAAATATATGTTTATGATATAATCTAGATAATAGTGGTTAAAATCAAATAAGTCATATCAATATTAAATCTAAATATAAAAAAAATATATTGTTTAAAAATAAATATAAATATATAGGATTAAGAAATTATTATGTTGACAAGTTTAACAATAAATAACTTTTAAATTAAGTATTGATAGGTTATGTAAGAAATATATATACTATAGAAATAAAGGTTTAAGTTGAAAATAGGATAAATATAAAAAAATATATATAAACTAAATAAAATACAAAATGTACAAACAAAAAAACAAAATATAATTATATGAATGTTGACATACAAGACAATTAGTATTTAAGTTAAAAATAAAAATATATAAGGTAAATTATATATAAGAAGTCAATACATTGTAATAAATCCTAACATCATGTTAAGAACAGAACTCATGCATATTGCAAAGTGATAAGGCCAAAGCTAAGTTAAATGCAATTAAGTATGGTGCAAACAAATAAAAATATATACATGAAAGCTTATAAAAGAAGACAACAAACATATATAGGAATGTACAAACAAATTAGATAAGCGTTGATGTGTACAAGGGCAATTAATGCTAGCCACAATATTATCATATCAGCCTCCAAAGCAAGAAACAAATCAGCTTGGTTAAACATACAAAGAGAAAAAAATCTCTGTCAATTTTTGTACCAGGAAATCAAAACCTGTTCGTGCCTTCTTTGTCTATATATCCTCTTCTTATTACATTTTGTTTCACCAACCTGAGAAAAAAAAGGAAAAAAAGGAAATAGCAAACCAGAGAAACCAGATCAAATATCAGCTTTAACATCAAATAAGTTTTCAGATTAGATAAAGCACTGTTCTCTGCTTTTACAAAACAGGTGAGTAAACTGCTACTCTTTTAATGCTTAAACTTGTTTGAAAATACATGCTTGTGAGTAAACTTCAACCTTATAAGCTAAATCATCTTATGCATGTAATAATAAATAGGAGTACTGTTATGAATATGTCTTGCATGGATATAGAAATGGGTTTGCCTGGTATACATGTTTGAGATTGCTTTGTATATATATATGCATGTCTGTTCTGGCCTCTGTTCTTGTCTAACAGACCAAAATAGCTTTCAAAAATTCAATTTCTCTTCATTAAAGCAATTACAGGTTATGATATCAAAAGGAAAGTTGTTTGAAATGATGAAACACTATTTTTAAAAATGATTTCAAGTCTAGATAGTAAGTATTTCTCTGGTAGGAATGAATTTACAGTAAGAAACAATCCATATCAGAAAATCGACTATCATAATTTCAAGTTTCACTTATACAATCAGATGCGTCTTTATAAATGATGATTTTTTGTGAAAGTTTCTTGATTTTTAGGTTAGTATGGGTTAATGTAACGACCCGTATTTTTACGGATCAAAAGATTGTAAAGCAGTTGTCATTAGGTCATTAGTGTTATTAGATCGTCCAGAGTTTAAGTTGTTTGAAGCTTAAGTCGTGTAGTAGTTAGGTCGTGAAGCGACTTAAGGGAGTTGGCGACTTAAGAGAGTCGGCGACTTAAGGGTTAGCGGCATAGGAATAGCGACCTAGTAGATAGTGCGAGTTAACAACCTAAAGAGTTGGGCGACTTAAGGAATTGGGATGTGTTGGGATTTAAGTCGTATAACAGTTTAGGTCGGTGGAGCGACTTAAGGAGTTGTTGAAGTTAGGTCGAGGACGAGTTAAGTTAAGTCGTTGGGTCGCTATGCCGTGTTAGTTAGGTTGTAGGCGACCTAGGTTAGTATGCTGCGTATAGTTAGGTCGTTAGACGACCTAAAGGTGTAAAGTCGTATCCCAGTTAAGCCGTTAGGTCGCGTAAGGACTTAAGTCGTTGGATCGTGGGTGTTAGGACGGAGAGATCTGTTAAGACGTAAGTCGTGAGATCTATTAAGTCGTAAGTCGTGAGATCTGTTAAGTTGTTAGATCGTGAGTGCAGTTAGGTCGCGACTTATGATAAGTCGTTAGGTCGCACACTTGCGTTGTCGCTAAGTCGCGCATGCGTTAAGTCGTAGGATGTGTTGAGTCGTTAAGTCGTAGGTCGTAGGGTTTTGATAAGTCGTGGACGACTTAAGGGGGGCGAACGACTTAGGGATTTCAGCCTATAAATACCCGGTTCTACTTCACTTTTTGGGATCCGGATTTTGAAGCGACGAAGTGCTGTTATTTTGAGAGCTCGAGTTCTACACTTCTTCACTTCTTTTCTCCACTTTAATTTTGTGCTTCCTTCCATCCAAATCGAAGATCCAAGAGCTTAGATTGAAGATCTACATCCATCGAAGAGAGATTTCATCGTTTGAAGTGGAATTTTGGAGAATCGAGCTAGATCCTTCGCTGTCCAGATCTGAAGTGTGTTGCTTTTGAGGTGTTTAGGTGATTCGGTGAGTGGTGATTATTTCTCACACGGATCCAAAGGAGTATATCAGATTGATGGCTTGATTTTGTGTTAAAATAGTGATTTCCATGCATTTGCTTAAACTTAAGTATAGATCTATTGTTCATGATGATTTGACATCCATTTTACTACATGTTAACCTATGCAAGTTTATTCATCAAGTTGTAGAGATATTGCTCATGATTCATGCTTGTTAGATTTAGACACTTTATTTACAAGATTGCCATTATTGTTATAATTGTTTATTAGATCATGTTTGAGTGCTTGATTACTTGGATTAATGATTGACTTGATTGATTGTTGTAAATTAGTTGATTGATGATTTGATTTAGACAAGATGGTCGAAGATGATTCAGAAGCTAAGGGAAAGGCTCTTGAATTGGAAAAGCTGCTCGTGGCATATGAGGCGGATGATGAAGCTCATATGGATAGATTTGATGATGATGATATTGAGATGAGGCTTTGCTATGATGAGATGAAGTGAGGCATGATGTGAGATAGCCTTGGTTTAATCTAGACGGGATCATTCCAAGCATGTTGATAACTCAGTGAAATGGTTCGGGTTTGAGGATAATGGTTGGCTCGAGAGGCGCTTGAGCTAGTATGAGAATAGTCATCGAGGAGGATGACTAAAAGGCTGAGATTTCATCGTTGTTGAATGTTCTAGCAAACTCAAAGCAAGAGTACGCTGGGCAGATTCGATAGTCCCAAAAGACTACAGATTGGTAGTCGAGTACTCGGGGCATATTCGATAGTCCTAGGCACTGGCTGCGACGACGTGCGGAGTTCTGTCTAGAACCGGGGTGACCATTAGCCCTTGACGGACGGTTGAAAGAATGTGCCGGTCATTCAATTAACGGTGGTATCGAAGCAATGATAACAGTGATAGCCAGAGTCATGGATGTTTGGTTGTATCATCATTCGGTCTCAAGAGCAATGTTTTCTGGGTGCTTATCTGATCTTGGTTTAGGCCTTGGAGGTTTGTACTTGGAAAACATCGCCCTTGACTCGAGTGATAATTACTTTACTTTAAATGTTTGCTTTGCTATGTTTACTTCTGCTTAGTGTGTGTCTGGGGGCTATCACTGTAGAAAGAGGTGGAGTGGGAGGGTTGGATTCCTATTCCTTTTTCCTTAATGCTCTTTTGGTATGTTGTTAGTTAATTTACCGCTCACTAAGACTGTTGTCTGACTCAAGGCTTTATGTTTAACTCTTATTGCCTTGGGCTGTTCATCCATTTTGGGATGGGCAGACTAGGTAGCAGGTGACAGGTGCCGTTCTTAGTTTCCAACGATGCTGATGACGAAGACGAGCTGGAGGCTTGCATATCATTTTCTCATTATATGTACTGGATGTTCCGCTGCTTGTATAATTCTCTGAGTGATATGTAGTGAGGCTTGATGTTTGACTATTCAGATGTTTGTATTCAACTATTATGGAGCTTAATTGATGAGATTCTATTTTGTGAAGCTTCACTATATATATTCTTTATTGTATTTTTATCCATGTGCTGTGAGTAATACGATAGATTCTGCTGTTTTAATTTACCTCCGACGATCATCCATGGCTGCCTGGCACACTTTTCAGCGCACTATTTCCTTGTTCGGTGCAGTGGTCATGGGCGGTCGTCACATTTGGTATCAGAGCTTTGGTTAATCGATTTTACCCAACGCTCGCTGACGTAACTACGTATGAGAGACGTAATTGTATTTTGATGAATGATTACTATATATAATATAGTAGCTTAGAAAGATTTGAGTCCTTTATGCAGTTGTTGCTCAAGGTGTGCTGATCATTTCTTTTATAGATATTAAGAATGAGTCGAAGAGGGAGACCAGCTGCTAGGGAAGGTCGTGCTGCTGAAGGGGCTGCTGATTATGCCACTATGTTCGAAGCTATGATGACTTCGATCATGAGAAGGATGCCAGTTCCGGGGTCAGCAGTTGATGTTGGAATTCAAGTTCAAGCTCCAATACCGGTGGATTTTGCTAAGCTATGTAAAGACTATACTGCTCTTGGAGGGAAGATTTTCTTGGGAACAGAGTCAACTATTGAAGTCCAGAGATGGATAGATGCTTGTAGAAGGATCTTTGGTGATTTGGGAATCGAGGATGCGACTAAAAGGAAGCTCGCATCAAGACAGCTTCAAGGGAGAGCTTCTGATTGGTGGAACTCTATCACCATTGATACTCCGGAGGAAGAAATTACTTGGGTGCAATTCCAAGACAGATTTGAAGCTAAGTTCATTTCTACAGCTCAGAAGTCTGTTCTGTTCAAGAAGTTTGTAGAGCTCAAGCAAGGTGGAAGACCAGTTCTTGAGTATGTTTTTGAGTTTGAAGCTTTGTCCAAGTATGCCCGATCGTATATTGAATCTCCTTATCAGAAAAACGAGAAGTTTGTGACAGGCTTGGACATTTATCTTTGGAGGCAGTTGGTGGACCATTTGGATGATCCATTTGAGAAGCTTGTGGAGAAAGCTCAGGCATGAAAATCTGTTTCCTAAAGGAGGATCTGTTGTTGCTGTGACCAAGGAAGAGTTTAAACCACATCAGAGTGGAAACAAGAAGAGGAAGCAGCAGCAGCAAAAGGGTAAGGATAGCCAGAAGAAGTCGAAGGGCGAAGTGACCTGCTACAATTGTCAGCAGAAGGGCCATTTCTCCAGAGATTGCAAGAATTCAAAGGTGCCGGTGAAGTGCCACAACTGTGACAAGCCGGGGCATATTAAGAAGAATTGTCCAGAACCGCGGAAGGACAAGCAGATTGTGCAAGCTTATGCTTTGGGGGCTGTTCCATCATCTTCAAAAGCTCCTACCGTTGAAGAGAAAGGAAAGAGTGTGGTAGTTCAAGGTACTCTTTCCATATGTGGTGTTCCAGTTAGAGTGTTATTTGATACTGGGGCGTCGCATTCTTTTGTTTGTAATGAACTTGTAGGCCGGTTGGGTTTAGAACCGGATATTGTTGATAGGCCATTGGTTGTGACTAATCCAGTTGGGGGTTCGTCTTGTTTGTGTATGCTATGCCGTGGTCTGATTGTATCGACTCATTATTGCTCTTTTGTTTGTGATTGTTTTGTTCTGAACTTTGCGGGGTTCGGAATTATTTTGGGTATGGACTGGCTTAGGAAGTATGCGGCAAAGGTTGATTGTGAAAGGTTGGAGGTGACAGTCGAGAATGTGGAGGGGCGAAAGGTTGTGATACGATGTAAGCATGAGGAAGGCGTCTTCATGAGCTTCATGTATTCGCTGGTTGTTCCACGGGATGGACTGTCATCGGTGCCCATCGCTAATGGATTTGAGGATGTCTTTGATGAGGTCAAAGGGTTACCACCGCATAGAGAGATCGAGTTTCGTATCGATCTAGTTGAAGGAGCCAGACCTGTTGTGATGCCTCTTAGGCGGATGGCTCCTAGGGAACAGCAGGAGTTGAAGGTATAGGTTGATGATCTTTTGCAGAACGGATTCATTCGGCGTAGTGTGTTTGAATGGGGTGCACCAGTTGTGTTTGCAACCAAAGCAGATGGATCATTGAGGTTGTGTATGGATTATCGTGAGTTGAATAAAGTGACTAAGAAGAACAAGTATCCATTACCAAGAATAGATGACTTGTTTGATCAACTTCACGAAGCTAAGTTGTTTTCTCAGATGGATTTGGCAACGGGATTTCACCAGTTAAGAGTGGCTAAGGATAGTGTGCCGAAGACTACTTTTAGGACACCGTCCGGTTTCTTTGAGTGGCTGGTAATGCCGTTTGGATTGACCAACGCACCAGCATATTTTGTGGATCTTATGAATAGAGTGTTCAGGGATCAGTTGAACAAGTTCGTACTAGTGTTCGTGGATGACATTTTGATTTATTCCAGAACTGAAGAAGAACACATGACGCACTTGCGTATTGTTTTGGAAATCTTACGGAAACATCAGCTAAAGGCTAAGTTTTCGAAGTGTCACTTCTGGAAGAGTGAAGTGAGGTTCTTAGGCCATATTATCTCTGGAAATGGAATAGCGGTTGATTCCGCCAAGGTGGCAGCAATCCAGGATTGGGTTAGACCTAAGAATGCATATGATGTGAGAAGTTTTCTTGGATTAGTAGGATATTATCGTCGATTTATCAAAGACTTCTCCAAGGTGGCTGCACCATTAACAGGATTGACGAAAAAGAACCAAGTATTCAGATGGGATGCTAAGTGTGAGCAAGCTTTCGGAATCCTGAAAGGGCGATTGACAAGTGCTCCTGTATTGACTATTCTAAGTGGAAATGATGAGATGGTGGTTTACACCGACGCATGAGGTACTGGACTTGAAGCAGTGCTGATGCAGAAGGGTAAAGTTGTTGCGTATGCAAGTCGACAACTGAAACCGCATGAAAGGAATTATCTGACTCATGATTTGGAGTTAGCGGCGATTGTATTTGCTCTGAAGATGTGGAGACATTATCTATTGGGAGTTCGATTCGAGTTGTTTACAGATCATAAGCCGTTGAAGTATCTTTTCTCCCAAAAGGATTTGAATCTTAGGCAGCAACGATGGCTAGAGTTTTTGGCATCATATGATTTTGGTATAGCCTATACTCCGGGAAAGGGTAACGCTGTGGCAGAGTTAAGTCGAAGACATGCAGGATTGGGAACCATGTTTTCAGAATGGAAGAGTCTCGAGTATTTAGCTGGATTTGAATTCAGGCCCAGATGTGAATTGGAACCTGAGATGTTGGCAAACTTATCGATAAGACCGACTCTTGTGGAAAGAATTGGCGAGAACCAAAAGCGAGACGATAAGCTTGTCAAGATTATCCGTGATTTGGAATCTGGATTGGACCCAGAAAAGGATAAAGGATTCGAGGTCGATCGAGAGGGTTGGCTTCGGAAGCAAGGACGACTAGTTGTTCCCAATATAGATGAATTGAGAAATGAGGTTCTGAAGGAAAGTCATCACTCGAAGCTGGCAATTCATCCAGGTGGAAATAAGATGTATCGGGATATGAAGAGAACCTATTACTGGGAAGGTATGAAGAAGGATGTTGGAAATTTTATTTCCAAATGAATGAACTGCCAGCTGGTAAAAGCCGAACAGAAGAAGCCAAGTGGATTGCTTCAGCCATTAGAAGTTCCTACATGGAAGTGGGAGCAAATATCGATGGATTTTATTGATGGGTTACCTAGAACAAGAACGAGAAATGAAGGGATTTGGGTCATCTTGAATTGGAAAAGCTGCTCGTGGCATATGAGGCGGATGATGAAGCTCATATGGATAGATTTGATGATGATGATATTGAGATGAGGCTTTGCTATGATGAGATGAAGCGAGGCATGATGTGAGAGAGCCTTGGTTTAATCCAGACGGGATCATTCCAAGCATGTTGATAACTCGGTGAAATGGTTCGGGTTTGAGGATAATGGTTGGCTCGAGAGGCGCTTGAGCTAGTATGAGAATAGTCGTCGAGGAGGATGACTAGAAGGCTGAGATTTCATCGTTGTTGAAGGTTCTAGCAGACTCAAAGCAAGAGTACGTTGGGCAGATTCGATAGTCCTAAAAGACTACTGATTGGTAGTCGAGTACTCTGGGCAGATTCGATAGTCCTAGGCACGGGCTGCGACGACGTGCGGAGTTCTGTTTAGAACCGGGGTGACTATTAGCCCTTGACGGATGGCTGAAAGAATGTGCCGGTCATTCAATTAACGGTGGTATCGAAGCAATGATAACAGTGATAGCCAGAGTCATGGATGTTTGGTTGTATCGTCATTCGGTCTCAAGAGCAATGTTTTCTGGGTGCTTATCTGATCTTGGTTTAGGCCTTGGGGGTTTGTACTTGGAAAACATCGCCCTTGACTCGAGTAATAATTACTTTACTTTAAATGTTTGCTTTGCTATGTTCACTTCTGCTTAGTGTGTGTCTGGGGGCTATCACTGTAGAAAGAGGTGGAGTGGGAGGGTTGGATTCCTATTCCTTTTTCCTTTATGCTCTTTTGGTATGTTGTTAGTTAATTTACCGCTCACTAAGACTGTTGTCTGACTCAAGGCTTTATGTTTAACTCTTATTGCCTTGGGCTATTCATCCATTTTGGGATGGGCAGACTAGGTAGCAGGTGACAGGTGCCGTTCTTAGTTTCCAACGATGCTGATGACGAAGACGAGTTGGAGGCTTGCATATCATTTTCTCATTATATGTACTGGATGTTCCGCTGCTTGTATAATTCTCCGAGTGATATGTAGTGAGGCTTGATGTATTGACTATTCAGATGTTTGTATTCAACTATTATGGAGCTTAATTGATGAGATTCTATTTTGTGAAGCTTCACTATATATATTCTCTATTGTATTTTTATCCATGCGCTGTGAGTAATACGATAGATTCTACTGTTTTAATTTACCTCCGACGATCATCCATGGCTGCCTGGCACACTTTTCAGCGCACTATTTCCTTGTTCGGTGCAGGGGTCATGGGCGGTCGTCACAGTTAAGATATCATGAGTTGAACGGGATCGAGTTTTTGTTCGATTTTCGGCGATCGGAGTTCGATGAGGTGTCGGGATTAGAGCTGGAGGAAGTTTGTGGGTCATGGGTTATAGGAAAAATGTTCGGTGAATTTTTAGATCACCGTGGTAGCATGGCGGTGGCGAAGTAGGGTTTAAGACCCTGTTCGAGTCGACGAGGTTGTCGAGGCAACTACGTCGACGTGGGTGAACCGGAGGTGACCGGTGGTAAGGGAATCGAAGCGTGAAGGCGTGACGTATCTCTGGACGTGATCGCGTGATGTTCGATGGTCGGAGATGGCGAGGTGGATCTTGGCGATGGGTTCTGGAGCCTGATGTGGTTCATTCGATCGTTTTTGAATTTACGAAGTGGTTAGTCGACCTGGGTGATCGAGTCGACTCAGAGGCAGAACGTCGACTTAGGGATGGTCGGAACAGTGGTCGGAGGAGGTCTGATCGCGTGTGCACGTGTTTCGTTTGTATCTGGGTTGGATTGGGCTTTGGGGAAGATGAAGTCTTCTCGTGTGTTGCTCGAGATTTTTGCTGGGTCGACTCGGAGTAGGTAGTGAACGCGAATGAATCGTGTTTTGCTTCGGGTTTTTCATTTATTAGGCTCGGGTTTCTTGTGTAAATGAACTTGTGTTTTAAAAGCAAGAAAATTCAAGTTTTCAAGCTTAAAGAAAAAGATACAATATTTAAAAGCAAAACAAAAACAAGTTTTCAAAGTTAAAAGTATAAATTAAATTTCCAAAGAAGGTTAGTCAAGTTTAAAAATTTGTTTTAAACTGAATATGTTTCCAAAGATTTAAAAATGTTGGAAGTTGTTGTTCTTAAAGGTAATTATAAATTAGTTCCTAAATATTTTTCAAATGAAGTTTAATGATGTAATTAGGAAATTAATGAAGATAAAGAATTTATCTTTAATTAATTAAGGTTGTGATTAATTAGGGATAATTAATTAGCGAAATTAATTAAAAGTTAATCACTTAATGTAAATTAATTTAAAGGATAATTAATTAATGAAGTAAATAAATGGAAAGTCAGTGAATGTGATTAATAAAAGGATAATTTCTTAATGAATGTAATTAGAGGTTAATTAATTATAGTTAATTAATTAATGGAAGCAATTAGTTAAGGAATATTAATTAATTATTAATTAATTAATGAGAGTAATTAAAGGTTAATTACTGTAAATGGTTAAGGATAATTAATTTGTGTAATTAATTAAGGGTTAATTACTTAATGTAATTAAAGAGTAATTAATCAAGGATGATTAATTAAGATGAATAATTAATGGATGATTAATTGATTGGTTTGAAATTAATTAATGGTTAAGTAAGCAGGATTTTTAGTAAGGGATGTAATTAATTTAATTTATTAGAGATGGTGTGTCCAATTTATCTTTGCTTTTGAATACGAAATGTTTTTTTGATATGATATGTTTGTGTTGAACAGTGATAATGTGGTTATCTATCGATAATGGATTGCTATGTAAAAAGTGACATCTTGTATTTAAAGTTGAATCGTATTCACTTGAATAACTTGGTTTAAGATGGTATTAAATTCGAAGAGACCGGAGTCGGGTATTAGGAAATAACCGAAACCACTTCGATTCTTTATAGATTAATTTGTGAAATCAATTGACTAGAATGGAATGATATAAGTGAATTGGATCATTTAACCTAAGTTTTGGTACTTAGAATTTGATGTGTGAAATAAGTGTTGTCTATACTAAACTTGTGAATTTGTAAATTGACACGAGTTACCCCGGGTTTTATGTAAGTTTTGTGCTGTTGTATTCCATGTTAAATGGGTTTACTCACGCTGGTTTCCAGCCTGATCCGGGTGTTACTTTGATGTAATGCTCCGGTCAGACCGAGTATTACAGATTTTCAGGTAAGGACGTTCAGGAGCTCAGGAGACGAGTTGGATGGCAGGAACGTATGGAGTGTATTCTGCTGTGATATATTGTAGTTGTTGGGACATGTTAGTTGTATCTGTCCAGTGATTTGTGTATATGTTGTAACTCTGATGTATTATAAATGTATTTGACTGTTACAGTATTCTTTGTAAACTGATATTATTTGATATTATATTTTGATCCGCTGCGATGTGTGAGAATCAATGCTGTGTTTCTGTTCCTTCTTCTTCTATCTCTTGATAATATATGTTGCAATTAGAGAATACCTATGGAAGAATTAAAGAATAAAGAACTTAAACTTTATTTACTCTAATGAAGAGTAATGAATTTAAATTTAAAATCCAAGTAAGAAGTTTTGAAAAAATTTCAAGTGTTGAAAATTGTGGTTATAATTATAAAAATATTCAATTGAAACTCTACGAATTTTTGATTGAGAGTTTATATATATTTTAGTTCCTTGAGTTTATCTTGCTCTCGTGTTATTTTCTAACGACATGCACTTATGCGGTCGTTTGAGTATGGTTGCCTTTGAAGAAACCACCTTTTAGTTGATCTATCTTGCCTCTTTTGTGTCTACCTTATATCGGTGTGGTTCCTTCCGTAGCGTCATACAGAAAATCATATTGATAATCATTTTGTTGGTTAGAGTTCGGGTTGGAGTTGTGCTAAATCCCAACCCTACTCGAGGAGCTTATGAGAAATCAATCTCATTTGATTGATCCTTTGTATAGCATCTTGTTGTGTTCTCATTCGAAAGTGAGATGCCTTCGAAATCTTATGTGTTGCTCGGAAAATTCAATGGTTTGCTAATTCCAATATTAGCACTTTGGAAACCATAGAATTAATCGAGTAAGCCTTATCTTGGTTTTCTACCATCTATTTTGAGAGTGAGGGAATTTTTATACTCGAGCTTGTCTATCTTTCTTTTGATTGATGAAATTAATAGGTTGAACATAAACTCTTCTCTAGAAATTGCATGGATGCAATTTTGTTAAGGGAGAGTCTATAACAATCCTAGTTTGGAAATTACCCATCAATGCTAAATTATAATGGTAATTATAATTTAATATTGTAAATTAAATTAAAATTGGACAAATTAAATTGTTTATTTGGAATGAACAATAAAATTGGAATTAAATTGTGAAAATAAAGCTTAGAACTTTATTTTATTTTGTTTGGTGTGATAATAATGGAGCATGGGCTTTAAATAAAGAAAATGACTTATTTTAGAGAAAATGCAATAATTATATTAATTATTGCCCAATTGCTTCTTTTAATAGTTTTTAAAAGAAGTATTTGATTTTTAAGTTGTTTTATTTAAATAAAAAGGTGGAAATTGGTTTAAAAGTATGTTTTGGCTATAAATTAAGTTTGGAAATGGTTTGAAATATTTTTCTAAGTGAGAAAAGTATTTTTGTTAAATTTTAAAAGTAAAAAATATAGACTTTTGCATTTTATTGCGAAAATTGTGCATTTTTGTGAAATAAAGGATTTTAATAATAAAAATGTTTTTAAAATATAAATTAATCTTTTTATATGGTAGAAAATGTTTTATTTTGTAAGTGTACAAGTTTTCATATTTTTCCTATGTAAAAATATGTAGAAATGCATTTTTGTTTTATTAAATAGTGTATATTTGAAGCATTTTTAGCTTATGAGTGAATTAATTAACCAATAGGCCATTTATTTTCTTTTTACTAATGGATCCAAGGCCCATTAGTGCATAGCCTGGTTTGGGAAGTGAGAAAAACAATACTGTACATTCTGCTCTCAACTTCATCTTCTTCCTTAGCCTGATAATGAGAAAAACAAAACTCTCTTTAACAATTTCTCAATCAAAGCCATTTTCTTCATAAAATTCAAGAAAATTAGAGTATTTTTCACTCTAGAAAATAAATACAAAGGCAATCTAACTCCAAATCACTTAATTTCATCAAAAAATCTCTGATTTGTGAACTGGTTCTCTAATTACAGTAAAACTTTCTTTTGCATGTTATTTCTATCTTCTCTATAGGTTATTAGAGGCTATCTTTCAAGCAAAAGCTTCAATCATTTTGCCAAAATCTGGGTATTTGCAGGTAACAACAAGGTGAGTTATAAAACTCACAAAAACTAGGTGAGCCAAGTCAAAATCGCCTAAAACAGTGAATAAATCAGCTTCTTTTTGTATATTCCTGTAGTTGTTTTCTCTGTTCAAAAACTGATTTATATTGCTACTTAGAAAGCTTATAACTTTCGATTCCGGCAACGAAATGCTGCTGGATTTCTTCCAGACAGTAGTTTATATGTTGAACTTTGTCTCTGCAAAATTTGGTTGAAAAATATTGTAATTTGAGTATTCAAAACTTTGCTGCAAAATCAACGAAAACCCAGATTTTTGCCTGGGCATTTTGTTTGAGTTGCTGCATACAAGGCCTGAGTCCATATTTGACACAACATAACTCTTTCATTTGTTACTAGAATTCATCAATTCTTTTTTTGTTTGAAAGATAAAGTGTTCTACTATATGCATAATAATTTTCATCTCAATCCGAGGTCGTTTGGTCCTCTGTTTCATGCCTGAAACTTGAAATCGAGATGGTATTCAGGCCTGTACATTTTTGTTTTTTTTGGACTGTTGCAAACATGGCCTGAGTCCTTGTTTGAGACAGTGTAATTTTTAATATCCAGTCAGAATTCACTGATTCTTGTTTTTTGAAAGATGAAGTTTTCTAATATGTGCATACCAATTTTCAGCTCAATATGAGGTAGTTTCTTCCTTTGTTTTAGGCCTGTAAATTGAACCCAAGATATTTTTCAGGCCTGGGAGCACTTTTATTTTTGAACTATTGCAAACATGGCCTAAGTCCATATTTTTGAACTGTTGCAAACATGGACTAAGTCCATTGACTTTTATTTCATGTTTTTGTGATATTTCTGAAATATTTTGAGGGCTATGATGCCTATCAATAAGCTAGCCATGTTTTGATGAATTTGAAATTCAAATTTGAATTGAATTTAAATGATGGTTTTGAGTGATTTCTTTGATTTCGAGCACGGATTTTTCGAAACAATTTTAAAATAATTTTTAAAATTTATGGGTATTTCAAAATAATTATTATATAATAATATTTTCAAGTATTTTCAAGTGTAAAATCTATTTATTCTTTATAATAAGGGAAATTTTCAAATAGGGTTTTCAAATTGATTTCGAGAATTAGTTTTTAAAGCTTGTTTTCCGAAGTAAATTATTTTATATATAAATTACATGTTTTTGCACATTTCAAGTGAATGAGAAGGAGAATTAAACAGTTTGGTAAAACACATGGTATGGGACACGTGCGTTTATCTTATCGGTTAATTCCCGACTTGTCCGTTTGATCGTTTTGACCTTCGAGTCGAGTTTACCAATGAGACGAGGTAAACTTTTTATTGCTTTGAATGTGAAATTTACTAGTGGTTAGTAAACCTTTTAGTACAAACGTGTGGGATGGGACACACGTTGACACTGTTCGGGTACCTATCCGAGAGTTTGTGACACATTTTCCATTGCGGCGTATTGCCAGTACTGGACCTTCGGGTCATTGCCATTGTGGCGTATTTTTCTTCGAGAAGTTTGCCAATGCGGCGTATTTGTCCTCAAGACATTTTCCATTGTAGCGTTTTCATTGCGGCGTATTTGCCATTGCGGTGTATTTGTCATTGTGATGTATTTGCCTTCGGGCATGGTACCATATTTGAGATCATTACTTGGTAGGCTTCGGCCAAAAGCACGTGCAAATTTTGAGATGTTTTCATTGATTTCCCGAGTGTATCTCCTTTTTCATGGTTGGCCATTCAAGCCATTATATATATATATATCTATCTATATATATATATCTATGTATGTATGTCTATATGGCGATTACCTTATGGGAATTTGAGTTGCCTACAATGGCGTTATTTGAGATTTGCCATTTGGCGTTATTATTGAGATTTTCATATTGGCGTTATTACATGAGATTTTCCTTTTGGTATTTATTTGGGATTATATTCTCGTATGTTGGAGAGTTATATTCGATTGCCTTGTAGTGTATTTTTGAGATGGTGATTTCTTTGAGATTTCTTTGAGTTTGCCGATATGGTGGGTTTTGGGATTTCTCCTTTTTAGGAGTTATATTTTCCCTAAACCACTATTGATGATTTATGATATGTCGATGATATAAGGCTTGCTATATTCAGCCTTTTATGGATTGTTTTATCTCTTTTGAGATTATATGCTTCTGTAAGTGATATCATCTCATCACTTAAAGTAAGTATACCATACTTATACTCATGCTTATACTCAGTATTGTTCCTTCTTGTTTAAGAAGAAAATTACCCCTTTTCTTATGAATTGTTTGCTACTTATCCTCTTAAACTGATATGTTTGGCTAGACTGATCCATGTATTTTATACTCGGGGTCAGAGGGAGGTGTTTCAGGTTAGGTACCTATGGACTTAGCCTATTCTGCTTTTGCATGGACTCTTTTCTGCTATCGCCTTTTTGATACAGTTTTGGAGTAGTCCTTTTATAGCTACTTTGATATGTATATTCTTTTGATTCGTGTTTGTATTGTGGTCGTCATACCACATATGTGATGTATCAATTTGTATACTCTGTGATGTATCTGTACATGTGTATATATGTGATTATATGCTGTTCTGTGATGTGTTTATCATTTGAGTTGTTGTATTTTGTTTTGATAGATCCAATAGCCACCTGTAGTTTTGTATTAAGTATTTATTGGATATATCAATCCACTTGAGTTAGAAAAAAAAATAGAGCACTAATCGACGTATTCAATAGATATTTAAGACAAGACTATATATGGTCGCTCCTAACTAGCCCTATTCTCCGCATTAGCAGACAATATTACCATGTAATACTCTTTGTTAATGTGGGTCTCGGGGTGGGGCTTCATAGTTATAGAGTAAGATACAAACACACCTTCGTCTGGTCCGGTCCGACCCTTGTACACCCTTAAATATTATAGAAGATCTCACTATTTATTATTTACTAATTGTATTGTTAATTTTCTAGTTACAATATTTTCCTATTATATAATTACTTAGGCTTTAAGTAATCTAGATATAAATATGAGTCATGTACTGAATTATCAATTAAGTTATTAATAAAGATGTAGCCTATAATGGTTACTCATTTCATCTTCTCTCTCCTTCTCTTCTCTAATTTTTCTTTATTTATTTGTTTTATTCGTTATTCAACATGTTATCAAAGCAAGATTCAATACCTTTTATTTTTTTATCTCCATTTCATCAAAAATCTACACAATCTCCCCATTCAATCAATGATTGCAACATCAACACCATTTATCAAGCAATAATAGAAACTGTCATTATTTAACATTTGAAGCTCGAAGATTTGGAGTTTGTTTGATGTATTATTCAATCTGTGCCTCGGCTTCTTGGGAACCAATTATGGCGATTATGTTAATATCTCGGTTATTGATTTTGATGACAATAACCATATATAGTCATATACAAGCATATAAAGTATATATACTAATATTTTGCCAAGTTATATAGTATATAGTCTAGATTATTACATAGTTGTTGAATCGAAGACTGTACAATATAAAGACTCAAGAGATAGACATAAAGACTCATGAGTTCAAAGACCAAGATATGAAAATCTCAAGGTTATAGTTTAGTGTATAGATTCATAGTATATATATTGTTAAAGTACTTGATAGCAATCATTGATCTCTATAAAAAAAATCTAATCTTTTATATTTTTAATCAAAATAAATTTCAACATATTTTATAAAAGTTTTCTAAAGTTCAAAATGCTTATAAACTATGTTCAAACTATTTTACAAAGTATAGGATTTTTTAAAACAATTAGAAAGAAAATAGTTTTCTAAATACACAAGCGTATATCAATATACATGCCTTGGATATGTTGAGATACATGCTGCCAATTAGTTTTTCAAATTTTGAAAGGAAGTGTCTATTCGTCGTAACTCTTCACGAACGGACACATCTGTTCATTTACTACATAAAAGGGAGTGCAAATGAATTTTTTGACAACTACATAATTTCTTCCTTCCTCTTACTGTCTTAAAAATTCTATTGAAAAATATACTCTATTCTCTTCAAAATCACATAGAATCAATTCATAATTCATTGTATTGATTCAATACTACTTTCTTACTATTTTGCAAACATCTCTCTCAATTCAAAGACCAAAGTACTTCCCAAGTGGCTATAGGATCCATTGTATCCAAAGTTCAAGAAATTATCTTTGGAAAAACTATCAACTCTATTTGTATTTGCTTGAGTGTACTTGTAGCCCCTTCAAATCAAGTGGGTGTGCTTAGTTGCCCAGAAATCTAGTGGGTGTGCTTGTAGCCCGATCAAATCAAGTAAGTCTACCCTAAGCTCGGAAATTCAGGTGGGTATGTCTCGTAGCCTTGAAATAGAGATTGTATTTGGGTTTGTCTTCTGCTTGTTTAAAGATTAAAATTTGAAAAGAAATCTGTACAAGCAATTGTACGAGACTGGATGTAGGAGAAATCCTAACCAGTATAAAATCCATGGTGTCATGTCTCTAACTCTGTACTTTACTTTATTGCTTTTATTTTTCTCTGTGATTGCATCTGTGATTGATTGTTATTATAATTCTGTGTTGCTAATCTGTGATTTAATATCAAACCTGAAAGAAAATTAAAAGATTTACATAAGTTAGAAAACACTGTTCACCACCTATTTAGTGTTTAATTAGCCTTAAGATCCATAATTCCGCAATCCACATTTGGTATCAGAGATTAGGTTTTCAAAAACTCGTAATTTGATTTTTGAAAAGTGTAAATGACAAGTAATATTGTTAGTACTCTTTTTAACACTTTTATGGAAAAATAATTTTGTGCAACCAATATGTTATTTTTAACTAGATTAGAAACTAATTATTTTGAAAAGTCGGTTGATATTTTGGAAAGGTATAATGTTGAATTGAAGGAACAAGTATGTTATGTGGCTGATGGTGAACAGACACTTGATAATCATACATCACAAATCAAGAAGGACAAATGGATTTTAGACAGTGGATGTTAAAAAGACACGATGGAAGATCAAGAGAAAGGAAGAGGAACAATCCAAATATATATGCTTAAAGTCAAACCTTTGGATGGAGAAACAGTAATATTGGAATGGCGGACGTTAGCTATATCGGTAATGCTGAAACTTTATTTAATTTTTATATATTACTTTTTAATGGGTTCTTTAAGTAGAAAGACATATTAGTTCTTCTTCTATATTCCAAATAACCAAAATGGTTTAAATAAGTAGAAAATAAGTTTTTCCTCTAAAATTAACGGTTAGTTTTCAAATTGAAAAAACACTTTAATTTTTGAAATGCCTTATGATTTTATTTATAGAATATTCTAAATATTTATGTAACGACCCGCATTTTTACAGATCAAAAGATTGTAAAACAGTTATTATTAGATTGTTAGTTTGTTAAGTCGTGTAGAAGTTAGGTCGTCTAGGAGTTAAGTCGTGTGGTAGCTTAGGTCGTGGGGTAGGTTAGGTCGGGTGAACGACCTAAGAGATTGGAGCAACCTAAGGAAGTTTGCGACCTAAGGAAGTGGACGATCTAAGGGGTAGCGACTTAAGAGTTAGCGGCAACGACCTAGTAGTTAGCGACTTAAGGGTTAGCAGTAGAGGAGTTAGCAAGTTAACGACCTAAGAAATTAAGCGGGTTAGCGACCTAGGGAATTTAGGTCGTTCGAGCGACTTAAGTAGTTGTTGTAGTTAGGTTGTGAGCGACCTATGGGGTGCTGTGCTTAGTTAGGTCGTGAGCGACCTAAGTTTAGCAGTTAGGTCGTCCAGACGACTTAGGTATTAGGTCGTGAGACCTTGTGTTTAGTTAGGTCGTGGGTCGATCTAGTTAGGTCGCGTAAAGGCTAAGTTGTTAGGTCGTATATGTGTTAGGTCGCGCGCATGTGTTAGGTCGTATATCTGTTAGGTCGCGCGCATGTGTTAGGTCGTATATCTGTTAGGTCGCGCGCATGTGTTATGTCGACAATGCTGTTAGGTCGTAGGTCGCGTAGAGGCTTGAATTGTTAGGTCGGGGATCTGTTAAGTCGTAGGTCGTGGATTTGTTAGGTCGTAGGTCATGGGATTTTTAGGTCGTGACCGACCTAAGAGCGAACGACCTAAGGGGTTTTCAGCCTATAAATACACGGGTCCTCTTCACTTTTTGGGATCCGGATTTTGAAGCGACGAAGTGCTGCCATTTTGGAAGCTCGAGAACTACACTTCTTCATTTCTTTTCTCTTCTTTAATCTTGTGCTTCCTTCCATCCAAATTGAAGATCGAATTGAAGATCCAAGAGCTTAGATTGAAGATCTACATCCATCGAAGAGAGATTTCATCGTTTGAAGCGGAATTTTGATAGATCGAGTTAGATCCTTCGCTGTCCAGATCTGAAGTGTGTTGCTTTTAAGATGTTTAGGTGATTGGGTGAGTGGTGATTATCTCTCACACGGATCCAAAGGAGTATATCGGATCGTTGGCTTGATTTTGTGTTAAAGTAGTGATTTTCATACATTTTCGTAAACTTAAGTATATATCCATTGTTCATGATGATTTGACATCCATTTTACTACATGTTAACCTATGCAAGTTCATTCATCAAGTTGTAGAGATATTGCTCATGTTTTCATACTTGTTAGATTTGGACTCTTTATTTACAAGATTGCCATTATTGTTATAATTGTTTATTAGATCATGTTTGAATGTTTGATTACTTGGATTAATGATTAACTTGGTTGATTGTTATGAATTAGTTGATTGATGATTTGATTTAGACAAGATGGTCAAAGATGATTCAAAAGCTAAGGGAAAGGGCTCTTGAATTGGGAAAGCTGCTCGTGGCATATGTAGCGGATGATGAAGCTCATATGGATAGATTTGATGATGATGTTGAGATGAGGCTTTGCTAGGATGAGATGAAGCGAGGCATGATATGAGATAGCCTTGGTTTAATCCAGATGGGATCATTCCAAGCATGTTGATAACTCGGTGAAATGGTTCGAGTTTGAGGATAATGGTTTGCTCGAGAGGCGCTTGAGATAGTATGGAAATAGTCATCGAGGAGGATGACTAGAAGGCTGAGGTTTCATCGTTGTTGAAGGTTCTAGCAGACTCAAAGCAAGAGTACGCTGGGCAGATTCGATAGTCCCAAAAGAATACTGATTGGTAGTCGAGTACTCTGGGCAGATT
This sequence comes from Allium fistulosum, assembly GCA_030737815.1. Lineage (NCBI taxonomy): Eukaryota > Viridiplantae > Streptophyta > Magnoliopsida > Asparagales > Amaryllidaceae > Allium > Allium fistulosum. Next base: position 931,327,549 of record CM060906.1, read on the forward strand.
CGATAGTCCTAGGCACGGGCTGCGACGACGTGCGGAGTTCTATCTAGAACCGGGGTTTCCATTAGCCCTTGACGGACGGCTGAAAGAATGTGCCGGTCATTCCATTAACGGTGGTACCGAAGCAATGATAACAGTGATAGCCAGAGTCATGGATGTTTGGTTGTATCGTCATTCGGTCTCAAGAGCAATGTTTTCTAAGTGCTTATCTGATCTTGGTTTAGGCCTTGGGGATTTGTACATGGAAAACGTCGCCCTTGACTTGAGTGATACTTGCTTTACTTTAAATATTTGCTTTGCTATGCTTACTTCTGCTTAGTGTGTGTCTGGGGGCTATCACTGTAGAAAGAGGTGGAGTGGGAGGGTTGGATTCCTATTCCTTTTTCCTTTATGCTCTTTTGGTATGTTGTTAGTTAATTTACCGCTCACTAAGACTGTTGTCTGACTCAAGGCTTTATGTTTTAACTCTTATTGCCTTGGGCTGTTCGTCCATTTTGGGACGGGCAGACTAGGTAGCAGGTGACAGGTGATGTTCTTAGTTTCCACGATGCTGATGACGAAGATGAGCTGGAGGCTTGCATATTACTTTCTTACTATATGTACTGGATGTTCCGCTGCTTGTATAATTCTCTGAGTGATATGTAGTGAGGCTTGATGTATTGACTATTCAGATGTTGTATTCAACTATTATGAAGTTTTATTGATGAGATTCTATTCTGTGAAGCTTCACTATATATATTCTCTATTGTATTTTATCCATGTGCTGTGAGTAATACGATAGATTCTGCTGCTTTAACTTTACCTTGGCAATCGTCCATGGCTGCCTGGTACACTTTACAGCGCACTATTACCTTGTTCAGTGCGGGGGTCATGGGCGGTCGTCACATTTGGTATCAGAGCATTGGTTAATCGATTTTACCCAACGCTCGTTGACGTAACTACGTATAAGAGACGTAATTGTATTTTGATGGATGATTACTATATATAATATAGTAGCTTAGAAGAGTTTGAGTCTTTTATGCAGTTGTTTCTCAAGATGTGCTGATCATCTCTTTTATAGATATTAAGGATGAGTCGAAGAGGGAGACCAGCTGCTAGGGAAGGCCGTGCTGTTGAGGGGGCTGCTGATTATGTTGCTATGTTCGAGGCTATGATGACTTCGATCATGAGAAGGATGCCAGCCCCGGGGCCATCAGTAGATGTTGGAGTTCAAGTTCAGGCTCCAAAACCGGTGGATTTTGCTAAGCTATGTAAAGACTATACTGCTCTTGGAGGGAAGATTTTCTTGGGAACAGAGTCAACCATTGAAGTCCAAAGATGGATAGATGCTTGTAGAAGGATCTTTAGTGATTTGGGAATTGAGGATGCGACTAAGAGGAAGTTAGCATCAAGACAGCTTCAAGGAAGAGCTTCTGATTGGTGGAATTCTATCACCATTGATACTCCGGAGGAAGAAATTACTTGGGTGCAATTCCAAGACAGATTTGAAGCTAAGTTCATTTCTACAGCTCAGAAGTCTGTTCTGTTCAAGAAGTTTGTAGAGCTCAAGAAAGGTGGAAGACCAGTTCTTGAGTATGTTTTTGAGTTTGAAGCTTTGTCCAAGTATGCCCGATCGTATATTGAATCTTCGTACCAGAAGAATGAGAAGTTTGTGACAGGCTTGGACAGTTATCTTGGGAGGCAATTGGTGGATCATTTGGACGATCCATTTGAGAAGCTTGTAGAGAAGGCTCTCAGGCATGAGAATCTGTTTCCTAAAGAGGGATCTGTTGTTGCTGTAACCAAGGAAGAGTCTAAACCACAGCAGGGTGGAAACAAGAAGAGGAAGCAGCAGCAGCAAAAGGGTAAGGATGGCCAGAAGAAGCCAAAGGGCGAAGTGACCTGCTACAATTGTCAGCAGAAGGGCCATTTCTCCAGAGATTGCAAGAATCCGAAGGTGCCGGTGAAGTGCCACAACTGTGACAAGCCGGGGCATGTCAAGAGGAATTGTCCAGAACCGCGGAAGGACAAGCAGATTGTGCAAGCTTATGCTTTGGGGGCTGTTCCATCATCTTCAAAAGCCTCTACCACTGAAGAGAAAGGAAAGAGTGTGGTGGTTCAATGTACTCTTTCCATATGTGGTGTTCCAGTTAGAGTGTTGTTTGATACTGGAGCGTCGCATTCTTTTGTTTGTAACGAACTTGTAGGCCGGTTGGGTTTAGAACCAGATATTGTTGATAGGCCATTGGTTGTGACTAATCCAGTTGGGGGTTCGTCTTGTTTGTGTATGCTATGCCGTGGTCTGATTGTATCGAGTCATGATTGCTCTTTTGTTTGTGATTGTTTTGTTCTGAACTTTGCGGGGTTCGGAATTATTTTGGGTATGGACTGGCTTAGGAAGTATGCGGCAAAGGTTGATTGTGATAGGTTGGAGGTGACAGTCGAGAATGTGGAGGGGCGAAAGATTGTGATACGATGTAAGCATGAAGAAGTCGTCTTCATGAGCTTCATGTATTCGCTGGCTGTTCCACGGGATGGACTGTCATCTGTGCCAATCGCTAATGGATTTGAGGATGTCTTTGATGAGGTCAAAGGGTTACCGCCGCATAGAGAGATCAAGTTTCGTATCGATCTAGTTGAAGGAGCCAGACCTGTTGTGATGCCTCTTAGGCGGATGGTGCCTAGGGAACAACAGGAGTTGAGGGTGCAGGTTTATGATCTTTTACAGAAAGGATTCATTCGGCGTAGTGTGTCCGAATGGGGTGCACCAGTTGTGTTCGCAACCAAAGCAGATGGATCGTTGAGGTTGTGTGTGGATTATCGTGAGCTGAATAAAGTGATTAAGAAGAACAAGTATCCATTGCCGAGAATAGATGACTTGTTTGATCAGCTTCACGAAGCTAAGGTGTTTTCTCAGATGGATTTGGCAATGGGATTTCACAAGTTAAGAGTGGCTAAGGATAGTGTGCCGAAGACTACTTTTAGGACACCATCCGGTTTCTTTGAGTGGCTGGTAATGCCGTTTGGATTGACTAATGCGCCAGCATATTTTGTGGATCTTATGAATAGAGTGTTCAGAGATCAGTTGAACAAGTTCGTACTTGTGTTTGTGGATGATATTTTGATTTATTCCAGAACTGAAGAAGAACACAAGACGCACTTGCAGATTGTTTTGGAAATCTTACAGAAACATCAGCTGAAAGCTAAGTTTTCGAAGTGTCACTTCCGGAAGAGTAAAGTGAGGTTCTTTGGTCATATTATTTCTGGAAATGGAATAGCGGTTGATTCTGCTAAGGTGGCAGCAATCCAGGATTGGGTTAGACCTAAGAATGCATCTGATGTGAGAAGTTTTCTTGGATTAGCAGGATACTATCGTCGATTTATCAAAGACTTTTCCAAGATAGCTACACCGTTAAAAGGATTGACGAAAAAGAACCAAGTATTCAGATGGGATGCTAAGTGTGAGCAAGCTTTCGGAATCCTAAAAGAGCGATTGACGAGTGCTCCTGTTTTGACTATTCCAAGTGGAAATGATGAGATGGTGGTTTACACCGACGCATGTGGTACTGGACTTGGAGCAGTGCTGATGCAGAAGAATAAAGTTGTTGCGTATGCAAGTCGACAACTGAAGCCACATGAAAGGAATTATCCGACTCATGATTTGGAGTTGGCGGCGATTGTATTTGCTCTGAAGATGTGGAGACATTATCTATTGGGAGTTCGATTCGAGTTGTTTACAGATCATAAGTCGTTGAAGTATCTTTTCTCCCAAAAGGATTTGAATCTAAGGCAGCAGCGATGGCTAGAGTTTTTAGCATCATATGATGTTGGTATAGCCTATACTCCGGGAAAGGATAACGCAGTGGCAGATGCGTTAAGTCGAAGACATGCAGGGTTGGGAGTCATGTTTTCAGAATGGAAGAGTCTCGAGTATTTAGCTGGATTTGACTTCAGGCCTAGATGTGAATTGGAACTTGAGATGTTGGCAAACTTATCGATAAGACCGACTCTTGTGGAAAGAATTGGCGAGAGCCAAAAGCGAGACGATAAGCTTGTCAAGATTATCCGTGATTAGGAATCTGGATTGGACCCAGAGAAGGATAAAGGATTCGAGGTCGATCGAGAAGGTTGGCTTCGGAAGCAAGGACGACTAGTTGTTCCCGATATAGATGAATTGAGAAATGAAGTTCTGAAGGAAAGTCATCACTCGAAGTTGACAATTCATCCAGGTGGAAATAAGATGTATCGGGATATGAAGAGAACCTATTACTGGGAAGGCATGAAGAAGGATGTTGGAAATTTTATTTACAAGTGTATGAACTGCCAGTTGGTAAAAGCCGAACAGAAGAAGCCAAGTGGATTGCTTCAGCCATTAGAAGTTCCTACATGGAAGTGGGAGCAAATATCGATGGATTTTATTGATGGGCTACCTAGAACAAGAACGGGAAATGAAGGGATTTGGGTCATCGTAGATCGTCTGACTAAGAGTGCAAGGTTCATTCCTGTTCGATCAACTAGGACTGCATCAAAGTTGGCTGAGTTGTATGTTAAGTGGATAGTTCGATTCCATGGTATTTCGAAAAGTATAGTGAGTGATCGGGACCCATTGTTCACTAGTGGGTTTTGGAAGAGCTTCCAGGAAGTTTTGGGAACCGAGTTGTGTTTGAGTATAGCTTATCACCCTCAAACAGATGGTCAGACCGAGAGAGTCAACCGAGTTTTGGAAGATCTCCTTAGAGCTTGTGTTTTAGACTTCGGAGGATCATGGGAAGATCACCTTCATTTGGTAGAATTTTCGTATAATAACAGTTACCAGTCCGGCATTGGTATGGCACCGTATGAAGCATTGTATGGAAGACCATGTAACTCTCCGACATGTTGGGAAGAAACAGGAGAAAAGCTGATACTTGGGCCAGAGATGATTCGACAGACTTCGGATTTCATAGAGATCATTTGGCAACGAATGAAGGCAGCCTAAGACCGTCAGAAAAGTTATGCCGATAAGCGTCGTAAGGATTTGGAATTCGATGTAGGTGATATGGTTTTTGTGAAGATTTCTCCACTGAAGAATGTTATTCGATTCGGGAAGAAAGGAAAATTGACTCCGAGATTTGTTGGACCATTCCCGATAATTGAGTGAATTGGAAAGCTCGCCTACAGATTGGAATTACCAGAGAAGATGTCGGGTGTGCACAATGTTTTTCATGTATCATATCTACGGAAGTATGTGCACGACTCGAATACAGTGGTTTCTGCTGATAGTTGTGTAGATTTAGAGGTTGATCCAGTTGATCAAAGACCTCGTAAGCCGCTTCGTGTTGTGGAAACTGACACGAAACAGCTTAGGAGGAAGGTAGTTAAGTTGCTCAAGGTACAATGGAGTGATGATGATAATGACTGTACATGGGAGGTGGAAGAGAGGATGAAGGTAGCTCATCCTGAACTCTTCAAGGTATGGCCCTAAGGTGTCGTGTCATCTAACAACATTGTAACTTGTTCTAGTTTTAGAATTCTGCATGCTAGGCTAGTAATTGGATGCATGGTTTGTTGATTGCTATGGATGGTAGGCGTGCAGAATAGTTTTGATTGCTATTGTTTGTTTGGAATTTCGGGGGCGAAATTCCTAAGGGGGAGAGAATGTAACGACCTGCATTTTTACGGATCAAAAGATTGTAAAATAGTTATTATTAGATTGTTAGTTTGTTAATTCGTGTAGAAGTTAGGTCGTCTAGGAGTTAAGTCGTGTGGTAGCTTAGGTCGTGGGGTAGGTTAGGTCGGGTGAACGACCTAAGAGATTGGAGCAACCTAAGGAAGTTTGCGACCTAAGGAAGTGGACGATCCAAGGGGTAGCGACTTAAGAGTTAGCGGCAACGACCTAGTAGTTAGCCACTTAAGGGTTAGCAGTAGAGGAGTTAGCAAGTTAACGACCTAAGAAATTAAGCGGGTTAGCGACCTAGGGAATTTAGGTCGTTCAAGCGACTTAAGTAGTTGTTGTAGTTAGGTCATGAGCGACCTATGGGGTGCTGTGCTTAGTTAGGTCGTGAGCGACCTAAGTTTAGCAGTTAGGTCGTCCAGACGACTTAGGTATTAGGTCGTGAGACCCTGTGTTTAGTTAGGTCGTGGGACGATCTAGTTAGGTCGCGTAAAGGCTAAGTTGTTAGGTCGTATATGTGTTAGGTCGCGTGCATGTGTTAGGTCGTATATCTGTTAGGTCGCGCGCATGTGTTAGGTCGTATATCTGTTAGGTCGCGCGCATGTGTTATATCAGCAATGCTATTAGGTCGTAGGTCGCGTAGAGGCTTGAATTGTTAGATCGGGGATTTGTTAAGTTGTAGGTCGTGGATTTGTTAGGTCGTAGGTCGTGAGATTTTTAGGTCGTGACCGACCTAAGAGCGAACGACCTAAGGGGTTTTCAGCCTATAAATACACGGGTCCTCTTCACTTTTTGGGATCCAGATTTTGAAGCGATGAAGTGCTGCCATTTTGGAAGCTCGAGAACTACACTTCTTCATTTCTTTTCTCTTCTTTAATCTTGTGCTTCCTTCCATCCAAATTGAAGATCGAATCGAAGATCCAAGAGCTTAGATTGAAGATCTACATCCATCAAAGAGAGATTTCATCGTTTGAAGCGGAATTTTGATAGATCGAGTTAGATCCTTCGCTATCCAGATCTGAAGTGTGTTGCTTTTAAGGTGTTTAGGTGATTGGGTGAGTGGTGATTATCTCTCACATGGATCCAAAGGAGTATATCGGATCGTTGGCTTGATTTTGTGTTAAAGTAGTGATTTTCATACATTTTCGTAAACTTAAGTATAGATCCATTGTTCATGATGATTTGACATCCATTTTACTACATGTTAACCTATGCAAGTTCATTCATCAAGTTGTAGAGATATTGCTCATGTTTTCATACTTGTTAGATTTGGACTCTTTATTTACAAGATTGCCATTATTGTTATAATTGTTTATTAGATCATGTTTGAATGTTTGATTACTTGGATTAATGATTGACTTGGTTGATTGTTATGAATTAGTTGATTGATGATTTGATTTAGACAAGATGGTCAAAGATGATTCAAAAGCTAAGGGAAAGGGCTCTTGAATTGGGAAAGCTGCTCGTGGCATATGTAGCGGATGATGAAGCTCATATGGATAGATTTGATGATGATGATGTTGAGATGAGGCTTTTCTAGGATGAGATGAAGCGAGGCATGATATGAGATAGCCTTGGTTTAATCCAGACGGGATCATTCCAAGCATGTTGATAACTCGGTGAAATGGTTCGAGTTTGAGGATAATAGTTTGCTCGAGAGGCGCTAGAGCTAGTATGGAAATAGTCATCGAGGAGGATGACTAGAAGGTTGAGGTTTCATCGTTGAAGGTTCTAGCAGACTCAAAGCAAGAGTACGCTGGGCAAATTCGATAGTCCTAAAAGGCTACTGATTGGTAGTCGAGTACTCTGGGCAGATTCGATAGTCCTAGGCACGGGCTGCGACGACGTGCGGAGTTCTGTCTAGAACTGGGGTTTCCATTAGCCCTTGACGAACGACTGAAAGAATGTGCCGGTCATTCAATTAACGGTGGTACCGAAGCAATGATAACAGTGATAGCCAGAGTCATGGATGTTTGGTTGTATCGTCATTCGGTCTCAAGAGCAATGTTTTCTAAGTGCTTATCTGATCTTGGTTTAGGCCTTGGGGGTTTGTACTTGGTAAACGTCGCCCTTGACTCGAGTGATACTTGCTTTACTTTAAATGTTTGCTTTGCTATGCTTACTTCTGCTTAGTGTGTGTCTGGGGGCTATCACTGTAGAAAGAGGTGGAGTGGGAGGGTTGGATTCCTATTCCTTTTTCCTTTATGCTCTTTTGGTATGTTGTTAGTTAATTTACCGCTCACTAAGACTGTTGTCTGACTCAAGGCTTTATGTTTTAACTCTTATTGCCTTGGGCTGTTCGTCCATTTTGGGATGGGCAGACTAGGTAGCAGGTGACATGTGCTGTTCTTAGTTTCCACGATGCTGATGACGAAGACGAGCTGGAGGCTTGCATATTACTTTCTTACTATATGTACTGGATGTTTCCGCTGCTTGTATAATTCTCTGAGTTATATGTAGTGAGGCTTGATGTATTGACTATTCAGATGTTGTATTCAACTATTATGAAGTTTTATTGATGAGATTCTATTCTGTGAAGCTTCACTATATATATTCTCTATTGTATTTTATCCATGCGCTGTGAGTAATACGATAGATTCTGCTGCTTTAACTTTACCTTGGCAATCGTCCATGGCTGCCTGGCACACTTTACAGCGCACTATTACCTTGTTCAGTGCGGGGGTCATGGGCGGTCGTCACAATTTATGTGTTAAAAAATTATATTTTTAATGTAATTAATATTATGTATTAAAAGTCTAGAAAAAGATTTCAAAGAAAAATATTAATTTTTAAATTTTGTATAACTTTTATAAAACTGACCATACACTTTGAAAACAGGGCAGAAAATATTGAATGCAGTAGAATGTTTTAAATCTTAGAAATTATAAAGTAATAAATTTTAAAAGAAATTTTTTACATGAGTATAAGATAAATATACTTGACTCTGTAAAAAATTTGGAGCCGAAATTTGAATTCTATTTTATTATTTTTGAATGAACAGACACTTAGTAAATTACAATGTCTATGTTTCAAGATTTTGGAGCAAAAATTTGAATTTTTATGGCCTTTAAATTTAATCATTTTTCAATCATAAAAATATATTCTAGAAAGAAATTAATATATTGAACTATATGAAAAAATCTAAAAGCATTTTAAATAATTTATCATTTTCTAGATTTTCGTACAAAATTGACTACTCTCTTTAATTATCGAATAGGCATGTACATATTTACATGTGTGCTCTCCTCTATTTCGGAGGATCATACATTTTTCTCAAAAAAATATATCAAATAGGCATGTACATATTTACATGTGTACTCTCCTCTATTTTAGAGGATCGCACATTTTTTTCAAAAAAAATTATCGAATAGGCATGTTAAATGTTGTAATTTTTTGGAATGTCTCAAAAATTATAAAATCCATATTTTTGCATGAAACTTTTTTATATGATAACATGTACTTGGAAGTACTTATGTAAAAGAATTTCATATGAAAATTCAAAAGTTAACTATTTTATTATTTTCAAATAAACGGACACTCAATGGTTACAACAACCATATTTCTAACGCGGGCCATTACAATTTTGAATTTTATGTCCTTTTACACAAAAAACTTTTGATATAAAAAAATATTTTCCAGAACATAATTAGAATGTATAACTACACAAATATTTTTGAGCACTTTAAATTAATGTAATATTTTCTTTTATTTTGTAAAATTTGAATAAACACTTGAACTGCCATGTTGTGCTTTTTATTTTTATTTTTTTTAAACGGTCATGCCTCTTTGTGATTGGTCATACTTCTTCAATGATGACTTTTATAAAATGTTTCCTTTCTTATGGCATCCCATTAATCATTTAACATGATTATACTAAATATAAAATCATACCTTCTTCCTTGATTTCAACTTTTCTAATGTTGATTTTACTTCTTTCACTCTTATTTCTTACTAACTTTATGATGAGATATTTACTTTATGGCTTCATGAATTTAATTGAATGTGCTTAGTGTAAATAAGGCTCTATTTATAGAATTCTTTCTTGCAATGAGAACGTGCCATATCATATGATACTTGTCATATAAACAAATAGTAAAAAATATCTAAAATGACATGTGTTATTACGATTATCCTTTAGAAAGATTATTGTATACATGCATGATGCCAAGTGTTTTTACACATGTAATTCATTATTACACTTGTAATTTAAATAATGAATGAGACACAAAATGCATTATGTTATATGTTAGAGTCACATTATCTCACACAAAATAGGGTTACGAATGAATTTTAAATCTTTGCTTGTGTTGAATCAAAATTTAAAAATGAAAGATTTAAAATATCTCATTTTTATTATGTTTTTCATTGTATATAATTATTCATGCTATTTCATAATTTAAACATTTATGATCACAAACTCTTAAAAATATTGGGTTTGAATTCTGAGAGACTAACTATACGGATCCAACATAGTATAGATACTAGTACAAATATATTCTATTCCTTCAAGCACTACATTCCATAGGACGAGAAAGATGAGAAAAATGACTACGGAGACCTTTTATATGATCAATCAAATCATGATATTCTCCAAAAAAGAAAATTTTCAAGATGGCAATGACACTAAACCATATGATCAACCATCTTACTGCCTTTCCTAGGTTCTTTTTATTATTATTAAATTTATATGATGCTTTTCTAATGATATTTTTTAACTCTATGTAACGACCCAGATTTTTCGTCATTTGGTTTTAAATATTTAAATGGTTTAAATATTGGATTTGGAATTTTAATTTAGTTAGTAAGATTTTAAAACTGAAATTTCAAGTAATTTCATTAATTTTTAAAATCAACGATTTTTATCGACGCGTTAAAATAGCGATCCAGGGCACAGTCTCGGAATATGACAAAACTAGTTCCATTGGATCCGTAATAGTGTATTATTAGCGGATTTCAAATTTCGTAGCATTTGGATTCACCGTTTGGTTGTGCGATATGAAAACACCTAGAAATAATTTAATTGAAGTTAATTTAAATAGTCGATTTAAAAGCATATCTTCTCCATACAATCGAATTAGGCTTCAAAACATATTCCATTGGGTTCGGAATAGAGGTATAACATTAGGAATGGCAGGCGGCATGCCTCAATAGGAGTTTTGGGTTTTAAGTTATATTAGGCGAGATATTTTATAATTTTATAATATTATAAATCATTTAAAGTCAAACCCTATACTAAATACTCGTACATGAGAAGCTTCCCTCAGTTTAAAGCGCATATTAATCTTCCTAAAGGCATGAAATCGACCTAGGACAAAAAAAATCAAAACCAAATTCGCGATCGATTGAGGGAGGCTCGGCCTGGAGGACAAGCATGGTTGCGGTCGCTTGCGAGCATCTGGAGGTTGAAGTCGAATCACGTATGGAGGAGGCACGCAATGTCAGGCGAGCAGTGGATGGGCAAGGTGCTAGGTAGTGGCACACGTCTCGGGATGTGGTCGCGATCGAGTGGCGATGGATGGGGCATAGTGGCAGCGAATGGAGTAAGGCTGACTAGGGTTTGGATGTGCATTTGATTTCAGGTTTGGAGACGACGTGGGACCGAGGCAGGCGAAGTTTGGGGTTACGATTTATTTAGGATGATGTTGAGGCACAATCGTATTGAAGGCAGCGTGGTCGGCGTACGACAGTACTTATGGCCAGGTCGTGTGTCGGGAGGGTGAGTTAGATGGTGCGATTTTAGGAGGAGAAGGTGTGGCTCGCGAAGGAGATGAAGTCGGTGATGTCAGAATCAAATATCGAGACGAGGAAGCTCGACCTGGGTTCTTTGTTGACTGAATCATAGTGGAAATTCTAAGATTAATATTTATGAGGTAATTAACATTTTATATAATTAGTTGGTTAAATTAAATAAATTAGCAAGTTAATTGTTTTGATTAATTGAATCTTATAAAATCTGTAAAAAATTTCGTGCGAGGTCCAAAATTATGAAAAAATACGAGTAATGTTGGATTGTAGCAGCAAAACACGATGGATTTAAATTTTGAATTGGAACGATAAACAGATTCAAAAAATCTAGGTCAGTAAATCTCACTCATTTGGATTACTGCAATTAATTTTAAATGATTAAAATAAATTTGGGATGCTTGGTTGAATTTATAAATTATTATCAGTTGGAAGATATATAATATATATAGTAGTATATATGTTAGTAGTTTGATATTATTCCCGCCTATTGGAGCAGATGAGACCCCATGCGCCCCACATAATAGCGGATGACCCTATATTACCGCGATATCCCCCTCGAAGTGGGATTGTTATATTTTTATGTTGTATTAACATCCGTGGATGTAGGGAAACAAGTTGAAGGGATCCAACTGGATTCCTTAAATTTATACTGATTGTTTTCCATATATAGTAATATATGATGCGTTAGAATAATCTGTTATAGATTATTGTTGTTATTTGAATTATCAGATGTTATAGTAGCACTGGCCTGAATTTTGAAATTTTAAATACCATAAATATTATTTTTGAATTTGAAGGAATTAAAAGGAGATTTTGAATATAAATATATGTTTGTCAAAGTTTGGATTATTTTAAAAGAAATTGATTTAGATAAAACGATAAATTGATTTTGGGTTGTATTAACTATTTGGGAAAATATTTATATAGAAGATTTTTAAACAATGAATTTTTAAATGATATTTCTGAAAAATATGAAGAGGAATTGAAATCGATATTAAAAATAGATTTGTGGAATAAATGAAATTTATTAAGAAATGGATTTATAAAATGGAATTTTATAAATGAAATTAGTTTTATAAACAAGTGGAAACTGAAAGGAGTTTATAAATTTATAAACGATGTTTATAAATAAGGGTAAAACGATATCGGTTGATAAATTGGGGATATAAATTCACAGGGGTGAATTTATATCAGAATATGGAAATCGGTTTGAGGGAAAAATAGTGGTTTCTATGAAATGTGAGAATGGTTAAGAAAGCGAAAATGAAATCGACGTGTAGTGAAACAAGAGGGATTTGTAAATTGAAATTGGATATTGGAATTTTGAAAATATACTTTCATCGAGAAGTTAAATTTGTTTTAAAAAGGAAAATTTTATTTATTAAACTATGTAATTTAAAACCGGTTTAGTATTGAAATACTTCGAAAGTGAATTTTTCAAATATTTAATATTTACTGAAATTAAATTCTAATTTTTATAATCGGCTTTGTAAATTGATTTGTTTATCTAAAAATTAGTTATTGATGTTTATAAAAAGAATTTCGATATTTTAAATAATTACTTGAATTTGTTTTAAAAATAAATTATTATTCTTTAAATACTTATTATATACATATATATATAGAGTTTTGTAGCGATTTAAATTTATTTATAAATCTTCTCAAGGTTGGAAACGGGTGATTTAGTAGATGGGATTATAAGGAAATTCTTAAAAATGGAATTTGAGGGAAAGTAAGGAAATTTCCAAAGTAGGGAAAAAGAATGAATTTCGAAAAATGAATTATAATTCATAAAAGAAGTAAAAAAATGGTAATTGGAATTATAGACAAGTGTATTTGACTTTGGAAAATATTAAAAGGAATAAATCAAGGAATCTCGAAACTTATAGAATTCGTTATAGACGAGTTAAGGAATTTACAATATAAATTGTGAAGGATTTTGAGAAAAGAGAAATAAATGGAATTTTATTTGAATGTTGAAATAAGAGATGGTTTGAAATACCCCAATATGGGTATAAGTATTTGAGTTGTCTCAATTTTTGGAATATTGGAAGGGATTTAAATATATATCTTATAAAGATATTTTGAAAATAAATTTTGGAAAATTTATAATAAGGCATCATGTCTGCTTATGGATGTTTTATTGATAGTTAAATAACCGACTATCAATTTTGGCCAAATTCGCTGATCGTTTTGAAGAGACCGGGATCGGGTTTAATTATCCAAAAACCACTTCGATACGGTTTGAACGTTACGAATGGTGATATCGTGAAGATGGTGAAGATGGTGACTCGGTTTGTCCAGACCCAGGACAACTTGTATGGACGAATGCTATCATTGCATCATTGCCTGGAAGGAAGTGTTAGCATTCCAAGAAATGAATGCCATTCAAAAGTTAAACGTTAGCCTCAAGCCTCATCAACCGAAAATGAATAAAACATGGGAGATGCAGCAAGGCTAAGTGGGTCGCACCCAATTAGGGTATGTTTTCACCTTTCTAGATACCCTTGGATATATTATAAATTATGGATATGGTTGTGCATGGAAAAAGTTAGCGCTCGATTTAAGGGTGGGAACACCCTTGGTGATAACATATTCGGTACTATCCAGGTTAGGGGTAGGCCGGTCTTGTGTTAGCAGGGGATCCCGGCAAGGACCTCGGTACATTTTTCTAGAGGTGTACTATGACGGGCGGTACCCCCGTAGCCCAGTCATTGTATGGAATCCATTCTCCAATAAGCGCCATACGGTTTTGATTGTGCCCAACTATGTTGAAATGTGAGATGCAAGCATTTCAGCTATTTTCTAATTTACTTTTTATAGACACTATTATAATATCAAATGATTTTGATTTCAAATGTTTTGGTTATCGTAAAGGCAAAACCCGTCGTGTTTATGTGTGACGCGGTCTTACAAGATTCCTTTGTTTTTCAAAGGATTTTGATAGCTTTAATAATTCAAATTGAGTGTGTTTTCTCATGCTTGTTTTCCAGACTAACTCGGGTGTTATTTTATTATAATGCTCGGGTCAAACCGAGTATTATAGATTCAAGATAGGATGCTATGGAGCTCAGGAGACGAGATGGATGACAAAGATGTATTCCCACACTTGATTTATATTTCCGCTGTGTGAAGACAAGTTATTAGACTGTCCAGATTGGTTGTTGTCTATTGTACTCTGGTAATGGTATGCATATTAACAGTATAGTTGTTGTATTTAAAATCTATTATTATATATTATATTTTGTTCTGCTGCGATTGTAAGATTCTGTGTTGTTGTTTCTGTTTCTTCTTCTACCTTTTCTTCTTCACCCCTAGCAATCTGTGTTTCCGGCACATGAATATTCGGCATGTTATACAGTGAACGTATAGATATCGATTTTCGAGAGTCGAAAATCCGGTTTGTTACACTCTACATATCTTACGTATACTTTGCATATTATGCTTAACAAACACATTATAAAATATCATGTCTTTCTAGAAATAAACAATGTATAAGAAAAAAATAATATTTACTTCAAAAAATTTTTAAACATAAATTTGGTCATTTACATAGTTACACTAATCAAATATTGTGATTAGTCTATGATTAAATCTTGTAATTATTATGGTTTGTAATATATGAATTTTATGTAATAAATTTAATGTATAAATTTCTTTGTCAAATTTGGATGCTTAGGATTATATAATAACGTCATTTATGTTATATTAAATTGTTTTCCATACTCTCATGATTAAATTTGATTTCATTTATATCATCTAGTTTATTTTGATTTTGATATATTTAGTATTGATTTTGATATATGTATATATATATATATATCATCTTACTTAAGGAGTTTATTCCCATTATTATTGGTATTGATTATAGTATCCTACATTCATATTTGGTATTAATTAAATAAATAGTTTCTCGAATTAAGTCTCTCACAAAATATTATCACAATTAAGGGGACATTATGGTATATGACGAAGGGGGTGAAAGATATAAAATATACACATGCATATATTCATGGGAGATATCTAACTTAGAGGGAGTTAAATTATATTTTATATATAGGAATATTCAATGGCCGTCAACATCAAAAGAGGGAAGATTGTTAATACTTAAATATTGATTTTAATGAGAACAACCTTATGCACCATATACAAGCATATAAAATATAGATACTAATGTTTTGCCAATTTATATATTATATAATGGAGATTATTATACAAGTGTTGAATTAAAGACTGTACAATATAAAGACTCAAGAGATAGACATGAAGGCTCATGATTTCAAAGACCAAGATACAAAGATCTTAAGATTATAATTTAGTGTATAGAGTCATAGTATATATAGTTAAAGTGCTTGATAGAAATCTTTGATCTCTATCTCCAAGTTTCTAATCTTTTATATTTTTAAACAAAATAAATTTCAAAATATTTTATAAAAGTTTTTCAAAGTTCAAAATGTTTATACACTTTGTTCAAACTATTTATAAAGCAACAAATTATTTTACAAAGTATAGGATTTTCAAAATAATTTAAAAGAAAATAGTTTTCAAAATATACAAGCATATGTCGACATACATGCATTAGATAAGTCGACATACATGGGGCCAATTAGTTTTCCAAATTTTGAAAGGAAATGTTCATTCGTTGTAACTCTTAACGAACGGACATATCTATTCATTTACTGTATAAAGGAAAGTGCAAATGAATTTTTTGACAACTACTTACCTACTTTCTTCCTTCCTCTTACTGTCTTGAAAATTACATTGAAAAATACACTCTATTCTCTTCAAAATTACATAGAATCAATTCATTTTTTATCGTATTGATTCAATACTACTTTCTTACTATCTTTCAAACATATTTCTCTCAATTCAAAGATCACATTACTATCCAGGAGGCTATATGATCCATTGTGTCCAAAGTACAAGAAATTGTCTTTGAAAAAACTATCAACTCTATTTGTATTTGCTTGGGTATGCTTGTAGCCCATTCAAATCAAGTGGGTGCGTTTATAGCTAGTTCAAATTAAGTGGGTGTGCTCAGTAGCTCGGAAATCTAGTAGGAGTGCTTGTAGTCTGGTCAAATCAGGTGAGTCAACCCTGAGTTCGTAAATTTAGGAGGTGTGTCTCGTAGCCTTGAAATTGAGATTGCATTTTAGTTTTCCTTCTGCCCGGTTAAAGATTGACATTTAAAAAGAAATATGCACAAGAAATTGTACGGGACTAAATGTAGGAGAAATTCAAACTAGTATAAAATCCAAGGGGTCATCTCTTTAACTCTCTACTTGACGCAGCGGATTAATAAAAAACAATGTAGGTCGATGAATGTAGTAATCGGTGGATTGGAAGATACTGAAATGCCCAAATTCGTTGATCCAAAGATACCGAATTCTAGCTATCTCTGACACGTTGATCGCGCACGATACCGTGAGGAGAGATCTTCAATTCTTCGAGCGTTGATCAAGCGCACTTGATTCCGTGAATCGGCTTCTGCAATCGTTGAATCGAGCGCACTCGATTATTCGAGAGAGGAGATAGGAGATTACACTCGACTACCAATTTGGTGAAAGCACAAAGCTAACAAAACAAGAGTTTTATTTCACATCAACTAAAAAACTATTACAAATGACTCACACGACCTATTTATAGGCGTACATTTCAACATTACAATTCTGCACAACTCTTAAGTCGGCAACGACTTACGACTCACGGCATACCATAGGTCGGCAGCGACTCAACACTCACGACTCAGCGACTCGCGAGTTACAGCACAAATATTTACAACACTTAGGTCGTATACGACCCAACAACTCACGACATAAGAAACAAATGACATAAGGGAATACAACTCAACGCCTTACAACACATAGGTCGGAAACGACCTAAAACATGTAGCGACTTATCATACAGAAGAATTAAAAGATAACCAGCTTTATGCGACTTAAAGAATCAACGTCAAAGATTAAGGCGGCACAAGAGATCTACGACCTCAAGCTTTTGCGCGACTTATCTTCTTCTGCGACCTATCTTAAGTCGTAACTCGGTAGCGACTTACAAACATCCTGTGTTGGCGATCTAAGGGAATATCTGAGTTAAGTCGTGGATGACTTATGCTTCCAACTTCGATAAGTCGTGAACTTTTACTAGGTCGTTGGTGTGACTTGGAGGACCCGTTAGGTCGTGTACGACCTAACTCTTTACCAGATGGGATGACATTATCGTTGCATAACTCGGTAGGCTTTAGCTTGTTAATTCGCAGGTCTTCATTAAGTCGTTGGGGCGACTTAACAGCTTCGTTAGGTCGGTCCCGAGTTACTAACTCGTTAAGTCGGTCACGACTTAGTATTTCAACTCTGTTAAGTCTGTCACGATTTAGGTCCTCAACTCTGTTAAGTCGGTCACGACTTAAGCCTTTAACTTTGTTAAGTCGGTCACGATTTAGGTCCTCAACTCTGTTAAGTCGGTCACGACTTAAGCCTTTAACTTTGTTAAGTCGGTCACGACTTATGCCTTGGAAAATTATAGCTTGGCCTGCATCATCCTCCCCTGGTTGAGAGAAATTCGTCCTCGAATTTGCACCTTCTTTCTCCATGACACACTCATCCCCATGATAAGGTACTAGATGCTTAACATTGAATATGTCAGACGTGTACACATCCTCTGGTAGCTTCAACTTGTAAGCATTTTCGTTAATCCGTTTTACGATTTCTACAGGACCAATTTTTCTGGCTTTCATCTTGTTATAAGTACCCACCAAAAAACGATCCTTTGTTAACACAGCATATACCATATCCCCTTCATTAAACTCAACACTTCTTCGTTTCAAATCTGCAGAAATCGTTTGTACTTTTCATTTGCTTTCTCCAATCGTTCCTGAACGATTTTATGACATTCTGTCAATCCTTCAACAAAGTCAGCAGCTCGCTTGACTGTCTTCTTTGGTTGTGGTATGATCGTTAACTCCAACGGACCCTTTGGCAAACTAGAATATACAATCTGAAACGGACTGAAACTCGTACTACGGTTCACAGCATGATTATGAGCAAACTCTGCTTGACATAACTTCACGTCCCAACTCTTCAGATTGTCTTGCACCAGACATCGTAATAAATTTCCCAATGATCTGTTCACAACCTCGGTCTGTCCATCCGTTTGCGGATGATAAGCGCTACTAAAGTTCAATTTCGTTCCCACCATCTTCCACAAACTTAGCCAAAAATGACTTAGAAAACGAGTATCCCTATCCGACACAATCGATTCTGGCAATCCGTGAAGTCGATATATCTCTTTGAAAAACAATTGAGCAACATGAACAGCATCCGCCGTCTTCTTACAAGCAATAAAATGTGCCATTTTCGAAAATCGGTCAACCACCACATAAATGGAATCGTTACCACGCTGTGTTCTCGGCAACCCCAACACAAAGTCCATACTCACATCAACCCATGGTTTAGTTGGTACAGGTAACGGCATATATAACCCAGCATTAGTTGCAGTTCCTTTCGAAACCTGACAGATATGACATCGCTCCACAAATCTCTCCACTTCTTTCCCCATCGATGGCCAAAAGTAAGACTGTGAAATCAACTGTAATGTACGGTCTCTCCCAACATGTCCTTCTTCATGTAGCTCTTTTACAATCTTCATTCTCAAACTACAATTAGGTATGCACAATCGATTTCCTTTGAATAGGAAACCATCTACCACCAAAAACTCATCCGTCTCCCCATTCTTGACTTTATCAACAAACTTTGCAAAGTAAGGATCTTCGTCAAATATCTTTGGTAACACATCGAATCCCGTTACTTCAATCTTCATTGTTGTTAACAAATGATTCCTTCTACTCAAAGCATCTGCAACACGATTCGTCACTCTCGATTTGTGTTTCACAACAAATGTAAACTGTTGCAGATGCAATCCATGATGCATGTCTCGCTGAAATCTTGTCTTGCCCTTGTAAATGCTTTAATGCCTCATGATCAGTGTAAAGAACAAACTCTTTCTGAAATAGATAGTGTCTCCAGTGTTTAATAGATTGCACAACAGCATAAAATTCCACATCATATGTACTGTATCTCATCTTTGCTCCTGATAACTTCTCGCTAAAGTATGCAATCAGACGTCCCCTCTAACTCAACACTCCTCCAATCCCAACCTTGGATGCATCAGTATGTAGTTCAAACACTAGCTGAAAATCTGGTAATATTAGAATTGGTGCAGACGTCAAGAGTCCTTTGATTCGATCAAAAGCAACCCCGGCTTCCTCCGTCCAGGCAAACTTTTTGCCCTTCATACAATCAGTCACAGGCGCCATCACACTACTAAAGTGTGGAATAAACCTTCGATAAAATGAAGCCAACCCATGAAAACTACGAACTTCCGTTATCGTCTTGGGTTGCGGCCAATCTCTAATAGCTTCGACTTTACTTTGGTCAACCTGTATTCCTTCTTCCGACACAACATACCCCAGAAATAAAACACTCCTCGCCATAAAAACACACTTCTTTGTAGCAACATAGAATTGTTCTTCACGAAGAATAATTAACACTTTCTTCAAATGCTGAACATGCTCTTCTGTACTAGCACTGTAGATCAGAATATCATCAAAGTAAACCACCACAAATTTCCCAATGTACGGCCTGAAAATTTGGTTCATCACCCTCATGAATGTACTCGGTGCATTCGATAGACCAAACGGCATTACCAGCCATTCATACAGTCCTTCCCTTGTCTTGAACGCTGTCTTCCATTCGTCCCCTGGTCTAATGCGAATCTGATGATAACCGCTCTTCAAGTCAATCTTAGAAAAGATTACAGACCCACTAATTTGATCCAATAAATCATCAAGCCTCGGCATCGGAAATCTGTATCTGACTGTGATCTTATTCAATGCTATACTATCTGTGCACATCCTCCACGTTCCATCCTTTTTGGGTACCAATAAAGCCGGTACAGCACAAGGACTTAAACTCTCCTGCACACGCCCCTGTTCAAGCAATTCTTCCACTTGCCTCCTCAATTCTTCATGTTCCTTTGGACTCATTCGATAATGTGGTCTGTGTGGTAACACAACACTTGGAACAAGATATATCTGATGTTGTATATCCCTCAACGGTGGCAACTCCGTTGGTAACTCCTTTGGAAATACATCGTCAAATTCTTTCAAAACTGGTTTTACTTCTTCTGGTATTTCAACCTCTTTACGGCTCTCACGCCCAATCAACAAAAACACTTCAGGCTCCTCCTCTACTTCCTTCACAAACTCCTTCAAAGATAACAAAGTTTTAAGCTCTTCAATCTCCTCCAACTTGTTTTCCTCCTGTTGTGGCTTCTTTGGAACTAGAGTAATCTTTGTGCCTTCAAACATGAAACTGTAACTGTTGGTACGCCCATCTTGTTGCACCGCCCTATCATACTGCCATGGTCTCCCCAGCAACAAATGACAGACATCCATATCTACCACATCGCACCAGATTTCATCCTTGTATTTCTTTCCAATTGAAAACTTCACACAAGCCCTACGTCCAACCTTCACCTCCCCGCCTTTCCTCAACCAAGCTAGCTTGTACGGTTTCGGATGTTTCTCAGTCTTCAACGCCAACTTCCTCATAGCTTCTGAAGAAATTATATTATCACAGCTTCCAGCATCAATAACAAATTTGCAAACCTTCCCCAGAATGGTACTTGTTGACTGAAAAATATTGCTCCTTAACCAACTACAATCCTCCTCTTGATTTGGTGTTAAACAGGACCTCTTCATCATTAGATTGTAACCTTCATCTCCCGTCACTTCTTCTTCCTCCTCATCAGGTGGTGAATTGGAACATTCAGCTTCTTCATCCTCATCCTCAACTTCCGCTATCATAGCTCTCTTCTTCGGCTTTGGACATTCGCTACTTTTGTGGCCCATTTCTTGGCAATTATAACACTTGAAACCATTATTGACTTTCGCCTTCCCAATCTCATTCACAACTGGTTTCGCAACAGCTTTTGAAACATTAGAACTTCCACTAACACCCTTCACTGGATTGTTGGAATTTGTAAACATACCACCTCCTCGTCTTCCCTGTTTCTCCCAAGCCAACGCTTTCTGATGTGCTTCCGCTATAGATCTGGGATCAAACATGTTAACCATATCCTGAATCTGCATTCGCAACCCCCCAACAAATCTAGACGTCAGTTGTTCTTCCGTTTCCATAATATCATTCCTCGCAATAAGCTGATAAAACTCATCCGCGTAATCATTAACATTCTTTATACCCTGCCTCAAATTCTGCAAACGTTGATACATCAAAGATTGATAATTGTAAGGTAAGAATGTTGCTTTCATCAATTTCTTCATCTTCTCCCAAGATTCTACTTTTGACTTTCTCATTCGTTACGTGTAAGTTTAGTTTGCTGCCACCATGCTAAAGCTCTACCCCTCAACCTTGTAGCAACCAACTTCACTCTACGATGTTCAGGAACTTCCTTGAAGTCAAAAATCTCCTCCACATTAGACAACCAATCCAAAAACTCCTCAGCTTGCATACCACCTTTGAATTCTGGTATTTCAGTCTTCATCCCAGATTCCCACTTATGATCATACTCCGATTGATTTCTTCCTTGTCCATGTCCCTGTCCATGAACACTACCACCATCATACTCCTTTTCAAAATCAGATGTATATCGTTGTCTATCTCGTCTACCCACATCTCTACTACCTTCACGTCTACCTCCAACATCCCTTCTATCGACATTCCTCCGATCACGATCATTCATGTTCCTCCCACGCCTTTGATCATCATCAACACTTCTGTCTCGATTGGAATGTGTCGAGACTCTACTTCCCCCATGGTTAGTTTCAGGTGAAACCCTTCTCCGATTTTGATTCATCTCTAACATCATCTTCTCTAATCGTCCAATTCCTTCGTTAAGCTTCTCACTAAAGTTCTCATTAATTCTTTGCTCCATCTCATCAGCTTCTTCTCTTCTATACAAAGCTTCTACGTTTTGGTGACGATTAGCTCTTCTCGGCGACATGATTTGAAACTTTACAAACTCTTCAACACTTCAAAATTCAAACACCTTTCGAACTTTGATCCAAAATGAAATGGATCGAAATCTTCACACGTGTTGCAAATTGTGATGAACACGATGAACAACCAAACTCCCAAACAAGATAGATCTGTCCTTCAAACTTCAATACCAAGTCGAACAACTTCCCTTCTTGCTCTCGGCCGTGATTAATAACCTCAAATCTTCACTTCGATTCAAACTTCTTCAAGATGATTGGCTCCAAGACTCGATTTAGCTATGATTGGCTAAACAGGCTCTGATACCAAAACTGACGCAGCGGATTAATCAAAAACAATGTAGGTCGATGAATGTAGTAATCGGTGGATTGGAAGATACTGAAATGCCCAAATTCGTTGATCCGAAGATACCGAATTCTAGCTATCTCTGACACGTTGATCGCGCACGATACCGTGAGGAGAGATCTTCAATTCTTCGAGCGTTGATCAAGCGCACTTGATTCCGCGAATCGGCTTCTGCAATCGTTGAATCGAGCGCACTCGATTATCCGAGAGAGGAGATAGGAGATTACACTCGACTACCAATTTGGTGAAAGCACAAAGCTAACAAAACAAGAGTTTTATTTCACATCAACTAAAAAACTATTACAAATGACTCACACGACCTATTTATAGGCGTACATTTCAACATTACAATTCTGCGCAACTCTTAAGTCGGCAACGACTTACGACTCACGGCATACCATAGGTCGACAACGACTCAACACTCACGACTCAGCGACTCACGAGTTACAGCACAAATATTTACAACACTTAGGTCGTATACGACCCAACAACTCACGACATAAGAAACAAATGACATAAGGGAATACAACTCAACGCCTTACAACACATAGGTCGGAAACGACCTAAAACATGTAGCGACTTATCATACAGACGACTTAAAAGATAACCAGCTTCATGCGACTTAAAGAATCAACGTCAAAGATTAAGGTGGCACAAGAGATCTACGGCCTCAAGCTTTTGCGCGACTTATCTTCTTCTGCGACCTATCTTAAGTCGTAACTCGGTAGCGACTTACAAATAGCCTGTGTTGTTGATCTAAGGGAATATCTGAGTTAAGTCGTGGACGACTTATGCTTCCAACTTCGTTAAGTCGTGAACTTTCACTAGGTCGTTGGTGTGACTTGGAGGACCCGTTAGGTCGTGTATGACCTAACTCTTTACCAGATGGGACGACATTATCGTTGCATAACTCGGTAGGCTTTAGCTTGTTAATTCGCAGGTCTTCATTAAGTCGTTGGGGCGACTTAACAGCTTCGTTAGGTCGGTCCCGAGTTACTAACTCGTTAAGTCGGTCACGACTTAGTATTTCAACTCTGTTAAGTCGGTCACGACTTAAGCCTTTAACTTTGTTAAGTCGGTCGCGATTTAGGTCCTCAACTCTGTTAAGTCGGTCACGACTTAAGCCTTTAACTTTGTTAAGTCGGTCACGACTTAAGCCTTGGAAAATTATAGCTTGGCCTGCATCACTACTTTACTTTATTGCTTTCATTTTTCTCTATGATTGTATCTATTATTGATTATAGTATAATTCTGTATTTTTAATATGTGATTTAATATCAAACCTAAAAGAAAATTAAAAAGATTACATAAATTAGAAAACTCTATTCACCCTTCTCTAGTGTTTAAATAGCCTTAAGATCCATAATTTTGCAACCCACATGTTGCTCCAGATTTTAGATTTCCTTTTATGGTTGGCCTCAGTCTTCCGCCAGTAATAATAATTTCTGATTGGAATTATGTAACAACCTTGGTTTTGTGATTACCTGTGAAATTAAATTATAACGGTGGTTATAATTTAATAATGAAGGAATAAAGTAAATTGAAAATGAAAATTTTGTTCAAATTGTTTATTTTAAATAAACAATGAATTTTGGTAAAATAAAATGGTATTGGGTTGGTTTGGTTGGTAATAAATTGAGATTAATGGAAATATGATGTTTTGGTGGTAAATTAATTAAATAAGTGAAGTAAAAGAATTTAATTCAAAATTATTTGTTGTAAATAAATAAATAATGTTGGAAATTAAGTTTTAGAAACTTTGTGATAAAAATAAGCATTTGATGACTTTATTTTGATAAAATACAATAATTGTGGAAATAGTGATAAAATGTTGATTTTTATTAATTTTAATGAAGTATTAGAATTTAATATGGTAAATATTGTAAATAAAAAGGTAGAGTTTTGTTCAGAAATAATATTTGGATGTAAAAATAATGTTAATATGGTTTGCTATGTTTGATTGGATAAAAAAATGATTTTTGTGGAAATTTTGGTGTTAAAAATATTGTTTTATGTAAATAATGGTGTAAATTGAAGTATTTAAATAAAAATAAGAATTTAATGATGGAAAATAGCTTTTAATGGATAAACTAATTTTTGTATGTTGGAAAACATTTTTGTAAACATAGAAATATGGTTGTATAAATTTAATTAGTGAGTTAAAGTGAAAATAGTGAAAATAAAGTGTTAACATAAATTAACTTAGTTAAAATTTAACGAAGTATTAACATTTAGGCTTTTAGAGTAATGGGTTAAGCCCAAAAACCATTTCTAGAATAATCAAGAGGGAGGAAATGAATCTGTACATACTTTCCTCACTTCCTTCTCTTACCTAAAAGAAATTAGAAAATTAGAAAATGGCTTCCTCTGTAAATTATATTCCTCCACAATATTAAACCAAAAATAGGTAAAAACTAAAGAAACAAAAGTGCAAACAAAGATTTTTAGCAGGTAATCACTTTCAACCATAATCTATTTCATAAAATCTCCATTTTGAGATTAGCAGTATACTGTAACTTTTGTTTTATGCTTGCATGTCCTCTTTACTATCTTCTACAGATATCTGAAGTTTTTCCAAAGCCTAAAGACCACCACTTGCAATTCAAATCGCTAAAAAACTTAACAAGGTGAGTAGTAACTTTTCTTTAGTCTCTCTTAGGCTCTCTTCCTCTTAGCCTCCACCTTCTTCTGAGTTAGGTTTTAATTTAGTTTTATTTTATTTCTATGCAAGTTGTAATCTTTAGTGTAGAAATAAAAATGGCTTCTTAGCCTCTTTTCTTTTATGCAATTTTCTTTTATGTCTTTTTATTTCATGCTCTTCATATTTATGCAAGTAGATTAGCTCTCAATTTACTTTCATTAGCTTGCATTTTTCTTTTCTTCTTGTTTCATGTTGCTTTCTACATTTGTTGATATTATAACAAATATGAGAGGCTAAACCCCTTCAATTTAGGGGTAATGTAGCTCTCTTGAATCATGTAGATGCAACATAATTTTCCATTTATGTCTCTTTTGTGCTTAATGGAAAGTTAGATGTTTGTGTGATTTTGTGTTTAATATTGAGTTTGATAGCTTATGTTGTTCAAAACAAATAGGCTATGCTTAGTCATATGAATCACTAATTACCTCTTCATCTACATATGATCATGGTAATGGAAGTGGATTTAGAATCAAAATTTGATGGTTTATGTTTCTAATACAATAGTTAATAAGCCATGCTTAAAATAGATTCTACTTTTTATTTCATGTCATTTTCATTAAAGTTAGTAAGTGGGTTAGAGGGTGCATTAAAGTTTGATGGTTTAAGTGTGTTAATTAATAACACAATTAGGCCATGCTTATGATAAATGCATCAACTAAACTCACAAATGTCCAAAAAGAGATCATAATTTCATTATGTTGATTTATGTGATCATGAGAGGGGATTTGCCTCTAAATTGCTCTTTAATATCATATTTTTATTCTCCTTAGTTTTAGTTTGTTTTTACTTTTTTTAGTTAGTTAACAATCCCTCGACTTTGGTTTAATTTGATTGAATAGAATTTCAAAATCTAAACAATTCCCTGTGGATCGACCAGTACTCGCATACGTGCTACAATCGTACACCGTGCGCTTGCGGTTATTTTTATTATAAATGTTTCGACGCTATTCTAAACCGATAGAAATTTCATCGTTAAACAAGTTTTTGGCACCGTTGCCGGGGAATAGTTTTGATTTTATTTTCTATTCTTCGAATTATTTTGTTTGATTCTATTATGTGTATTTGTTATGAGTTAGTTTGCATTTAAAATTAAATTATTGTATGTTTGTTGTGTGATTTTATTTGTGTGCTTGTAGTTGTTCTACTTTCAATTGCATTTGCATCTCTATAAAAAAAACTTCACAATTTCAAAAGAAAAACAAAAATATTTTATTTAATTTTCTATTTGCATCTCATTTTCTTTTACAAATTTTTGTTTTACATTGCTTCGAAATTTTTTTTTCATTTATGCACTGTTCACAACCACTCACTCTTCTCTGTTTCCATTGTACATCCTCCTCTTCCAGTCACAACACCTTGCTCACTTGCTTACTGCCTTCATTTATCCTACGATGCACTTCAACTCTACAATCTTCCCTTCACCAATATCACCAAAAACTACCACTCCACTCATCCCTTCACATTAACCATACTCAGTCGAACAACCCGCATATCCACTCCTTACTGCACAAACTGCCACCCACAACTCAAACAACACTTCACAACTGCTACTCATCATACTTACAACTCATCACAGAGCTGACTTCTCAACATCAAACTGTGCCACAACCACCATCATTCAAAGCTTCATACCAAACCATTGACATACATCCTCCTCTTCACAACATTGCCTGCACTACTGAACAACAGCCAGCATATCAGTTCAGTGCCATTCCACCATCTCACATTCCCGAGCACTATTTCAACCAACCTACTTCATACTTCTAGCTACTTCAACCAACATCAACTTTCTGCTACCTGCAAGAATCACTAGTACCAATTCTTACCACATTACATCCTCCTAACCATAAACCTACCAGCCTCCCCTTATACCTCTAACCAATAAACCATACTTTACCAGCATTCAACAGCAAACCCACAACAGTAAAACCATCATCACACTATTACCTTCTTACAACTTCTCTGCTTTCACATCATAGTACTGCCGTAATCATCGCCAACAACCAACAAACAACAAGGTCTGATCAACTCACTATTCAAAGCCAACATCTGCCATAACCACACTTTTTAAAACTGCCTTGACTCTGAACCATTCCATTGTCTTGCCTTTCACTCACACTTTTCTAACCAACACTGCCTACATACTCCTCAACTTGTGATTCCTCGAACCACATCAACCCAGACAAACAACACACCTTCATTTCCAAAAGTTACTCTACATCACTCGGCAATCCCCATTTCAAAACCAATTGCATTACCCTATACACCATCACCTTTTCCCTACCTCCCTTCTGCCAACCATCACCCTATCATACAAACCACCAAACGACCACAATTCACCGAACCATCCACTGCAGCCATCAAAACCAGACTTTACAGTTCACCACCAATACTTCCTCCACATTCACTGCATTCAATAACCCATCACTGAAAATACCTGGTCACAAATCGTAGCACCATACTTCCATTCATACACTGCCTGTACACAAATCGTAGCAGTTCCCTTAATTTCGCGACCTGACATCCCCGATCGCGATCACACAGAAACCATCAGTCTCCCATCAAACCCCAAAATCGACCACACAGAACAGTTGTGCATATTCCTCCTCCCTCTGTCATCATCCATAACCGGAAGTCGCAAACATCAACCAACCGAAATTGAGAATCAATCCACTGAGACCACAACAACCTCTCCACATCGAACAGCCTCCAGCACCACGGTACTGCCCTAAAAAATCCAATTGCTTGAATCGAATTGATTAGATCTGCGAGGAGCAGTGTTTGAAATATTTTGTGAGAAATTTTTATTGTGGATTGAGAGAATTTCGTGAATTTTGTAAGTATGAACTTGGAAGTTCATGAATTTTTTTATTTCTTTCTTTGTTTTTATTAGTTCTGTTGGGTCGGGCTTTGGTTAATTTTGGGTTTGTGTGGGTACTCTTAAGAGATCTTTTCTTATTTTTAGCTTAAAAAAACACAACAATATTGTTTATAAAACTGTTTTGTTTGGGTGTGCGTATTATTGTTTTGATTGTTTAATTTTACCATGTTTATTCAACACAAAAAAATTCAAATTTTTTTTAGTTTCGTTTGTTTTGTTTTTTCACTTTTTTTATTTCCTTCTTTGATAAGCATATATATATATATATATATATATATATATATATATATATATTTGTATATATCTTGTTTTTATTTTCAGGTTGCCAAAGGAGATTGGAAAAGTTGCTCGCTCAGCTTGCTTGCTTATAAAAATATTTGCTCCTTTTAACTCCTATCTATTGTTTTTATTTGCCTTGCATTGTTGGTTGTTTGCATTTTCATAAAAAATTTCAAAAACGAAAAAATTCATTTGTAGTTGCATCGTTAATACACGTTTTATTCTTGCTTTGCATTTCATCTTAGAATTGTGATTAATAATAACAGTTTGACATCGATAACACTTAATTGTATATTGATAAGCTGTCTTCTTTGAACAATTTAATTTCTTGGTGTCTAGGCTACGACAGAGCAATAACCATTTATAAATATTACGGTGATTCGTAAATATTATAGTGGTTGTTTCTCTGAAGGTACTTAAACCTTTAGCTACATTGCTATGGTGATTCGTGGTGCATCGACAAATCTTGTCCGTTACCTGGCTGAGAACTATCTTGTTGATTTAAGATAATGTGTGATTATACAATTTTTGGTTATGAGCTATTTAGGATAAATAATTTGTAAATAAACACTTGCATTCATTTAGTTGCATTAGTTCATGCATATTTAAAAAAAAACAATTTTTTTTCAAAATACAAGACTAAAAAATTGTAAATATTTCTTAACTTCATTTATTTATTATGAAATTTTTTAAAAATCAAAATAAAAAATCCAAAAACAATTTTAAGTTAGTTTTTTTAAAACAAAAAATCCAAAAAAATATAAAATCTTTTTAAAAAAAATTTGAAAATCCAAAGTACAAAACAAAAATCAATTTTCCATTTTGAAAAATAAATTCTGTTTGTAAATATTTTTTATTTATAAAAAAACACCCTAAAAACATTCTTGAAAATGTCCGAATTTCCATATTCACATGAATTTTACGATAATTTTGAAAATCAATATAATCCATAAAATTTCACTTCAAATTCTTATGGATATTTC
The DNA here is from genome assembly GCA_030737815.1 of Allium fistulosum. NCBI lineage: Eukaryota > Viridiplantae > Streptophyta > Magnoliopsida > Asparagales > Amaryllidaceae > Allium > Allium fistulosum. The sequence goes on from CM060906.1 coordinate 931,357,124, forward strand.
AACAACAACTATTGTTTAAACGATTCGAGTTTTGAACCAGAAAATTTTCCAAATGACGAACAACCCTCGAATCTCGAAAATAGCATTTCATCTCTACTTGAAATCTCTACACGACAAAATCAGATGATAAATGATTTGTGTAATTCTTATTTGTGTGATAACTCAAGTCAAAATTTTCAAAATAATCAAAATTTGAATTCACTTCAAAATTCAAATGACTTCGAGTATAGCCCATGCCAATTCAATTTTGAACTCAATTTCAAAATCAAAACGAAAATGTGATCCACTTTTCAAATAATCCTCATGTTAATAACTATAAATTGGATTTTGTTGAGAAAATGGATGGAATTTACGATGAACATGTAGATTTGTTGTTCGAAACATATATGAAACAATGTGATAAACAAAATCAAACCTCAATGTGTGACGAGTCAAGTGATAATCCACCTTTTACCCAAGTCGATGATTTTCAAATAACAACTTTTGAAATTGAAAACGAAAATTTTAACGAAGTTGTTGAAAATTTGGTAAACGACTTGGATTTCAATTCTTTTGAGGGTGTGGAACCAAATTTAAAATTCGATCTTCCTTTTCTCGATTTCAAAATTTGGAATACAACAACTTTGGATTTTGAACTTGAGATACGCAATGAAGTTGTTGATAATCCAAATAAGGAAGACGAATTTAATGAACACGAATTTTATGGAATTTTCGAAGACGAGTTGTTAAATTCTGAAGGGGTAGATTTAAATCACCATCTTGATTTTGAAATCGATAATTCTGAAGAATATTCCACTGTTATGTTAGAATTTCAAATTGGTGAAAATAAGCTTGAATTTCAATCAATTGTTTTATCAACCCCGAAAATCATCAAAAATAAAACAACTCGTACGATTTTAATAAAACGACATTCGTTTTTCCAAATCAACATTCAACTGTGAAATCTTATATGATTTGATTTTCTGCGCTCAAGTTGTGTCTCATGCACTTGACGAGACGAAGGAATCAGTCTTTAGAAGACCGGTTCATTTACTCTTTAACATCATATTTTCTGATGTCTTGTAAATAACCATCTTTTTATTTTCATTTAAATAAAGGTCAAATTTTTATTTTTGTTTTATTTTCCTCCTTCCACTTGGGTTTGACTGTAGGGACACAGTCAAAATCAAGTGTGGGGGGAGTCTCATCTTCATTTTTAATTTTTTATGGTTTATTTTTACACTTTCTTTCCAAAACTAAGAAAAAAAAACAAAAAATCTCAAAAAATTGTTTTTTAAGCATTTTTGATTTATTTTTAAAGAAACACTATTTTAACTTATTTGATTTGACTTGTTATTGAAAAGAAATGAAAATACCACTTTGATAAACTTTGACAATCAACTAAGGATCCGTTTCATAGTTACACTATGTTATCAACCGAAATAACGAGTTAAACTATAGTCTATTTGTTATGATAACTTGATTTTTGTTGGATGTTCTGACGAGTAAATGACTTAAATTTTCATGACAGTGACCAAAACCTATATTTAACTTATTTGTGTCGATTTAAAAGTAAATCCTTTATTTGTAAATATTTTCAAAATCTCGCATTAATCTCTTTGTAAATAAATCTTGCATTTTGTAAATATTTTCATCCTGCATTTGGATTTTGTGGGTAGTATCCGTTGAAAACCCCCAAAAGACAACACTCGTCCTACTGGGGACACTTAGAGGTTTAACGGCTTGTTGCATACGGTCAATGTTATCGTGTTTCCTACGAAAACAGATTTATCTTAGTTTTTTTTCTTTATTCGAGGACGAATAAAAAGATAAGTGTGGGGGTATTTGGTGTGCACGTAAACGTGCATATTTTTACCACTATATTTAATCTATTTAAATTAAATAAATGATCATATTGGGTATTTTAACTTGTTTAAACCAAAATTCAAATTATTTTCAAATCTTCATATATCCATCTTCATATAGGGGAAAAATGGTCATTTTTGTGCATATATTAATTCTCTAAAATTTAATTGAAACTTTCTATGTTATTTTGTAGGAATTTAAATTCAAATACAAGTGGCTTCATGAAGATATATGCATGCACCAGAGTGAATACAAAGGAATGAAAATGGAAATAACTCAAAGTCATGGATGATGGAGGACCCCACCTACCCACCTTCCTTCATGTAAATTAGAAGCTAATCCACATGCTAATGGCCATTACACTTTCATGCACACTTAATGGGTGATTATTGAATCTAATGATAAATTGGCCACCACACTTTCTACAAGGGCATTTTGGGCATTCCCTAAAAAAATGAATTAGGGTTTCTAACTTGTATAAATACCCTATATCTTCATGTAACCATCTTCCTCTTAGTTAGTTTGTAGCTTAGAAAATAAACTCAAGCTCTCTTCTTTCTTTTCATGGCTACTTAGCCATATTTTTTATTTCATGTAATCTTTCTTTCTATGCAATGTTAGTTAATGTTCTTTTACATTTACATGCTCTCTTCCTTATTTTGTTAGTAGATTAGTGTTTACGTCTTTTTACTTAGCTTTTCTTTTCATTTTGCTATCTTTTTCCTTTTTTAAGTTTCATGTTGCATGCTACTTGTGTTGATATGATAACACAAATGAGAGGGTAATCCCTTCAATTTAGGGGTAATGAAACCTCTAATCATGTAGCTTCAACAATTTGATAATCTTTGCTCTCTTTTGTGCTTCATGGAAAGTTGAGTTTATGTAATTTTTTGTTTGGTATTGAGTTTGATAGCCTATGTTGTTAAAAAAAAAGGCTATGCTTAGTCATATGAATCACAAATTGCCTCTTTATCTACATATGATCATGACAATGAAGTGAATGTTGAAATTGAAATTTGATGGTCTATCTTTCTAATTAATAGTTAATAGACCATACTGAAAATAGATTTTGCTTTCAACTTGTTGTCATTTTTCATGAGAATTAAAAGTGGTTAAAAGGTTGTGTTATAGTTTGATGGCTTATGTTGAGCTAATTAATAGCACAAATGAGCCATACTCATGATAAACACATCATTTAAACTCACTTATGACCAAAAAAGAGAGATCATAATTTCATAATTTGTTGAACTATATGATCTAGAGAGTGGAATTATCTCTAAATTGTCATTTAACTCTCATATTTCTATCACTTTATTTTTGTCATTTTTTCTACATTTTTAGCTTCACAATTTTCAACTTTGGTTAATTTGATTGAATAGAGATTTAAAATCAAACAATTCCCTGTGGATCGACCCGTACTCGCATACGTGCTACAATCATACGCTGTGCGCTTGCGGTTATTTTATTTCAAAATTTATCGGCATTTTTCTTATCAATAGAAAATTTGCCGTTAAACACTCACTCTTCTAGCCAAACCAATCTACCTGTAAAAATTTGTTTCAGTTTCTGTTGTTTTTGATATATTGTAACTATAAATTGAAATTTCTAGTTTATAGTAAAAATCTTGTCTGGGTTCAACTCTATTACCCTATATCTCTTTGGTTTCATACCGGAATTGAGTGATGTCTTTTTTGGATTATAGACCATGTTTAGTAGTAGTTGCATGTCAAGTTTCATAGCTTGATTCAATTTGGAAGTGCCCAAAATCAGTGCTTGAAGTTAGAAATGGAATAGGTAAAAAAGCCTATCGCTTTCATGACTTCCAAGTCGACCCAGGCCCTTTGGGGGTCGACCCTAGGGTCGACCTGAGCTATATAAGAGTCGACCCTTGCTTTTTAAATTTGTCCAGGTCGTTCTTTTTTTTTTCCTGTGCACTGTTTTGGTTATTTTGGTTATTCCACTGATTTTTGTGACCAATACCTGTAATATTTTGAAGTGTTTTGAAGGGCTTAAACCTATCAATAGGTAATCCAACACTATTGTTGATGTAACCACCTAGAATTTGGCAAATTTAAAATATACTATATAAAGTGATTTTAAATATAAATTAGGTAAGGTTATATGATTCAAACAATATTAGATAGGATTTGGAAAGAGAAATACACAAAATAGTAACATTTGCCTATATCGACAAAAGTGACAAAATGCTGATTTCAGAAAAGTAAGTTTAAATGGTTAAATAAATTATTTTAATTTATTTATGAGTGTTTATATTTTTAAATAGAAATATACAAATTTATTTTTAAATTTGGTTTACATAAATAAATAGTTTAACTAAAACGTCAAAATATGACAGTAAAACATTGTCGAAAATCAACGTTTTGTCGATTAAAAGTTGCCGCAACGTTGTCGCACCATTATTTTCTTATATAGAAACATATATTCAAATAGTATAAGTATTAATTAATTCACTAATCAAGTTCACTTTTACTAAATATAATTAGAAAAACTTCTGGAAGTCATTAGTAAAAGTAAGTAAGAATTAACAAAAGTAAGAAAAAGTAAACATCAAATCAATATCACATCAAAAACCAACATAATTATTAATTTAATTAGCTTAGTTCTTAAGGAATTAAGACATAAAGTAATAAGTGAAAGGATGATGTTAAGTGTTGAAAAAGTGGAGGTTGCTTTAGGTTGAAGTAAGGATAGTTTGGTAATTTGGAAAGAGGTTATTTTGGTAAATTTACCATTTCTTTCTTTTTCTATAAATACCCACCTCTTTCTTCACTTTCATTCACATTTCTTCTTCTTCTTTTCTCAATCTTATCCATCTTCTTCCTCTCCTCTTAATGGCTTCTAAGCCATAGACAAAAAATTATAAAGAAATAATGTCAAAATATTTAAAAAATATTCAAAAGAAATCAATGTTCATTCTCTTCAAATCAAACTCATCTTTTTTCCATATTTACCTCTTCTTCTCTCGACCATAACTTCGTCAAAACTAAATCAAACTGCAAAATTCTTTTTTTCAAATCACGTATTTTTCAAAAGGAAAGCCCGAATGCTCTAAAAGATCACATTTAAGTTTTCCCAAAATAAAAGAAAAGAAACAAATTCTTTGAATGTTAATTAACCACTTAACATCTTTTATTAATGATTGGTACGAAAGAATCAGGATCAGATTTGGGTGATTCATATCCGAAGAACCGAGATCGGATTTGGGTGATTCCTATCCGAAAACCCCTTTAAAATAATTTTCAAAATATAACATATTGAAGACATAGATCATTGAAGACGAAGATCTTCATGATGTAGTATTACTTTCCATTAGTCCCTAGAGGTGAAATTTACCATATCTAAGGTGGCTGTAGTACGCTGTTATGAAAATCTTCGATTTGCAAGAATATGGATTGAAGTTATGAAGGAAATCTTTGATTAAGATTTAATAAATGATTTGGAAATATTTTCCCTAATTTAAAAGTTATAACATGATTATAAGAAATCATTGATTAGGATTAAAAGAATAATTTGGAAAAAATTTCCTAAGTATGATTGGAATTATTCCAAGATTTAAGAAAGGTTTAAATAAACCAAATGAATTGATAAATAAGGCTTAACGATTCCATATACCCTTGAAAAGGAAATGGAATAAATTGAAAAGAGTATATCTAAGAAAGATATCTGATCTATACTATATTATTATTAGTGAGTTAAATTTCAAGCTCACACAGGCCCCCTTGAAATTTGGCAACTGAACAGTCTTCGAATTAACCCTAAATCATTCTTTCTCTTTCTCAACTCAACTATCACGGATCCTCTTTCTCTTTCGTCCTTTCCATATTTTTACCCTTCTTACGAAAGACCATCATTTAATCCTTCTCCCATTCCTCTTTTCTCCTGCTAACCCTAAATCTTCATTTCCTAATATATACTCGCTGAATCATGTCGGCTTAGCCTCCGTCACCCTCACATCCAACCACTATCGCTAGCCAATTCAATCTGGAATAACTTCCAAAACGACCATCTACCAGTTACTCCTCTCCATCTCTTCAGTTCTCATAATAATTTGCTCAGCAGTCTTCATCTTCTACCATTGTTTTTATTTTGTTCTTCGGGTTAACCGTTCATGCCCAGTTTGTTGTGTTTTTTCTTGGTTGAATAAGCATAAACGAATTCCATAAGCCTGCAAATGCTTCAAGCTGATACGGATTATTTAGGTAAAATTATCTCTGTTTTTTTATGCATCAAATGTACACCTAAAATTTGTTGATTGCCACTCTTTACTAATCAGTTCTAATAAAGGAAAATATGAATTTTTTAATGATTGCTATATTGATTCCGTGGTTGTTTATTCTTACAGCCAAATCACATCGGCTCTAATTTTCTTCTTCTTGTAGCAACCAGTAGTATTCATTTGCTTCCGCTGTACCAGTCGTCGATAACGTTTAATTCATGGGATGTCTTCCAAGTTGCCGCCTCTTCCCCTAATTAGTTTATTTTACTGTATATAGAATTTACATTGTTCAGCATATTCATTCTTTTATCTGCTGCAAAAGTAACGGTATTTTCCTCAGCGAACGAAATTTCAACTTGGTATAATAGTTTGTTTTTTCCACAATACATGTATTTTGCTTATAGGTTTTAAGTTCATGTTATGTACATCATGTTCATGGAAACAGAGCAAGGAAGAAAAGGTGGAAATAAAGCCACGAATAATATAATTGGTCAACAAATTTTTTAACTATTCTTTTCCGGTTAATTTTGGATATTAGTTTGATTTTGGATCAGTTGATCAATTTGTTACTACAATAATTGGTTTAGCTTGCATTTTTGTTACAAGCCGTCTAAGCATTTTAGCTCATATGCTTTTTTGACTGTTCTCTAACAATTAATTTCAGCTCATATGTTTGTTCTATAAAAAGCAGCATAATGAAATATATTGATGGGTAAGAACGTAAGGTGCAGAAAGTAAGTCAACCTTCAATGCTAATTTTAATTACCTGATGTAGTAAACATATTTGTTTTAGGACAATTATAATTATAGATCAAAGATTTAGAACCTTACCACAACATTCTTGCCTAATTAGTCCATCTTCAACTATCAGGCCATAAAAGATGTATATCACCGTTAAAAAGTACAAAACTGATCCAAAAAAAGTAGGCGTGCATGAACTAGGACATAACTAAGTTCTAATTGGAAAAGATAACTTGAACTAATCAATAACAATAAAACCAACTTATTCTTTAGGTTGATAAATAAATTTGACTGTTAAATGCTAAATTTAATACATGAGTAAAAAATTTATATCATTTGAATAAGAAATTATCTAGGTTAAAAAAATTAGTACGAGAAATATCTTAGTTGGTAATTTATCAATTCTAAACTAGGTACGTGTTACTGTATACAAAAGCAACTCATTTTTTGCTGTAAATTGCGGCTTATCTAGGAATTTAAGTTTAACATTTTTAAACTACAAAAATTTCAACTTTTATTAGATACTAAAAAACAAATTCAACAAAATATCCAACTTAATTGTCACCGCATTGAGAGAAAAAATGGAAAGAAATAAAAGGTCATTGATAATCCACAAAGAAATTTTCATTTCCTGCTTTGTCAACATGGCTATTGAAGTTTTACTACATGTACGATTTTTGGTTAAGGTAACTTATATACCCATTTTGTTGCACTACGTCAATTTTAGATCAAAACTGTATCACACTAGTGGCTTCCGTTGTATTTTTTGAATAAGTTTGCACAATTTTTGGTTCAGGAAATGACATTTAGAAATCTTCCTTGGAAAGTTATTTATTATGTATTTTGATTAAATTTTATTGGGGTTTGCTGTTTATTATTTTTCATATGTGGAAACTGGAAACAGTGCTTCAAATAAACAGGTTCACTTATAAACCCAGTTTAGGCTTTAGGCCGAGAAATGAACTTCACTATTAAAACAGTTAAACAAGTCCCTCACTTAAGTTAAATAAGTGTTTTAAACATTTTTGAAAGATTTTATGGCTCATTTTTTGCTAAAGTTATTTCTTGAAGGTGCATTAGCTTACAATTCATGTAAATAATTTTTTTGATTTTATTAACAAGTTACATTGTGCATAATTTATGAAATACCTGTGTTAAGTGTGAAATTTTAAACTTAAAAAATACATGTTTAAGTGGTTGAGTTGTATCGAAGTAATCGAGCTATATTAATGGTTGAGGAAAAGCTATTTTGTAAAATAATAACACCTTATATTAAGCTCATTATATGAAAACTAATTCTTCATATACACAGCTTTGTTGAGGAGGAATTTGGACCAATTTTTATTTTAGCATTATATCCTTAATTTTCGTTCGTGGCATAATTTATTGGTTGACTTGATATAATCATTACTTTCAAACTATAATATTTTTTAGCATTATATCAACTCACTCAACATATGCTTGTACTTTGAGAGGATTTAAAGGATAACCATATTGTTAATATAATGTCAGTTAAAACTATAGAGGGATTTGTAGTTTGCATCTGCTGAATTTATGTAGAAGTCATTTCCAATTATGAAACAAAGTACTAGAACCAAGTATGCTTTAGGTAGAACAGTGGTTTTGTTAATACTTCAAACACGTAGTGACAGCTTAACACTTAAAGACTACAAGTAAACATAAAAGAAATTAGATATCACTCAAACTAAATTCATAGACTAGCATGCCAACAACTTCATTCGAATTTAACAAATGCCACCTTTTACCTTTGGGGAAAGAATAAATCTATATTCATATTGTTTTATTTTGAGCACCATTCCAAATTTTACATTTGGCAGGTCTTATTCTATCAAAATGTTATTATTCGTCGTCTTACTCTAATTTCCTTACATTTCGGTATTTCCACACTTTAGTTTACATTTTGGAGGTAGTATAGGGTTCTGTAAGTGTGAAGTTTTATGAACTCAATTTGAGCAACTATGCTAAATATGTTCGTTCTTCCATTCATTAATAACTTAGAGTATACAAATTGTAATCGACATATTTAATCATATTTAAAATATGATTATGCTAAACAGATCTCTCTTTTGATTCTTGTGAATCGATCTATTTTATTTGGTTTAAGGATGCAGTTGTTGATTTGATAACTTTTATCTGATTTATTTCTAAAGTTTGCATTAGGAGAATGCTTCATTAGAGTACTGCATGTAATATTTTGGTATGATAATAGTATTGACTATGATTTCCTATTTAACAACATTTCCATATTGTTTCGAGAGTATGATTTTTTTTTGAAATCATAAATATTTGACATTATGTTTTATATTTGAAAATATTATAACTTATGTGAACTCTAATATGAGTTATCGGCCCAGGTATATATCACAAGTATTGCTATTTTGAGGGGAACAAAATGCACATGTGTTGGATAAAGAATACAACTTACAAAGATTGTACCAGAGTGATTAAAAACTCTACCACCTCTTGGCATAGAACTCACCCTTTGCTGTACAATCAAGCATGTCATATTTAGAACTAGAAATTGGTGTGCATATCCTTTTAGTCCAAACTTCTCAAGTGCATAAGCAATGTTCATGTGTGTTCATATCAATATCCATTATATATACTGATGTATGACATGTAGTGCATCCAGAATGGAAAAATTATCCATCAGCTTTGGCAGCAATCGTTTATCCAATGGTGAAACGTCTTATCGGCTAACCACCAAAAGCATTGAACTTGACACCATTTAAGGGTGAATTTTCCTTTAAAGTAGTTAATGGGTATTTATTTTTTAGCTCATCAAATAATGAATCATTGAATATAAACAATGCATAAATGGTAGTGGCATCTTTTCTTTTAACATCTCCAAACATTGGCAGACAAAAAGAATAATTATCACGTGCTATAGGCATGAGTTCAAGCAAAAGTAGATGCGAAGAAGTAGAGTGAAATTTCAGCAACAAGCAAAGAAGAGAAAAAAAAAGAGAAAAGAAGTGGGAAAGAAGCTAAAGCGGTTCACCGCAAGTTCAAGCAAAATTAGATGTCAAGATAGACCAAGGTAAAGGGATGTATATTTCGACATATAGTTGAACATTTAGAATTTATCATTTTTCATAGTAAAAAAATTGATTCCATGACTTAAATTGATCTGTTGTGTTTTTCGTATTTTATATGTACCAGAATAAGATGAGAAGAGAATTATATATTGAGCTATAATTAAGTGTCTTCTCAATGGGTATTTAATTACCCCAATTGACATTAACCATATATAAAATATATTGGAGATCTGTTTTGCAAGTTTGCTAACAATAAAGTGAGCGATCCCAATAAAAAGAAACTATGATTTGAAACTAACTTTTATTGCAGGAAAGTGATATGATTAGCTTTTTCCCTTTGTCATTATTAATTTTATATTTCATTTTGGGCATAAACAGCTTATCATAAAATGGGGCAAAGTAGTAGTTTCTATCGAAATGTAGGATTTTGAACGGATGTAGTTTTGAAGTTAGAGCGTAAACAAAATTTGTGAAAACCCTGTATGACTGAAATACATGACCTTTGTACATCAAAATGTATTCCCTGTGCTTGCAAAGTTTTGTATAATTTCATGAAATAAATATTGAAATTGATAATTTTATTTGTCTATTGCTATAAAATCAAGTAGCATTAGTGTAATAAAACCCTATATGACTGAAATACATGACCTTTGTACAACAAAATAATTTGTGGGTGTTCCTTTTACCTCAATGGACTCTACAAGTATCTAACACCTCTTGGCTTGATATAAGTTCATATAACCGTGAAATGGTGTTCCCTTTACTTTTTTTCCATTTATGTTAGTATAAATCAATTTTCTTCATAATTTTGATTTATTTGTGTTCATGGTCCATTTTGATTTTATTACTCTTCTTCTTCCTTCTAAATACATACATATATATATAATACACACACACATACACACACATATGCATACGTATATACATACACATATAAACATATACATATATCTGTGTATGTAAATTGCACCTTATGTTCTGATATCCTTACAAAAAATTGTTTCACTATTACTCATAGTCTCTCATTCCTTATTTAGGAATTCTTAATAATTTATTGGCGATAATTATTTTTACTTCCCTTAATAATTTTACTGCTCCGTGTTTCAAATTCTTTATGATTACTTTTTCGCTAAACTATATTACCTTTATTCGGCCGCATTAAAGATTTGAAATATTATGCTTCATTCACTGGGATGTTTTGGGAAAAACACAAACTTTTATTATGTTATATTTAATATTTATTACTCTTAAGGTGGGATTTTAGTTTATAAGTTTTTACTTAATATTGGATCAGTTATCCAACAACTATTCTATCATTTTTTTAAATTTTTTAATTCTGACCAAGATTTTCTCATTTACTTATAGTTTTGTATTGTACATCCTTCTATTCGGTCCGGCTTAAACATGAATAAGAACAAAACATTGGTATATGCTGGCATATATTTCAACGATCATCAGTACGACGGCTATTTATCTTATTCTATTTGCTTTGGATTGTACCATTATCTTTCTGCGGATTCAATCAACCCGAGTTTCCCAGTTTTCCATAATCCCTGTTTGTGAACCTTAGGAAAATGAATCTAAGTATTGGCAATATATTTGAGTCTCATAGATATTACACAAGATAAATATGATGGTGCTACTATAGAATATACAGTGAACATAGATCATAGATGCATTACCTAATGAAATTTGTGATTTTTTAACCCACAATATTGGCTTGGACATATAGAGATAAAAGGTATTAAAGTGAATAAGAGGCGATAGTTTGATATTTAAGCTACTTTCATTATAATTCTTCCATTTCTATTTTATTGTGTTGTTGCAATTTAATGATAATGTTCTGAAGCAAATTTAATGGAATTGTCCTAGATTTGATTCAGTGATTTTTTAAGGTTATATGATCCATGGCGATCATTATATTCTTTTTTTTTCTGCCCTCTCTTTAGTTTCATTCACTGTTCTTAAAGAGGTGCAACCTAATCTTCATATTTGATTAATGGTCAATTTAATGTTGACTGATGTGGTTGTAGGGTCTTTGTGTTGATGATACTGTGATATAAAACATAACGTTTCCTTATTTTCCCTATATTTGAATATTCTCTTCATCATGCTATTTTGGTTTTTTATGGCAATAAGATGGATGCCTTCCAAGTACATTGCGTTTCTTGTGGACTATTTGCATATTTTTAGTAGCTATTTTATAGAGAATAAATATAGGGTATTCTGCATATATGTTGTCCATAATCATATATCAATTTTTAAATTGAGGTTCCAGATCTTTTTGTTTGCGGTTGTGCTTGAAAATAGACTATATTTATTGTAGTATGTATTTTCTTTAACTTTTTTGTGTTTATTTTTGTTGCAGCTTTTAGTTAGTGATTTATGTTTTAAAAAACCTTTAGATCTAGAACTTCGTTGGCTGTAAACATTCTTCCATTTATCGCTTTCCGAGTTCTACTTATAAACTATACCTTACCTTTGTTTCCTTTTTTAAACGTTTCTACTATTCTAATGCTCGCATTTGTCATTTCAGCTACACATATTTACATGGCCATGCATTTATTTTTTACTTGCGTTTCGTGTGTGCTATATATGCTTTAATTAATGACCCCATGATAGATATTATGTACGTAGAGCACATTGGTAAGTATGAATTAAAATATTGTATTAAGGTTCGACTGCTTCAAAATTACTTCATTGACATTGTATTTTCCATTGGATTTAATTGTATAATTTCCAACATACGGAGTCTTCTTTGTTAAATATCATGAACGAAAATGCGTTCTACCACACTAAAACCTCCTTAACAAACAGGTTTTTAACTGGGCTTAATGATGCTAATTCAAATATGATCATTTAAATAACTAAAACATTAATCAACGCAGGTGAGTTGGACCATCTTAACATAGACCTTTGTTTAAAAAAAGTTATACCGTTTCGTGGTATTATATTCCACCATCATTACTTATAAATACCTGTTTACTCTGAACTATTACTATCTTATGCATTGTGATATGCAGCTTATCAGCAATATAACTAATTATTCATGAATTTGAAGTTCCTGTAATTTGTGATAGGAAGAATTCCTAGAGCTATTAGGCATGTTATTCCAATGCGATAGTAGTCTTTAACAAATTTAACAAAAACATCTGCATCAAAGAGCAGTTGCATTATGATGAAATCTGCTCATGCATCTACTTTCTTCTTGAAGTATTCAAGGTCAGCTTTGTAGCTTCTTCCTTTGCAGTGCCACTTCCATCTAAAATCTGAGATGGGTGTGACTCTGAATTACAATTATTTTAAAAAGACATCATCAGACGAGATTAGACAAAATTCTACTATATTATTCATTCCAGAGAGAAAATAAACAAATAAATAGTACAAAGCCTATAACATCTCATCAAGAAAATTTAAATATGTACACCCTAACAGTTGCACAAAAACAGGTATTTAAATATGTAATATCACCATATCCCTCAGGATTGATATTCTCTGTATAATATAAAATACAACTATTGGTCTACATAGATTTCACTATATTTTTTCTACTGTATATCAGCAAATTTGGTCATATATCATATCAAGTCAATGAAGCAACGTGCATTTATTCAGAAATAGATAGTGGGTAGAAAAAGAGGGTATAGAATAAGCTATACATTATTATTACTTTAATATTACTGGTGTGATCTGTAAGAGCAGGCGTGCATCTCTATTATATGTATTGTAACCAATAAGATCCATACTAAGCCGTTGTCTTCTAACCAAATGCGAATAATAACACGCTTATTTTACAAGTTTGATGAGATAATTCCCTGCAACGCTACTTTGCTACTCAAAGTTGACTGTTGCTTATTGTTTGATGGATCAATCTCTTAAACTACTTTTCAACTATTACCGATTTCATATTAATATACAACTACTTTTACCAGCCCGTGTGCGAAGCACGGGTTCACACTAGTTTAAATAAAAGATGAAGTAATTGATTGATGATTGATATCCACTGATGAGCTTAACATCTTTTAAAGCGATGACTGGCTTCGAATGAACCGGGATCGGATTTGGGGTGATTCTTATCCGAAAACCACTTCGAACTAATGTATACATTCGAAAGTGAAGACATGTTGAAGATGATGATTATTGAAGATCGAGGATCTTCATAGTGTGAGGACTGCTTGTGGACATGCTCTGGGTCGCTCCCTTTATAAAGTTATTTATAGCAGTGGTCTCCTCGTTGTGGAGATTTTTTTCGGATTCCAAGGGCTTCTCGCCTAATAATGGCTGAGGAAAGTGCCTTCGGTTTCGTTCAGTCCCACAACGAACTTGTATGGATGTTTGTCTGACATTGTATTCTAAATCACATTTGAGTGATTTCTATAAAAGTATATCAGTTAGTGGCAGAGAAGGCAACTTCTCTTAGCTTAAGACTCTTTCCCGAGACATACGAGCTTAGGAAGTTATACTTTTCTAGAAATCAGTCATGTGATGTGGAATTACAATGCGGCATTCAAAGTGGAACCTTTTATGATCAAAGCGTTGTTTTGTATGAAAAGCGTGGCTTTGTCTAAGTTGAGTGTAACCTCACTCCTAAGCCTCACATCTCAAAAATGATACGGGAACTATGTTACATATTTTTGGCTTAGTATGACGAGGGTGGCGTATGATCCCTCAAGGTGACTTGCAACGTATGATCTAGGTCACCAAGGTGTCCAGACGGGACCCTTATTGTATGGTATAGTGGCGTGTGAGTCCTTGCATGAGAAGCCATCGAATATCAAGAAGTGTGGCAATATAAGGAATAGCGTTGTGTGAGTCCTTACACGAAAAACCATCGGATTCCGGTTACTATGCATGGTTATTGTGGTTCCCTATCATGTTGGAAAATCCAATTCCAATACTAGCTTTACGGTTTTGATTGTATTCCCAAAATAGCTTTAATGACTTGCAAACATTTCAGCTACCCCTTCTGTTATCTTACATTCCGTTTAGTACATTCCGTTCGATATATTCCGTTGGTAATAAAAGAGTTTTGGTTATCATAAGGTAAAAACCTGTTCGTATTTATGTGTAGGCGTGCTCTAATGAGATACCCTTCTTTTCAAAGGTTTTGATGCCATCGTCATGATCTATGCATTTAAAGTTTCGAGTATCTCACGTTGGTTTATCAAGCCTGATCCGGGTATTTTTAATACGCGGATCAGATCCGAGTAATTTCAGGTTTAGTTAAAGACGGTTGGAATTTCCGGAGGAGAGTTGGAGATCTTCATCATCGTATGGACGAATTCTATTATCCGCTGCATCTATTGCCTCTGTTTTGTTGTTTCAGCATTTGTAAGGATAGGGGTTTATAACTGTCCAGGCTGAATCAAGGTTAGACGCTGGTTTTGTATTTTAAAATTTTCTACTGTAAAGATTATTATCGAAATATTATATGTTATTCCATTCGTGTGAGATTCTGTTCTATCTTTATTTTCTTTCTACCCTTAATGATCCGCTTATTCGTGCAATTTGAGTTGGACATGTATGGTTTATTGTCGATTCAAAGGGTATGGAAAAACGAGCCATTACAGTTGATCCGTACTCCGGATTGACGTGTTTTTGAGTAGATTTCATATGCCGATTTTATGGCGTTTTCGGTGATTTTTGTTGCTTTCAAGCACGTGTTTTCTAAACCAATTTTGGGAAGATTTTTATTATAAAATAGCTTTCGAAATAAACATTTTACAACATTTATAACTATTTTAAAGCTATTTAAAATATATATTCTTTATAACAAAGAGAATTCAAAGCCATAATTTCCAAGCGATTTCAAAAATTATTTTAAAAACTAGTTTTCTCAAAGCAAAGTATTTTCTATATAAAATACACATTTTTGCATTCTTCGAGAGAATGAGGAAGTGATTTAAACGATATGACAAACCACGTGGTATAGGACATGTAGGTTTGCTATATCGGTTAATTCTGGATTCGTTCTATTAAATCTAACACATTTCATGGACCTTCGGGTCATTTGCCAGTACTGGACCTTCGGCTCATTTGGGCTTTCTACCGTTGGACCTTCGGGTCGTTTGGCCTTCGGGTCGTCTGGCCTTCGGGTCATTTTGCCTTCGGGTCGTTTATATTAGGCCCCATATTTGTGATACAGTACTTGGCGGGCTTCGGCCATTTTGTTGAGCACGAGCATGCATAACTTAGACTCGCCATTTATGATATGGATACATCTTTTGTGATATTTATTGATTTATTTGTGATTTCCAAATGTTTCGCCATTTCGAGATTATTGGGCCTTTTGAGCCATTTGAGGATTTATTATATGGTGATTACATTTTGGAATTTGAACTCTTCGCCGAGTTATACATATTGTGATTTGTGGTTGCCATCCTTTGACCTTTTTTTGAGATTTGTGATTTCCTATTTAGGAGTTATGGGGTTGATGGAAGCCATTATATTGCCTGTTGTAGATGCCGATGATATAAGGCGATTATTTGTGATTAATTGATGTTGTCGTTGATCTTGCCTCTTTCGAGAAACTTCCATATGATTTATTTTAGTGATGTTATCTCATATAAAGTAGTTGATATATATATATATATTTGATGTTGCTTCTTCTCTTTCGAGAAGAAATATTGTCGTTTATCCCTATAGTTCAACTATCTTATGCTAGTCGGTTTATTTAAGCTGGATTGACCCATGTATTTTTAATACTTCGGTCAGATCGAGTTGTTCCAGGTTAGACACCTGCTGTAGATTACCGCTATGCTACTTCCGCTATGGATTATCTTGCTTTCTTTTGGATGCTAGTCATCTTTTGTGTAGCCTTGTAGTTTTTTTGAGTACTCTAATATGTACATATTCTTTTTGACTCGATGTATATATTGCGGTCTATGTACCACGACTTGTGTATCACTATGTAGTGTACTACGATGTATCTGTATATGTTTATATATGTGTGATTGCTGTTCTATAATCTGTTGTATTTGTTGTTATTGCATTTTGTTTTGATAAATCCATTAGCCACCATAGTTTTGTGTTAAACATCTATTGAGTATGTCGATCCACTTGAGAAAGGTAAAAGAAAAAAAAATTTAGAGCACCCAATCAACGTATTCAATACTTGTTTAAGCCAAATCTTACGGATGGTCGCTCCTAACAAGCCCTATTCTCTGCATTAATAGACAGTATTACTCCATAATGCTCTTTGTTAATGTGGGTCTTAGGGTGGGGCGTCACAGTTTGGTATCAGAGCTGAATTCAGAACAAAATATGATAAACACATAACAGAACATATATTACAGTACATCAGAGTACAGTATAAGTGATAACTATTCCCTAATCATCGTGTCCTTAATTATTTCGTGTCCTTGGGATAGATATATGTTGGGAATATGTCTAGGAATGCATTTTAATTTTGTAGTATTCCATAATTGAAATAATGATAACTTATCCTATGAATAATCTTTATCTTATCTTATACTTAACAAGCTTATGGCTGGAAGAGGCAGAGGTCGCCGATCTGATGTTGGGTCGTCCAGCGGCTCACATTCAGATGGTGTATATATGTTTGTTGATCAGTTCATGGAGTTATTCAGGAGCACTCAACCTCCAGCTCCTACTCCTTCGTCCCCTCCGCGCAAGTCTGCTTTTGTGCGTATGTGAAAGTGATTTCACTCATCTTGGAGGCAAGCCTTTCAAAGGCTCAAAGTCTGTTCTTGAGGTCCAAGAATGGCTTCGTACATGCAAGCGTATCTTTACTCGCATGGATCTTTCTGACCATCATCGAGTTCTTATAGGATCGAGTATGTTGCAAGAGCTTGCACTTGACTGGTATGAGCTTCTAGTTGCTGAGCTTGATCTGTCTACTCTTACTTAGATCCAGTTTAGGGAGCGATTCAAACTTAAGTTCGTTCCTGAGTCCAAGAAAGCCCTTTTAGCCCGTCGCTTCCTTGAGTTGAAGCAAGCGAAGTCTTCATTTTTCGAGTATGTATCTTCATTCGAGGCCTTGTCCAAGTATGGTCTTGAGCATATTAGCACTTCTTATAAGAAGAATCTCAAGTTTGTTTCTGGACTCAAGAATTATATGAATAAATCTTTGATGCTTCATCTTAAGCTTTCATTTGAGGAGTTGGTTGACTCGGCGCTTCACCTTGAAGTAGTCAAGAAGGAGAGAGACAGTAGTGATGAGACCGGGGTTCGTAAGAACCCCAACAAGAAGAACTTTCCTTTTTAGAAGTCTAATCCTTTTCCTCATAGCAAGAAGAAGAAGTCTGTTGGTTCTAGCTCTTAGCCCAGTAGAGCACCTCCTAGTCAGAATGGGTGTTTCAATTGTGGTTCTTTTGATCATTTGATTCTAGATTGTCCCAGGCCTCATGTGTGCCATTAAAAGAGGGACACCGGGTTTCATCTTGTCCCATTGCTCCTATTAATGTTAAGTCGGGCGAGCTTAATTCGGTGGATGCTTCTAGTGGTTCTTCTCAGCCCAGAGGTACTTCTCCTTCTATTCTCGAAGGTTCTATATTATTTCATAATGTTCTATTCGAGTTCTCTTCGATACGGTTGCTTCACACTCATTCGTATCGAAGGAGCTTGTTGATGTTATACCATTGGATGTTTCTTGCCTTGTTACTTCTTTGAGGATTGCGAATACTATTGGGAGATCCGCAACCCTTAGCATTTTTTGTAGTGACATTGAGATTATTCTTTGCGGTTTTTCTTTCTGTGCGAATCTTCGCGTTGTTCACTATCTTGGATTTGATATGATTTTGGGGATGGATTGGCTTGATTGTTATCAAGCCCGAATCCTATGTTCTGAAAGGATCCTATACCTTAGGCATCCTGATTCGGCTGATCAGTTGTCTCTTGTTCTTCAGAATGTTGAGGGTAATTCCGAAGCATCTTTATTTGCTCTTGAGTCTTGAGATGATGATGTATCTCGAATTCCAGTCGTTTGTGATTTTGTTGATGTATTGAGCCTGTTTCGGGTTTGCCACCCAAGTGGGCAATTGAGTTCCGTATTGACCTCATTCCTGGTGCTTAGCCTGTTAGTCGTATTCCCACTAGGATGTCCACTAAGGAAAATGAGGAACTCAAAAAGAAATTGTTGGAGCTTGAAGCCAAGAAATTCATTCAGTCTAGTTCTTCACCATGGGGTGCCGTAGTGGTCTTTGTTAAGAACTATAATGGTACTCTTAGGCTTTGCATCAATTACCACAAGCATAACAAGTTGACCATTAAGAATAAGTATCCATTGCCTAGGATCGATGACATGTTCGATCAGTTGAGTGGTGCTAAGGTCTTTTCCTAACTCGACCTTGCCACTGATTTTCATCCACTACGAGTTGCGTAGGACAACATTCCTCTTACTGCATTCCGCACTCGTTATGGTTCTTATGAGTGGCTCGTTATGCCGTTCTGTTTGATGAACGCTCTAGCTTATTTTGTCGATCTTATGAATCGGGTATTCCAGGAATATCTCGATAAGTTTGTCTTTGTATTTATTGATGATATTCTTATCTATTCTAAATCCGAAGTCGATCATGCTCATCATTTGAGGATTGTTTTGAATACTCTTCATCAACATCAACTAAAGGCCAAATTCTCCAAGTGCCACTTTTGGGAGAATAAGGTGATGTTCTTTGGCCATGTTGTATCTTCTGATGGCATTTCTGTCGATCCATCGAAAATAGAAGCCATTTAGAATTGGAAAAGGCCAGAGAACATCTCTGAGATTCGCAGTTTCCTTGGATTGGCGGGTTATTACCGTTGGTTCATCAAGGATTTTTCCCGCATCGTTCTTCCTCTCACTAGCCATACTAGAAAAGGTGTTCGATTTATTTGGCCTGGTAAGTGTGAAGCTTCTTTTCAGAAATTAAAAGAACTCCTCACTAATGCTCCTATCCTTGAGGTTCCCGAAGGGAATCAAGATCTTGTTGTCTACACCGATGCTAGTCGATGTGATCTCGCTGTCGTGCTTATGCAAAGAGATCGGTTAGTTGCCTATGCTTCTAGGCAATTGTGTCCGAATGAGGTTCGCTACGCCACCCACGACATAGAGTTGGCCGCCATAGTCTTTGCCTTGAATATTTGGCGTCGTTATCTTTTGGGTGAGCACTTCATTCTTTGTACCGATCACAAATCATTGACGTATCTGTTCTCATAGAAATAGCTTAATATGCGGCAACAACGTTGGCTCGAGTTCCTAGCCTCTTATTATTTTGATATCTGGTACACTCCTGGAAAAGGGAACCGAGGTGCAGAAGTGCTAAGTCGCAATAACTCAGCTGTTATTTCTATGATGTTAGCTGAGTGGGATATGTTGGAGACTCTATCTCTTTGTGATATTCGTGATCATGCTCCAGCTTCAGATTCTCCTATCTTATTATTTAGTTTGGAAGCTCATCCTAGCTTATTGGATCGTATTGCCGAGACTCAACGGCAAGATCCATATTTGTATGCCTTATTCAGCTTTGTAAGTCAGAATCCCGTGATGATGAGCTAAGGGATTTTAGCATTGATATTCATGATTGTCTTCGTAAAATGAATCAGTTGATTGTGACTTGTGTTTCTGATCTTAGGCGGGACATTATTAATTATTGTCACTGTTCTAAATATGCTATTCATCCCAGCAGTAGCAAGATGTATGCCGATATGAGACGCTTGTATTATTGGGAAGGCATAAAGCGTGGTGTTGCAAGTTATGTGAGTAATAGCATGACTTGTCAACTCACTAAAGCCAAACATCAGCGTCCCAGTAGTCTTCGTCAGCCTCTTGAGGTCCCGTTGTGGAAATGGGATCAAATCTCTATGGACTTTATTGATGGCCTACCTCGTTCAAGGTCAGGTCATAACAGTGTTTGGGTTATTGTGGATCGCTTGACTAAATCCACTCATTTTTTTCTATTAAATCTAATAGGATAGCTTCTCATCTATCTAAGCTATATATTAAGGAGATCATGAGACTTCACCATGTTCTTAGCTCGATCATTTGTGATAGAGATCCACTTTTCACCAGTAATTTCTGGCAGAGTCTTCAGAGAGCTTTGGGTACAAAGCTTAACTTCAGCACAGCTTATCATCCGTAGTCTGTTGGACAGACTGAACGGCTGAATCATACTCTTGAGAATCTACTTCGTGCATCCATTCTTGATTTTGGTGGTAGTTGGGAAGACCATCTACCTCTTATTGAGTTCTCTTATAACAACAGCTTTCAGTCCAGTATCGGTATGTCTCCTTTTGAAGCCCTATACGGAAGACCATGTCGATCACCTTCTTGTTGGTTGGTATCCGGAGAAAAGCTGATTTTAGGCCTCAATTCTGTTCATGAAGCTTCAGAGAAGATCGAACTTATTTGTCAGAGAATGAAAGAGGCACATAGTCGACAGAAAACCTACGCCGACAACCATAGGATGCCTCTTGAATTTATATTGGTGATCTTATTTATATTCGTGTATCTCCCTTGAAGAGGGTAATGCATTTTAGTAGGCCCGGGAAATTGGCTCCTCGATTCATAGGACCATTTCCTATTACTTAGCGTATTGGCCCAGTTGCTTATAAAGTATCACTTCCGGCCCTATTTGTTTTTATTCATGACGTGTTTCACGTCTCTCAGCTTCGGAATTCCTTCGTGATTCAGACTCTGTTATTAATCCTCCTATTTTGAAAGAGCTTGAGATCTCACCTGATTAATCTATTGTGCAACATCATGTCCGTGTTCTTGCTTCGGAGGTGAAACGCCTTCGAAATAAGGATGTACCGCTCGTGAAGATTCAATGGTCCGCTACTCCCACTAACTTAACATGGGAAACCAGAGAATTTATCGACCGATTTTATCCTGGTTTTCTATCTTGTCATATTAAGGGTGAAAATTTTAAACTCAAGCTACCTATTTCCCTTTACTAGATGAAATAAATTGTGTTGTTTACAACTCTTCTCTAGGAAATTGCGAGGATGCAATTTTTATAATGGGGAGTCTGTAACAACCCTGGTTTTGTGATTACCTGTGAAATTAAATTACAACGGTGGTTATAATTTAATAATAGAGGAATAAAATAAATTGGAGATGAAAATTTTGTTAAAATTGTTTATTTAAAATAAACAATGGATTTTGGTAAAATAAAATGGTATTGGGTTGGTTTGGTTGGTAATAAATTGAGATTAATGGAAATATGATGTTTTGGGGGTAAATTAATTAAATAAGTGAAGTAAATGAATTTAATTCAAAATTATTTGTTGTAAATAAATAAATAATGTTGGAGATAAAGTTTTAGAAACTTTGTTATGAGAATTTGTGATAAAAATAAGCATTTGATGATTTTATTTTGATAAAATATAACAAGTGTGGAAGTAGTGATAAAATGTTGATTTTTGTTAATTTTAATAAAGTATTAGAATTTAAGATGGTAAATATTGTAAATAAAAAGGTAGAGTTTTGTTCAGAAATAATATTTGGATGTAAAAATAATGTTAATATGGTTTGCTATGTTTGATTGGATAAGAAAATGATTTTTGTAGAAATTTTGGTGTTAAAATATTGTTTTATGTAAATAATGGTGTAAATTGAAGTATTTAAATAAAATTAAGAATTTAATGATGGAAAATAGTTTTTAATGGCTAAACTAATTTTTGTATGTTGGAAAACATTTTTGTAAACATAGAAATATGGTTGTATAAATATAATTAGTGAGTTTAAGTGAAAATAGTGAAAATAAAGTGTTAACATAAATTAACTTAGTTAAAATTTAACTAAGTATTAACATTTAGTCTTTTAGAGTAATGGGTTAAGCCCAAAACCCATTTCTGGAATAATCTGGAGGGAGGAAGTGCATATGTACGTACTTTCCTCACTTCCTTCTCCTACCT
Organism: Allium fistulosum; assembly: GCA_030737815.1. NCBI lineage: Eukaryota > Viridiplantae > Streptophyta > Magnoliopsida > Asparagales > Amaryllidaceae > Allium > Allium fistulosum. The sequence continues at coordinate 931,379,861 of CM060906.1, forward strand.
AAAAGAAATCAGAAAATGGCATCCTATGTAAATTCTATTCCTCCACAAAATTAAACCAAAAATAGGTCAAAACTAAAGTAACAAAAGTGCAAACAAAGATTTTTAGCATGTAATCACTTTCAACCATAATCTATTTCAAAAAATCTCCATTTTGAGATTAGCAATATATTGTAACTTTTGTTTTATGCTTGCATGTCCTCTTTTCTACCTTCTGTAGGTATCTAAAGTATTTCCTAAGCTTAAAGACCACTGCTTGCATTTCAAATCGCTAAAAATCTTAACAAGGTGAGTAGTAACTCACTCTTCTAGCCAAACTAATCTGCTTGTAAAAATTTGTTTCAGTTTCTGTTGTTTTTGATATACTGTAAACTGTAAATTGGAATTTCTAGTTTACAATAAAAATCTTGTCTGGGTTCAACTTTGTGACCCTATATCTCTTTGGTTTCATAACGGACTTGAGTGATACCTTTTCCAGATTATAGACCATGTTTAGTAGTAGTTGCATGTCAAATTTCATAGCTTGATTCAATCTAGAAGTGCTCGAAATCAGTGCTCGATGTTAGATATGGAACATGCAAAAATGCCTGTAGCATTCACGATTTCCAGGTCGACCCAGGCACTCTGGGGGTTGACCTGAGCCATATAAGGGTCGACCCTTGCTTTTTAAATTTGTTCAGGTCGTTCTTTTATTTCATGTGCACTGTGTTGGTTATTTTGGTTATTCCAGTGATTTTTGTGACCAATTCCTATAATATTTTGAAGTGTTTTGAAGGGCTTAAACCTATCAATAGGTAAGCGAACATTATTGTTGATCCGTACTTTGGATTGACGTGTTTTTGAGTAGATTTCATATGCTAATTTTATGGCCTTTTCGGTGATTTTTGTTGTTTGAAGCACGTTTTTTCTAAACCGATTTTGGAACGATTTTTATAATAAAATAGCTTACGAAATAATTTTTTACAACATTTATAATTATTTTTGAAGCTATTTAAAATATATATTCTCTATAATAAATAGAATTTCAAAGCCATAATTTCCAAACGATTTTAAAATATTTTAAAAACTAGTTTTCTCGAAGCAAAGTATTTTCTAAATAAAAAACACATTTTTGCACTCTTCGAGAGAACGAGGAAGTTATTTAAACGATATAACAAACCACATGGTATTGGACATGTAGGTTTGCTATATCGGTTAATTTTAGATACATTGTATTGAAGCTAACACATTTTATGGACCTTCGGGTCGTTTGCCAGTAATGGACCTTCGGTTCATTTGGGCTTTCTAGCCGTTGGACCTTCAGGTCGTTTGGCCTTTGGGTCGTTTATATTAGGTGCCATATTTGTGATATAGTACTTGGCGGGCTTCGGCCATTTTGTTGAGCACGTGCAAGCGTAACTTAGACTCGCCATTTGTGATATGGATCCATCTTTTGTGATATTTATTGATTTATTTGCGATTTCCAAATGTTTTCGCCATTCCGAGATTATTAGGCCTTTTGAGTCGTTTGAGGATTTATTATATGGTGATTGCATTTTGGAATATGAACTCTTAGCCGAGTTCTACATATTGTGATCTGTGGTTGCCATCATTTGGCTTTTTTTGAGATTTGTGATTTCCTATTTCGGAGTAATAGGGTTGATGGAAGCCATTATATTGGCTGTTGTAGATGCCGATGATATGAGGTGATTATTTGTGATTAATTGATGTTGTCGTTGATCTGGCCTCTTTCGAGAAACTTCCATATGATGTATTTTTGTGATATTATCTCATATGAAGTAGTTGATATATATATATAGATATATTTGATGTTGCTTCTTCTCTTTCGAAAAGAAATATTATCGTTTATCCCTACACTTCAACTATCTTGTGATAATCAGTTTATTTAAGCTAGACTGACCCATGTATTTCATATACTCGGGTTAGACCGAGTTGTTCCAGGTTAGACACCTGCTGTAGATTACCGCCATGCTGCTTCCACTATGGATTATGTTGCTTTCTTTTGGATGCTAGTCATCTTTTGTGTAGCCTTGTAGTTATTTTGCGTACTCTGATATGTACATATTCCTTTTGACTCGATGTATATATTGTGGTCTATGTACCACCACTTGTGTACCACTATGTAGTGTACTACGATGTATCTGTATATGTGTATATATATGTGACTGCTGTTTTGTAATCTGTTGTATTTGTTGTTGTACTTTGTTCTGATAGATCCATTAGCCACCGTAGTTTTGTGTTAAACATTCATTGAGTATGTCGATCCACTTGAGAAAGGTAAAAGAAGAAAAAATTTTAGAGCACCCAATCGACATATTCAATGCTTGTTTAAAACAAATCTTACAGATGGTCGCTCCTAACCAGCCCTATTCTCTGCATTAACAGATAGTATTACTCTGTAATGCTCTTTGTTAATATGTGTCTTGGGTGGGGTGTCACAAATTATTTTTCCAAGCTCGTAGGAATATCCTTATTCCTATTTTCCTTCTCCGGATTCCGATTCCGGATCTTTGATTGAAATTACTCTTCTAACCACGATTGGAATTTCACTTCCAATCCATAAGAATGTCCTCATTCCTATTTTCCTTGTTTCGATTCTGGATCTTCGATTCAATATTGTTGTCTTTTTAGACGGTTGTTTATCAATCAGGTTTAAGCTATTATTTTAAGATAGCTTCTCAAGCTGCACTTGAAATCATTGTTTCACTTATCTAATGATTATAGTAACATTGCCGATTTTGGATTTTGTGACACCCCAACTCCAATGATCGAATTATCAAAGGGTACTATCTGATAGCTTGGATCAATAGGCACAGAAGGTGAGATCTCTCGTAACACTACTTTGAGTCAACATGGATATGTTTCAATACTTGAATACATCTTAAATAATACGTACCTTGTCTCAATGCAAGGTAATGTGCATGAGTTCTAGAATTGAATAATTCACATACCAAAAATACATATAAATAATTGATGACACAGGTATTGATATCACAACGGAAATGGTAATATTTACGTGTGTGTGTGTGTGTATAACACATATTTACATACATACACACACATATATCAAAATATGTTTGATGCATGGACTAATCAAAATACGTTTCTTAAACTTGGTAGACTATGTACAATCTAAAAACTGCCTACTTATATATCCATTTAACGACTCTTCTTGCAACCGACCAATATGTCCACAACTGCTTGAATATTCCAATTTAATCTTGCCTATGAATAAACTAAATAGTGCTGTAGATCTAGGCTTTCTGGCAATGGTTTCTAAACCCAAACTTAGTAGTACTCAGAAATAATATACATTGGCCATGGGCTGCTCAATAAACAAAATAGACTGACATTCCATAGGTGCTAACCTGAAAAAATGTCTCAGTCTGACCCAAGGCGTTGTCATATACATAAAAGTGTAGTATCAGGTATAAACATGTGACATATCTCTCAAACAAACCGATGTCAGTCCCACCATGCAAAATCTCTCCTATGGTTCACTTTCACAAATCAGTGCTAACACACATGTTACAACTCTATTCATTGTGGATCACAGCTGCAACTCTAGTCAATTAGGATATCACAATGTATCCATACTATATGAGTTGTTTTTTGTTGTATAAATCCAAAATATCATTTCAAAGAAATCATTTTATGAGGTTTGCATTTGTATTTATACTTGTGAGAAGGCTAAGTCATCTTCTCGCGCTAATGAGAAGGCAATATTATCTTATCATGTGAACGCCAAATTATCTTCTCATTTGTAAGTCTTAACAGGATAACATGTTGATAAACCTCCTCAGTGGATTTACCATCTACATAGACTATTTGCCTCGACAAGTCATCATGGTTTGTTCCACCCGTACACTTTTGATCAGTTGTGATTGGCCTCCACACAGTCCCTTTGTTTTCATACCCTTCAGACATCTAGAGACGTGATAAATCTTTCTTCTATTGTAGTCCACTTCATCATATTTCCATCTGGTGGTGCTATTTATCTTTGTTTGCACTATACCCATGACAACCTTCATTATCGTTGTTAGCTTTCTTTTTCCTGGCAACATATCATTTAGAAACTATGATGAGGCATAGTTCATCACAATTTGGGTTGCGATCCTCGAATCAGTCCGTTAGGATGGAAACTAGAAGTCTACAAATCAATACCTCATATTATTCTTGTCAAATGTTAAATTAAAACATTTGGCTTCCCAAAACATCATTATTTCCAAAGATGATGTTATATGCCAAATAAATGTTGTGTATATTAAATTCAATATCAAGCGACAATTTATTCAAATGTTTCCTTTCAAACATGGCAATTCATCCATACCTATCAATATCACTAGGATATAATAAACTTGCATTAATATATACCATGGGTGAATCCGTAACATAATCCTATATTACATTTCTAGAATCAAAGAATGATTTAAAATCACCAAAATTCATCCATTTAAACTTGCATTTTTATCATACTTGGCAAGTCAATATATAACTTAATATATTTCACATATTATTCAAGCAAAGTATTACTTAATTTATTCAAAACAAAGTATTAATTAATTTATTCAAATCTAACCCAGCAAGTTTCCATTGTCTTAACATGAGTGTAATAATAAAGCATAAGTAAACTAAAGAGTCAACGATGTTGCTCAATTTGCTTGCAAGTATGATTAGCAAGTCAGATAAGGCACACCCCGACTCAATCAAAGCCAGCCCAGCTAATATATGACCGACCCACTTCTGTCAACCTAAACTCAAGCTGGTCGCAAGCTAGCCCATTTACTTAGTTACACATCAAGGAGATAACCATTCGCCTCAACTTGAAGTGGTTTAATAACCAACTCATCAAAAAGGGATATGATAACTAAGCATAACCCAGCTCGGTCCGCATCATCTTGGTTGACCTATGACCTACCCTGTCACAATAGCACACACTCAGTATGGCTCTATGTCAACCCATCAACATAGCATCACACTAAGTCAATTGTCGACCGGTATAACTCAAGATATCTTCAATGGCCAATTCATTAGACAAGACCGAGCGTGATTCGCCTTTGGTCTGGATTCATTACAGTCGCCTTCAACCAATCCCAAGCAGCCCGACCCATCATCTCATGGTCGACCTGGCACCCTCATCACAACTTGGTCCTTAACAGCATTTAGCTTTCTTCATGTCTTCAGTAGCTTATCTGCCTTGCCACTTAGGCGTACAAAAGTAAATAACAAGTCGTATAGCCAATTTTGTTAGGTGTTGTAGCAGAGCAGTTCCAAGAATAGATACTCCTATAGCACGATGTTCACATTTAATGCACATTAAATGTAATGCATGCTCCTGTACGGAGAGACAACTGGCAAGCTTCTTAATTGCACATTCAAGCCTTCCTTTACAACTATTTTCCATCAGCCAAGACGACCAAATCAATCGTCGAGCACCATTTCCGCCTAATTTCCCCTATGATCATAGCCATTCATCATCCATTGTAGCTACTATGAATACCATATGCATTTCTCATTCAAAGGGATGGGAAATTATTAGAATTCTATTTATTATCATAACATAGCAAATCAAAGCGTTAAGCTCGTAAGACTTACTACTTTTCTAGTCTTAATGCTTATTTCTTACCGTTCTCTTGTAATTCCTTATGATTGTAAGAGAGAAATATAATAACAGATATTCATAGTGGATGTAGGAAAACTTGCCAAACCACTCTATACCCTAGTTTCATTTACTTTAATTTGCTTGCTTTATACCTCATTTTGTATTTTTAAGCCTAGTGATTAGCAAGTCACATTTCCTTTTACAAAAAGTTATCTAATTCTGAGGTTGGATAATTCTTTAGTGAACATTTTAGCACTAGAAGGAGAACATTCTCTTAATGCTCTTATCTTTCATCATTTTTTTCCTCTATAAAAATCTAACCGACTTGTTACCATGGACCAAGTTCCTGAGATTGAAGGTAACAACTCTAATGAGCGTTGAACCAATGTCAATATCGTTGCCAGTATTGCTTGCCCCATTCCTAGGCTCAACAATAATATATGCCATACCGTGTCACAATAATTAACAAACATGTATACTTTGGCCTATGAGGTGCAAAGTCCGAGGATGCGATTGGATGCCCGAGCAACTATATAATATGTCCCACCGACTCCTCCCAAAATCGACCTAGACGACCTACCTATTCATCCACTTGCCATTCCTAGCACCCACGATCTCATGGGCGCCGCTGAGGCTTGGGTAGAATGGTGCCCAAAACCCTATATATGGATGTTCATGCTCATCCAAGAAGATATGCTACATGCACACCTAGCTATACTATTGATATTGCTCCAAATGTGGCCACACCCAAAGAACCAAGACATCGCTGTTCCCCTTCAGTGGTTGGCTATCTACTTTTGAGCATCTACAGACCTCTTATTTTGAAAGTTGCAATGGCATTTCTCCTACCGCTGACAAGGAGCATGCGGATCCCTTGGCACACTTCAGATCTCATAGTAGTATGGCTGGGAATAGGTCAAGGAAAGGGCATGCATATTATTCATGGTCGCCCTCTATGCACATTGTAACGACCTGGAATTTCACCTCTTTAATTTGAGGATAGTTAATTAACTTTGAATATTGAATAATAGATTTTATACTAAAATAAAACACTTTTAAATAATAAATAGTGATGGTGAAATATTTTTCAAAATTTGTTTACAAAAATATTTAGTTCAAAGAAAAATTAAAAATGTGACCGAAATTCGTTTTCCGAATTTTCATCAACTAAAAGTTGTCGAAATTGTTGTAACGTTAGTGTGTACACTATGATATAAATATACACATACATTTATGTTTAGTTAGAATTTTATAACATTTACAAACATATATATATATATATGTATGTATGTATGTATATATGTTTAAGTATGTAATATAAAGATGCTTATGGAAACATGAAAAGACTTAAAGTGAAAAATATGTCTAACCCAAGTACAAGATTGCATTTATTACATGTTGGAGTAAGGTACAAGGAGGGGGATATGATGGAGGCGTGAGTTAGGGTGGAGGAAGGACATGGTGAGGTGGAGCAAGGGGAGTGGAGGGCAAAGTACATGGGTATTTTGGTAATTTACTTTATATATTTCATATAAAACCAAATTTCTTAATTTCTTTTTCATTTTATTTTATTAATTTCCATTCTCATGAAAACTTCCATCTTTTTCCTATAATCTTTCATGGCTTCCGCTCTAAATTGTTAAGTTAAAAATTCTTACTTTCTTTACTTCCAAGTACTTAAAACATTGCTTAAACCATTCTCCTTCACTACTACAACTCCTTATCTCAAAAACCAAACCCTCAACTCCTTAAACCAAGAAGGCTAAACCACCATAACCCTTAAAGGACTCTAAAAATCAAAATTTTCCAAAGTCAAAGCATAATTCTAGGTCATATTCAAGTTTGAAAGGAAGGTTCTTTGATTTAGTCGACTTTTGTTGAGAAAAATCACTTTCTACCTTAAGTTTAAAACTTTAAAATTTATGAAAATTTATTGCTCATAATTGGTTGAAAAATATGTTATTGTTTGGGTAATATGATGTATACTTTGATGTAAATTCCTTGCTTGATTGGTTGATATGGTGTTGCTTTGTATGGATATACATGTGCTTATGAATGTTGTGTTTTAGATTTGAAATAGAAATAAAGTTAAAAGGGTTAGTGTGGGTTGATGGTTAGTATCTTTTTGTGTTACATTGTGATGGCATATATATATGTTGTGTTCATGCCCTTATAGTTATGTAACATGAAAAGCTAGTATGTTGAGTTATTAAATGTAACGTCCCGAGATTTTCGCGTTCGAAAATCGACATCCATACTTTACATCGTACTCGAATGTCGTAGATTCAAGCGTTCAAATCCGAGTCGCCGGAGCTTATAACACAGTTAAGTAAATATCACAGCGGAATAAAAAGAATATAGATATACAACATCTGATACAATATCCAGATACAATGATGATACAATGAATATCTATACACATCAGAGATATGATACAATAAATTGCAGCGGAAAGAAAAATAGATAACATCAGCAGCAGATAATCTCCATCTTCAAAGCACTAATCCAGAAATAGCTTGAACTCCCAATAATGATACACCAAGATAAGCAAGTGCAGTCCGATCCAAAGACTGAACTAGCTCCAGATAACCTACTAATCTGACTATCTGAAAAACCAAACTCTAGACTGCTCGTGTAGAAAAATTTTGAGCATCCAGAGTTTAGGAAAGAAACAATAAACTCCGGATCAGTCATAAGACTGGTGTGAGCAACAAAAACAGTTTATCTTTAAAACCAATAGCAGAGAATTTTAAAGTCAATTCGCAATGCTTTTGGAAAATGAAACTACCATAAGACCTCCCACCACACACACAATGCAAACGCAGAATTGGAGGAGATTTCTTCTTATGATAGTCAAAGATGCTTACTACGCAAAATCAAATCATTTTGATATTATTATTAGTGCATAGTGTAGAAAAACATTTCGAAAATAGAATATCAATCTTAGCCAGCATAGGCATTCCGCACTTATGCCTACTATAGCTACTATGTTCAATAGCAGGTTACTGCCACATTCCATAGCAGGTAATACAACTAAAACCGTACAGGGCTCGTATTGTTTTGTTTGGATTTCCAACAAATGGTCAGGCTAAGGAACTTCCTATTCCACGAAAGAAACGCCTCTGGCGGGACGTTCCGAGAACCAACTGTTCTCTGCCAAACAAGGCCGGCAACCCCTTTTCCCAAGGGATAAAAGAAACCTCAGATATGCCACCCCCGGTCCTTTGGGACCTTTAACCGAGGTACCTCTAATCCAACATCACACGTCATAAATAAAGTGTGTCCACATGAGTAAGTATCTGGGCTCCATACCATGATACTACCCTTTTCCAGAAGGAATGGTCATGCCCTAGGGGAGCTACCCCTGAAAACCTTGCGGCACGATTCCTGTTTCGACCATTACCGGGTTGTGAGGCTCGACGAAGTCTCATCCACAAAGCTACGCTTTTTCAAAAAGCCACGCTTTGGGTCAACAGATGATCAACCTATGATCACAAAGATAAATGATCAAACAAATGATCATATCACAAATGATCAAACACTGATCATCACACAGCAACACTCAGCATGCCACATTACCAAATTGGGATATATCGCTGATAACTTCAACTACATAACCTCTGAGCTCGTACGTCTCAGAGAACGGTGTTTAGCTAAGAGAATAAATTCTCCGCCACCAAACAGATATGTATTTGAAAGAAATCGGCTTTATATCTCAAAGTGTAATGTCAGACATGTAACCATACAAGTCTGTTCCGGGTTCGAACAGAACCGAAGGCACTTCTAACGAAGCCCTTGCAATTCCGGATAACTTTCAATCACGTCCGGACTTCCCGTCACAAAAGAGTGATATAAATCTCTATACCGGCGCGACTCAGTGCAGAGACATTCGACAGGTTGTCCTTTCATTTTCGAAAAATATCTGGTCTTCAACACCGGTCTTCAAATGCTATCCATATACGACGTATCACTATTCGGAATGAGTTATACGACCCAAAGGTCCTTTCCCGGCTAACCCGAATAGTGAGCGAAATATTTAAAAACATATGGATATTGGGATTTCAATTAAGTCACAATCTTAAACCCAAACTTTCTTTACAAATGGTTTATCAAATTACCATTTTAATCTTTTTAAACAAAAAGATTCAATTCACAAAGTTCACTTAATTTCACAAAGATTCCTTCACAGATTTTCCAAATCGATTTCCATTTCAGTTTAATTAATTCGTTAAATCTTTAAATCAAAGATTTAACTAATAGCTTTCAAAACAATTCCATTTCAAATGGTTTAAACAAATCATCATTTTAAATCTGTTAAAAATAGACAGATTTAATTCATAGCTTTCAAAAAGAATCCATTCATAACTTGGAAAATCCATTTTTCAATTCACTTGAAATTCCTTTAATTTAAACTGGAATTTCTTTTCTTATCTAAAAGCTTTTATCATTTGAAAACAACAGTTTTCAATTTGGAAATCTGATTCATTCATACGAGTTGAAATCCTTAGTTTTAAATTCAAATTCCCAACTTATACTTTTAAAATGGTTTAAATTCATACAACATCTTTATATCATCTTTAACCGTAATTTCAAATCATAGGATTCAATTCCAAACTTGAATTCAAATGTAAATCTAATTATTTAAATTTTCAAAACTCGGTTAAGTTATTCAAAATAACTTTTATCTTTGAAAATCCATTTCAAAAGCTTTTCACTTTAAACCGAAATTTTCAATTTCAAAATCAATTGAAATTAAAATTTTAATTTCAAAACATCAAATTTAAATCATCTGTGACTTAACCGATTTCCACGTGAAATCCATATTTGTGTGTGTGTAAGTGTAGTCCAGGGGTTTCACACAATAGTGCACAACATCAATCATCACAGATATATCGATAAGAGGTATAACCCATAACGCTTATCTTCGTTCACAGATTTATAGATAAAATAAAATTATCAGTCACAAAGATTCACAATTATAATTCGATGTGGGTTTCGGATAACCAACTGGAATCCGACTCCCTGTCGCATCGAAATTCAAATGTCGTTCTATGGGTCAAGGGTTTCATATTCACATAGTAATATATCACAGAAATAGAAATTACAGCTCAGCACAAAGTAATTCATATCACAAAGCATCATATATCAGGGATATCAAGCAATCAAGTCATCCAATAGAATCCAAACATCCATAAGTAAGATCAATTAATTATTTGATAAATTTAAATCAGATTAATTATTTATGAATAAACTACTAATCCAGGTTAATCAACATCAATAAATTACAAATCATTTTGATTTAATTATTCTGTAATCATTTATTAATTAACCATTAATAATAAATTGATTAACCTTAAATTTTAATTCATCAACCTTTAATTATTAAATAATTAACCTTTAATTATTTAATTCACCATTTAATTAATTATCTTTAATTAATTAATTAAATTGATCCATCCTTAATTAATTAGTTAACTACTATTTATTTATTAACTTATTTTAAATTGTTAATAAATTTTTAAGTTCAGATTGATTAAACACAAGATTATATTTATTAATCTTTACTTACAAATTTATTTAACCCTAAGTTACTTATTTAATTACAAGTATAAATTAATTTACATTCTTAGGTAACTTATATTTTAAATTAATTTATCATCTTACATTTGCAAACCTTGTTTAATAGCTTTAAATCCAATCTTAGCTTAATCTTGTCTACATTGTTTACTTAATCATATATATAACCTTTCAATTAAATGGGCTTAACCCAATTCGAAATTAACTTGAGCCACCCCCCAGTTTTCATGTTCGAGCATCCCCAGTTTACTCGAGTTCCTCTTCTTTCCTCTCGTTCCTTTCTTCTCCACCTACCTGTTCTTTTTCTTTTCTTTTTTTCTCAAGTTTCTAGTTAAAACTAAATACTGCACTCGCGCGTACCCAACAGATGCTACTCAGAGCAAATTTCCATTTCGGTTCCAGTAATATCACGCGACGTCCCCACTCTCAACCCTGTAGACACCAAACGCCACCGTGCACGTGCACGGTGGTTCGCCGCCCCTCTGACAACCCCCATCGCCTCCCACAAACCACAAATCATCTTCTCACTGGGAATCAATACCCGATTCAACAAGAAAAACTCGAATTCGAAAGTATGCCTGTAGCTCGAACCAGCACTCAAACATCCCACCGAAAATCGTCATATTCTACAAACACAGATCACCGAAAACGACGCCACTTCGTCCACGCCTCGCCGTTACCCTCCTCGACCATCTCCTAGAAGCGCGCACGGCTCGATCAAGCTATGGCAACGGAATCAAAATTTACAGTTCATAGGAAAAACTCGAACTAAAACCCTATTTGCGATTCGACTTTAAAATTCTTGCATTGAATATTTTTTTTAGCATTTTTCCTGTGATAGAAACTCCCTAAGCTTGCTTCACAATAAGTTTCAAAAATTAAATTTTGTTGAATCAACTGAGATTGACAAAAACGCATCCTTTATTCATTTTCGAACTGCACCTTGGATGCTTACATAAAAATCATCATTTTTATGTTAAAAATCTTAACTTTGTATGTTAAGTCAAGATACGAGATCAAATTTACAAGTTTAAACATTTAAATTTTTAATGGTTGTTTCCTTTCTTACTACAAAACTATGTAGACAGTATTTATAATTTACTGTCATGCTTCGAAAACTATTTCCAGGTTATGTTTTCAAGTTTAACAACTTTCTTAGGTGAACCTTCTAAATTAAAATTGGTTTAGACGAAGAAATATTAGTTAAAGAGATTATTGAATACCATGTTGATTTTCTACTTTGAAAACCAAACAGAGAACAAGTGATGCACACAAGCATATATATGACAGAGTTAAACTTGAAAGATACTCAACTAAGCATTCTTAAACCAAATCCTACATATACAAATTTAATTGAACTTAAAACTTGAAAACAGGTTGTTTACTCACATAGACAAAGCATAACACAGATTCAAGCTTTTAACAAGTAGATTTGCTCACCTGAGAAAATTGTAGACAGAGAACAAAGAACAGAGGATCAGGTTTTGAAGCTTCTATTTTTTTTTTTTTAAATCCTGGAAAATTATTTGAACATGGAAGCTTGCATTTGTTTTTGATCTGAAGTTTGAGACTTGATGTTGATCTTTCTGGAATGCTTGAAAATAGAGCCTGCCTTGATTCCATTTGAAGTTGTTTTGAGTTGTTGTTCAAGTTGAAGTATTTGTTGTTTAAGGTGGAGCTTTGGTTAAGTTGTAGATGATTTTTATCTCAGTTAAAATGGTTTGAACGAATTGTAGCAGAGGAAGTTGATGTATAGGAGAAGGCTGGTATAAATAAAAGAAAAGAGGTGTACATGGTACTTTATATTGTTTGTACAATAGGGTAACACATTATTTTGGCTTGTACAAATATATCAGAGATTCTTTCTTCAATTGGAGGCTGAAGTGATAACATTTCATGCGTGCATTAATTGGCTTGTACCATTTTTATTTTTATTTGACTATGCAGATCTTTGTTTAATTATCTTCTTTTGCCTATTACTTACTTCACCTACAAGATTCTTATTATTTTGCTCATGCCTGGCAGCTTTCATTTGTTTTTATGTACTTCTTTTACTTGAAAGCTAAATATATGTAGATAAAGTTGTCTTATTTCTTTTAAACTTTGTTCTTGCTTATATTCATTTATACAAAGATATTTACTGTCTTGTTTATACTTACCCATTTGCTGTTTCCTTTTGTAAAAGCTCATACATATATATGTTTTCTTGTTTATTTTTACATTGTGTCTTGCCTGCATTGTTTCATGCTTATACTTTTTTTTTCTTTTGCAGGCTATATTTTATTTCTTCATTTGGCAAGTGTACATTTTTTTTCTTTTGCTTATTTTTATCACTTTATAATATAAGTGAGATTCTATTTTATTAAAATTTTATTCAATGTATTTACTTTATACTTTTAAACTATTTAGATTTAGATTTAAACTCGAATTCAATATACATATATATTAACTTCAAATTTTCTCATATATCACGTATACATATATATTCACATATATGTACACTATTTACAATATTTTAATCTCAAATGATTTATACAGAATATACTTGGATATCGGGGAAACTCGCAATAAATAAATCGATTAATTTCACTTTAAACCATTTGTTTTACTATTTTTATTCAGAATAAAATAAATTAACAATTTTAAATTCAAAAACTCAATTAAGTATAAATTTAAATACTTATGAAATTTGGGGTCGTTACAAATTTCCCCCCTTAAAAGAATTTCGTCCTCGAAATTCGCAGGCACGAAAATAACACAGAGATAGACAGAGGTGATCTCCTATAATTCCTCAAACACAAGATATGGATTCCAAACTCAAGTCGGAATATCTCAGAATACATACCAATTTGTCCTTCTTCGGACTTCGGTATTCAAAAGAAATTACAATAGAATTTCAAATTCGGTTTTAAACGATATCGTTTTAATTGATTCAATTCAATTTACCCTCATATTTTATTAGTCAATTTAATTCAATTTAAAATTCCAATTTCAAATTCATTAAGGTTTAAATCCAAAAGGCTGATAAGAAGTCGATGAAGATACGAAATAAGAATCTCCTACAACGGTTCGTAGAGCCATCATCACACCGAAACTTCTTCTTGTAGCTGATACGAAGAAATGAAAAGAATTTGGAAACGAATCAAAGAATATTGATAAGAAGTTGTTTCCACTGTTGCAGGGTATTGACCATTTATAGTCGCATTCCCTGTCCCCTACCTCGTCTTCTTCTTGCACTCATACTCACTATCAGTGGATAGTAAGAGAATTTACTGAGACGTTCAGACGGATATCTGAGAATTACTCATTCTAGAGTTTACTTCACTCTATCTCTAATGAGCTACTTAATGTGTTATACTCCTGAGCTAAAGTTCAACCTTAGCTCTGATACCAAATGTAACGTCCCGAGATTTTCGCGTTCGAAAATCGACATCCATACTTTACATCGTACTCGAATGTCGTAGATTCGAGCGTTCAAATCCGAGTCGCCGGAGCTTATAACACAGTTAAGTAAATATCACAACGGAATAAAAAGAATATAGATATACAACATCTGATACAATATCCAGATACAATGATGATATAATGAATATCTATACACATCAGAGATATGATACAATAAATTGCAGCGGAAAGAAAAATAGATAACATCAGCAGCGGATAATCTCCATCTTCAAAGCACTAATCCAGAAATAGCTTGAACTCCCAATAACGATACACCAAGATAAGCAAGTGCAGTCCGATCCAAAGACTGAACTAGCTCCAGATAACCTACTAATCTGACTATCTGAAAAACCAAACTCTAGACTGCTCGTGTAGAAAAATTTTGAGCATCCAGAGTTTAGGAAAGAAACAATAAACTCCGGATCAGTCATGGGACTGGTGTGAGCAACAAAAACAGTTTATCTTTAAAACCAATAGCAGAGAATTTTAAAGTCAATTCGCAATGCTTTTGGAAAATGAAACTACCATAAGACCTCCCACCACACACACAATGCAAACGCAGAATTGGAGGAGATTTCTTCTTATGATAGTCAAAGATGCTTACTACGCAAAATCAAATCATTTTTTGATATTATTATTAGTGCATAGTGTAGAAAAACATTTCGAAAATAGAATATCAATCTTAGCCAGCATAGGCATTCCGCACTTATGCCTACTATAGCTACTATGTTCAATAGCAGGTTACCGCCACATTCCATAGCAGGTAATACAACTAAAACCGTACAGGGCTCGTATTGTTTTGTTTGGATTTCCAACAAATGGTCAGGCTAAGGAACTTCCTATTCCACGAAAGAAACGCCTCTGGCGGGACGTTCCGAGAACCAACTGTTCTCTGCCAAACAAGGCCGGCAACCCCTTTTCCCAAGGGATAAAAGAAACCTCAGATATGCCACCCCCGGTCCTTTGGGACCTTTAACCGAGGTACCTCTAATCCAACATCACACGTCATAAATAAAGTGTGTCCACATGAGTAAGTATCTGGGCTCCATACCATGATACTACCCTTTTCCAGAAGGAATGGTCATGCCCTAGGGGAGCTACCCCTGAAAACCTTGCCGCACGATTCCTGTTTCGACCATTACCGGGTTGTGAGGCTCGACGAAGTCTCGTCCACAAAGCTACGCTTTTTCAAAAAGCCACGCTTTGGGTCAACAGATGATCAACCTATGATCACAAAGATAAATGATCAAACAAATGATCATATCACAAATGATCAAACACTGATCATCACACAGCAACACTCAGCATGCCACATTACCAAATTGGGATATATCGCTGATAACTTCAACTACATAACCTCTGAGCTCGTACGTCTCAGAGAAGGGTGTTAAGCTAAGAGAATAAATTCTCCGCCACCAAACAGATATGTATTTGAAAGAAATCGGCTTTATATCTCAAAGTGTAATGTCAGACATGTAACCATACAAGTCTGTTCCGGGTTCGAACAGAACCGAAGGCACTTCTCACGAAGCCCTTGCAATTCCGGATAACTTTCAATCACGTCCGGACTTCCCGTCACAAAAGAGTGATATAAATCTCTATACCGGCACGACTCAGTGCAGAGACATTCGACAGGTTGTCCTTTCATTTTCGAAAAATATCTGGTCTTCAACACCGGTCTTCAAATGCTATCCATATACGACGTATCACTATTCGGAATGAGTTATACGACCCAAAGGTCCTTTCCCGGCTAACCCGAATAGTGAGCGAAATATTTAAAAACATATGGATATTGGGATTTCAATTAAGTCACAATCTTAAACCCAAACTTTCTTTACAAATGGTTTATCAAATTACCATTTTAATCTTTTTAAACAAAAAGATTCAATTCACAAAGTTCACTTAATTTCACAAAGATTCCTTCACAGATTTTCCAAATCGATTTCCATTTCAGTTTAATTAATTCGTTAAATCTTTAAATCAAAGATTTAACTAATAGCTTTCAAAACAATTCCATTTCAAATGGTTTAAACAAATCATCATTTTAAATCTGTTAAAAATAGACAGATTTAATTCATAGCTTTCAAAAAGAATCCATTCATAACTTGGAAAATCCATTTTTCAATTCACTTGAAATTCCTTTAATTTAAACTGGAATTTCTTTTCTTATCTAAAAGCTTTTATCATTTGAAAACAACAATTTTCAATTTGGAAATCTGATTCATTCATACGAGTTGAAATCCTTAGTTTTAAATTCAAATTCCCAACTTATACTTTTAAAATGGTTTAAATTCATACAACATCTTTATATCATCTTTAACCGTAATTTCAAATCATAGGATTCAATTCCAAACTTGAATTCAAATGTAAATCTAATTATTTAAATTTTCAAAACTCGGTTAAGTTATTCAAAATAACTTTTATCTTTGAAAATCCATTTCAAAAGCTTTTCACTTTAAACCGAAATTTTCAATTTCAAAATCAATTGAAATTAAAATTTTAATTTCAAAACATCAAATTTAAATCATCTGTGACTTAACCGATTTCCACGTGAAATCCATATTTGTGTGTGTGTAAGTGTAGTCCAAGGGTTTCACACAATAGTGCACAACATCAATCATCACAGATATATCGATAAGCGGTATAACCCATAACGCTTATCTTCGTTCACAGATTTATAGATAAAATAAAATTATCAGTCACAAAGATTCACAATTATAATTCGATGTGGGTTTCGGATAACCAACTGGAATCCGACTCCCTGTCGCATCGAAATTCAAATGTCGTTCTATGGGTCAAGGGTTTCATATTCACATAGTAATATATCACAGAAATAGAAATTACAGCTCAGCACAAAGTAATTCATATCACAAAGCATCATATATCAGGGATATCAAGCAATCAAGTCATCCAATAGAATCCAAACATCCATAAGTAAGATCAATTAATTATTTGATAAATTTAAATCAGATTAATTATTTATGAATAAACTACTAATCCAGGTTAATCAACATCAATAAATTACAAATCATTTTGATTTAATTATTCTGTAATCATTTATTAATTAACCATTAATAATAAATTGATTAACCTTAAATTTTAATTCATCAACCTTTAGTTATTAAATAATTAACCTTTAATTATTTAATTCACCATTTAATTAATTATCATTAATTAATTAATTAAATTGATCCATCCTTAATTAATTAGTTAACTACTATTTATTTATTAACTTATTTTAAATTGTTAATAAATTTTTAAGTTCAGATTGATTAAACACAAGATTATATTTATTAATCTTTACTTACAAATTTATTTAACCCTAAGTTACTTATTTAATTACAAGTATAAATTAATTTACATTCTTAGGTAACTTATATTTTAAATTAATTTATCATCTTACATTTGCAAACCTTGTTTAATAGCTTTAAATCCAATCTTAGCTTAATCTTGTCTACATTGTTTACTTAATCATATATATAACCTTTCAATTAAATGGGCTTAACCCAATTCGAAATTAACTTGAGCCACCCCCCAGTTTTCATGTTCGAGCATCCCCAGTTTACTCGAGTTCCTCTTCTTTCCTCTCGTTCCTTTCTTCTCCACCTACATGTTCTTTTTCTTTTCTTTTTTTCTCAAGTTTCTAGTTAAAACTAAATACTGCACTCGCGCGTACCCAACAGATGCTACTCAGAGCAAATTTCCATTTCGGTTCCAGTAATATCACGCGACGTCCCCACTCTCAACCCTGTAGACACCAAACGCCACCGTGCACGTGCACGGTGGTTCGCCGCCCCTCTGACAACCCTCATCGCCTCCCACAAACCACAAATCATCTTCTCACTGGGAATCAATACCCGATTCAACAAGAAAAACTCGAATTCGAAAGTATGCCTGTAGCTCGAACCAGCACTCAAACATCCCACCGAAAATCGTCATATTCTACAAACACAGATCACCGAAAACGACGCCACTTCGTCCACGCCTCGCCGTTACCCTCCTCGACCATCTCCTAGAAGCGCGCACGGCTCGATCAAGCTATGGCAACGGAATCAAAATTTACAGTTCATAGGAAAAACTCGAACTAAAACCCTATTTGCGATTCGACTTTAAAATTCTTGCATTGAATATTTTTTTTAGCATTTTTCCTGTGATAGAAACTCCCTAAGCTTGCTTCACAATAAGTTTCAAAAATTAAATTTTGTTGAATCAACTGAGATTGACAAAAACGCATCCTTTATTCATTTTCGAACTGCACCTTGGATGCTTACATAAAAATCATCATTTTTATGTTAAAAATCTTAACTTTGTATGTTAAGTCAAGATACGAGATCAAATTTACAAGTTTAAACATTTAAATTTTTAATGGTTGTTTCCTTTCTTACTACAAAACTATGTAGACAGTATTTATAATTTACTGTCATGCTTCGAAAACTATTTCCAGGTTATGTTTTCAAGTTTAACAACTTTCTTAGGTGAACCTTCTAAATTAAAATTGGTTTAGACGAAGAAATATTAGTTAAAGAGATTATTGAATACTATGACGACCCGGAATTTTTGTATATTTGAAATGTGAATATTTAATTTATTTTAAATATCCGAAGGTTAAATTTTAACTTTAATTTCAAATATACAGTATTTATTTGGATAATTAATTATTAAATTTAATTATCGGGATTGGGTCAAATATTGAATCTTGATTTTAAGCCTGTTAAAAATAGTTCAAAGGTTCAGAAAATTTATATTGTTAATACTGAAGATGATAGAACTTTTAAAATGGAATTTTAAAGAGTTTTGTTCAGTTTTAAAAATATATCGTTGAAATTGAAAAAAAAATAGCCGTCCGAGGCACAGTCTCGGAATTCAGCGAAACCAGTTCCATTGGATCCGTAATATTGTATTATTATCGGATTTCAATTTTCGTAGCAATCGGAGTTGTTGTTTGACCCTGGCAGCTCAAAACGCTTCGAATTTATTTGAATCAATTTAATTTGAAATTGATCGTTTACCTCCGTGACTCGTACATACGATCAAATTAACCTCCGAAACGTGTTCCATCGTGTTCGGAATACAGGTAAAACCCTGTAGATGTCTGTTGGAATGTCTGATTTGGAGTTTGGAATTTCGCGTTATTCAACTAGACGGTTTGAAGTTTTATAATATAATTTAAAATTTTAAGAGTACATTGTCAGAGATATTTCCCACGCGTACTCGAGAAGCCTCTTTGAATCGATATTTCTTTCTTTCTTTTCCCGTTCAAAATAATTTCACAACTCAAAAAAATAAATCAATAATGGCCGAGTCTTGGATTCCTATCTCCAGTATATTTCACTCCCTCTCCTCTTCTTCATGTTCAAAACCGAGTGTTCCTCCACCAATAAAAATCCCGAGATTCCCAATTTCTTTCAAAGGGAAAAATCGATATCGGCGAAGGAGAAAAAAAATTAAATTGAAGCTTGTCTTCCTCTTCCAGTTTCTTCATTTGAAAACAAATCGCCTCTTCTCCCCTATTTCCATTCAAAGAGAAATCGAACGAAGCCAGATTTTAAGGGGCCGCGACCAGAGGGTATGCGATTGAGTGCATCGACGTTGACGTGAGGAGGGTGCACTCGCAGGGCCGACTCGGTGGAGTTCGGAGATGTCGTCGTGGTGGCGCTTGCCTGGGCTCGTAGAGGAACAGTTCAACGCGCATTGATTCACGATGTCGCCCAGTTCGAATTAGGGCAGGATCGTTGGGAAGCCAGGCGGGTTCGGCGATGATCGAGACCGAGTCAGTTGGGCTTCGAGTCGTCGTAGGTTGCGAGCGCTGCCGAGATGCTCGGCACTGTTGAGGTAAGGCAGTTTTGTTGTTACTCTAACTTTTATATTTTTTGCAGAGAAAAATTTATTAGCCTAGAAATTGTTTTTACCGTAAAGATCTATATATATTTATATATATAGTAAACCGGATGAAATATATATATATATACCTTTATATATACAGTTTTACAGTAACAAAAAAATTATTTGTATAAATGTATTTCAAGGATAAAATAGGGAAATAAAGGATTCATATACACATTCTAAACTTACTAGATTAATTCTAAAATAAGCGGTTATGAAAATATTAATTGTCTAACCACCTATTTAATTATTTTGGTCACTGAAGATATTTTATTTAAATTTAGTTTTAAAATAAATTATTAGTTGATTACATTATGAAATGGCAACAAATTGTTCAATTCATTCAAAATATTAATAAATTAATATTTTGATAAGGTCAAAAATCAAGAAGGAGGTAAGCTGGATTGGAATTGCGATGCTAATAAAATTAAGGTGAGTTAATCTCACTCAGTTGAATTTAAATTTAAATGGTTAAATTTAAATCATTGATTGGATGATTGCATTGATGGATGTGCTATATATATATATAGTAGTATATAGCAATATATACATATTGGCATATGTGTATATTGGAGTTGTTGATATTCCCGCATTATATAGCGGATGAGACCCTATGCGCCGCATAATAGCGAATGATATTTATTTAAATCCCATATACCGCGATATTCCACCTCGAAGTGGAATTGGTATTGTGCTAACGTCTGTGGATGCAGGGAAACAGGTTGGAGGGATCCAACTGGATTCCTCAAAAATTTATTTTATTATTCTGTGATCTGAATATTGATATCCTGTGATGATTTGATATTGGATGTTGTGGTTGATTGAATTCCCAGTATAATAAATTTTGAAAATCTATGGGATTGAATTTTTGAAGAAAATAAAGAATAAAAATTTAAGTAAATTGGAATAAATTTAAGGGTGAATTGGAAATAAGATAAAATGAAGTGAATTGGAATTTTAGTAAATATGGGAAAAAGAAATTTAAAGTTTACTGAGGAGTAATAAAATTTAAACCTCAAGTGATATTGTTTTTAAAGAAATAGAAAAATTTCTTTTAAATTTAATGATTTAATATAATTTAAATTAAAAGAGTAAATAAGGAATGTTGGGAATTAAAAATAGGTAATTTCAGTAAAAGGGGGTTTTAAATTCACAAATGAGAAATAAAATTTAAAAGGGTGTTGTATTCGAAATAAATAAAGTAAACAAGGAATTTTATTCCAAAGTAAAGCAAATTTGAAATCAATTGTAGAATTTATGTAAATGTTGGAATTTGAAATTTAAAGAGAAATGAGATTTTGGAAATTTATAAATTGAGTTTATAAAGTGAAATAAATGTCGGGGGACATTTTAAATATAAATTCAGGATGGGAATTTATAAAGGAAGGAGAATTGGTTTAAGAATAAATAATAATTTATTTTTAAAAGAAGTGGAAGAGAAGTATTTTCTGGATAGCCAAGTACATTTGGTTTTAGAAGCAATTTTAAATATTTGCTAAAGATTTATTGTTATTTTACAAATCAGGTTTAGAAAATCTATTATTTCAAATGTAAATTTTCAAAAGTAAGTATTTTTCAAAACTATTATTGTAATAGATATAAAAGTGATTTGCTATTACGTTTTAAAAGGAAATTTGTTTTTATTTTTAAAAGTGGCTTTATTTTAAATGCTTTTAAATATATATTTGGACTTAAGTTTTAAAGTAGTTTTCAAAGGTGTTTTATAAAGTATATTTATAATAAAGTGTTTTAAAATTATTTTAAAATCTAAAATGGTTTGTACTTGGTGTTCCAGTGAAAATAAATATTTGGAAAATTATTCCTTGAAGGGAATATAGTTTGAAATTGTTTCCAATGGGGATTGGAAAGGGAAATAATATGTGGTGAAGATATTTTGGGAAAAATAGATAATTTGGAGAAATTATTGATTGTTGATGGTTGTTATGGATGTTAATTGATAGTTAAATAACCGACTATCAATATTGGCCAAATGCGCTGATCGTTTCGAAGAGACCGGGATCGAGTTTCCGTATACCAGGATTCTAGGTCTGGAGACTCGAATACCACTTCGATTCGGTTTGTACGTTTCGTGTAACGTGTTCAGAGTCGAAGATGGAGCAGTGAAGTGCAAGGGCTAGTCGCTACTAATCCTGAGGATATTTCCAAAATGGATGTAGTAGGAATAGTGCCTTCGGTTCCGTTCGAACCCGGGACGGACTTGTATGGACGAATGCTTTCGTGACATCGTCAGGTGGACGATGGGCATTCTAAGGGATATGTTCTGAAAAAGGTATCGTTTAGCCTCAAGCCTCATCAATCGGGAATGACTGAAAATCAGGGGTTATGCAGCAAGGCTTCGTGGGTAGCACCCACTTGAGAGTAAGGTCATCCCTGTCTAGATGTCCCTTTTTATTTCGGCTTAGTGGTGCGGTTGCTGATCCCAACCGTGGGGTGATTTTATTTGGAATTATCCAGTAAGGGATGATTCCGGCCTTGTGTTGCAGGGGAGCGGGCGTACTCCTCGGTACTGTGATCTAGGCCACGTACTGTGACAGGTGGTACCCCAGTGCCTAGTCATTCGTTGGAAATCCATTCTCCCTACGTGCCTTGTACGAGTTTTGTTTGTATTACCCACGTTGTGGCTAGTATGCTGGAATTTAATCATGTAACAATTTCAGCTATTTGAATAAGTATTTGTGAATAGACACTATTATAATATCAGAGGATTTTGATATAAAGTGTTTTAGCTATCGTAAGGTAAAAACCCGACATGTTTATTTGTGGCGTGGTCTTACGAGATGCTTTTGTTTTCAAAGGATTTTGAAACTTTAATAATCAATTTGAGTGTGATTTTCTCACGCTGGTTTTCCAGACTGACTCGGGTATTGTTTTATATGATGCTCGGGTCAGACCGAGATAAACAGGTTTAGGATATGATGCTGTGGAGCTCAGGAGACGAGCTGGATGACGATACGTACTCCCGTACTTGCTATTATTTTTCCGCTGTGTATTCAGTTGTATGTTATGGATGTTGATGTACTCTGATGATGTATTCTGATGTATTGTATAAACAGATATAGTTTTGATTTGTGTAAAGATCTGTTGATATATTATATTTTATTTCGCTGCGATGGTTAGATTCTGATGTTGTTTTTCTTTTATTTTCTTCTTCTACCTCTTCTTCTTTAACTAAAATGGTTCGATTTTCCGGGTCTGGAAAGTCGGGTCGTTACAAATACCATGTTGATTTTCTACTTTGAAAACCAAACAGAGAACAAGTGATGCACACAAGCATATATATGACAGAGTTAAACTTGAAAGATACTCAACTAAGCATTCTTAAACCAAATCCTACATATACAAATTTAATTGAACTTAAAACTTGAAAACAGGTTGTTTACTCACATAGACAAAGCATAACACAGATTCAAGCTTTTAACAAGTAGATTTGCTCACCTGAGAAAATTGTAGACAGAGAACAAAGAACAGAGGATCAGGTTTTGAAGCTTCTATTATTATTTTTTTTTTAAAATCCTGGAAAATTATTTGAACATGGAAGCTTGCATTTGTTTTTGATCTGAAGTTTGAGACTTGATGTTGATCTTTCTGGAATGCTTGAAAATAGAGCCTGCCTTGATTCCATTTGAAGTTGTTTTGAGTTGTTGTTCAAGTTGAAGTATTTGTTGTTTAAGGTGGAGCTTTGGTTAAGTTGTAGATGATTTTATCTCAGTTAAAATGGTTTGAACGAATTGTAGCAGAGGAAGTTGATGTATAGGAGAAGGCTGGTATAAATAAAAGAAAAGAGGTGTACAGGGTACTTTATATTGTTTGTACAATAGGGTAACACATTATTTTGGCTTGTACAAATATATCAGAGATTCTTTCTTCAATTGGAGGCTGAAGTGATAACATTTCATGCGTGCATTAATTGGCTTGTACCATTTTTATTTTTATTTGACTATGCAGATCTTTGTTTAATTATCTTCTTTTGCCTATTACTTACTTCACCTACAAGATTCTTATTATTTTGCTCATGCCTGGCAGCTTTCATTTGTTTTTATGTACTTCTTTTACTTGAAAGCTAAATATATGTAGATAAAGTTGTCTTATTTCTTTTAAACTTTGTTCTTGCTTATATTCATTTATACAAAGATATTTACTGTCTTGTTTATACTTACCCATTTGCTGTTTCCTTTTGTAAAAGCTCATACATATATATGTTTTCTTGTTTATTTTTACATTGTGTCTTGCCTGCATTGTTTCATGCTTATACTTTTTTTTTCTTTTGCAGGCTATATTTTATTTCTTCATTTGGCAAGTGTACATTTTTTTCTTTTGCTTATTTTTATCACTTTATAATATAAGTGAGATTCTATTTTATTAAAATTTTATTCAATGTATTTACTTTATACTTTTAAACTATTTAGATTTAGATTTAAACTCGAATTCAATATACATATATATTAACTTCAAATTTTCTCATATATCACGTATACATATATATTCACATATATGTACACTATTTACAATATTTTAATCTCAAATGATTTATACAGAATATACTTGGATATCGGGGAAACTCGCAATAAATAAATCGATTAATTTCACTTTAAACCATTTGTTTTACTATTTTTATTCAGAATAAAATAAATTAACAATTTTAAATTCAAAAACTCAATTAAGTATAAATTTAAATACTTATGAAATTTGGGGTCGTTACAAATTTCCCCCCTTAAAAGAATTTCGTCCTCGAAATTCGCAGGCACGAAAATAACACAGAGATAGACAGAGGTGATCTCCTATAATTCCTCAAACACAAGATATGGATTCCAAACTCAAGTCGGAATATCTCAGAATACATACCAATTTGTCCTTCTTCGGACTTCGGTATTCAAAAGAAATTACAATAGAATTTCAAATTCGGTTTTAAACGATATCGTTTTAATTGATTCAATTCAATTTACCCTCATATTTTATTAGTCAATTTAATTCAATTTAAAATTTCAATTTCAAATTCATTAAGGTTTAAATCCAAAAGGCTGATAAGAAGTCGATGAAGATACGAAATAAGAATCTCCTACAACGGTTCGTAGAGCCATCATCACACCGAAACTTCTTCTTGTAGCTGATACGAAGAAATGAAAAGAATTTGGAAACGAATCAAAGAATATTGATAAGAAGTTGTTTCCACTGTTGCAGGGTATTGACCATTTATAGTCGCATTCCCTGTCCCCTACCTCGTCTTCTTCTTGCAATCATACTCACTATCAATGGATAGTAAGAGAATTTACTGAGACGTTCAGACGGATATCTGAGAATTACTCATTCTAGAGTTTACTTCACTCTATCTCTAATGAGCTACTTAATGTGTTATACTCCTGAGCTAAAGTTCAACCTTAGCTCTGATACCAAATGTAACGTCCCGAGATTTTCGCGTTCGAAAATCGACATCCATACTTTACATCGTACTCGAATGTCGTAGATTCGAGCGTTCAAATCCGAGTCGCCGGAGCTTATAACACAGTTAAGTAAATATCACAGCGGAATAAAAAGAATATAGATATACAACATCTGATACAATATCCAGATACAATGATGATATAATGAATATCTATACACATCAGAGATATGATACAATAAATTGCAGCGGAAAGAAAAATAGATAACATCAGCAGCGGATAATCTCCATCTTCAAAGCACTAATCCAGAAATAGCTTGAACTCCCAATAACGATACACCAAGATAAGCAAGTGCAGTCCGATCCAAAGACTGAACTAGCTCCAGATAACCTACTAATCTGACTATCTGAAAAACCAAACTCTAGACTGCTCGTGTAGAAAAATTTTGAGCATCCAGAGTTTAGGAAAGAAACAATAAACTCCGGATCAGTCATGGGACTGGTGTGAGCAACAAAAACAGTTTATCTTTAAAACCAATAGCAGAGAATTTTAAAGTCAATTCGCAATGCTTTTGGAAAATGAAACTACCATAAGACCTCCCACCACACACACAATGCAAACGCAGAATTGGAGGAGATTTCTTCTTATGATAGTCAAAGATGCTTACTACGCAAAATCAAATCATTTTTTGATATTATTATTAGTGCATAGTGTAGAAAAACATTTCGAAAATAGAATATCAATCTTAGCCAGCATAGGCATTCCGCACTTATGCCTACTATAGCTACTATGTTCAATAGCAGGTTACCGCCACATTCCATAGCAGGTAATACAACTAAAACCGTACAGGGCTTGTATTGTTTTGTTTGGATTTCCAACAAATGGTCAGGCTAAGGAACTTCCTATTCCACGAAAGAAACGCCTCTGGCGGGACGTTCCGAGAACCAACTGTTCTCTGCCAAACAAGGCCGGCAACCCCTTTTCCCAAGGGATAAAAGAAACCTCAGATATGCCACCCCCGGTCCTTTGGGACCTTTAACCGAGGTACCTCTAATCCAACATCACACGTCATAAATAAAGTGTGTCCACATGAGTAAGTATCTGGGCTCCATACCATGATACTACCCTTTTCCAGAAGGAATGGTCATGCCCTAGGGGAGCTACCCCTGAAAACCTTGCCGCACGATTCCTGTTTCGACCATTACCGGGTTGTGAGGCTCGACGAAGTCTCGTCCACAAAGCTACGCTTTTTCAAAAAGCCACGCTTTAGGTCAACAGATGATCAAAAAGATAAATGATCAAACAAATGATCATATCACAAATGATCAAACACTGATCATCACACAGCAACACTCAGCATGCCACATTACCAAATTGGGATATATCGCTGATAACTTCAACTACATAACCTCTGAGCTCGTACGTCTCAGAGAAGGGTGTTAAGCTAAGAGAATAAATTCTCCGCCACCAAACAGATATGTATTTGAAAGAAATCGGCTTTATATCTCAAAGTGTAATGTCAGACATGTAACCATACAAGTCTGTTCCGGGTTCGAACAGAACCGAAGGCACTTCTCACGAAGCCCTTGCAATTCCGGATAACTTTCAATCACGTCCGGACTTCCCGTCACAAAAGAGTGATATAAATCTCTATACCGGCGCGACTCAGTGCAGAGACATTCGACAGGTTGTCCTTTCATTTTCGAAAAATATCTGGTCTTCAACACCGGTCTTCAAATGCTATCCATATACGACGTATCACTATTCGGAATGAGTTATACGACCCAAAGGTCCTTTCCCGGCTAACCCGAATAGTGAGCGAAATATTTAAAAACATATGGATATTGGGATTTCAATTAAGTCACAATCTTAAACCCAAACTTTCTTTACAAATGGTTTATCAAATTACCATTTTAATCTTTTTAAACAAAAAGATTCAATTCACAAAGTTCACTTAATTTCACAAAGATTCCTTCACAGATTTTCCAAATCGATTTCCATTTCAGTTTAATTAATTCGTTAAATCTTTAAATCAAAGATTTAACTAATAGCTTTCAAAACAATTCCATTTCAAATGGTTTAAACAAATCATCATTTTAAATCTGTTAAAAATAGACAGATTTAATTCATAGCTTTCAAAAAGAATCCATTCATAACTTGGAAAATCCATTTTTCAATTCACTTGAAATTCCTTTAATTTAAACTGGAATTTCTTTTCTTATCTAAAAGCTTTTATCATTTGAAAACAACAGTTTTCAATTTGGAAATCTGATTCATTCATACGAGTTGAAATCCTTAGTTTTAAATTCAAATTCCCAACTTATACTTTTAAAATGGTTTAAATTCATACAACATCTTTATATCATCTTTAACCGTAATTTCAAATCATAGGATTCAATTCCAAACTTGAATTCAAATGTAAATCTAATTATTTAAATTTTCAAAACTCGGTTAAGTTATTCAAAATAACTTTTATCTTTGAAAATCCATTTCAAAAGCTTTTCACTTTAAACCGAAATTTTCAATTTCAAAATCAATTGAAATTAAAATTTTAATTTCAAAACATCAAATTTAAATCATCTGTGACTTAACCGATTTCCACATGAAATCCATATTTGTGTGTGTGTAAGTGTAGTCCAGGGGTTTCACACAATAGTGCACAACATCAATCATCACAGATATATCGATAAGCGGTATAACCCATAACGCTTATCTTCGTTCACAGATTTATAGATAAAATAAATTTATCAGTCATAAAGATTCACAATTATAATTCGATGTGGGTTTCGGATAACCAACTGGAATCCGACTCCCTGTCGCATCGAAATTCAAATGTCGTTCTATGGGTCAAGGGTTTCATATTCACATAGTAGTATATCACAGAAATAGAAATTACAGCTCAGCACAAAGTAATTCATATCACAAAGCATCATATATCAGGGATATCAAGCAATCAATTCATCCAATAGAATCCAAACATCCATAAGTAAGATCAATTAATTATTTGATAAATTTAAATCAGATTAATTATTTATGAATAAACTACTAATCCAGGTTAATCAACATCAATAAATTACAAATCATTTTGATTTAATTATTCTGTAATCATTTATTAATTAACCATTAATAATAAATTGATTAACCTTAAATTTTAATTCATCAACCTTTAATTATTAAATAATTAACCTTTAATTATTTAATTCACCATTTAATTAATTATCTTTAATTAATTAAATAAATTGATCCATCCTTAATTAATTAGTTAACTACTATTTATTTATTAACTTATTTTAAATTGTTAATAAATTTTTAAGTTCAGATTGATTAAACACAAGATTATATTTATTAATCTTTACTTACAAATTTATTTAACCCTAAGTTACTTATTTAATTACAAGTATAAATTAATTTACATTCTTAGGTAACTTATATTTTAAATTAATTTATCATCTTACATTTGCAAACCTTGTTTAATAGCTTTAAATCCAATCTTAGCTTAATCTTGTCTACATTGTTTACTTAATCATATATATAACCTTTCAATTAAATGGGCTTAACCCAATTCGAAATTAACTTGAGCCACCCCCCAGTTTTCATGTTCGAGCATCCCCAGTTTACTCGAGTTCCTCTTCTTTCCTCTCGTTCCTTTCTTCTCCACCTACCTGTTCTTTTCTTTTCTTTTTTTTCTCAAGTTTCTAGTTAAAACTAAATACTGCACTCGCGCGTACCCAACAGATGCTACTCAGAGCAAATTTCCATTTCGGTTCCAGTAATATCACGCGACGTCCCTACTCTCAACCCTGTAGAAACCAAACGCCACCGTGCACGTGCACGGTGGTTCGCCGCCCCTCTGACAACCCCCATCGCCTCCCACAAACCACAAATCATCTTCTCACTGGGAATCAATACCCGATTCAACAAGAAAAACTCGAATTCGAAAGTATGCCTGTAGCTCGAACCAGCACTCAAACATCCCACCGAAAATCATCATATTCTACAAACACAGATCACCAAAAACGACGCCACTTCGTCCACGCCTCGCCGTTACCCTCCTCGACCATCTCCTAGAAGCGCGCACGGCTCGATCAAGCTATGGCAACGGAATCAAAATTTACAGTTCATAGGAAAAACTCGAACTAAAACCCTATTTGCGATTCGACTTTAAAATTCTTGCATTGAATATTTTTTTTAGCATTTTTCCTGTGATAGAAACTCCCCAAGCTTGCTTCACAATAAGTTTCAAAAATTAAATTTTGTTGAATCAACTGAGATTGACAAAAACGCATCCTTTATTCATTTTCGAACTGCACCTTGGATGCTTACATAAAAACCATCATTTTTATGTTAAAAATCTTAACTTTGTATGTTAAGTCAAGATACGAGATCAAATTTACAAGTTTAAACATTTAAATTTTTAATGGTTGTTTCCTTTCTTACTACAAAACTATGTAGACAGTATTTATAATTTACTGTCATGCTTCGAAAACTATTTCCAGGTTATGTTTTCAAGTTTAACAACTTTCTTAGGTGAACCTTCTAAATTAAAATTGGTTTAGACGAAGAAATATTAGTTAAAGAGATTATTGAATACCATGTTGATTTTCTACTTTGAAAACCAAACATAGAACAAGTGATGCACACAAGCATATATATGACAGAGTTAAACTTGAAAGATACTCAACTAAGCATTCTTAAACCAAATCCTACATATACAAATTTAATTGAACTTAAAACTTGAAAACAGGTTGTTTACTCACATAGACAAAGCATAACACAGATTCAAGCTTTTAACAAGTAGATTTGCTCACCTGAGAAAATTGTAGACAGAGAACAAAGAACAGAGGATCAGGTTTTGAAGCTTCTATTATTATTATATTTTTTTTTTAAATCCTGGAAAATGATTTGAACATGGAAGCTTGCATTTGTTTTTGGTCTGAAGTTTGAGACTTGATGTTGATCTTTCTGGAATGCTTGAAAACAGAGCCTGCCTTGATTCCATTTGAAGTTGTTTTGAGTTGTTGTTCAAGTTGAAGTATTTGTTGTTTAAGGTGGAGCTTTGGTTAAGTTGTAGATGATTTTATCTCAGTTAAAATGGTTTGAACGAATTGTAGCAGAGGAAGTTGATGTATAGGAGAAGGCTGGTATAAATAAAAGAAAAGAGGTGTACAGGGTACTTTATATTGTTTGTACAATAGGGTAACACATTATTTTGGCTTGTACAAATATATCAGAGATTCTTTCTTCAATTGGAGGCTGAAGTGATAACATTTCATGCGTGCATTAATTGGCTTGTACCATTTTTATTTTTATTTGACTATGCAGATCTTTGTTTAATTATCTTCTTTTGCCTATTACTTACTTCACCTACAAGATTCTTATTATTTTGCTCATGCCTGGCAGCTTTCATTTGTTTTTATGTACTTCTTTTACTTGAAAGCTAAATATATGTAGATAAAGTTGTCTTATTTCTTTTAAACTTTGTTCTTGCTTATATTCATTTATACAAAGATATTTACTGTCTTGTTTATACTTACCCATTTGCTGTTTCCTTTTGTAAAAGCTCATACATATATATGTTTTCTTGTTTATTTTTACATTGTGTCTTGCCTGCATTGTTTCATGCTTATACTTTTTTTTTTCTTTTGCAGGCTATATTTTATTTCTTCATTTGGCAAGTGTACATTTTTTTTCTTGTGCTTATTTTTATCACTTTATAATATAAGTGAGATTCTATTTTATTAAAATTTTATTCAATGTATTTACTTTATACTTTTAAACTATTTAGATTTAGATTTAAACTCGAATTCAATATACATATATATTAACTTCAAATTTTCTCATATATCACGTATACATATATATTCACATATATGTACACTATTTACAATATTTTAATCTCAAATGATTTATACAGAATATACTTGGATATCGGGGAAACTCGCAATAAATAAATCGATTAATTTCACTTTAAACCATTTGTTTTACTATTTTTATTCAGAATAAAATAAATTAACAATTTTAAATTCAAAAACTCAATTAATTATAAATTTAAATACTTATGAAATTTGGGGTCGTTACATTAAATTTCGACATCGAGATCCTTTGATTCAAAAGCTTGTTTTCTAACTTTATTTTATGGAAATGTTTTGTAAAAGTTTTAAAAAATCTTATCTTTGTTTTTTACACATTATTCTAGGTTTATAAAAGTAAGTTAATCATAAAGGATAGAGTTTTGAAAGCTATTTGAGTATAAAACAAGATTTTTAAAATTTCAGATCGTATAACGATAATCGCTAAAAATGCAGTTCGTGAAAAACGAACTCTTTTTTAAGTTAAAATGTTTTAACTTAAGAACTTTTTTGGAAAGTATTTTCAAACATATTTTAAATATTTAAAAGCAATTATTATTTATTTATTTAGTTATTTATTTATTTATTTAATGGTTAATTAATTATTTAAAGTAATTAGTACTTAATCATTAATTAAGTTAGGTTAATTAGTACTTAATTATTATTAAGTAGGTTAATTATAATTTGTTAAATAATAAAAGGTTAATTATTATTTAATTTATTATTAAAGAATTAATTATTATTTAATTAAAATCAATTAAATTATTTATTTAAGAAAGTGTTTAATTATTAATTAATTTCTAATCAAGTTAAATTTAAGTTATGATTTAATTTAAAACTTAATTATGTTTTAATTATTTTAAATCAAGGTTTATTTATTATTTGAGTTTTAGTTAAGGATTATTTAATTAATTAACTAAGGTTGATTAATATTTAATTATTATTTAAAAGTAACGATCCGGATTTTCCGTCATTTGATTTTTAAAATTTAAATGGTTTTAAATATTTGATTTGGAATATAATTTGATTTTTGAATATGAAGATTTTGGTTGAAATTATAAATTTTTTTAATTTCAAATATAACGATTTATCGTAATACGGAAATGGTGAATAATTGAAATTTTAGTTGAATATGAATCAAAATGATTTCTAATGTTGATATAAATTCTATTTAAATTAGAATTGAGCTAATAATCTTTTAAAACTGAAATTTCAAGTGATTTCGTAAATTTTTGAATTCCTCGATTTAATTGATGCGTTAAAATAGCAATCCGGAACATAGTCTCGGATTTTGATGAAACCAGTTCCATTGGATCTGTAATAGTGTATTATTATCTGATTTCAATTTTCGTAGCATTTGGAGTTACAGTTTGGTTGTACGGGATAGAAACGCATTGAATTTAATATCGAAAATTTAACATAATAATTGTGTTCAAAAAGCTATCTTCTCTATATGATCGAATTAGGTCCTGGAACTTGTTACATTGCGTTCGTAATAAGGGTATAACATTAGGAATGCCTAGCGGCATGCCTCGATTAGGGTTCAGAATAAATATTTAGATATTTTTGAATTATATATATGTATATATTTTATTTTCAAATTTCACATCAGCCGCAAAAACGTTCACTCAGCCACCCTATATCACGAGCCTACGTTGTTTCCTTATACAAGACACTTCCCTCTCCTTTTTATTTAAGCATAGGCATTAACAGAGCAAGAAAAAAAATAGAAACTTAAAAAAAGAAATTCACTTGAAATACTCAACAAAAAATCTTGAAATGAATTTTTAAATTCTAGTTTCAATAAGGGCTTCTCCCTGATACACTCCTATGCATGTGCGATGGAAGATTTGGGGATGGCCGACTTGCTTAGGAAACTAGGGTTTCATATTGTTTCGATTTAGGAAGAAATTCGTGAAATGGATGGTTTTTTCGAGCTCGGGGGATCGAATAGCACGTTCGGCCGAAGTTAGGGAAGGTCCAGACACCGTTGGAGGTATGCAACGTGGCACAGTAGTTCCAGGTCGCGGTTGGAGATGGTGGATCGAGTGTGGGTTCGTGGGTTCGAGAAGGTGGAGATTCGAGTGAGATGTTTGCTGGTGAAGTCGATAGGCGAAATCATTGAGTAATGAAGGAAGTATGGGCGTATCAGGGATGGCATGCACGAGTTTCGTATTAGGGAGATGTCTGAGCGAGAGGAAGAAGACACTATTCATATTGGGCCGGGCTTGGTTGCTGTTAGGGTAATTTGTTTGAAATTAATAGTTAGAGTTTAATTTTATTTTATTTAAATCGATGAACTAAAATTTTAATAACTCTTCCATACGAGGTCGAATCGAGGCACGGATTTTTGCATTGCGATCGTGATGACGAGAGCTTCGTAATGAAACTATTTTGGTTAGGTTTGGAGACTGTGGAAATTTTGGCTAAAATCGGACGTCCTCAACGCCTTAGCGACAATAGAAAATAAATGTGAGTAAGTCTCACTCACCTTGGATTACTGTTTTAATTTAAATTGTTGAAAATTAATTATTGAATGATTGGATGGATTTATAAATTATCATCAATTGGATGTTATATTATATATAGTAGTATATATATTAGTAGTTGGATATATCTCTTGCCTATTGGAGCGGATGAGACCCTACGCGCCCCACATAATAGCGGATGACCCTATATTACCGTGATATCCCGCCTCGAAGCGGGAATGGTATTTTTTGTTATCTAACATCTGTGGATGCAGGGAAATAGGTTGGAGGGCTCCAATTGGATTCCTCAAAAATGTTTATTTTAATTTCATATATAGTGATATATGATTTATGTGAATAATCTAATATAGATTATGTGGTGATTTAAATTATTGGATGCTATAGTAGCAGTGGCCTAAAATTTTGGTATTTTAAGTACCATAAATATTATTTTTGGAATTTGAAGTAATTTAGAGGGAGATTTTGAATATAAAAATATTTATATCGAAATTTGGATTATTTTAAAAGAAATTGTTTTGGATAAAACAATAATTGATTTTGGTTTGTACTTAACTATTAGGGGAAAAATAATTTTAATAGGGATTTTAAAATAATTTTATAGAGGATTTTAAACAATGGATTGTAAAATGATATTTCTGGAAAACATATGGAAAAGAAGTTAAAATCGATATCTAAAATAGATTTGAAAAATAAATGGAATTTATTAAGAAATGGATTTATAAAATGAGATTTTATAAATGGGATTAGTTTTATAAACAAGTGAAACTCAAAGGAGTTTATAAATTTATAAACGATGTTTATAAATAAAGGAAAATGATATTAGTTGATAAATTGTAAATATAAATTTACAATGTGAATTTTTATCGAGTTTTGGTAATCGTTTTTGGAAAAAATAGTGGAATCTATTTTTGAATCTGAAAATGATTAAGAAATTGA
Organism: Allium fistulosum; assembly: GCA_030737815.1. Lineage (NCBI taxonomy): Eukaryota > Viridiplantae > Streptophyta > Magnoliopsida > Asparagales > Amaryllidaceae > Allium > Allium fistulosum. The sequence goes on from CM060906.1 coordinate 931,415,037, forward strand.
GATGTAGTCGATGTGATATGAATCGAGAGGGATTTATAAATTGGAATTGGAATACTGGATTTTTTTTAAATAATTTTTTTTCAAGAAATTTAAATTGTTTAAAATGGGGTTTCTATTTAATAAACTATATAGTTAAAGCTGTTTAGTATTGACATTTTTCAGAAAAATGGTTTATTCAAATGTTTAATATTAATTGAAATAAAATTCTAATTTTTTATAATCAGCTTTGTAAATCGATTAGTTTTATTTAAAAATAAATTGGAAATTCGATTTATCAATGTTTATTTAAAGTGTTTTAATATTTTAAATAATTATTTAAACTTATTTTAAAAATAAATTATTATTCTTTAAAAATCTTGTTATATATATAGAGATTTGGAAATATTAGAATTTATTTATTAATTCTCTCAAGATTTGGAAACGGGGTTTGTTTAATAGATGTGTTTTTGTAAGAGAAATCTTATAATAAAATTCTAGGAACTTAAGGAAATTCCTGAAATGTTAGAAGCAAGAACTTCGAGATTGAAATTGGAATTCTTAAAGAAGTTATAAATGGATAGACGAGATTATAAGCGAGTATAACCGATTTTGGAAAATGTAAAAGGAATTAATATAAATTCCAGAGACTTATGAGATAAGTTATGAAATATTTCCTAAGTATGGATATTAGAAATGATTTTGGGAAAATAAACTTATAATATTTTCCTAAGTATTGAAATCAAATGATTTTGGGAATATTTTAACTACGAAATGATTTTATAGAAATATTGTACTAAGTAACGGATTACAAATTGAAATGGGAAATATTTCTAAGTGTTATAAGTACCCTGTTATGGATATAAGCGTTTTTTAAAATTGTTTTCAAATTTTGAAATATGGAAAGAGTTTTGAATATATATATATATGTGTGTGTGTGTGTGTTATCCCGCCTTTTGGCAAGGCCGTGATACCAGCAACTTAACTGGAAACCAAGGACAATCCGTCCCGAAGATCGGTTATACGCAGGCTCACTATGGATATCGATGAATTTTGTCCGAGTCCGGATCAAGCTACAATTGATAAGACATGGCAAGCAAAGCTCTGAAAGCCAACGTTCCAAATTTCAAGTCAATCCGAGTTCTTATGCTCAAGATATGATCGGTGCAAGCCAAGGAAATCATCTCAATCGCATCCATCATTTCGTATCGGTTAGGCCGTCTCCATCAATTCGCGCCCATCTATTCATATCCATCAAAACGCATTACTTCGTATCCATCAGGTGAATATGCTTTATTCGTATCGATCTATTCGACTCCATCAGCAAACAACTCCACTTCGTATCGATCAGCAGTTGTCTTGTTCGTATCCATCGAGGATGGCCTTCTTCGTATCCATCAGAAGGTAGGCCTACTTCGAATCGATCGGCTATTGCCCATTTCGTATCCATCGACTGCAATACAAGTGTCTAGTTCGTGTCGATCAAACATCATACATACTTTGTATCGATCAACCACAGATCGATACGAAGTAGACACTTCCCATCGATACGAACGAACCCAAGCACTCGATTGGTACGAATATAATAGAACAATCGATCGGTATGAATATGACAGAGCAACCGATCGATACGAATAGAGCAAGGCGACCGGTACGAATAGAACGAAACCATTCAGATCGATACGAACAAGGCTTAGATTATGGATACGAATAAGGAAGCGGTCAACACGGCACGAAAAGTGGATCGATCCGAGGAGTTAGCACCACGTCAACTTGCAGGCACGTGCTCAAAAGCTATTCGAACTGATCGATATGAAGATACCGATTCGAACAAGGCATCCTACATAAAACCCGAGCTTGCATCGATCATAACTCACAATCTACAAGTCCAAATGCTACGAAATTTTCACAGAAGAGTGCGTACAACCAAAGGAATGCTCATGCCCAATTTCGACTCGATTGGGTCAAATCTTGATTGATATGAAATTCGTTCATATCGATCACAAACCGAGTGCAAATCGCGTGGGATCGACCACGTAGGCCCACCCACATGCCAAAAGAGGTCTCACGAGATCTGAGCGAGATAATTGCAACCTGCGCCTATAAATAGCAGCCCAGAACCTACAAAAAAGGGATCTTTTGGCTCTTTGACGTCCAGACTCTGCCGAATTCACCATTGTACACAAATTTCACTGTTGTACTCGAGATTTACTGTTGTAATTCGCTATAACCAGTAAGCAAAAGTTAATAAAGATCAATCATTTCATAGTGGACGTAGGCAACACGCCGAACCACTCTAAATCTCTATGTTCCTTTGTTGTTTTTCTGATTATTGTTTGAAGTGTTTGTTAGATAATCCTCGTTTTACATTTATTTCTTCATTTTATCTCTTCAAACCCTTCCGAAGAGTGTTGTGCCCAATTTTTCTACAAACAATATATATATATCTTTGTAAAGATATTTTGAATGAATGTTTTGATGATTTATAAAATAAGGCCTAGTGACTGCTTATGGATGTTATTTGATAGTTAAATAACCGACTATCAAATCTGGCCAAATTCGTTGATCATTTCGAAGAGACCGGGATTGGATTTCATTATCCGAAAACCACTTCGATCCGATTTGAGCATTACGAATTGTGTTATAGTGTAGCTAATGAAGACGGTAATTTTGGAGATTCAGTTTGTTCAGACTCAAAATGACTTGTATGGATGAATGCTATCATTTCATTGTTACTCGGAAGGCACTGTTAGCATTCCAAGTATGAATGCTATTCTAAAGGTAAAACGTAGCCTCAAGCCTCATCAATGGGGAATGACTAAAATAGGGGAGATGCAGTAGGGCTAAGTGGGTTGCACCCAAGTAGGGTATGTTATCACTTTTCTTGGTACACTCGGATATATATTATAATTATGGATATGGTTGTGCATTGAAAAGAGAGCGCTCGATTAGGGTGGGAACACCCGGGGTGATAACATATTCGGTACTATCAAGTTCAGGGGTAGGCCGGTCCTATGTTGGCAGGGATCGTTAGGTACAATCTCGGTACATTTTTCTAGAGGTGTACTGTGGCGGGCTGTACCCCAGTAGTCCAGTCATTATATGGAATCCAATATCCACTACGAGCCTGTACGGTTTTGGTTGTGCCCAACTATGCTGAAACGTGAGATGCAAGCATTTTAGCTATTTTCTAATTTACTTTCTATAGACACTATTATAATATCAGATGATTTTGATATAAAATGTTTTGGTTATCGTAAGGTAAAAACCCATCGTATTTATGTGTGGCGTGGTCATACGAGATACCTTTGTTTTTCAAAGGATTTAATAATAGTAATAATTCGAATTGAGTGTGTTTTCTCATGCTGGTTTTCCAAACTGACTCAGTGTTATTTTATTATAATGCTCGGGTTAGACCGAGTATTACAAATTCAGGTTAGGATGCCATGGAGCTCAGGAGACGAGCTGGAGGATTTTTGTCGTATATCATGTACTCGATTTATATTCCACTATGTGTGTTAACTGAATGTTCAGTATTTGTAAGGGCAAGTTATTATAACTGTCCAGATTGATTGTTGATTGTTGTACTCTGATGATTGTATATATATTAATAGCTACATATTCTTTTGTATAAAAATATGTTATATTATATTATATTTGTTCCACTGCGATTGTGAGATTATGTGTAGTTTGTTGTTTCTATTTTCTTCTATCTCTTTCTTCTTCACCCCTAATGATCTGGTATTTTCTGCACTCGATTGCTTGGCATGCTATAAAGTAAACGTATTGATGTCGATTTTTAAGGGTCAAAAATCCCCGTTTGTTACAGTTTAATCATCTATTTAAAAGCTAAATATTATTTAATTATTTATTTAAGGACAATTATTATTTAATTATTTATTTAATAGTTAATTATTGTTTAATTATTTAAAGGTCAATCGTTATTTAATAAAGAAATTAAATGTTATTTAATTATTTTTAAATAAAAGTTTAAAACCCTTTTATTTCCAAAAATCGGATTTTGTTTTAAGCAACTCGCTTTCAAAGAGTATTTTAAATCTAAAGGATGTCTCTGTCGATCACCTTTAAGTAACTTTATTGAATATGAAACCCAATAACAATTGTTTAGCAGAATAAATCACCATTCTGCTAGTTAAGTTATATTTGACATCTGTTAGCAGAAGCAAACACTATTCTACATGTGTTTAGCATAACAAACCCCATCTTCTATTATAGTAACTTGGATATTTGCATATATGTAATTAGTTTTTATGTGTTGTTTCCTTTTACATATCTGCTTTTACGTGAATACCCATATTATAACTTGGAGAGTTAAACTCAATTAAAATAAGAACCATCGTGGTCACTAAGCTTTTTTCCAAAACTTGTGAAATCCAATATTTCATTTTATCCCTTTGATAATGGTTTAAAGGTTATTACATTTAAAAATATTAAAAGAATAATCAGGCAATTATTCTTTTAAAGGTGTTTGGAGTAATTTGATACTTTTTAATGTGATTTGTAAATGAGAAACCTTTCACAAATGTTTTGTGAATATACTTATGTCAGTGAGATAGGTTTATGGATGTTTTTGATAAACACTTTTGAAAAGAGGCTTTTAATAAATGAAAGAATTATTTTAAGGCTTAGTGGTTGCTATGGATAATTAAATCTCTGAATTATTGTTGTTTGTTTATTTGATAGTTAAATAACCGACTACCAAACATTGACCTGTTTGACTCAGGTAGTATGATTTTATATTCGAGTTCCCTGGTGAGGACTCAAATACTTATTCCATACTTCTAAAGAACCGGAATTGAGCCAGGTCGAAATTTCCTCCTAGTTTGGAGACACCGGTTCTCGGATTTATCCGAACCACTCTAAACTAATAACATTCATGATAAAGTATGATATGGAGCTATACTATTCTTCCTGACGGTGATTCCAAAATGGAAGGTAGTAAAATTTTTGAATGCTTGTTAGGTCCCGGAATAACTTGTATGGATGAACGTTAGCATTGCATATAACGACCCGTAATTTTACCACTTTGAAAATGAATATTTATTGTATTTAAATATTCAAATATAGAATTCGCAAACTTAAATTATCATGTTTTATATAATAAATAAGAATGGTGAACTTATTTTTAGAACCGAATAAAGATTTTGGACTTTTTCCGTAACATTGACAAAATTGACAAAAGCCGGTTTTCGACAAAATTGAATATACTGTCCAAGAATTATTTTAAAGGATAAATAATTGCTTTCAAAATCATTATATAATGATAATAATTGGTTGATAAAAATTCAATAACTATATATATACTTATGTTATAGTGATTGACAAATTTCGTCACATATTGACAAAATCAATGTTCCATATTTGCAAATGAATTTTGATATTGTTTTATATTATTTTATACACTTGTTTTAATTATTTAAAAATGATAAGTAATTATTTTTAAGTTTGGTTTAAATGAATAAATAGTTTAACTAAAACGTCAAAATATGACCGTAAAACATTTTGCCAAAATTCAACGTTTTGTCGATTTAAAGTTGTCGCAACGTCGTTGCACCTTTATGTACATATTCTTATAAACATTATAACATATAGGAAGTAATTAAAAAATAGTTAATAAAGTTTAATTTTTCTAATTAAGGTTAGGAAATTCAAGAAATATCATTAGCAAAAGTAAACTAATAAAAATAAAACTTGTCAAATCAAAAGAAACATCATTATTACTTTAGTTTTCTTATTCCTTAAGCGATAAGGACATAAAGTAAGGATTTGAAATGCATTAATCTGATGGTAAGTTTACTTCTGGTAATGTGAAGTTTGGAAAAGAAATATCCAAGGGTATTTAAGTAATTTAACAAAGGGGTAATTTGGTAACTTACCACCTCTTTCTTTTCTTATAAATACACAAGCATTCTTCTCATTCTTCACACATCCATCTCTTCTTTTCTTAAGATCTTCTTCTTCTTCTTTAGAGTTTTAATGGCTTCCATGCCTTAGAAAAATAATAAAAAATATTAGAGAAAAAAAGTAAAGAAAAAAAATAGTATTCCACCTCAAAACTAGTGCAAACCACCTCCTCTCCACCATCCCAAACTCGAGCTCCACTACTCCAGGCCGAGCCTACCAAGAAGAGAGGAGCAAGATCGTAGAGCTTCGAAGGAAGAAACAGAGAAAGAAGTACTGCCGAATTCATTCCAAGGAGCTAGGAGAAATTCAAGGTGTCGCGGAAGCGCTGTCGGAGTTTTTGGAGTTTGGAAAGGAGGGAGCATTTGTGATGATTAATTAACAAAAGTTTAGGTGAAGTGTGGATTTATAAGAATGTTGGTAGGAAGAATCGATTAAGTTAAAGGTGTGTACTCATTTTTGAATTAACTAATAATTCCAAGTTTAATAATATGAAAGTTAAATATCTTAGATGATTAATATGTTTGATAACTTGGATGCAAAGTTGGTTGTCTACATGATTGTTAATATGGATGATTACTTGGTTTGATAAATGATTGCAGAAATGGTTAGAAATTAACCATAGTTAATTAATGAGAATTTAAATCCATATGAATATGTGTATGGAAATTATTTAGCATCTTAATGATTTTAAAATATCTAAAAAGGTTGAAAATGATATTATAATAATGTAATATTATAATATGAAATGAAATGGTAAATGAGTTTGAAATATAAAAATATTATTTAAAATGAGTTTAAAATGATTTTGAAATGTTTTATAAACATTTAAAAGTGTTTCCATGAAGTTTTTAAAGAAATTGAAAAATAAGTCAAAAGTAGGCGCGTCGCGTAATGCTAGTTCGCTAGTTCGCGATTTCGCGCCATAAAAGTTAAATAAGTGTACAAAGTGGAATATAGCTCGGAATCATTCGAGATAAGAATTTTCTGGACTATTATATCCGCAGTTTGCCAATGAAGAAAGAAAATCAAGATTTCATTAAGTAGATTTTGAAATATGTCCAAAACAATTTTCTAAAAAAACGCGGTTTTGCAGTTCGGAATCCAAGAAGGAATTTCTTTATAAATGATATTTTTAAATGATTAAAATTATGAAATAAATTTGATAAATATATATATAAATGGCATGAAAGAGATTTGAATTGGACAATAAGAAGTTTCAAACATTAAAAAAATTGTTTTAATCAAATAAGCTATTTTAAGCACTTGTCGCAGCACTTTTCTACTGTAGTTTCTATTACTTTTGAAATAAATATTTAAACTTAACAATTCTTTCTAGAATCATTTATAAATGTTTTTAAATGAATAATTTAGTGTTTTAAAGATAAGTTGTAAGTTTTATAATTCTTTAGAAAGAGTTTAAATAAATGGTTATTATAACACTTAAACAATATAATAGAAATCATTTCCTTGAATGTAATAACAAACTGAGTATGCGGAAACGACTAGTACATTTTTCCCGCTTGTGAGACCTAAATGGTAAAACAAGGAGGTGTAACTAAGGTTAGGAATGGAGCAACCGGTGCCATGTACTTACCTGGCCTTCGTTTTATCTTTTAGACGAGGGGTGGAACAAATCGAAAGGAATGCCCGGATGCTCTAAAAAAATTTTCCCAAAGTAAAAAAGTGAAGAGTTTTCCAAGAGTTCAACAAGGATTTGAGAAAAATGGTTTTGGATTTATTGTAACGATGTTTTACATAACATCATTTTTAACCCATTTAAATAAGGATTTGGAAATAGAAAATCTTTATTAAAGGTTTAAACATGATTTTAAACAAGAAGACTTGGTATTTTCCAAGATTACAGAGGAGTTTTAAATGAAAGATTTAAAGAAATAACGTTGAAATGTTTTCCTAAGTAGAAGAGAAAATAATTTGGAATTATTCCAAGATTTAAGAATGGTTTAAATAAACCAAATGATTTGATAAATGAGGCTTAATGATTCCATATACTCTTGAAAAGAAAATGGAATAAATTGAAAAGAATATATCTAAGAAAGATATTTGATTTAAATAAAAGATGAAGTAATTGATTAATGATTGATATCCACGTATGAACTAAACATCTTTTTAACGATAATTGATTTCGAAGGAACCAGGGTCGGATTTGGGTAACTCTTATCCGAAAACCACTTCGAACCAATGTATACGTTCGAAAATGAAGACGTGTTGAAGATGATGTTATTAAAGACCGGATATCTTCATTAGCGGAAGGACCGCTTGTTGACATTCTCTAGGTAGCTCCTAATATAGAGACATTTATTATAGAAGTGGTTCTATTATGTTTTGAAATTTTTGGATTGCAAGAACTACTCGCTACTAATGGTAGTAGGAGGAGTGCCTACGGTTTCGTTCAGTCCCAAAACGAACTTGTATGGATGAGCATCTTACAATGCATTTCTGATCACATAAATTGATCTCTATCAACGTATTATCTGCTTGGTGGTGGAAAAGGAAACTTCTCTTAGCTTAACACTCTTTTCTGAGACGTACGAGCTATGGAGTTATACGTTGATGGAAATCAGTTGTGTGATTAAGGAATGACAATGTGGCATTCAAAGTGGAACCTGTTATGATCAAAGCGTGGTTTTGTATGAAAAGTGTGGCTTTGTCTAAGTTGAGCGTAACCTCACTCCTAAGCCTCACATCTCGTAAATGATACGAGAACTATGTTACATATTTCAGGCTTAGTATGACGAGGGTGGCGTATGATCACTCGAGGTGACTGGCGGCGTATGATCTAGGTCACCAAGGTGTCCATACGAGACTCTTATTGTATGGTATAGTGGCGTGTGAGTCCTTGCATGAGAAGCCACCGAATATCAAGAAGTGTGGCAATATGAGGAAAAGGTGGCGTGTGAGTCCTTGCATGAAAAACCACTGGGTTTCGGTTGCTATGCATGGTTATCGAGGTTCCCTATCATGTTGGAAAATCCAATTCCAATACGAGCTTTACGGTTTTGATTGTATTACCAAAATAGCTGTAATGACTTGCAAGCATTTCAGCTACCACTTTTGGTATTATATATTCCATCAAGTATATTCCGTTGACCCAGTCTGGATATATTACCTTAGACTTAGTTTGAGTATTGATACCTTATTTGATAAAGTTTATTTGAAAGATGTTTTAAAAAAGAATGTCATTAAAGATAATATCAAATTATTTTTGTATTAAAAGTGTTTTGGTTATCATAAGGTAAAAACCCATCCGTATTTATGTGTGGGCGTGGTCATATGAGATACCCTTCTTTTCAAATGTTTTGATAACATCGTCATGAGCTATACATTTAAAATTTTGAGTATCTCACGCTGGTTTATCAAGCCTGATTCGGATATTTTTAATACTCGGGTCAGATCCGAGTATTTTCAGGTTTAGTTGAAGACGGTTGGAGTTTCCACAGGAGGGCTGGAGATATTCATCAATGTATGGATGTATTCTATTATCCACTACATTTGTTTTGTCGTTTGTCAGCATTTGTAAAGGCAGGTGTTATAACTGTCCAGGCTGAACCTAGGTTAGATTCTGATATATGTTTTAAAATTTTCCACCGTAAAGATTACTGTTGAAATAATATATGTTAGTCCATTCGTGCGAGATTCTGTTTTTCTGTTCCGTTCTATCTTTATTTTTCTTTCTACCCTTAATGATCCGCTTGTTCGTGCAATTCGAGCTGGACATGTGTGGTTTATTATTGATTCAAAGGGTACGGAAAAACGGGTCGTTACGTTGCATCTCTGCTTGGAGGGTAGTGTTAGCATTCCAAGACTATATGCTAGTACAAAAGGTAAAAGTGTGACCTCACAAGCCTTACAACTCGGAGAAATGGTAAAAACAGGGCATGAAGTAGAGCCATGTAGTTAGCTACCATTAGGAGCTATCATCCAATTCTAGATTGTCCCTTTTAGAGTTGGTTTGCACGCAAGCACTGTGGTAGTAGAAGGCCTCGATGTGAAAGTGGTGAGGTAACCGGCTTGTCATGTTAAAGGGGCAGACCAGCTCTGTGTAGCAGAGGGGCAGATACGTCTGTAGCCCTTAGGTACATTTTCTAGAGGTGTATCATCGGAAGGTAGTCCCTTACCTTGCCATAGTATGGAATCCATTCTCCAATATGAGCAATTACGATTTTGATTGTGCCCAGCTATGTTGGAATGTGAGATGCAAGCATTTCAACTATTTTATATATTTACTTTGAACCCTTAGACATTATTATAATACCACTGGATTTTATAATAAAATGTTTTAGTTATCGTAAGGTAAAAACCCGTCCATGTTTATGTGCGGCGTGGTCTTATGAGATACTTTTTATTTGAAAGGTTTGTCAAATATAGTAATTCATATGATTTGTTTCGAGCATTTCTCACGCTAGTTTTACCAGATGACCCGACGTTGTTTTCTTATAATGCTCGGGTCAGCCCTAGCATATTTTCCAGATTTAGATGGATCCTTTGGAGCTTTCAGGAGACGAGCTGGATTCTCCAAGACGTATTCCCTTATCTTATCTTCCGCTATTGTCGCTTTTTTTCGGTCTGTATTTATCAAAAATTGTAAGGGCGGGTTGTTATAACTGTCCAGTTAGGAAATAAATTAGTGTACTCTAATGCTGTGTATAACAATGTTGATTTCTTTTGTAAAAATTTGTTCGTATTATATATTACTCGTCATGATGTGAGATTCTGCTCTGTCTTTTCTTCCTTCACCCCAAATGACATGTCTTTCAGACACTTAAATTGTCGGCACGCGAATACTGAGGATGTATTAAGTGTCTTCTTTGGTGTAAGAAAGGCAAATCATTACACACATAGTGATGAAGTTTCCCATTCCATCTCATCATCATCATAATCAATCCCTACAAATAATCGATCCTCAACTCTACTAAGATGTTGGTTGAGCCTATAGTTGCTCATTGGGTATAAAATTTCGCAGCATGAAAATCCTGGCCTCATGGAGGAAATGTACATCCTTTGTCGGCAGCTCAATAGAATGAAAGCCTAAAATACTAGGAGCAGCCGTTTTCTGATGACCTGAATGGTGAGCCATTTTCTTAGGACATCTTAAGTACTTACATTCACAGGCGATATGCCCTACTACCTAGTGACAAGTATGATGGGAGTACTAACCTACATTATTGCATTCAACTCCATCACCTGTGCCGATCAACTTTATAGGCCAGCAATAACCTTACTTTTCCATCCACTTTCATAGGACCGGCCTCTCGCTGGTTCTTGCATCTATAACCAAGCAGCATCGGTTCTTGGGTCCAACTATGTGCATGTTACAAGACTAGTTTCTTTACTTCTAGGACCCATGTTATGATGGCTAAAAAGATAGGTAACATCAAATATGAGCCAACTGAAAAACTACGATCGTATGTCAATCGCTTCAATAAAGAGTCCACCCAGGCTACGGGTGCCGACGTGCCATCTGCTCAGGGGTCATGTATAAGTTTGGAATATGAAAAGAGCATTAAAAGTAGTCGGTTGCATCCCTGAATGACTTCTATTAATAAGCAAACAACATAATGAGAATGGAGGACGTCAATTATTTTGAAATAGATGCTAAAACCAGACATGCCATCTAAACCGGTACTTGCAATAATACAAACTGTCAACCTAATGGTCGGTAAAATGACAACAAAATCTAAGCTAAAGCCAGCACTCGGTACATATCTAAGTATGCTAACTATGTTGCTTTGAATAGAGATATGGAAATAATATATCTTTGGACAGAGATATGGAAATAATATATCTCGTGACTCGGGACCGAGTGCATTTTCAGTGACTAAGCTCTTCTAGAGACGGAAGAAGGAAGGAGCCTTGTCGCAACAGTAAATACTGTAGGTTTTTCCATATCAATGACCACTCCACTAATGAGTGTCCGGTACTCGAATATGAAATTATAAGACTTATCGAAAAAGGGTTCCTATTCGAGTTTGTTCGTGATCAAGCAGAACAAAGAAACAACTGTGACAACTAACCAGCTCTACCCTAGCAACCCAATAAGAACGTCACAACAGTCACCAACATCTTGACCATATATAGAGGCTCGCATATGGCCGGTAGTAGTCGGGGAGCATAATCCCTGTATCAAAGATTTCAGTCAGCTAGGTATATTTCTTAGAGCACCGGGCATCCAAATCACCTATGTTGAAATCGAATCATCATAGATAGGGGTAGCTTAGTCAATGTCATGTTCAGACATTTTTTGAAGCTCTTAATTTTCCTGCCTCTAGCCTCCCTCCACACTTTTCCAATTTTCGGTTTTAGGGGTATGTGCATGGTTTTGATGAGTACCATCTATGTTTAGCCAAGAATCCCTTGCAAAAAAGGTTTATATAAACTTTGTAGTGGTTGATCGCCCTTCTTCTTATAGTCTTTTGATAGGATGACCGACACTTTCAGAACTGGATGCCATCATCTCATACAACAGGTCGTCATAAGATACCCTATACAGGGAGGTATCAGCAAGATTCGAGGCAATTAGCAAAAATCCAGTGAGTGTTATGAAACCTCTTTCAAACTAGTAAAAAAGGGTATTCTCATACTTTAGCAAGAACTAGCAATACGCGACTATGAGTCAGGCGGGAGAACCATCGAACCAGTCAGCACCCTGGTTCATGCCCAGACCGCCCTCTATTCTAAAGCATGAGTAGCAACTCCTCCCACCGGTAACAATCCACCTGAGCAAGATGTGAAAATTGGTGACTTTCACCGAGGAGAGAGACAGAACTTATGTTGGCACCATCCTTGCCACTTAAGGAACAATTGCGATGTTGTTTAACCTGAGAGTTCCCTCGAGCCAAGCAATGATAGGGTTGTGCTGAGAGCACCCTCAGCCTCGAAGCTACATCAACTGGCTGTGTGTCACCATAGTTATGCTCGAGCCCAACAACACTCAAGGTCATGCCAGAACGGTCATTTGTAATGAAGACTGGGATAGCAGGAATCCTATATCCTTAGCTACTCCTTAAAGAACTAGAGAGCTTATCATGGCGTGGAATAAGCAAGTCCCTCCCCATTAGCAAGGAGGAACATCCATCATAGCAACTCCTAACCTCTTAATGATGACAGAATTATATGTGAGAGCTAGGCAACATCATTACTCCAACTTGAACATGGGCATCTGTATCGATTGAGAATGTCATAGAGCGCATGGTTTACATGCTAGACCAATGTCACTTGGAAACAAACTCAAATCCAAAAGATAGTCCGCTTAGCACTCGCATGGGTGCCTCAAGCATTGAGGGCGGGCTGGCCACTCCCTTGAAATAAATCTCAATAGACTATTCTGACCCCAACAAAGTAGTTCAAATTGGCATAGACTCAACCTACAAGTCATGAAGGATCTTATCAGATTCCTATAATAAAGAAATGATTTCTTCACATAGGGCACATCAACTAACTGGAATTGATCCTAGGACCATTTGCCATGCACTCAATACAATCTAAAGTCCACCCTCATCTATTAAAAACTTCGATCGTTTTATCACAAAAAGGCACTGAGCTCGCAAAGAAGAAGTCGAGAAGTTGATAGCTAATGCCTTCATTCGGGAGGCAGAATATTCGGTCTGAGTAACTAACCCAATACCTATCAGAAAGCCAAATGGGACTTGTAGAACTTGCGTTGACTTCTCCAACCTCAACAAAGCCTGCCCCAAAAGATAGCTTTCCCTTAATGAACATGGATCAACTTGTAGATGTGATGGTTGAAAAGATCTCCTTACCTTTATAAACGACTACTGTGGGTACAATCAGATTGTTATGCATGGTACAGACCAAGAACACACCTTCTTCATCAAAAATTTCTCTTGTACTGCTATCGTGCCATGCCTTTTGGTTTGTGAAATCCGAGCACCAGCAACTAACATCTCATCAGTTGTATGTTCTTTGAACAGATCGACCATTCTATGGAAGTTTATGTGGACAACATGCGAGTGAATTCAAAAAAGATGGGGGGAATGTATAGAACTTGATCAAGACATCAGCATATTGTGCTAGCACAACATGAAGTTGAACCCAAAGAAGCGCTCCTTTGCTGTCCAGTTCGGTAAATTCCTGGGTTACGTTGTGAGTAACATAGGAATTGGGGCTAATCCCATAAAATCCAATCCATCCAAGATATGCATGTCCCTAGAACTATTAAGCAAGTGCAAAGCTTGAATGGATGGTTACAACCTTAAGCCAAATTTTTTTAGAGGCAGCTAACTAATGTCTCCCTTTCTTTGACCTCATCAAGAAGGGATAGTAATTCACTTGGAATGATGAATGCACTAAAGAATTCGAGGTGCTAAAGCACCATTTAGCCACTCCTTTGATATTATCCAAGCCTATGGATATAGAGGATCTATACATGTAATTGGTAGTGTCTGACTATGCAATCAATGCTGCCTTAATAAAAAAAGATAAGAAGATCCAATGGTGGACTTATTATGTCAACAAGAGGTTGACCAGTCCAGAAATGAGATATAAGCTTTCCTTCTACCAACTTATGGCATCTGGAAACTCCGGCTGTGTTTTTAGGCTCATCCAATCAAAGTCCTAACTATTAGCCTCTTAAGCATCCCTTAGCCGACCTGACAAAGCAGGCTGACTATTGAAGTGGTCCATCTAGCTTGGGTAGCATCACATCGCTTTCCATCCTTGTACTTCTATCAAGAGCCAGGCCATAACATATTTCATAGCCGACTGCTAAAGCCTGGGTAACGACGAAGAAGAATCCATCACTAGCCAGCTAGTTTAGCGCATGTATATGGATAGAACATTGAATGAGAAGGGGTAGGGGCCGACATGGTCCTTATCAAACCCGAAGGAAGAGATTTATGTTTTTCGGTCTGGTTACTTTCAAAGTGACCAATAATAAAGCATCGTATGATGTTGTCCTGGCCAGCCTTGAGTTTGTAAGAGAATTGCAACTGGAGTCCATCCATGTATTCAATGACTCAACATTGGTCGTCAATCAGATCAGTGAACGCCTCCAAGTGAAGAACCAGTCACTGGCCTTGTATGTTGCCAAGGCTGATAAGATAATCAACACATTCACTAAGTTCAAGTTTGAGCAGATATCCAGGGAGAAGAACGCCAATGCCAATCAACTGGCCAAGGCAACAAGCAACCCATAAGAAGTTACTCCTTGGGTCCCTTTAGAGATAAGGTCAATCAATTTTCCCGCAAGTATGATTAGCAAGCCGAAAAAGGCACAGCCTGGCCCAATCAAGTTTGACCTAACTAATCTACGATCGACCCTCTCATGTCGGCCGAAACTCAAACTAGCCTCAAGCTAGTCCATCTACTCAGTATCACATCAGGACGACAACCGACCGACTCAACTCGAAGTGGCTTCAGCAATCAACTCATCAAACAAGGATAAGACAACTAAGCAAAACCCAGCCTAGTCCGCACCGATCTAGCTCACCTTTGGCCAGCCCTCTCATGTTGGCCCACATACAATATGACTCAAGGTCAACTGGTCTACTCAGCAACATTCTAAGTCAATTGTCGATCGGCACAACCCAAGATAGCCTTAACGGGCAGCTTAGTAGACAATACCGGCTCAAGTGTTACCTTTCTTTGGTTTGGCTTCATCATAACCACCTTCAACTGATCCCAAGCAATTTATCTCGTCATTTTATGGCTGGTAGGTACCCTTCTATCACTTTGGTTCTTAGCAACATTTAGCTTTCTTCGTGTCTCTAGCGACTCGCCCGCCTTGCCACCTAGGCATGCAGAATTAAATGACAAGCCGTATAGCCATTTGTGCAAAGTGTCGTAGCAAAGTAGCTGAATGCATACATACTCCTATAACATGCCATCAACATCTAATGCATATTAAATGTAATGCATGCGACTGGTATAGAGAGATAGCTAGCATGCTTCTTAGCTACACATTCCAACCTTCTTTTACAACTGCCTTCCATCGGCCAGGGCAACCAGATCAATAGCCAAGCACCCTTTCCACATGTTTTCCTATGTGATCTCAGATCCATTCATCATCGTTGCAGCCATTATAAGTATGCCATGCATTGCTACTTCAATAGGGTGGGGAATTATTAGAATTCCGGTTATGATCTTTTATCCAGTAGCTCCTCACACTACAAATCAAAGCCTTAAGCTCTTATAATTAGCTACATTTTTAGTCTTAAGATCTTATTTCTTATTATTCTCTTGTATGTCCTTATAATTGTAAGAGATAAATAGAGTGAGAGATCATCACAGTAGAGTAGGCAAACTTGTCGAAACACTCTATTCCCTTGTGTCATTTTCTTTAATTTGTTTGCTTTCTTCCTCATTTTACATTTTTAAGCCTAGTAATTAATAAGTAACATATTGTAACGACCCCAAATTTTAATTAAGTTTAAATTGATAATTAAATTAATTTTTGAATAAAAATTGTTAAATTTATTGATAAATCGATTTGAGTTACCCCGAAACCAAATAAATTATATATTAAATCATTTAAAATTTAAATATCGTATATATATGTATATATGTGAATATATATGTATACGGGCATATATGAGTAAAATTGAATATATATGTATATATTTGATTTGAATTTAAATCTTAAATAAATGGGTTAGAAATAAATGGTTTAATAATAAATGATAATAATAAATATTAGAATTGATAGTTAATAATGGTTTGAATTTATAAAATAAATATAAGACAATTAATATAGAAGTAAAAATTAACAATAATAATTTGAATAGAAATAAAAAATGAAGTAACACTTAAATGAAAGCTTTATTTATAAAGTAGCATTATAAAGACAAGTTAAAAAGAAAACAAAAGAAAATTTAAAATAAAATACATTCAAGCACAAACAAACAATTATATATTCATGAACACTTGGGAAAAATAATAATAATAAAGAAACAAAATTACATAGGAAAAGCTAGTAAAAGAAGCTACGCACAATCATCTCATATATGTACAGCCGAGAGGAAGGATAAGTATATTTGTACAAAGCAAATTAATGCAGCCCCAAAATGGTACATATCAGCCACGAGACAAGGAAAAATATCACTGATGATTTGTACAAATTTTATATCAACTTGTACTAATCAAATTATCACCCAGTAAAACTCATTTCTATATATCATTATCTTCATCAGTTCGTTCATCCAAAAATTGAGTAACCTCTGACGTGAATACCATCTTAAACCATAAACAAACTTCAACTTGAACAACAAATCCAATAATACAAACTCAATTCAAACTAGAGGATCAAGAAAGTTTCTAGCTTTCAAATTCAAGCCTGTTTCAACATAGAGGAAACTCTGTTCTTTCTTCAAAAGCACTGTGAGTAAACAAAGCTTTTAATCTGATTTAAAATCTTGTTACATGCGGTAATCTTGAATTAAATTGGTGTTAAGTGATTGCATGATGGTTTTATATGATTACATATGTATATATAAGTATGAGTACAAGTGAAGTACGGGTGCCGATTTTCGAAGGCCGAGTCCGGGATCTTCACATTTGGTATTAGAGCTAAGGTTGAACTTTAGCTAAAGGAGTATAACACATTAAGTAGCTCATTAGAGATAGGGTGAAGTATACCCTAGAATGAGTATCCTTAAGATATATGTCTGTATGCCTCAGTAAATTCTCTTGCTATCCACTGATAGTAAGTATGAGTGCAAGAAGAGGATGAGATAGGGGACAGGGGAATACGACTATAAATGGTCAATACCCTATAACAACAAGGAAACAATCTTTTGTCTATCAATCTCTTTTGTTCAACATCTCTTCTCAATTCTTCGATGATTCCTGGTAGATCCAGGAAGAGATTTGATATATGAATATGGGATGTAAACTCCAAATAAGTCAATCAGAATTGTTTGTTTGGTTGAATTGGTTGCTTTGGTTGCTATGGTTGATAGGTATACTTTAGTTCTAAATTGAAAGTTTTGGAATTGTATCCATATATCTATCTATTCTTTGGGTCCCAATATATTCTACGAATGGTTAGTTATCACTTGGAACTAACTGATGCCCCTGCATGCTTCGTAGATCTGGATAACCCGAGTATCGTGGAAAAAATTAAACATATTCGTTCTTGTATCTATTATCGATATTCTGATTTGGTAAGCCAAATGCAGAATAGATGTTCAGTTGATTTGATGAAACATTCTTCATCTATCTTTTTGTCTCCCTGGCAAATTTCGGGGATGAATTTTTTTTAACGGGGGAAGTCTGTAACGACCCCAGATTTTAATTAAGTTTAAATTGATAACTAAATTAATTTTTGAATAAAAATTGTGAAATTTATTGATAAATCGATTTGAGTTTCCCCGAAACCAAATAAATTATATATTAAATCATTTAAAATTTAAATATTGTATATATATGTATGTATGTGAATATATATGTATACGGGCATATATGAGTAAAATTGAATATATATGTATATATTTGATTTGAATTTAAATCTTAAATAAATGGGTTAGAAATAAATGGTTTAATAATAAATGATAATAATAAATATTAGAATTGATGGTTAATAATGGTTTGAATTTATAAAATAAATATAAGACAATTAATATAGAAGTAAAAATTAACAATAATAATTTAAATTAGAAATAAAAAATGAAGTAACACTTAAATGAAAGCTTTATTTATAAAGTAGCATTATAAAGACAAGTTAAAAAGAAAACAAAAAAATTTTAAAATAAAATACATTCAAGCACAAACAAACAATTATACATTCATGAACACTTGGGGAAAAAAATAAAGAAACAAAATTACATAGGAAAAGCTTGTAAAAGAAGCTACATCACAATCATCTCATATATGTACAGCCGTTGGAAGGATAAGTATATTTGTACAAAGCAAATTAATGCAGCCCCAAAATGGTACATATCAGCCACGAGACAAGGAAAAATATCACTGATGATTTGTACAAATTTTATATCAACTTGTACTAACAAAATTATCACCCAATAAAACTCATTTCTATATATCATTATCTTCATCAGTTCGTTCATCTAAAAATTGAGTAATCTCTGAAGTGAATACCATCTTAAACCTTAAACAAACTTCAACTTGTATAACAAATCCAACAATACAAACTCAATTCAAACTTGAGGATCAAGAAAGTTTCTGGCTTTCAAATTCAAGCCTGTTTCAACATAGAGGAAACGCCGTTCTTTCTTCAAAAGCACTATGAGTAAACAAAGCTTTTAATCTGATTTAAAATCTTGTTACATGCAGTAATCTTGAAGTAAATTGGTGTTAAGTGATTGCATGATGGTTTTGTATGATTACATATGTATATATAAGTATGAGTACAAGTGAAGTACGGGTGCCGATTTTCGAAGGCCGAGTCCGGGATCTTTACACATATGCTTTGGTAATGCATTAGTCTAATTCTTATGTTGGCTAATTCTTTAGTCAAAAAATGACTTGAATTAAACTTAATCAAACTTTCTATTTATCCATTTTAAATTCATTCATATTACATAAAGTATACTCATGTTTTCAAAAAACAATAATTATATACTCAGTTATTCCCTTTTAAAATCATGCTACCACACCTATATATAACCAAGTAATAGTCAATGCCATTTAGAATTTAAAGCATAGCCGTTCACTTATATAAATGAATTTTAAATTCATGTATAAAATATTTTCAATATTATCTCTAACAATTCTTTAAAATTCTATAGGAATTTTCATTTATGCTCTTTTTCTACTTTATGTCATTATCTCCTTTAAGGCTAATTATCATTATACCCTTGCCATTATCCTATAGGAATGTTCTAGAACCTTCCAAGCTTATATGAAGAGAAGAGTGTTTAATTAGTGGCTAATGTGTTCATTTGATCATTAGCTAAAGAGTTAATTATTTCCATTTTTGCTCATGACACCATCTTATTTAGTTAGCCATAACCATGAAAATATTTTTAGTTGCTAATTATCTCCATAATGATTAATTAGACATGTGCAAAAAGTTTGAATAACATTCGTTGAGAAAAAAGCTGTTTATCAATAAAATGATTTTCGGTCACATTATCGATATTTTTCCAAAGAATATATATTTTTAAACATTTTTCTAAAATAAGTTTACCATCATTACTTATGATTTAAAAGGGGGTTAAAATGCTTATTAAATTATTTTAATAACATTTAATCCAATATTAAAATATTTAAATAATTCAGATATTTAAATACGAAGTGTCCGAAATTCCGAGTTGTTACATTCTCCCCCACTTAGAATATTTTGTCCTCGAAATTCCAACACAAGCAACCTAAGAAACAACCATACATTGATACTTAACAGTATCCTAATCATTAACAAACAAAGCTCATGTTTTTCTCAAGTCAAAGCATACCTTCTGCTCAACAGCCTCAAGTTATTACTTAACTGATTATACATGCCACCCTAGAACAAATTGAAGAGTCATTCCTTAAACTCTTCCTAAGCCAATGAAAACATAGTACGCAAATACTAAAGCCCGTGCGATGCACATATATCATCCGTACACATTATCAATTCTGATCACTTGCTCGATCACATAGATCTCACTTCTCAACTAGTATAGATCACTTGACCTCTCTAGTGCAGACTCCGATCAGGTTCCTTGATTAGAAACCTCTGTTCTCCTTACATAGCCATATACTATGATAGAAAAC
The DNA here is from genome assembly GCA_030737815.1 of Allium fistulosum. Lineage (NCBI taxonomy): Eukaryota > Viridiplantae > Streptophyta > Magnoliopsida > Asparagales > Amaryllidaceae > Allium > Allium fistulosum. Next base: position 931,435,623 of record CM060906.1, read on the forward strand.
TTCGGGATCATATCAAGAATCTGTATCAAGTGTTTACCGTTAAGAATCGAGTAAAAAATCCTTGTTCAGACCGGTGTAAATCACCTCGAAACATGTATTCGAATATTGGATCAAGAACAATCATGCGAATAAAATGATCTATGTACAAATTACGTATTTATCATATTGCTTTCTTAACTACACCAATTCCTTTGTTAGTCACATTCATTTATCCAAATAGTATATCTCTTCAATACTATATTATTTATGTGTATTTCGTAAATCATAAATTTAAGTTTATAAACGTTTATAACTTAAGTTCATACTCATATAATACTCCATTACATCCTAAGAGTATATACCAACATAAAATTTGTTTTACTTAACAAGTATGTTCAACAAATTTAAACTTGTTTTAACTTGCTATCTTCTCAATTCAAGTGTTATATATACAAACTCAACTTCTATATTTTCAAAAACACTTAACTACAAGTTCTATAACCATCCGGAAGTTCTCGACTATCCAGAATCATCGAAAATTCCATTTCATTTTAAATGAAAACTACCGAACAATATATCATATCATGATGCACATCCATACATTCCTAACGCATAAGCTACATGTACCCATGAAATAACTCAACAAGAAAAAATTTAGAACTAAACACCGGTTTTCATTTCAAATCGTTCTGAAATAATATATACATATAACTTTTGTATATCAAATCATACTTTTGGTATTAAATCAAAATTTGTTTTACCAAAAAAACTTTGTGGCATCTCACACTTAGAAACCCAAAAATGAATGATGATGTTGTTGAAGTCATCACCCAAATTATTTTCAAGTGACAAGAGTGAGTTCAGTACATCCAACTTATGCCTTTCAGACTTAACCAAAATCATTTTAAAAACGGTATCAAATACTTCGTAAATGTTACTAAGTACCATGATCTCAATTTCATAAACCAATTTCCCAAATACTTACTTCCCAATAATAGTACTATTATTTTCACCAAAAAATCTTGAAAAACATTTTTCAAAGATTATCGGGATTTAAGTTCTCAAATTCTCTATTTAAATCCTCTTTCTTTATAAACCATATTTATATACAGTTGCTTTCTTATCAATTCACAAATGTACATCTTTGTTATAATAAACAACTCTTGTTAAAATTCAATTTTTAACCACCCATTATCATTGAACGCCTTATATTCAAACCATGAAACTTAATTCACAAGGTGTTCTTATTTAATGTTCCAACAAATTTACTATCTACCCAACCCTTGTTGTAAGAAGGTAAATTTCTTATAAATCAACAAATTATAGTAAATGCTTATAAACTGACCGAGCACAACTAATCAAACAATAAATGATAATAATTGGATACTATCATTTCCTAACAAACCACCTTATCATAAATAACTATATCAATTTATGAAAATTTTATATTTTTGTACAAAATATAATCTTATGTAAAATTATTTCATTTACTAATTTCGAAAACAATACCGTGTTAGTTTGCCTTGGTCAAGTGTTAAGAAGTCACTATCGATACCATGGCGTCCCACGTACCACCTAGAATTAATAAACCACTCATCAGACCAATAAACACAATATAAATTTTTTTATAGTACTAACAAATATGCTCTCATATGTATAATACTCTCAACTCATGCTAGGGCATTCCATTACCATATATTTTAATGAGTCATACCCACAAAAGCCAAGGTTCTTGCTTAACCTTCAGCTCTGATACCAGTTGTAATGCCCCACCTTTTCGACCACCGAATGTCGACACTAATATATCCACGGTATTTGTGTGCTGATCATCCAAGTGTCGAAAGGACAAATTGTTAGGGTAAAATAAAAGAAAAAGAAATAGAACAAGGAAGAAGGAACATAATATCAGAATCTCATAATGGAATGATCATTTATAATATCAAAAGGCCGTTTAAATTGTCATCCTAAGATACAAAGGTTTTTATAGTTACATTAATCAGCCCTGACAGTTATAACAGCATGTCCTAACAAATGCTAATGATACACAAAAAGTAATGTAGCGGAAATAAATATTATGATAGGCTGAGCATCAACTCTTCTCTAGAAGCTCTAAAGCATCCACGGCTAAATCTGGAAACATACACGGGGCTGACCCGAGCATTATAAGAAACTAACACCAAGATCAATCCGGAAAACCAGCGTGAGAAAATCAAATTGTACAGATTTATTATATCTTAAAACCCTTTAAAATAAGGGTATCTCATAAGACTATGTCGCTAATAAACACTGAAGGGTTTTTACCTTATGTTAACCAAACCGTTTATACAGAATCCAGTGATATTTATTATAATAATGTCTAAGATTCAAAATAAATATTAATCATAGCTGGAATGGTTACATTGGTTACACTCAAAAGCATATTAGATAGTACAACTAAAATCGATAAGGAACGTTGGCAGAATGGATTTCCCGCTGAGATATCATCGGGGAAGCCGAATCCGAACTCCATGCACAAGGATTAGAAAATATCTTCCGAGCGTCGTATATCTCTAGATAAAATATACCATAAGGTAAACAAAAAGGCCCATGCCCGAACATTAAACAGGAACAACGTGAACCAAATACCATCAACCCCCGCATGCAATATCGATAAGCTACTATAGATCTGGATTTGATAATATCCTATCATGGGACTGCAAAACCCCGGATTGTGCATCCTACTCTATATAGCTATTTCTGGTGTTGAGGTTACGTTCAGCATCTTTCACACAAGTCTTCATCACTTGAACAGAACACAAATCCCAAATTAGATCCCCACATCTCGAGTAGACGTCGAAACCACACATGAATTCCTATATCTCAACAGATCTCAAAACAACACATGGATTCCCACATCCTGAATAGATCACGAACAACTACATAAGTTCGAGCATCTTAAATAGATCTCAAATCTCCACATATATTCCTTTTCTTCAACCGCTTCCAAAACATAGATCACATATACGGTTTGAAGTGGTATTCAATAAGCATAACACTTATCGATCCCGGTCTCTCCAAAACCAATCGATGAATTTTTCTGGTTAACTCAATCCCGATTCTCTCAAAAGTAAGCGAAAGCTATAGACGTTCTGTACCAATGCTCTTCCTTGGGGGTTCTCATTGATATGAAATCGTGAAGCTTTTTAATAACTTCCTAAGTCAATATTAGGTCAAGTTGGTAGTCGACTAATCGAATGTTCAGTATATGATAGATGTTTGTAAAGGGAAACCAAATCTAGGTCACTTTCCATAAAATAAACAAACAAGAAACTATCATCATCCAAAATACAATCTAGCCACACAAAATATGATTAAGTTATTTAAGCACTCCTAGTCTCTTCCATTTAATTAATCCTTTTTATTAATTAAAGCTCTTTTATTAGTAAACTTTATTTACCTAATAAACTTCTACTTTTTCTATCTTTTTCCAAAAGATTCCATAACTTATTATTTCCTTCAAAATATCCATTTTAAGGATCTAAGTACTTTCACAAATCCATTCAAAAGGTTTAAGGCTAATGTTAATTAAACATTGTCATTACAACACAAAACCATTTCGCTTTTTGCTTATCTTGATCATTCTTTTAAAGATCTATTTACATCTCTAAGTGTAATAAAAAAGGGTTAAAGACGAATGTGATTAACACATTGTCACAATAAACACAAAACTATTTTCCTACTTGTTACTATCTTTACAAACCTTTGTTTTAAAGATCCTAGTATTTTCCAAACCTATTTAACCATATTTTAACACTATAAAATATTATCCAAGGGTTTAAAAACAAATATTACTAAAACATTATTTCCGACAAACCCAAAATCTCTTTACTATTCCGTTATCTTTAAAACTCCATTTTAAAGTTCCAATTACTTTTCAAAAGTATAGTTAAATGGGTTAAAACAGATGTTGCATAAACATCGATACTGCAAACCCAAAATCGCTTTTATATTCGCCATTTACTTTAAAACATCCTTTAAAGTTCTAAGTTCGTATTCAGTCAAGTTAAGTATAGACTAATTATCTATCAAGTTCTAAAAATGATTGCTTATACAAATCACGATTCGTACGCTTAACTCGTTTCCAACATTCCAACTTAACTATTCCTCGCCGAAGAGCAAAGCCAGGTAAGTTTGGGCACTGGTTGCTCCAAGCCTTGCCTAGACACTTCAGTCTTGAATCCCACAAATAGATAAGTCTACCTCGTTGGCTTTTAGTGTTAAGTATAGTATTAATGATTTTCATAAACAATAATAAATCAACACGATTAACATGTTTCCGACATTTTCCACTTACCTATTCCTCGGTTGAGAGGGAAGCCTGGTAGGTAGAGCTCTATTGCTCCGTCCCTACTCGACATCAATCTTAACTCCCACAAATAGATAAGATTACTTCTTCGACTCATTAGTGTTAAGCATAATCAATTAATTTTCATATAAGTAATTAAACAAGTATCTATTTAACCATTAAGTAATTACTAACCCTTTCTAAACCTTTTGTTTTATAATCTAAAACAAGATATTTATATAAGATATTTTTCAAGATATTTATATAAGATATTTATACTCCAAAATACTTAAATATATTTTAAAACACTCCTTTAAAATATCACTTGAAAATAACAAGTTTTAAAAATCAACAAAATTTGGAAAAATAACATGTTTTATTCTAAAACTCCTCGCTTTAAAAATTCATAACTAATTCTTAATAATTCATATAAATCCCAAACTACTTTTTAAATACTCTAAAAATAGTTAGACAATGCTTTTAAGAAGAATGAAATAAATCACTCGAACTTAAGTACTTTTTGAAACAATTAAAGTTCAAAAATCAAGGTTAAATGAGGCAGTTTTGCACTAGTGATGTTTTAGCCATTTTTAAGATGTTACTTAAATTTTTACTATTTAAGTTTTTAATAACAACATACATACATATATAAAAATATAAATATGGGTGAGAAATCCCTGCGGATCTCTCTACAAAGTTCCATAATAATTGTCAAAACAAGACAATTCTGAACTACTTTTATGCGACTACCACTATAAGTTCACTTCTAAATCCTAGCCATATCTCAACCTATATTCAACTACAACCTTTGACTTTGTTCAAGGTCTAGTCACATGTCATACAAGTCCATTCCAACTGTAACAACCTGCCTTTTTGGACGTTTTAACCAGACACATGGGTCAGACTCAAACCATTCAAAGGGGCAGATTATTATGGGGTAAATAAGAAAAAGCAGAGAAAGAAAAAAACAAATATAGAATCTCGCAGCGGAATGACAAAATATAATAATCAAATAACCGTTCATGAAGCTGTTTTATAAATACATTTCATTATTCCTTTACGACACAAAATCAGGGTTATATACAACAGTAATAAATAAATAATGCAGCGGAACATCATGATGCGGTGGAATAAATAAAATAAGTCATAATAGTACAAAATCTTTGTCTTCGTCCTCCAAAAAGAAGTCTTTGATAAACTGAAAGCTCAGACTGACCCGAGTGAATTGAAAACACAAAGCACTTGAGTCAGAACTAAAAGATCTTATGTAAGTTAAATCAACAATAAATAAATATGAGTATAACGGCGTCAAAGATATTTATGGGGTTTGACATCTCCTATCCAGTGTCTAATGTGAGGGCAATAACTTAAGATATGTTCGGGATTTCCATCTCCTAAGGATCCGTTAAACTATCTATTATGTAGTACAATACACTATTATAATAGTTTCTACAATAAAGTAAAGTATTAAAATAGCATTAAGGCGTTACCCATATCCCCCTTAGCACATTTTATATATTCCCGTAGTCTATATAATGCCGTAGGCTCCACCAAACCGGTGGTTTACCCAGAGGACACCCCATAGGTATGGTAGAAAACAAACTCATAGAAGGTGCTCTAGGGCATGTGAACACAGCACTCGAGGCGATGCCAGGGTAGATTTACCAATTGCAGAACCGGGGTGGTGGTAATGCATAGTAGCTACTACCGCCCCCCTCGGAACACACTCTCATAATCAAAATCACGGGGTGGCCACCAAATCATCACAAAGTCATAATATTCTATCGAAGAAGCATGTTCGATCGAAGGAATGACCTCACATGGCCCAGGTATAGCTCCTGTTTTAGTCACATCTAAGCTGACTCACGGGAGTCAAGGTCACGTCAATACCTCATACAGAATTTTTCGCCAAACCATCCTACTTCATTTCTAGAAACTCCTGCATGTACACAGTTGTCAAAGTGGTTTTCGGTATTGGCAGAGAGTATGACAATATCTGATCCCGGTCTCTTTAACAACCAAATGCTTATTACACACCGGATGGTTCTTTTACATTTCAAAAAGTCAATTTCACAATTGATATTAAAATATCATATTAAATTTCAAATCATATTTCTTTCGAAATCATATTCACTTTCAAAATCATATTTACTCAAATATGTCATTTCATAAAAGGTATCAATTCCAAATTCCAACTTAAGTTGTATCGTCATCAAGGATTTAAATATAAATACTTCAACTTTACACAGTTTGCAATTTTAGAAAATAGTTTAGATAGTCATAAATAGTTTAATAGTTTAAAAATAGTTTTAAATAAATTAAAATAGTTTAAATAGTAAAATAGTTTAAATAGATTTAACTAGATTTAAATTTGATTTAACTAGATTTAAATTAATTAAATAGATTTAATTAGGTTTAAAATGTTTTAAATAGATTGATTATAGATTAAATAGGTTTAAATTATATTAAATATATTTTTAAATAGGTTAAATAAATTTAAAATAGATTAAATAGATTTAAATTATATTAAATAGATTTAAAATAGATTAAATAAATTTAATTAGTTTAAAGTAGGTAAAAATAGATTAAATTGGATTAAATAGGTTATAATAGATTAAATAAATTAAATTAGTTTTAAATTGATTAAAATAGTTTAAATTAATTTAAAATAGATTTCAAAGTTATATCCAAACATTTCCAATAACTCAATTTCCGATAAATTCATTTATATTTGACACTTCAACTTTGAAATTAATTCCAATTTAAATCCTTTGAACAATTCATTAAATCAATTCCAATTTCAACATTTACGCTGGGTCTTTCAAAAATAATTCAGTTTATATAAATCAAATTTCTATTTTAAAATACCAATAAACTGAATTCAAAATTTAAAGATTCAAAAATCACTTAATTTAACCAATCCAGTGTCCGTATATAATTTTCTACCCTAGGGTCAAGTGATACGGTTATTTATCATTTCAATCCGCAATTTAAAATTTTACAATTATATATAATTTCAAACCGCAATCCCGAATTAAATAAAATCCATAAAATCGCTCGACTCTATCATTTCAACCCATAACGATTTTTCCTAATCTATAGATCATTTGGGTATGTATCATTTCAACCCATAGGGAACTTGCAGTGTTATAACAATATAAAATACAACATATAGTCATCCAACATCGACAATCAAACATCCATCACAATCATCAACCAATTCAATCAATAAACATCAACAGATAACTGATAATCAACAACAGGTATTAAATTGACAATTTAAATTCGATATTAAATTAAACGATGATTAAATGCAGTAAAAGTCAAATTTAACTAGAATAACAATTTAAACATACCAAACATCAATCAACTGATTTCTAATCACATCATAAATTTAATTTAACTAACATAAGATAGTTTAGTAATTGTGAGTGGGTTGAAACACTCACCTTCGATTTCGAATCGATTTGAAATCCAAAATATGGCCCAAAATTTAACAGTCTCAGAATTCATCCAAACTAGCATCAAAATGTCCAAAATTTCGATACGATCGCAGCGGAGAAATCCGCGCATAAATTGGACCTCGTATGTAAAAGTTATGTATATTAAAACGTTAAAGGATTAAAATCTAAAAATAAATAAAAAGGGATAAAACGTCACTTACAACATCCACTCAGAAACGGCCACATCATTACCCTGCTATTATTCCTTACACGACCCGAAACCTTAACCTGTAGCACAACATGCTCGAACGCAACCGGCCGCCGCCCACGCACGATCGCACGCGCCTCCGATCGACTCGAATGCCACCCTGACGTCGCCTCCGGCCTCCCCCACACCTATGCAACCACCTGTGAGCATCACATCGTCGATCGTCCCCCAAAACCCCACAATCGCCGCAAAGAACCCATGCCCTAATCAAATTATTGAGCCCAATCCAACCGTCTACTCGCCAAACGAAACGATGGACTACGCTCGTCGATCTCCAGGAATCCATTTCCTCGATTCGACGATCCGTCGAAGTTGATCAACGCACGATGAACGGCCGAGAATGATTTGGCCAATACTCGACAAACCAGAAACCGATTACAAAAACGAACTGTAGATCTGAGTTGTGATCGTCAAGAGCTTCGAATCAATATATAATATGATAGGGTTTGAGGAATTTTAATTTTGAAATTTGATTTGAAATTGAATTGGGGATTTGAGATTGAGTCTGTTTCTGCCATTGAGGAGGAGAAGTAGACAGATTAAATTGTATGTACAATAATGAGGAATAAGAAGGCTGCTAGGGTTTGGAAAGAACAATATACACTAACAAAACTTGATAAGAAATGAATAAACATCTAAATAGCTTTGAATGGACGATAACGACCCGAAAAGCCCGTTATGTCTCCGGAACGAAAATGGGTCATCCCATATATCAAAACAGATGCTTTCGATGATTTTAAACTTAATGGCACAGGTTTCAAGTCCTAATTCCATCGTATGCAGAAGTTAGCTTTAAAATAAGCTTATTTCAAATTGATTTCAATTAAATTGATTTCTAGGCATTTCGAGCCCGTACGATCAAACAACAAATCTGATCACTGCAAAACATGAAATCCTATAATAATTCACCGTTACGGATCCGATGAAATTGGTTTCGTTGAAATCCGAGACAGTTGCCAAAATGGCTAATTTCACGTTAATTGAATAAATTAATATTGAATTAATTAGTCACTTTTTAATTTCAATATTTAAAAACTACAAATTTTCATCATTTTTGATTGCTCAGACATTTATAATAATTTGAAACAAATTCTCATGTCAATTCAATGTCAATTATTTTAATAATTACAGTGTTTAATTCCAATTGAAATAAATGCAGTAATTATTACTTTAAATTTCAATAAATCCATTTGTCATAATTTAAATGCCAATAAATTTATCAAACTTGATTTTAATTCTTTTTATTCAATCAATTGTCATACTATGAATAAAATTTACATTGGTTACATCTTATTGAATTAATATTCTACAATTATCAATTTAATCTACATTAACTGTACTAATTAAGTGAATTAATTGCAATTGGTTTCAATTTTTATTTAACAGGCTAAATAAATAGGTAACACATAATAATTGTCACCATTAACTTTTAGTCACATCTTATAAGTCATTATCCACAACAAGTGTTATAATTACTACCACAACGCTAATTTTATTCAATTACCATTTATCACACATTATTTCATTAATTAATCAACTTTTAAATTATCCATTAATACATGCATTACTATAATTTAATTACAATATATATCAATTATAACTCTTTTAATCCTTTTAATTAATTGGAATTACATTTAAAGTAATTATCAATTACCGTAAATTAATACTATTTCATCTTATTCCAATTATTTTCTTATTATTAATCACAAATTTTTTTACTCCTTCCAACATTAAATTACAAATCTCATTAAATTAACTATTTTTAATTATCGAAAATTACGGGTCGTTACACCAAGTTTGTTCAAGTCCATGTACATGGATCACATATGTCACTTACTTTTAAAGTAAGAAGTTACAACCATTGTTTTCAACATAAGTTAACAACAATTCAAACAACTTTGTCGCAATCAAACACAACATGTAAGTGTTATATTTTTCATCCAAAGTGTGGTGTTAACTCACCTTTAAGCCAACCAAAACCAAGATCCAAGAACCAAAGTCAAGCCTCTACCTTGCAACACCTTTCCTCCTCCTCCTCCTTGCTTTCACCTTGCTCAAAGTCCTCCCCTTCCTCACAATTGCACATGGCAATCCCCTCCATGGGGAGAATGGCTCCACTTCTTCAACTTCTAACATGGTAGAAGGTTATCTAATATTATACTAAGCCTTATGGCAAAGTTTGAAGTGACTTGGAGTTGATTTGCAACTCTTTCTTTTTAGAACATAAGAGAGGAAGAAGATAAAGATGCCATTAGAAATGCTTGCATTTGCTTAGGAATTTTGTGAATGTTAACTAAGGGTGTGCCCTCTCTTATATAGGCTTACGCAAGGGGTCATTACCATCTTCTACCTCTCATGGAAGGTCACAAAGGAGCCTCCTCTCACATGATAACTTTATGCCACAATTGCTTAAGTGTTAAGGAGTTTCCGTTTATGCTCATTTTCTACTTTATGTCACTATTCCCTTTTAGGCTAATTATCATTATACCCTTAAAATTATCCTATAGGAATGTTCTATAACCTTCCGAGCTTATATGAAGAGAAGAGTGTTTAATTAGTGGCTAATGTTTTCATTTGATCATTAGCTTAAGAGTTAAACATTTCCATTTTTGCTCATGACATCATCCTATTTATTTAGCAATAACCATGAAAATATTTTTAGTTTCTAGTTATCTCCATAATGATTAATTAGACATGTGCAAAAAGTTGAATAACTTTCGTTGAGAGAAAAAAAACTGTTTATCGATAAAACGATTTTCGGTCACATTATCGATATTTTTTCAAAGAATACATTTTTGTAAACATTTTTCCAAAACAAGTTTACCATCATTACTTATGATTTAAAAGGGGGTTAAAATGCTTATTAAATCGTTTTAATAACATTTAGTCCAATATTTAAATATTTAAATAATTTAGATATTTAAATATGAAATGTCTGAAATTCCGAGTCGTTACATATGCCAAAATTTCCTAAAATAAAATCATTATAAGGATAAGGATAAAAGTGTGGTCGAATTAATTTTTTACAAAATATTCTATTTTCATTTAAATAAATTTCAAACCCTTAAACGTTTTATTCCTCGAATGTCATTCGGTCTTCGATTAAAATTCCGCTCAAGGCATTTTAATTCAAATTTTATTTTGTTATATAATGGTTTTTCATTTTGAAAAATATTACTTTTTAATTTTTTTGCCATTATAAAATTGTTGTTTCATTTCAAAATAAATTCTAAAATTTCACTAATATGATTTATTTTGATACAATAATTTTCCAAATAACAATTGGATTTGAAAAATGTAATTCAAATTTCAAATTTGAATTTTAAATTATTATTTTTTGAATAGGTTCTAGAATTGAGTTAAATTCAACTTAAATTCCCAAAATTGGTTTCTAAGTCCATTTATTGTTTATTACAACTCTATGTCAAATAAAAAAGTTCATGAGTTAATTTCTATTTAACCCTTTAAATTCTTGTAACTAAAAATTTCAAATATTCAATAATTAATTAATTAATTAAAATTTTCAAATAAATATCCAAATTAAATATTATCATAATAGATAAAATGTTGTGAGTTGGGGAGGGGGGTTGTTTCATTTTTGATCGTGTTTGTTTTGATGAACTTCAGTTATGCATCATGAGTTGGGGGGATGTTAAATAATATTGTAGAAGATCTCACTATTTTTTGTTTACCAATTGTATTTGTATTTTCCTTAGTTATAATATTTTCATATTATATAATTACTTATGTTTCAAGTAATCTAGATATAAATATGAGACATGTATTGCTAAATTATCAATTAAGTTATTGACAAAGATGTAGCCAGTAATGGTTATTCGTGTCATCTTCTATCTCTTCTTCCCTCTTCTCTCTTCTTCTTCTTATTTATTTATTTATTTATTTATTTTATTCATGTATTTTAAGAATCGATTAATTCTTTATATTGCAAAGTTTTTTTCACTCTTGAAGGTAGACAATTTTTTCCTATCATCTCACCTTTAGGATTATTTTAATGGATTTTCCTCGATTTGTAATATGCTATTTTAATAAGATGTTAATATTTTTCTCTTATTTTGTAATTTTTGAACTGCATTTTAATTGATAATTTAAAATATATTTATTTATACAACTTATGTGGTAATTTTTTTTAATAAAACGTTGGGATTTTGGTTCCTTTTACCATTTAATGAATGCATACATTTTCTTATGTAAATTTATTCTTTTTCTTCATATTTTTGTTGCGGTATATAACTTTTATTCAATAAGATTCTATAGCGTGTTATTTCAATATTTATGATGAGTCCATCTCCCTTACATGAAGTTGTATTTTTATAGTTTTTCTTTGATCTATAGCGTGTTATTTCAAAAAATGTTGCTATATTTCTCTTATTCTATAATTTTCAATTTAAATATTAATTGGTATTCTAAGACAGTTATTTCATATATGTTACACTATTTTTAACTTTATTTTGATAAAATACTGAGATTCTCCTTTGGTTCCTTTTATCATTGAGTATGAATGCATCTATTTTCTTTGGTAGATTTATTTTTGTATTGTCCCCCAATTTTGTTATAGTCTAATATATTCACTGAAATTTTATATGAAGGAGTGAAGAAATCAATAGGTGTGAAGAAGCATATTCATTTGCATTTTGAAATAATTTCATCATTGCGTAAGGATAGATCATCATCATTTTAGCCATTATAGTACTTTGTTTCATGTGAATTTCCTACTAAACTTTTTGTGATATGCAATTTTCCTCTTTAGGTATTCTCAAAACCATATGTAACATCTAACTGACGATATTTTGACTTAAGGATATCATTACCAACTAAAATCAAAGATTTAAAATATTTTGGATCAATTTCCTTTATATATTGTTATTTCATTTTGGTAGGTTATATTATTTTTTTTGAATTTCTAAAGGGTAGTAGTTTTGTTTTGTATGGATGGAGAAAAGCCTTTGACCTAACTCCATATATAGAAAAAATTGATTTGCATAACACTATCTGCATTCTAATGAATTATGTATAATTACATATCTCATAATTATTAGCATGAAAGTTGAGTAATCAATTATAGTTCATTAGACAATGCGATCCACGCTCTTAAAGCATTGAATCTTTAATTCATTTTCTTTGTCGCTATAATAGTTACCTGGAATATCCAATCTTGTGTGGTATAATAAATTTTGTTTTAGTGTTTGTCATTGTCTAAGTAGTTAATATTGGTATCGGGTACGTATCGGTGAAGTACCGATATGAGATATTTTAAATATCGTGATAACATGGGTAAAATATCGGTCATGTGTAGAACATGTTATAAATGATATTGTAATATGTTATAATGTTATATTAATGTTATGTATTGAAATATTTGGATAAACAATTCCAAATTACAAAGGCCGATTACATATAGTTTATAGATTATAATATGTTTACAAAGATATTCTATTTAATACAAACCATAATATATGCTCATAAAAACCGAGAAATTCATATAATGTACATCTTTAGTTTTTTCTTCGTTTTTATACCATATTCAGTATTTTTTAGTCATTTAATCATCTATTTTACTTTCCTAAAATTTGCATATTTATAGTTTCATCATTTTCATTTTTCACTTAATTTATCGACTAAGCAATGTTGATTTAATACTAATTACTATTTTGGCTCATTCCTTATCAGTATGTCAAAAATATAACTTTACTGCCCTTCAACTTTTAGTACTAGGTGCATGATAATAACTAATAAATAAATATTTATAGGCTGACTTACCAATTAGAAATGATGAACAAGAAATAACCAAAAAGAGAAGTGGCTCTTTCATGATCTTGACTTTAGTGGTAAAATTTTCAAGGAAAATAAAACATATAAAATAGTGGAATAAGTAGAGTTTTCTTTATTGAAAGACTAATAAAGAAGTCTACAATTGTATGGTTAAACATAAAAAGTTAGTGCAATAGGATTTCTGATATGGTCTACAAATTGTCATTCACCACATATAAAAAAAATTGAGAAGAGGAAATTAAGGAGAAGGAAAAACTTTGGAAAAAATTTAGGCTGAAGGACAACAAGGTTCATTTTTGGGCTGAAGCAAAACTTTGAAAAAAAGTTAGGCTGAAAGACAATGCTAGTTATAACTAGCATTATATTCAGTTTTTACATTATACAAAATGCTAGTTATAACTAGCATTATATTCAGTTTTACACTGTACAAAATGCTAACTATAATTAGCATTATCCTTCAGCCTACTTTTTTTTCAAAGTTTGTCCTTCAGCCCAAAAATGAAACTTGTTGTCCTTCTGCCTAATTTTTTTTCAAAGTTTGCCCTTGTACCTATTTTCCATTATTGAGAATGTGAAGATGTTTATTTGTAAAGATATTTTCTCCAACATATAAATTAATGAACGATATCCTTAAAAGATATCGGGTATTTTACACTAAATATCGAAGTGATATATCAGCAAATATCACACGATATACCGATAATGATATTTTAAGTTATATTTTAAAAAAATATTAGCTTAGGAGCGATATGAGATATATCGGTGATATATCAGCGATATTATTCGATATTAACTACATAGGCCACTGTACAAATAATCACTAATAATGACCTGCAATAATGAAGATATGATTATTTGATGTTGCTTCTACCAATTTATACAAATTTCATCTCACAATATAGTAGTCCATGGATAAAACATCAAATTTTAAAAGAAAAGATATAACCAACTAATTTATTATATATCAAATAAATATTTAGCCATGTTGCTATATTTTTGGAACGTGCCTGCATTAGATATTGTAACAATTAGACTTTTTGACCACCAAATGTCGAGACGCTAATACATCAGCAGTATTCGTATGCCGAACACTTAAGTGTCGGAAAGACAAATTATTAGGGTGAAAATAAAAGAAAAATAAATAGAACAAGAAAGAAGGAACACAATATCAGAACCTTACAACTGAACGATCATATATAATATCAAAGACAGTACAAACTATCATTCTAAGATACAAAGTTTTTAAGAGTTACATTAATCTGCCTGGACATTTATAACAACCAGTCCTCACAAATGCTAATGATACAATGGTAATGCAGCAGAAATAAACACTACGGTAGGAAATCATCCAGATCATCTCTAGAAACTCTAAAGCATCCACGACTAAATCTAGAAATATACACGGGGCTGACCCGAGCATTACAAAAAAATTAACACCCGGATCAGTCTGGTAAACCAGCGTGAGACTCATGAATGACATGTAACGGTAACCATTGAGAATGTACGGATTCCCAAAATGGGTTTTCCTTCAAAGAAACCAACCATTCATTATGTTTAACATATAGAGATATGATAGATAATGTCTATGGTGTAGAATATAAATCATATCAAATAGCTATGATGCTTATATTGGTCACACCATAACATATTTAGTTTACATTTAAAACAGCTAAGGTACACTCGCAAAATGGATTTTTTTATGGAAATCTCTTCGGTCGACGTCGAATCTAATCTCCTACACAAGAGTCAGAAAGTACCCCTGATCGATGTATATTTCTGGATAAAATATACCTTTAGGTAAACACAAGCAGCCCATCGTTCAAACATAAACATGAACAACATGAACCAAATATCATCAACTCCCGTTGGTCAACGATCGACAAGTATCTCAAGATATGGAGTTGATAATACCCTGACATGAGTTGCTAACCCCAGGTTGTGCATCTTACCATATTTTTAGTCATTTCCGATGTCGAGGTGACGTTTGTCATCTTTCCCATGAGTCTTCATCACTTGAACAGAACATGAATCCCCAAATGGATTCCCACATCTTAAACGGATCATGAATCATTACATGGATTCGAGTATCTCGAATGGATCTCGAACCTCCATATAGGTTCCCTGCATAAGTCCTTAATCGAATGCTAACGCTATCCTCTCACTTGGAATAGTCCTCAAGATAGGCAGTCCCCCATGATAATATCGTTCGAAACATTAACGTTGACCTCTTTCTTGGACTTAACCTTAGGATTAACGGTTTAACTCTAAAACGTTCCACTTTACAACTGCTTCAAAAACAAAGAACTCGCATAATAGTTTTGAAATGGTATTCGATAAGTAAAACAATTACCAATCCTAGTCTCTTCAAAACTAATTCGATGAATTTTCGGTAAACTCTATTGCAGTTCGTTCAAAAGTAAGCCAAAGCTAGAGACGTTTTGTACCAATACTCCTCCCCGGGGTTCTTATTAGTACAAAATCATGAAGCCTTTCGATAACTTCTTAAGTCAATATTAGGTCAAGTTCGATAATCGATAATCGATTATCTAGTCAAAACAATTCTTTATACAAATCACAATTCACACGCTTAACTCGTTTCTGACATTCGAACTTAACCATTACTCATTCAAGAGTGAATCCAGGTAATTTAGAGCACTGGTTGCATCAAAGCCATACTTAGACACTCATTCTTGAATCTCATAAATAGATAAGTCTACCTCACAGCTTTTAGTGTTAACTATAGTATTAATGATTTCCATAAACAATAAGAAATCAACACGATTAACACATTTCCGACATTTTACGACTTACTATTCCTCGGTCAAGAGAGAAGCTCGGTAGGTTAAAGCTCTATTACTCCACCCCTACTCGACATCAATCTTAACTCTCACAAATATATAAGCCTTACTTCGTCGGCTTTTAGTGTTAATCATAGTTAAATACTTTTCAAACAAGTAATTAAACAATTAACCATTTGGCCATTTAGCAATTCTAATCCCTTTTCGAAAACATTTGTATATACTTTTAAACACTTGAAAATACTTATAATAGGCTTTAAAACATTTATCCAAATATTACATGAAATAAATAACTTTACAACTTTCCTTAAAAAACTGAAAATAACATGTTTTATTATAAAAAACCGTTTTTTTAATTCACAACTAATTCTTAAAAATTCATAAAGGTCTCAAACTACTTTTGAAATACTCTAATATGAGTTAGTAAACACTTGTAAAAATAATGAAACAAAATAATCATATTTAAATATCTTTTCAAACCATTAAAGTCCAAAAATCAAGGCTAAACGGGGCAGTTCGGCACAGGTGAAGGTTTGGCCACTTTTTGAGATGTTACTTAAATTTTTACTATTCAAGCTTTTAATAGAAACAAAAATATATATATATATATATAAGAAATTATAAATATGGCAAGAAACCCCTAAGGATCTCTCCATAAAGTTCCATAAACATTTCCAAAAATAAGGCAATTCACAACTGCATCTATAACGACTATCACTATAAGTGCACATTAAAATCCGAGTCCGATCTAAACTGAAGTCCATCTATAAATTATGTGCTTTTTTCAAGGTCTAGTCATACAATTCCATTCAAGTCCATTCCATGTTTGTTCATGTCCATATACATGGATCACATATGTCACTTACTTTTAAAGTAAGAATCCAAACCAATGTTATAACATAAGTTAACAATAATTCAAACATCATATATATAATCAACACAACATATGTATGTGTTATATTTTGATTCGAAGTGTGGCGTTATGTGACGCCCCACCTCTATACTCACAATAACAAAGAGTATTAAAAGAAATACTGTCTATTATTATGAAGAATAAGGCTGGGTAGGAGCGGCCATCCGTAGTTGGCCTTACACTAGTATTGGTTACCTCGATAGGACTGGTATATATTTTAAAATTTTCATCTCTTATTTATTCACTCCCATCGACATATCCAATTCCAGTATAAAACGAACTACGATGGTTCATAATGGTTTAGGACAATATATATAAAAACAACACAGATACACAAAGAATGCGGAACACAGATAAAAACAAAAGTCTCATATATATATAACTGATGTCAGTTACAATACAGTTGATACAATACATATGATACAACTACAATTGTCGACTCTGGAAGTTATATATACACGTACATTATCAACTAATATACATGAATACATATCAACCTATACTATGACACGATTACTCCAAAAGATGTGAAAAGTCTTCATAGCTCAAACAGCAACTCAAAGCAGGTAATCTACAACCTGAAACAACTCGGGTCTGACCCGAGTATTACATTCAAAAGAAAATAATACACGGGTCAGTCTAATTCAAACTCAGTTATTAGTGCATAGCAGCAATAATAATCAGATAGTCAAATAGACGACAATCACAGAAATCTCGTATATCCAACCCAGATTGGTCAGAGAGACAACAGTATAGATGCAGTGACACTCAACATATAGGCATATGTTACAGTGCAACATAGTAGCCAAGGCCGAAGTGGGAAGAAACCCAACCAAAAAGATAATAGGTTCACATCAAAAACAATGCCAAAAGAACAGAAGGCAATTTAACAACTACAAGTACAGGTAGCAGCAAAAATTTCGAGCTATTACATCACAGCAACAAGGTGCACCAGAGCAGATTACAAAATATCGTGGTGCAGACAACAAAAGGATGGAACAACGACTAATTCAAATGAATACAGAACCGTAACATATATGCAAATTCGAACATACATATATACATATAAAATGATGTATATACATACATGACTGCATACATATATACGAAGACTAGAATGCAACTGGGTGCAAACAGTCTCAAAAACCATGAACGTACCAATTTTAAACATATATACATAGTACTGTAGACTGGACAGCACTAGCATCGAAAATCAAGGACTAGGCAAAATGCCAGTTCAACTCACTTGCCGAAGACAAGGTCATCGTCAAGCCAAAAAGGAGCATCATGTAAAACAACCAGTAAAACACCCAAACATGTGTTAGTATCAACAAGGTCAAGAAATACTTATTTAAAATGCAGAGTTGCTAAATGTCAAACACATGAAATAAAACTAGACTTCAAGATCGAACAGTGGCAAATGCCCCAACATGACAGTAGTTCAGATGCCAGACAAACAAATGCCAAAACTCGGTGAACGTGATATCAATATCATAAATATGAGGACAAGCATACATGAAGTGTTTCAAGTCCAAATGAACCAGTAATGAACCAGACTGGAATGATGGCAACTGCAAATGACCAGTGGATAATACATGATCAAGTGAACACATGCATATGACCCTAGTGAAACAGTGAATGCACCAACCATCTACAGACAATTAAACAACAAAAGTACAGTGGTCAACACTTATGAATATAGACAGTTCAAAACCCCGACCAGTGTACGTGAATGCAACTACAGGTATGGAAGCAAGGCTACAAGATATCATAGTACAGTCATCAGACAATGCAAGCCTCAAGTGTGCATGGTTCAGAACAAATACAAAATGCAATAGTGAATGCATACCCAACATACATGAAGACCACAATACTTGAAACAGTGGCATTCCAGAAAAATCAGACTCGACAAGGTTCATAAATACAACTCACTAATCAATGAACCAGACTCGAGTGTTAGTGATGTACACATGACTATAGAATGCAAAGACAACTACTGGAATGAGTGCATAGTACATACATGAACAACAATACAAGTCAGGAAATATGATGATAAAAAATGAAGCAGACAAGTGCACTATTAAAATAACAATACAGAAATGAACCAAACAAGTCATAAACATGAAGACTACAAGGACAAGACATATATATATTTACAAACACAAATGTATGTATACACATTGTTTCAGTGCCTCTTCAAGTGCACATAAAGGTTCAAGCACCCAAAAGCATTTAGCAGCAGTTTTCGAAATGATCCAAACAACAGTAATTTCAAATTATTTGCTAAATAAATTCAAGGCCGAAGATTAAGAAAATGTCACAGGAAACTTCAAAATCAAAGTCCCACCGAAGTCGACAAAAATCAGGTTAAATACCAGAAAAACAATATCGGGATGACCAGGCTAGCAAGGCAGTGGCCGAATCCATCAGAAAAATGAAAGTGAGATTCTTATCTCAAAAATAGTTTTCACAGAAACCAAGTTTAATATGAATTAGAAATAGGATATACAGGAAATCCAAATATACCCAATCATGGCTGGAGATAAAACAATCATTGAAACAACATCAAGTATGCTAAGACCAAATGCACAGTTCGAACAATACCAAAGTCAAAGAGAAAATCTCGAAATCAAATTGTCAACAGCAGTATCATCGGAACTCAAGTCGAGATATAGGCAAAACACTACCGTGTCAATCAAGCAATCCAGTACATACACATATGAATTAGCCACAGAAAATCACGAGCATCTAAGTAAAAATCGAGTGGAATTAGATGTGAGCGATAAGGAATCACTCACCTTTTTGCCTGGCTCGAATTGGACAGCGCTTTCGAATAGACGAAGGGTCGAGGCCGAGGTCCTCAAGAGACGAACGATCGTCGAAGCAAGGGAACGAGAATCATCTTCTCGATCGAACAACAAAGACGGCATCTTCGATTTCTGAAAACCCTAGTTTGAAAAAGGGGAAAAACAAGAGGAGGCCGCCATTCTTTCGTTTATTTGTTTTAGGGTTGTGATCAAGCAAATGAACCAAGGGAAAACGGGTCGAACTGATATTTAGAGGGGAATGGCATCTACCTAGATAGGTAACACAACCCAATACAACCGTGGGCTACAATAATTTTTAAAGTCCACAATTTAACAATTTTATTAAAAGAGATTTTATACCGACTCAAAACTTCAAATAACAAACAGCTAGGAAAATTAATCGTCTAGAGACGATAATCAATTGGTACGAAATCTCAGGTTGTTACAGACTCCCCTCCTTATAGAAATTACGTCCCCGCAATTTTCATAATTAAGGTCATCACTAACAATAAATTTTCTAACATAAATTGGTAAAGCTAGAAAAATAAAGGTCGGAAATACAAACGCCAAAGAAATTGACATGAATAATGCATGCTATAGTCTCACGACCAACCAGACAAGTGAAACAAACACACCCTATTTACATGGAGCAATACTACTAGCAAAATGAAGACCAAACTACCCAATTACATGAAGCAATTATGAAACTGGAAATTGCAAGATCAAGCTCGAGCACAAAGGTCACGAACCAAGTGTGCATATAATAAGGTCTAGATACTGTACAGAGAATAGTGAATCAGTGTGCAAGTATGGACAAAGTTCGAGCACTAGAGATTGGGACGCTTAAATGATCAAATTCAGGCCGAAACAGTAACCACCATGATACACTGAAATGCAAACTACATCAAAAGTGATACAGAGTACACCTGAAACAATATGAGGGACCAAGCAACTATATCTGAAACCTAAAACAATGCAGTGATACTGACAGCAGAGTGCAATCAGAACAAAATGAACAAAAGTTCTCATGTCATCCCCAAACTCATAATGAACTACCAGATGAACAACTAAGGGACGAGCACTGATATCTGCAAATGAATGGAATGCAACTACAGTGACCAGATAGACTGCAGGGACAGACTACAGTGATCACGAGCACATCAAACTTAATGAAACATGAACTACAGATACCAGTTGCCAACCTATAAACAACTAAGCATGCAGCTCGAAGTGATATAACTGCAAATACCACAAATATCAAGTGATGTAACAACGCGACTCAACAACAATGTATGCAACATACGAACAACAGATCTACAAGCTGAAACTTCAGAAGAATCGGTTTGGACAACTACAGGTACAGGTACAACAAAATGCAGAACCAACTCCCCAAATGACCAAATGAATGTATACAAGTTCAGTGAAAATCAAGGAAGGCAACTCGAGTGAACCAGACTCAAGTCAGTCCAGTTACTCTATGGAATACATCACTACAACTATCAAGTGAAACAGAGTATACATAAGGTAGGCAAGGGCTCAAGTGCATCAGGTCAGTGACATGACACCAGGCCCAGTGCGAAAGTAACCATCATTGTATAAAACAATGTATCAAAGTTCAAGTGAACTTGATAGGTAAAACTCAAGTCTACGAATCATGAAGACTGCAATATCAAAGAAACTACGAGATTGTACAATGGAAATGCAAGGACCAGGCAACTCAATACTCAAACTCAGTCCAAATCCACAATATTCAATGATCAATTAGATAATTAGAATACATAAATCACAAAACAGCAATATCTAATTATCAACAAAGATATTAGAAAACAAAATTTGCAAATCGCAAAACTGCAAATATCTAGTTATCCAACAGATAAATAGAAAACACGAACTTCTTAATCAGCAAACTATAACTATCAACAGAGATGGATAGAAAACAACAGTTTAATATAATCACCATAATCTAGAATCAATTAGAGACTAGAAAATCTTACAATCAGCGAAATTAGCAATTGTCTAATTATCAAAACGATGATCTTTAATTATCAAAACGATAATCAGAAATTCCAAATCAACAATTATTCAATTATCAAAAACGATAATCGAATCTCAAATCAACAAATATTCAATTATCAAAAACGATAATCGAATCTCAAATCAACAAATATTCAATACAGTATACATGTACACATACTCTTATGGAATTAACTCATTTTAATTCCATAGCTCAGCTCTAAATCTCGATTTATCAATTTAATTTGGTCATATCTCTTTGCCATTGAACACCATGTGTGCATTGCAAGGGACTCAATCTGTTAACCCCTGCACAAAGGCCTATAGGACTTAAACAAGTCATGCACATACCCATCATACTCCTTATGATGAATAGATCAAGGCTTCTCTCCTAGATTAGTTTTATAATCTAGTGACCAGTCTCATTTCTTATTTTAGAAAATCTCAACTGTCCATACTTTCATTCATGAAAATAATGCTTTATTTCATTTCTCCAGTTGTCTCATTCAAAATTTGTTTTATCACTTGCATATCTCCTATATTCAAGAATGTCATGATCTCTTAAACAAATCCAGTAGAATTCTATAAAAATTCTTATACTCAATTCTATTGTGAACATAGGGTAAGGTTTTAAAGAAAAACCTATAAAACATTTTAGCTTTAGATCTGAACAAATCAGCACATAAATAATTTATTGCATTGTTCATTTTCAATTTAAAACAATCTAGACATAAGCATGAACCTCCTTTGTTCACACTGCCTAGCTTATTTTCCAGTTCCATTTTACATTTTTATATGGTCCAAACTCTTGCCTTTGAACACAAAGTGTGCATTGCAAAGGACTCAATTCTGTTAACCTTTGCATAGAGGCCTCCAGGACTTGAACAAGTCATCCACATACCCATCATCCACCTGATGATGAGTAGATCAAGGCACCTCTCCTAAATTACTTGGTAATTTAGAGACCATACATATTTATTCATTTAAGGAATTTTCCTTTTTAACTCCGGAAATACTCTTGTAATCCTTTCTTCATTTCATAAGTAGGGAATTTAATTTCCTTAAAAATCATATCTAAACATACCAACTTTCATGCCAAATTTTACAACCCATTTCAAAGTCATTTCTGCTTGATCGCACTTTTTTTTTTTAATATTGCTTTGTTCATATCAATTTTTTTTTATGAACTAGACATGAGCATAAACCTCTTTGTTCATACTGCCTAATCCATTATTATTATTCATTACCATATTTCTCAGTAAATTAATCAAATTATTTTCTTATAAAAACTGAGTCATAAACTCATTTCTGTAATCCGGTTATATAATTGATTAAACAAAAAAAAATTAAAACAAAATTAGCCAATGCCAAAAACAAATCAAAACAACAACCAAAAATTCAATCAAAATGCCATTCATGATCATCATATATTTATTCAGAGAAATAAAGATTAACAAAAATCATAATATGATTTTCATATATAAAATAATTGGTTGCCCTTACTTGGGTCTTAATGCCATAAATCTCATAAGTGATTATCACTTACTTTCCTCTTCTTTTGAAAGTGCAAACTGTTAGAAATTTTATAAAACAATTTTCATTTTAAAACGATTTCCCAATTATGTGATTAAAGCAGCAATATTAGTAACAATTTCGATAAGGAAATTGTACTTCTCAAAATACCGTAAAAACGGGTCACAAATCAGCATTGCGGTATAATCGCTTGAAAACCCACTTTTAAAATTTGACGGTTACTGAAGCCAAAGCGACAGTAATTTTTTTAAACGTCAAAATCTCATCAAAATAATTTACACCACAATGTAACACCAGTGAATTTTCATTCATTAAAATTTTCAACTAAACTCCGTGCTTCAAAACATAGCACTAGTGTAAAAATCCCGTTATAAAGGTAACGGCAACAAAATACGTTTCATAACCAAGCATCGGTTCAACGTAAAATTAATGTAGTAACGTGCAACTCAAATTTGCACGTACTACAAAATGAACAAAGAAATCTTTCGATTATATCTTCAATGAAGACAATTCAAAACAGCAAAATCTAATCAATAGACGATTAGTACAAAAGAAAGCCAGCGGAAATTTCAACAAAAATCACATAACTGTAATTTCTTCGAATCCTCAATTCGGATTCGAAATTCTCAAAGAAACAAAATAATTACAGCTATGTAAACAACCAATGTAATTTTAAATTTCATATTTCAATTTTTTAAATCAAATAGATTATCAGTTGTACTTAGCGAAGACAACTTCACTGTTTCCGCTGCGCACTCTGATAAACAGTACTCAAATCAATCAAATCATCAGAACACAAATTCACTTTTTATTTTTAAATAATGATATTTAAAAATTTCATCATAATTTCAAAACTTTAGTTTTGACTCAAAACACGAAGAAAACATCGACAAATAGTTGTAACACATGTTCCATCTAAGTTATGTTTTATATTATGTCCATAAACCCCAAGCTCTGATACCAACTGTGACGCCCCACCTCTATACTCACAATAACAAAGAGTATTAAAAGAAATACTGTCTATTATTATGAAGAATAAGGCTGGGTAGGAGCGGCCATCCGTAGTTGGCCTTACACTAGTATTGGTTACCTCGATAGGACTGGTATATATTTTAAAATTTTCATCTCTTATTTATTCACTCCCATCGACATATCCAATTCCAGTATAAAACGAACTACGATGGTTCATAATGGTTTAGGAAAATATATATAAAAACAACACAGATACACAAAGAATGCGGAACACAGATAAAAACAAAAGTCTCATATATATAACTGATGTCAGTTACAATACAGTTGATACAATACATATGATACAACTACAATTGTCGACTCTGGAAGTTATATATACACATACATTATCAACTAATATACATGAATACATATCAACCTATACTATGACACGATTACTCCAAAAGATGTGAAAAGTCTTCATAGCTCAAACAGCAACTCAAAGCAGGTAATCTACAACCTGAAACAACTCGGGTCTGACCCGAGTATTACATTCAAAAGAAAATAATACACGGGTCAGTCTAATTCAAACTCAGTTATTAGTGCATAGCAGCAATAATAATCAGATAGTCAAATAGACAACAATCACAGAAATCTCGTATATCCAACCCAGATTGGTCAGAGAGACCACAGTATAGATGCAGTGACACTCAACATATAGGCATATGTTACAGTGCAACATAGTAGCCAAGGCCGAAGTGGGAAGAAACCCAACCAAAAAGATAATAGGTTCACATCAAAAACAATGCCAAAAGAACAGAAGGAAATTTAACAACTACAAGTACAGGTAGCAGCAAAAATTTCGAGCTATTACATCACAGCAACAAGGTGCACCAGAGCATATTACAAAATATCGTGGTGCAGACAACAAAAGGATGGAACAACGACTAATTCAAATGAATACAGAACCGTAACATATATGCAAATTCGAACATACATATATACATATAAAATGATGTATATACATACATGACTGCATACATATATACGAAGACTAGAATGCAACTGGGTGCAAACAGTCTCAAAAACCATGAACGTACCAATTTTAAACATATATACATAGTACTGTAGACTGGACAGCACTAGCATCGAAAATCAAGGACTAGGCAAAATGCCAGTTCAACTCACTTGCCGAAGACAAGGTCATCGTCAAGCCAAAAAGGAGCATCATGTAAAACAACCAGTAAAACACCCAAACATGTGTCAGTATCAACAAGGTCAAGAAATACTTATTTAAAATGCAGAGTTGCTAAATGTCAAACACATGAAGTGAAACTAGACTTCAAGATCGAATAGTGGCAAATGCCCCAACATGACAGTAGTTCAGATGCCAGACAAACAAATGCCAAAACTCGGTGAACGTGATATCAATATCATAAATATGAGGACAAGCATACATGAAGTGTTTCAAGTCCAAATGAACCAGTAATGAACCAGACTGGAATGATGGCAACTGCAAATGACCAGTGGATAATACATGATCAAGTGAACACATGCATATGACCCTAGTGAAACAGTGAATGCACCAACCATCTACAGACAATTAAACAACAAAAGTACAGTGGTCAACACTTATGAATATAGACAGTTCAAAACCCCGACCAGTGTACGTGAATGCAACTACAGGTATGGAAGCAAGGCTACAAGATATCATAGTACAGTCATCAGACAATGCAAGCCTCAAGTGTGCATGGTTCAGAACAAATACAAAATGCAATAGTGAATGCAGACCAAACATACATGAAGACCACAATACTTGAAACAGTGGCATTCCAGAAAAATCAGACTCGACAAGGTTCATAAATACAACTCACTAATCAATGAACCAGACTCGAGTGTTAGTGATGTACACATGACTATAGAATGCAAAGACAACTACTGGAATGAGTGCATAGTACATACATGAACAACAGTACAAGTCAGGAAATATGATGATAAAAAATGAAGCAGACAAGTGCACTATTAAAATAACAATACAGAAATGAACCAAACAAGTCATAAACATGAAGACTACAAGGACAAGACATATATATATTTACAAACACAAATGTATGTATACACATTGTTTCAGTGCCTCTTCAAGTGCACATAAAGGTTCAAGCACCCAAAAGCATTTAGCAGCAGTTTTCGAAATGATCCAAACAACAGTAATTTCAAATTATTTGCTAAATAAATTCAAGGCCGAAGATTAAGAAAATGTCACAGGAAACTTCAAAATCAAAGTCCCACCGAAGTCGACAAAAATCAGGTTAAATACCAGAAAACAATATCGGGATGACCAGGCTAGCAAGGCAGTGGCCGAATCCATCAGAAAAATGAAAGTGAGATTCTTATCTCAAAAATAGTTTTCACAGAAACCAAGTTTAATATGAATTAGAAATAGGATATACAGGAAACCCAAATATACCCAATCATGGCTGGAGATAAAACAATCATTGAAACAACATCAAGTATGCTAAGACCAAATGCACAGTTCGAACAATACCAAAGTCAAAGAGAAAATCTCGGAATCAAATTGTCAACAGCAGTATCATCGGAACTCAAGTCGAGATATAGGCAAAACACTACCGTGTCAATCAAGCAATCCAGTACATACACATATGAATTAGCCACAGAAAATCACGAGCATCTAAGTAAAAATCGAGTGGAATTAGATGTGAGCGATAAGGAATCACTCACCTTTTTGCCTGGCTCGAATTGGACAGCGCTTTCGAATAGACGAAGGGTCGAGGCCGAGGTCCTCAAGAGACGAACGATCGTCGAAGCAAGGGAACGAGAATCATCTTCTCGATCGAACAACAAAGACGGCATCTTCGATTTCTGAAAACCCTAGTTTGAAAAAGGGGAAAAACAAGAGGAGGCCGCCATTCTTTCGTTTATTTGTTTTAGGGTTGTGATCGAGCAAATGAACCAAGGGAAAACGGGTCGAACTGATATTTAGAGGGGAATGGCATCTACCTAGATAGGTAACACAACCCAATACAACCGTGGGCTACAATAATTTTTAAAGTCCACAATTTAACAATTTTATTAAAAGAGATTTTATACCGACTCAAAACTTCAAATAACAAACAGCTAGGAAAATTAATCGTCTAGAGACGATAATCAATTGGTACGAAATCTCAGGTTGTTACACGTTAACTCACCTTTATCCACACAACAACCAAGATCCAAGCATCGAAGCTTAGATCCGTCCTCGGGTCATCTTGATATAACTAAAACAAGAGCTATACTGGGCCATGTGAGGTCGCTCCTTCGATCGGGCATATTTCTTCGATACCATATTTATTACCTTATGATTGATTTGGTGGCCACCCCTCAATTTGATTATGGGAGTGTGTTTTGAGGTGGGCGGTAGTAGCTGCTATCCGTTACCACCAGTCCGAGAGTGCAAATAGTAGAATCCTACCCTGGCATTGCCTCGCGTGCCTTGTCGTATGCCTTATCGCGCCCACTACGAGTTTGGTTTGTGTCGTACACTATGGAGTGCCCTTTGATAGCCCTCCAGTTTATGGAGGAATTACGGTACTGTATAGACTACGACAGTTATATAAAATGTGTTAAGGGGGATATGGGTAACGCCTTAACGCTATTTTAATATTTACTTTACTGTAGGCATCATCTATGTAGCGTATTATACTATGTATGTAGATAGTTCCATGAATCCTTAAAGGATGGAATCCCAAACATCCTTTATGTTATATTGCATTTCATTTGGACATTTCACTTGAGTTGATTTACTTGCATAAGAATGTTAATTCTGACTCGAGTGTTTTGTGTTTTGCTTTATGCTCGGATCAGCCTGAGTGTCACAGCATTTGAGACTCACCTTTGGAGCTTGGAGATTTGCTTGGAGATCTATCTTTATCTATTCAGTTTCAGTTATTTCCAATTGTTTATGTTCAGACTTGTCATTTGCTTTTGTATTGAGACTTTTATGTATTGATTTCTGTTGTATTTGCTTTAGACTCTGATGTTTTTGTAGTAGCTTCATGAACTACTATTTATCTATTCCGTTGCATATTGTTGTATTACTCTGTATCTGTGATTCTGTTACTAATTTATTTACTGTATATGTTTAGTTTTGCCAAATATAAATTAACAATCTGTTGTTTTGAGCAATTCAAGTTTGGCATGTGTTGATTATTGTCGATTTGAATGGTTCGAAATAGCGGGTTGTTACAAATTAAAAACTTAACTAAGATTTAATTATTGTAAATAAAGGTTTAATTTATTACTTAAGTTCTTAATTAAAGGTTATTTAATTAACTAATTGAGATTTATTAAAATTTAATTATTAATGAAGGTTTAAATTATTATTTAACAATTAATATAGGATTAATTAGGGTTCAATTATTTATTTAATAATTATTATTGTTTAATTATTTATTTAAGGTTTAATTATTTCTAAATTAGTAATTAAATAAAGATAAATTTAATTAAGTCCAATTATGATTTAATAAAGGGTTTGACTTGTAATTAATTATTTTAAAAGGAATTTTAAGTTTTAAATCCTTTGTTTTCCCAAGAATCAAACTGTTTTTAAAAGAACTTCTTTCCAAAGATGGTGTTTTGAACATAAGGGATCAAGTGCAGATACTATTAAGTAGTCAAAAAATTGTAAATGAATTATAATGTTTATTAATTGAATTATTTGGATATCTGATAATAGAATAAGTTCCTATACTGCTATAATGTAATGGTCGTTTGTGTGGACATATGTTAGTAGAATGAATCTCCATTCTGCTATGAATTGTTGGGAAATTTATTTAGCAGGACAAATCGCCATCCTACCATTATGTTATTTGGACATGTTTATACCGGTTAGTTTATATTGACATGTTATTTCCTGATTTGGATATGAAGTATATTTACATACATGTTGACTTATGTAAATAAAATTGTTGAATGACTTGAAAGTGAAATTGAAACTAAATGTTAACTTAAATAAGTACCAATGGGATTGCTAAGCCTCTTTTTGAAATTATAAAGTATGGTTTTAAAATTTTCTCCAATTCTTTAATCAGTTTGGGGTTTGAAAGTTTATAAATGATTTTCAAGTTATATAAATATTTTATAAAAGCAGTTATAAATAATAAATTGTTTATAAAAAGGGTGTACTATATAAAATGGTTTATTTAAAGTGATTTAAAATGAGATTTCGTATTATCAAAGATATTTTCTATAGGAAATTTTATAAAGTGTTTTATACATGGAAATAGATTTTATAAACCATTTCAGATATTTTAAAAGAAATTCAAATCTAGTTTGAAGATTTATAAGAAGGTTTGAAATACGAAGTGAACTTATAAAAAGAATTTTTATAAGGTTTAAGTGAATGGGTTTTATAAAGTGAATTGTTTTATAGTAAGTGATGCTTTGAAAAGGGAATTTCTTGGCCATTTAATATGGAATTTGAAAAGAGGGAATTTTCCAAATGTTTTTGGTAAATACTTATATTTTTAGATAAGTAAAAATGTTTCCCAAATATAAAAGAAATGTAAAAGATTTTGGTAACAGTGTTTTAAAAAGATCTTTGATCAAGCTTTACAAAGTGTGTTAATTAATGAAAGATTAATTAATAACAGCTTTGGCACATCCCATAAGGAATTAAATCAATGTTTGAATGTTTGTATATTTGATTGTTAAATCACCGACTATCTGGACAAAAACGTAACTTTGGAAATATCTAGGAGAAACACGGAAATTGTATGGTACAGTTACCATCGTGGTGTTATAATGTACATATAAATTTGTTTTGTTATTTTAGGATAAATGATAAGGAAACCCGTCCACTAATGGTTAGGAGGTGATCTCCACTCTTATCTTTGTTTTTTTATTTCCTAAAGAACCGGGGTTGAGTTTACCGAAAATTATCGAATGTTGTTTCGAAGAGATGGGGATCAGATGTGTTATCCGACAACCACTTCAATCCAACTCAAGTGTTTTGAATTGAAGACATCTTAAAACATATGGAATCGAAGGCAGAGCTATTGAAGTGCATCGGCTGGTTGCTAATAATCCTAACGGTGATTCCAAAATGGATGTAGTAAAAGTAGTGCCTTTGGTTTCGTTCAGTCCCAGAATGAACTTGTATGGATGAATGCTAATGTTGCAATGGTGCTTGGAGGGCACTGTTAGCATTCCAAGTGGGTTTGCGAATAAAAAGGTAAAGATGTGACCTCATAAGCTTCACAAATCAAAAAAATGGCAAAAACAGGGTATGAAGCAAAGCTATGTGGTTAGCTACCATTAGGAGCCATCATTCCATTATAGATTGTCCCTATTCAGAGTTAGTTTGTGCGCAAACACCATGGTAGTATAAGGCTTCGATGTCAAAAAGGGGATGAGGTAATCCGGTATGCCATGTTAAAGGGGCAGCCAATTCTGTGTTGGCATCAGTGCATTTTCTAGGGGTGTACCATCAAAAGATAGCCCCTTACCTTACCATACTATGGAATCCAATCTCTAATACGAGCCATTACGATTTTGATTGTGCCAACTAAGCTGGAATATGAGATGCAAGCATTTTAGCTATTTTATATATTTACTTTGAACCCTTAGACATTATGATAATATCACTGGATTTCTATATAAAGTGTTTTGGTTATTGTAAGGTAAAAACCCGTCCGTGTTTATGTGCAGCGTGGTCTTACGAGATACCTTTGATTTTAAAAGGGTTTTAAACATAGTAATTCAGATGTTGAGTTTACTCACTCCAGGCCCATGTCTAACCCGATAATTTATTTTCTTTCCCTAAAACTCATGGGTGCTCAAATATGTATGGGCATCCAAGTAGTTAGGTTTTCCCACGGATGCATTTTGGAGGACCCTGAAGAGGAAGGCTTCATCATTAGCTAGTTATTATCGAGCTTCCTCTGTATTATATTATGTTGTATTAGTTAAGTAGGGACATGCTGTTATAACTATCCAATGGTAGAATTGTATTAGTATGACTTTGATGTGTCATTTTGGAAACGACATTGTATAGAATTATGTTGATTTATTAATGTTATTTCGTTGTGTTGTGAGATTCTGTGATTGTTTAGTTTCTTCTTATCTTCTATCTTCTTTCTTTCCTATAATGATCAGTCTTTCCAAAACTTGAAAGCTTGGCACATAATACATTGGACGTATTAGTGTCGATTTTCGAGGGTCGAAAAGCCCGTTTGTTACATTTGGAATCAGAGCGCAGGGTTAAGCGAGAGCATTGACTTTCGTGGGGCAATTCATTAAGAGATAAGGTAATGGAATACCTTATTATGAGTTTGAATGTATATTGTATAAGAGCTCGTATTTGTTAGTGATATAAAAATCTTTTATATTATCTTGTTTGATCTATTGAGTGGCTTATAAGTCCTGGTTGACGTGCTTGATCAACGTTGTCGATAAAGATTCTTAAACACTTAAACAAGACCAATTGACATGGTATTATTTGAAATTGGGTAAATGAAATCATTTTACCCAAGATATATTTTATACAAGAATGATTTTCAAAATTAGTATAGCATGGTATAGTTATTTGAAGTGTAGGATGTTAGGAGATAATAATATTTATTATTATCAGTTAGGGTTTGTTTAGTCATGCTCGTCCAGTTTGAGCATTGACTATTATTAATGTATATAGGTAGCTTCCTTTTTGAAGATATGTGTTGGGTAGATAGAAATTGGGAAAAACTTTGAAACGAACACCTTGTGAATTAAGTTTCATAATTCGACTATAAGGCGTTCGATCTTAATGTTAGGGTAAAAATTGATTTAATGAAAGATGTTTATGAAAAAAGAGTTAGAATATTTTGAAATAAATATTTGAAAAATGGTTTTATAAAGGTTGATCTTAAAAATGAATTTATAAGAAGGTGTCTTTTAATTAAAAAGAATTTAATTTTAAACTTGAGGACTAAATCTCAGGACTTTTGAAAAATGGTTTTCAAAGATTGGAAAAATAATATTAGTATTATTTGACATTATTTTTTGTTCAAGTACAAGATTTTGGGAATGAAGGGGTTAAGTAAGAAGTGTTTTCTTTCGATTGGTTAGGGAGAATGAGTTGATTGTTGTGTGATAATCAGAATAATCTTCTAAGAGACAATCGAATATTTGCTAAGGCGAACGCTATGTGGTACTTAGTAAATTTTTCTCTTTATCATTGTACAATCGAAACAAGTTCAAACCCGAACGAGCCTAAAGTAAGTTGGTGATAAATGTTTTGTTGGAAAAATGTATAGTATTTTGAAATAAAAGAAATATTTTTAACTAGTTCGAGTTGTAACGACCCCGAATTTTACATATATTTAAATTGATAATTTATTGAGTTTTTGAATTTATATTTGTGAAATAAATCGATAAGGTGATGCGAGTTTCCCCGATAGCCAAGTATATTTGTATAAATCGTTTAAAAAATTTAAATTATTGTATATATAAGAATATATATCTGTATTTGAACATATCTGACTAAATTTGAAATAATATAATATATAATTGATTTGTGTTTAAATTGTAAATAAATGGTTTAAGAATAGAAATAAATATATCAGTAAAATATAAATATCACTTCTACAACTTTTATCTCAGCTTAAACAAATGAAAGGTTATCTAGGCAAATAAAATATGCCTTTATATTGAATACAAATGCAAGCCACAGCTGAAGACATAAAGTACATTTATATTTCCATCTTTAGCAGCAAAACAAAAGTATGTAAGATTGTATAGGAAGGCAAGTAAAAATAAATATATATGAAGACTAAGCAAACATAGTCAGGTTAAACAAAAGAAACAACACTTATAAAAGTAAAGGATTGTACAAAGTAATAAATGCTTTCATCTGCCCAATACAACAAAGCTGCAGCCACCAAAAACATATTGTCTCGGCCAACAAAGAAGAAAATCAAAGAAAAGTAAAATATAAATACATTTGTATCTAGTATTTGCTGGTAGCTTGTTATTGAAGCCAGGCAAGTAATCATGTTTGTAAAATAGATATGCAGGCAAAAGAATAAACAAGGTAAAAATAAAAAAATATCTATGTACTAAAATAAGATAAGGGTTGAGACATAAAGGACTTTAGCATTAAATGCTAGTTTCAACAAGTCAATTCGAATTGTTAAAACTTTCTTCAGCCTCCAAAAGAGATAAAAATCTCTGATCAATTCTTGTACCAGTAGTAATAGCCTGTAAACATTTTTATATATCAATCTACCTCTTCTCGTTTACAAAGACTTATCCTTTCCAGTAAACACATTTAAAACTGGAGCATCCTTCATTTAAATAAAAACAAGAAAATTTAAAGAAGAGCAAGCCTGCATCTTTTCTAACAAGGGCATTAGCAACTCAAAGTTTGAAGTTTTAAAAGCAAAAAAATATTTCCCAGTTTTAAAGCAATAGGGATTTCAGTTTTCAAAAGCAAGAATGTGCTCTGTACATCTTCTTTACAGGTGAGTAACAGTTTTGTTTTAAACTTATAACTTAAGTTATTGGAATGTTTTTCTCTATATCTTGTATGTGTATGACTGGAATTTGTGTGTATCTGCTCTGTGATACCTGTATCTATTTTTGATATTCTGTTATCTGTTTTTGGGTATATATGAAAACCAGCCTCCATCTTTTAATCTACCAACTAGTTGAATCTGGGATATGAATAAGAGTTGTTTGTTTGGTTGTTATCTAAATATTAAAAATAGGTTAAAGCTGGAATAACCTATAACTACCTCTGGTAATTCGAGAAAACTGAGTCAAATTTTAAATATGTTTAAATCAAACTTCTTGTTTAAAGAAACCAGGAGTATAAATCGAAACTTCACACAAAATTAAGATTTTTAAGACAAGAATTGTAATTTTTAAAACTTGGGTTGAAGAGCAGTTCCAGTTTCTCTGTTTCATACATTTTGAGTTGCTGTGGTCGTTGGAGTTGACCGGAGGTGTCGTGGTTTGGTCTGGAGGTAGAGGAGTGACCAGGGATTCGTGGAAAAATGGGAAACTGGTCGGCAGATCAACTTGGTGGCGGCGAGAAGCTTTTGAAACTGTGTGACCTAGTTTTAGGTAACTGTGAACTTTTATCTCGTTCGGAGCCATGAAGTGATCGAGTGATTCACGCTTTTGGGGTTGGATACAGGGAAGGTAGGCGAGGTTTTTGCCGGGGTTTGGTGGCCGCTGGTGATCGGAGGTTGGAGCACGGCGAAGTTTCCAGGTGGTGATGTTTTCTGGTTTTGGGTTCCAGGTGAAATCGAACTTGATTTCGTTCGAATGTCAGAGAAGTTGATCGGAGGGCTGGAATAGGTTGTCGAGGTGGTCGCCGATATGTGGTGATGGTCTTGGATGACCGGACGTGGTGATCGGAAGCGTGCACGTGCACGGTTGAGTGATCTGGTGACTGTGCCTTCGTGGTGATGACAGGGAATGGACTCGAGAATTTCTCGAGTAACTCTTCGCTTGGCTCGGGTGATTTTATAAAAGCCTCGAAGTAAAAATAGGGTGACTCGGGTAGGAACTGTTTTAAGTTTTAAGCCGTGTCCAGGTTAATTCGAGTTTTCCTCGAGTAAATTTCATATTTTCTCGCGTAATTTACCATTTTTCTCGAAGCAACTGATGATGGTCTCGGGTTGCTTTGGTTTCAAGTGTAACAGTACAGATTTTGACAGTTTTTAAATCTGTGGGTTTTTAAATTTAAAATCACTGTTAAACTGAGTTTAATTAAGTGTTTAAAATTTAGATTTTTGAAATAAAAGAAAAGTTTTAAATTTAAATACTTTTAATAAATTTAAATATTTGAATTTAAAGGGGTTTGAATTAATAACGGTGATTAATTAAAATTAATTCAATAATTAAAGATTCATTGATTCATTGATTTAAAATTGATTAGTTAATAATTAAGGGTTAACTAATAAATTTGAAAGAAAGATTTTCAAATAATTTGTAATTAAATTATGATAATTAACCGGATTAGTAATTGATACATCCGATTTAAATTTATCAGATAATTAAATTATCTTACTTAGGGATGTTTGGATTCTATTGAATGACTTGATTGTTTGATATCCCTGATATATGATGCTTTGTGATACATCCTGATTTATGTTGTGATCTGTAGTTTACTTATCTGTGACCTTTATATATCTATGATCTGTGAATGAACGATAAGCGTTGTTCTTATACCGCTTATCGAATTATATTTCTGTATTTTGAAATGTGATGATTCATGATGTTGCACTATTGTGTGTAAACCCCTGGACTACACCTTTACACACACAAATATGGATTTCACGTGGAAATCGGTTAAGTCACAGATAATTTAAATTTGATATTTTTGAAATTGGGATTTTAATTTCAATTGATTTTGAAATTAGAAATTTGGGTTTAAAGTGAAAAGTTTTTGAAATAGAATTTCAAAGATAAAAGTTATTTTAAATAACTTGATAAAGTTTTGAAGTTTAAATAATTTGATTTAAACTTAAATTCAAGATTCAAAATTAAATTCTATGATTTGAAACTAGGGATTGATGATGTTGTATATATGGGTTGAACCATTTTAAAGATGTTGATTTGGGAATTTGAATTTAAATTCAAAGGTTTTCACTCGTGTAAATAAAAATGGATTTTTCTGAAAAGAAAACTATTTGTTTTCAAATGATTAAAGCTTTCAAATAAGAAGTGAACTTCCAAATTGTGTTAAAAGGAAATTAAAGATTTAAATGAAAATGATTTCCAAGTTATGGAAACGATTTGAAATCTATAAGTTAAATCTTTAATTTAAAGAATTTAAATGAGTTTAACCATTCGATATGGAATTGTTTGAAAACTATAAGTTAAATCTTGACTTAAAGATTTAACGAGTTAATTCAATTGAAATAGAAATTGTTTTGAAATCCATGAATGAATCTTTGTGAATGGGGTTAACTCTATGAATTGAATCTTTTTGTTTAAAAGATTTAAATGGTAATTTGTTTAACCATTCGAATGAAAAGTTTTGGGTTTTAAGTTGTGACTTAATTGAAATCCCAATATCCATATGTTTTTAAATATTACGCTCACTATTCGGTTTAGCCGGGAGAGGACCTTTGGGTCGTATAACCCATTCCGAATATGTGATACGTCGTTATGGATGGCATTTGATGACCGGTGTTGAAGACCGGATATTATTGAAAACGGAAGGATTACCGTCGAGTTACTCTGCATCGGCTGATCCCCGATATAGAGGTTTTATCATCCTTAGTGACGGGAAGTCCGGACGTGATTGGAAATTATCCGGAATTGCAAGGGCTTCATGAGAAGTGCCTTCGGTTCTGTTCGAACCCGGAACAGACTTGTATGGATTGTATGTCTGACATTACACTTTGAGATATAAAGCAGATTTCTTTCAAGTACATATCTGTTGGTGGCGGAGAATTTATTCTCTTAGCTTAACACCCTTCTCTGAGACGTACGAGCTCGGAGGTTATGTAGTTGAAATTTATCAGCGATATACTCCCAATTTGGTAATGTGGCATGCTGAGTGTTGCTGTGTGATGATCAGTGTTTGATCATTTGTGATATGATCATTTGTTTGATCATTTATCTTTGTGATCATAGGTTGATCATCTGTTGACCCAAAGTGTGGCTTTTTGAAAAAGCATAGCTTTGTGGACGAGACTTCGTCAGGGCCTCACTACCCGGAAATGGTCGAAACAGGAATGTTGCGGCAAGGTTATGAGGGTCGCGCCCTTTAGGGTATGTCATTTCCTTTTGGAAAGGGGTGGTATCATGGTATGGAGCCCAGATACTTACTCATTTGGATACACTTATTTATTATGTGTGATGTTGGTTACCGAGCGCTCGGATAAAGGTCCCAAAGGACCGGGGGGTGGCATATTCGTGAGTTACCTGTTATAGGGGTATCCCGGCCTTGTTGGCAGAGAGCAGTTTGTCTCTCGGGACGTCCCGTCAGAGGCGATCCCATGCGGCGGAAGGAAGTTCCTTAGCCTGACCATTTGTTGGCAAATCCATTTTCCAATACGAACCTTGTACGGTTTTAGTTGTAGAACCTGCCATTTACTTATGGTGGCGCCCCACTGTTTAAATGGTAGCTATAGTAGGCATAGTTCGGAATGTCTATGCTGGCTAAGATTAATATTATACTTTCGAAATATTTTCTGCACTATGCACTAATAATAATAATTCAATGATTTGCGTAGTAAGCATCTTTGACTATCATAAGGAGAAATCTCCTCCGATTCTGCGTTTGCATTGTGTGTGTGTGTGCGGGAGGCCTTATGGTAGTTTCATTTTCCAAAAGCATTGCGGATTTCAATGTTTTAAATTCTTTTGTTGATTGTTTAAAGATAAACTTTTTTTGTTGCTCACACCAGTCCCATGACTGATCCGGAGTTTATTGTTCCCTTCCTAAACTCTGGGTGCTCATAATTTTCCACACGAGCAGTCTAGAGTTGGGTTTCTTTTCAGATATTCAGGTTTAGTAGATTATCTGGAGCTAGTTCATTCATCGGAGTTGCTTATCTTGGAGTTGTGGATTCATTCTTGTCTGAAGATCATTTTGGAGTTATCACTTCTATTGATATTGTTCCGCTGCTGTTGTTATTTTTTCTTTTCCGCTGCTATTTCTTGTATCATATCTCTGATGTATATTGATATTCATTGTATCACTCTGTTGTATCAGATATTGTATATCAATGTATTATTCTTTTCTTCCGCTGTGTTATTTACTTAATTGTGTTATAGCTCCGGCGAATCGGATTTGAACGGTCGAATCTGCGGCATTCTAGTACAATGTGAAGTACGGATGTTGATTTTCGAGCGGGCAAAACCCGAGTCGTTACATGTGGTATCAGAGCTAAGGTTGAACTTTAGCTCAGGAGTATAACACATTAAGTAGCTCATTAGAGATAGGGTGAAGTATACCTTAGAATGAGTAATTCTCAGATATCCATCCGTATGCCTCAGTAAATTCTCTTACTATCCACTAATAGTAGATATGAGTGCAAGAAGAGGATGAGATAGGGGACAGAGAAGAGACTATGAAATGGTCAATATCCTGTAACAACGAGGAAGCAATCTTTTTGTCTATCGATCTCTTTGTTCGTCATCTTTTCTCAATTCTTCGATAGTTTCTGATAGATCCAGGAATAAATTCGATATATAAAAATGGGACATAAACTCCAACTGAGCCAAAATTGTTTGTTTGGATGAATTGGTTGCTTTGTTGCTATGGTTGATAGGTATAATTTAGTTTCTAAACTGAGAGTTTTGAAATTGTATCGATATATCTGTCTATTCTTTGGGTCCCAGTATATTCTACGAATGGTTAGTTATCCTTTTGAACTAACCGATGCCACTGCATACTTCGTAGATCTGGTTAACCCGAGTGTCTTCTGAAATGTTAAAATAGATTCGTTCGTGATATTCTGATTTGGTAAGCCAAATGCAGAATGGATGTTCAGTTTGAGTTGATGAAATATTCTTCATCTATCTTTTGTCTCCTTAGCAATTTCGAGGACGAAATTCTTTTAAGGGGGGAAGTCTGTAA
Source organism: Allium fistulosum (assembly GCA_030737815.1). Taxonomy (NCBI): domain Eukaryota; kingdom Viridiplantae; phylum Streptophyta; class Magnoliopsida; order Asparagales; family Amaryllidaceae; genus Allium; species Allium fistulosum. Next base: position 931,475,017 of record CM060906.1, read on the forward strand.
CGACCCCGAATTTTACATATATTTAAATTGATAATTTATTGAGTTTTTGAATTTATATTTGTGAAATAAATCGATAAGGTGATGCGAGTTTCCCCGATAGCCAAGTATATTTGTATAAATCGTTTAAAAAATTTAAATTATTGTATATATAAGAATATATATCTGTATTTGAACATATCTGACTAAATTTGAAATAATATAATATATAATTGATTTGTGTTTAAATTGTAAATAAATGGTTTAAGAATAGAAATAAATATATCAGTAAAATATAAATATCACTTCTACAACTTTTATCTCAGCTTAAACAAATGAAAGGTTATCTAGGCAAATAAAATATGCCTTTATAATGAATACAAATGCAAGCCACAGCTGAAGACATAAAGTACATTTATATTTCCATCTTTAGCAGCAAAACAAAAGTATGTAAGATTGTATAGGAAGGCAAGTAAAAATAAATATATATGAAGACTAAGCAAACATAGTCAGGTTAAACAAAAGAAACAACACTTATAAAAGTAAAGGATTGTACAAAGTAATAAATGCTTTCATCTGCCCAATACAACAAAGCTGCAGCCACCAAAAACATATTGTCTCGGCCAACAAAGAAGAAAATCAAAGAAAAGTAAAATATAAATACATTTGTATCTAGTATTTGCTGGTAGCTTGTTATTGAAGCCAGGCAAGTAATCATGTTTGTAAAATAGATATGCAGGCAAAAGAATAAACAAGGTAAAAATAAAAAAATATCTATGTACTAAAATAAGATAAGGGTTGAGACATAAAGGACTTTAGCATTAAATGCTAGTTTCAACAAGTCAATTCGAATTGTTAAAACTTTCTTCAGCCTCCAAAAGAGATAAAAATCTCTGATCAATTCTTGTACCAGTAGTAATAGCCTGTAAACATTTTTATATATCAATCTACCTCTTCTCGTTTACAAAGACTTATCCTTTCCAGTAAACACATTTAAAACTGGAGCATCCTTCATTTAAATAAAAACAAGAAAATTTAAAGAAGAGCAAGCCTGCATCTTTTCTAACAAGGGCATTAGCAACTCAAAGTTTGAAGTTTTAAAAGCAAAAAAATATTTCCCAGTTTTAAAGCAATAGGGATTTCAGTTTTCAAAAGCAAGAATGTGCTCTGTACATCTTCTTTACAGGTGAGTAACAGTTTTGTTTTAAACTTATAACTTAAGTTATTGGAATGTTTTTCTCTATATCTTGTATGTGTATGACTGGAATTTGTGTGTATCTGCTCTGTGATACCTGTATCTATTTTTGATATTCTGTTATCTGTTTTTGGGTATATATGAAAACCAGCCTCCATCTTTTAATCTACCAACTAGTTGAATCTGGGATATGAATAAGAGTTGTTTGTTTGGTTGTTATCTAAATATTAAAAATAGGTTAAAGCTGGAATAACCTATAACTACCTCTGGTAATTCGAGAAAACTGAGTCAAATTTTAAATATGTTTAAATCAAACTTCTTGTTTAAAGAAACCAGGAGTATAAATCGAAACTTCACACAAAATTAAGATTTTTAAGACAAGAATTGTAATTTTAAAACTTGGGTTGAAGTGCAGTTCCAGTTTCTCTGTTTCATACATTTTGAGTTGCTGTGGTCGTTGGAGTTGACCGGAGGTGTCGTGGTTTGGTCTGGAGGTAGAGGAGTGACCAGGGATTCGTGGAAAAATGGGAAACTGGTCGGCAGATCAACTTGGTGGCGGCGAGAAGCTTTTGAAACTGGGTGACCTAGTTTTAGGTAACTGTGAACTTTTATCTCGTTCGGAGCCATGAAGTGATCGAGTGATTCGCACTTCTGGGGTTGGATACAGGGAAGGTAGGCGAGGTTTTTGCCGGAGTTTGGTGGCCGCTGGTGATCGGAGGTTGGAGCACGGCGAAGTTTCCAGGTGGTGATGTTTTCTGGTTTTGGGTTCCAGGTGAAATCAAACTTGATTTCGTTCGAATGTCAGAGAAGTTGATCGGAGGGCTGGAATAGGTTGTCGAGGTGGTCGCCGATATGTGGTGATGGTCATGGATGACCGGACGTGGTGATCGGAAGCGTGCACGTGCACGGTTGAGTGATCTGGTGACTGTGCCTTCGTGGTGATGATAGGGAATGGACTCGAGAATTTCTCGAGTAACTCTTCGCTTGGCTCGGGTGATTTTATAAAAGCCTCGAAGTAAAAATAGGGTGACTCGGGTAGGAACTGTTTTAAGTTTTAAGCCGTGTCCAGGTTAATTCGAGTTTTCCTCGAGTAAATTTCATATTTTCTCGGGTAATTTTCCATTTTTCTCGAAGCAACTGATGATGGTCTCGGGTTGCTTTGGTTTCAAGTGTAACAGTACAGATTTTGACAGTTTTTTAAATCTGTGGGTTTTTAAATTTAAAATCACTGTTAAACTGAGTTTAATTAAGTGTTTAAAATTTAGATTTTTGAAATAAAAGAAAAGTTTTAAATTTAAATACTTTTAATAAATTTAAATATTTGAATTTAAAGGGGTTTGAATTAATAACGGTGATTAATTAAAATTAATTCAATAATTAAAGATTCATTGATTCATTGATTTAAAATTGATTAGTTAATAATTAAGGGTTAACTAATAAATTTGAAAGAAAGATTTTCAAATAATTTGTAATTAAATTATGATAATTAACTAGATTAGTAATTGATACATCCGATTTAAATTTATCAGATAATTAAATTATCTTACTTAGGGATGTTTGGATTCTATTGAATGACTTGATTGTTTGATATCCCTGATATATGATGCTTTGTGATACATCCTGATTTATGTTGTGATCTGTAGTTTACTTATCTGTGACCTTTATATATCTATGATCTGTGAATGAACGATAAGCGTTGTTCTTATACCGCTTATCGAATTATATTTCTGTATTTTGAAATGTGATGATTCATGATGTTGCACTATTGTGTGTAAATCCCTGGACTACACCTTTACACACACAAATATGGATTTCACGTGGAAATCGGTTAAGTCACAGATAATTTAAATTTGATAATTTTGAAATTGGGATTTTAATTTCAATTGATTTTGAAATTAGAAATTTGGGTTTAAAGTGAAAAGTTTTTGAAATAGAATTTCAAAGATAAAACTTATTTTGAATAACTTGATAAAGTTTTGAAGTTTAAATAATTTGATTTAAACTTAAATTCAAGATTCGAAATTAAATTCTATGATTTGAAACTAGGGATTGATGATGCTGTATATATGGGTTGAACCATTTTAAAGATGTTGATTTGGGAATTTGAATTTAAATTCAAAGGTTTTCACTCGTGTAAATAAAATTGGATTTTTCTGAAAAGAAAACTATTTGTTTTCAAATGATTAAAGCTTTCAAATAAGAAGTGAACTTCCAAATTGTGTCAAAAGGAAATTTAAGATTTAAATGAAAATGATTTCCAAGTTATGGAAACGATTTGAAAGCTATAAGTTAAATCTTTAATTTAAAGAATTTAAATGAGTTTAACCATTCGATATGGAATTGTTTGAAAACTATAAGTTAAATCTTGACTTAAAGATTTAACGAGTTAATTCAATTGAAATAGAAATTGTTTTGAAATCCATGAATGAATCTTTGTGAATGGGGTTAACTCTATGAATTGAATCTTTTTGTTTAAAAGATTTAAATGGTAATTTGTTTAACCATTCGAATGAAAAGTTTTGGGTTTTAAGTTGTGACTTAATTGAAATCCCAATATCCATATGTTTTTAAATATTACGCTCACTATTCGGTTTAGCCGGGAGAGGACCTTTGGGTCGTATAACCCATTCCGAATATGTGATACGTCGTTATGGATGGCATTTGATGACCGGTGTTGAAGACCGGATATTTTTGAAAACGGAAGGATTACCGTCGAGTTACTCTGCATCGGCTGATCCCCGATATAGAGGTTTTATCATCCTTAGTGACGGGAAGTCCGGACGTGATTGGAAATTATCCGGAATTGCAAGGGCTTCGTGAGAAGTGCCTTCGGTTCTGTTCGAACTCGGAACAGACTTGTATGGATTGTATGTCTGACATTACACTTTGAGATATAAAGCAGATTTCTTTCAAATACATATCTGTTGGTGGCGGAGAATTTATTCTCTTAGCTTAACACCCTTCTCTGAGACGTACTGTAACGTCCCAGATTTTCGCGTTCGAAAATCGACATCCATACTTTACATCGTACTCGAATGTCGTAGATTCGAGCGTTCAAATCCGAGTCGCCGGAGCTTATAACACAGTTAAGTAAATAACACAGCGGAAGAAATGAATAATACATTGATATACAATATCTGATACAACAGAATGATACAATGAATATCAATATACATCAGAGATATGATACAACAAATAGCAGCGGAAAAGAAAACGATAACATAAGCAGCGGATAATCTCCATCTTCAAAGCACTAATCCAGAAATAGCTTGAACTCCCAATAACGATACACCAAGATAAGCGAGTGCAGTCCGATCCAAAGACTGAACTAGCTCCAGATAACCTACTAATCTGACTATCTGAAAAACCAAACTCTAGACTGCTCGTGTAGAAAAATTTTGAGCATCCAGAGTTTAGGAAAGAAACAATAAACTCCGGATCAGTCATGGGACTGGTGTGAGCAACAAAAACAGTTTATCTTTAAAACAAATAGCAGAGAATTTTAAAGTCAATTCGCAATGCTTTTGGAAAATGAAACTACCATAAGACCTCCCACCACACACACAATGCAAACGCAGAATTGGAGGAGATTTCTTCTTATGATAGTCAAAGATGCTTACTACGCAAAATCAAATCATTTGATATTATTACTAGTGCATAGTGTAGAAAACAATTTCGAAAGTAGAATATAAATCTTAGCCAGCATAGACATTTCGCACTTATGCCTACTATAGCTACCATGTTCAATAGCAGGTTACCACCACATTCCATGGCAGGTAATACAACTAAAACCATACAGGGCTCGTATTGTTTTGTTTGGATTTCCAACAAATGGTCAGGCTAAGGAACTTCCTATTCCACGAAAGAAACGCCTCTGGCGGGACGTTCCGAGAACCATCTGTTCTCTGCCAAACAAGGCCGGCAACCCCTTTTCCCAAGGGATAAAAGAAACCTCAGATATGCCACCCCCGGTCCTTTGGGACCTTTATCCGAGCGCTCGATAACCAACATCACACATCATAAAGAAAGTGTATCCACATGAGTAAGTATCTGGGCTCCATACCATGATACTACCCTTTTCCAGAAGGAATGGTCATACCCTAGGGGAGCTACCCCTGAAAACCTTGCCGCACAATTCCTGTTTCGACCATTACCGGGTTGTGAGGCTCGACGAAGTCTCGTCCACAAAGCTACGCTTTTTCAAAAAGCCACACTTTGGGTCAACAGATGATCAACCTATGATCACAAAGATAAATGATCAAACAAAAGATCATATCACAAATGATCAAACACTGATCATCACACAGCAACACTCAGCATGCCACATTACCAAATTGGGATATATCGCTGATAAATTTCAACTACATAACCTCTGAGCTCGTACGTCTCAGAGAAGGGTGTTAAGCTAAGAGAATAAATTCTCCGCCACCAAACAGAAATGTATTTGAAAGAAATCAGCTTTATATCTCAAAGTGTAATGTCAGACATGTATCCATACAAGTCTGTTCCGGGTTCGAACAGAACCGAAGGCACTTCTCACGAAGCCCTTGCAAATCCGGATAATTCTCAATCACGTCCGGACTTCCCGTCACAAAAGAGTGATATAAATCTCTATACCGGCGCGACTCAGTGCAGAGACATTCGACAAGTTGTCCTTTCATTTTCGAAAAATATCCGGTCTTCAACACCGGTCTTCAAATGCTATCCATATACGACGTATCACTATTCGGAATGAGTTATACGACCCAATTGTCTTTTCCCGGCTAACCCGAATAGTGAGCGCAATATTCAAAAACAAATGGATAATGGGATTTCAATTAAGTCACAACTTATTACCCAAACTTTCTTTTCAAATGGTTTAACAAATTACCATTTTAATCTTTTAAACAAAAAGATTCAATTCACAAAGTTCACTTAATTTCACAAAGATTCATTCATAGATTTTCCAAATCAATTTCCCTTTCAATTTGATTAATTCATTAAATCTTTAAATCAAAGATTTAACTCATAGCTTTCAAAACAATTTCATTTCGAATGGGTTAAACAAATCATCACTTTAAATCTGTTAAAAATAGACAGATTTAATTCATAGCTTTCAAAAAGAATTCATTCATAACTTGGAAAAAACATTTTTCAATTCACTTGAAATTCCTTTAATTTAACTGGAATTTCTTTTCTTATCTAAAAGCTTTTATCATTTGAAAACAACAGTTTTCAATTTGGAAATCTGCTTCATTCATACGAGTTGAAATCCTTGGTTTAAATTCAAATTCCCACATTAATACTTTAAAATGGTTTAATTCATACAAACACATTTATATCATCTTTTATCCCTAGTTTCCAAATCATAGATTTAATTTCAAACTTGAATTCAAATTTAAATCAAATTATTTAAATTTTCACAACTCGATTAAGTTATTCAAAATAACTTTTATCTTTGAGATTCCATTTCAAAAGCTTTTCATTTTAAAACCTCAGATTTTCAATTTTCAAAATCAATTGAAATTAAAATTTCAATTTCAAAAACATCGAATTTAAATTATCTGTGACTTAACCGATTTCCACGTGAAATCCATATTTGTGTGTGAAAAGGTGTAGTCCAGGGGTTCAACACAATAGTGCAACACAATGAATCATCACATATCAGAATACAGAAATATAATTCGATAAGCGGTATAAGAACAACGCTTATCGTTCATTCACAGATCATAGATATATATAAATTTCAGATAAATAAACTACAGTAAAGATTACACACAAATCAGAATACATCACAAAGCATCATAGATCAGAATATCAAACAATTCAATCATCCAATCAAATCCAAATATTCATAGGTAAGGTCAGTTAATTGTCTGATTGATTTAAATCAGATTTAAATTCTATGAATAAATTACTAATTCTGGTTAATTAATCATTAATTAATTATAAACCATTTTAGATAAATTATTCATTAATCCTTTATTAATTATCCTTTAATTAAAAATTCTAAGTAATTAATCCTTTGATTTATTAACAAATCAATTTACTCAAAATTTACTCAATAAATTACAAATTAATTATTTAATTCATTTTTAAAACTTTAATTAATTCATTTAAACTTCAATTTCAAATTTGATCAATATAAACCATCAATTATCACTCTCATTATCTTAATAGTGAATGATTTTAAATTCTTAATCTTAACTACTTAAATTAAACTCATTTTCTATTATTGGTTAAATTTTCACTTTCAAAATGTTTAAAACATTTATTTCACTTCCTTTGTACTTTTATTTAAAATTCCAGGTTCAAACTGACACTAATTAAATTTAACCACTTTATAAATTAACTTTAAAAAACTAAATTACGAATTAAAACAATACTTAGTTATAAAGGAATTTTTTTTAAAACAACTTTACTTAAGTAAATTATTTACTTATTTAAAATATTTAAATTTATAACTTTTTTTTCTTTTCCTTTTCCAAAATCTGGGACTTAAACAAATTTAAAACTTGATAAAAAAAACTGCTAACTGGCACTGTTCCAGACTTGAAACCAAAGACCCGAGTCCCCCCTTCAGTTTTCTTCGAGAAAAATGGAGTTTTACCCGAGCCAAAACCAGTTTTACTCGAGTACGCACTCGAGTTAACCTGGGCACTGTTAAAACTGAGAAAAACTAACCTACCCGAGACAACCCTTATTTGCTTCGAGGAAAAATATGATACTACTCGAGCCAAACACAGACTTACTCGAGGATCTCTCGAGTCGAAGCTACTCGCGACCTCACTGACACGTTCACGCCACCGTGCATGTGCACGATTTATTTAGTCGACTTCCGATCAACGCTGCTAGCCTCCCCAAGTCGACGACCATCTCAACATTGCCTCGACCACCGACAAATATCACCGGTCTCCTCGAATTCGAAAACGAGTTCGCAACCCAAACCTGGAACAGCGAGACCCATCACCACCCAACCTGGAACGCCGCTTAACACACAATCTCGACCACCGGGCAGCTTGAAACTTCGGCTATCCACTCGTCGTCACCCTCCCTACTATCACTCGGAATTGCGTGCAACTCGATTCACGAGGGAAGGCGCTTCGATCGTTTCCCTGACCACCTTAAAAATTAGGTTAACTAACTTAAACTCTTCACCGCCGCTACCACGATGAACCGGAACACTGCCCATCATTTTTCCCCGACTCACCGTACTCCCCTCTACCTTCACGCAAAACCCCGAGCTTCAACAATTCTCCGATCACTTGAATTTGCCCCAAACCCATTCTTAGTTCAACTACGAACTGCACCCAAACTACACTACTAAAAATCACGAAACCCATCTCAAAAATCATCATTTCTAATACGCATTCAAGTTATAAATATAAATCACCATTTCGTGAAGTTCGAATTTTGGCAAATTTAAGGTTGACACTGATTTTCTTGAGTTCCCGAGTTATTCATAATGCATTTTAACTTAAGTAATATCCTAGTCTAAAGTTTGAAATGAAACAAACGATATTATTCTGAATCCTAAGTCTAAACAAAGATTTAATAGAAGAATTTGAATTTAAGTCAAGGCATGAACAAACACTGCAAATAGAAAGTTATAAGTATCCCCCTGTCTACATACAACCTACTTCAACAATTCAAAAGTATAAGCATGTAACCATACTTCACAGATACGATATTGATCACGGCAATAAACATTCATCCTAATTTATACTTTAAGTTTTTATAGTGAAGTTACTCACCAGGATTTTGTAAAAGAACAGAGCATCCTCTTATGTTGAACAGCCTGCTATTTGAAACTTGTTTTGAATTTGCTAACTGAACTTCTCTGTCTTGTTGAGTTGCTTGATGATGTTAGGAGCTTGTTTAAGTTTTAAAAATGGAGTTTTATCTTATTTATTTTTTTGTTGAGCTCGAACTGGAATGGAAAGCGATAAAGGAAAATAGCTTATAGGCTTATGTATAAACAGGTTACAGGTTTTGTATTATTTTTTCTTTCTTCTTTTTAAAATAGTCAGAGATATTTTTATAGAAATGGAGGCTGAGATGATAATATGGTGGCTTGCATTAATGGTTTGTACAACATTTATATTTTCTTTTCTTTCCTTTCGGCTGAAGGTAGTTTGCGTTATGGGCTGCCTTGTACAATGGCATGGGTGAAGTTGCAATTGTCTTGTACTTGTTTATACATATAAATGTATTTCTTCTTTTGCTTTCGGCTGAGGTGATTTTGGTGGCTAATGCTTGAGTACTTGTTGTATATTATAATTCCTTTTGTACAATACAAGATGACATTTCTTCTTTTGTTTTATAACATATTATAAAAGTTGTTTTAGTTATGTGTGTACAGTTTTGGTTTCACACTTGTATACCTTTGTTTTGTATATATATGTTCTTATAAACTTTGGTTTATACTTGAATGTATGTAATGTTGTCTTCTTTTCTTTGTTTTAGTCACATTGCTTTGCAATATAATTGAATGTATTATTATCTGTTTTGTTACTTTGTATTGAATTTATATTTTATTTCTAGTCTACATAACTAATTTGCCTTGCTTACTAAAATGTTGTTTTAATTATTTTATTTTCATTTTATCTTGTAATATAAATGACATTCTATATTTTATAATTATTTTTAAACTATTTACTTGAAACTCAAATTCAACGTATACAATATTTAAATTCAAATGATCGTTCAAATATAATTGGGATTCGGGGAAACTCGAATCACTTAATCAATTTATTTCACAGTTTTATTCAAAAATTCATTTAATTATGAATTTAAATAAATTTAAATTTCGGGGTCGTTACACGTACGAGCTCAGAGGTTATGTAGTTGAAATTTATCAGCGATATACTCCCAATTTGGTAATGTGGCATGCTGAGTGTTGCTGTGTGATGATCAGTGTTTGATCATTTGTGATATGATCATTTGTTTGATCATTTATCTTTGTGATCATAGGTTGATCATCTGTTGACCCAAAGCGTGGCTTTTTGAAAAAGCATAGCTTTGTGGACGAGACTTCGTCAGGGCCTCACTACCCGGAAATGGTCGAAACAGGAATGTTGCGGCAAGGTTATGAGGGTCGCGCCCTTTAGGGTATGTCATTTCCTTCTGGAAAGGGGTGGTATCATGGTATGGAGCCCAGATACTTACTCATGTGGATACACTTATTTATTATGTGTGATGTTGGTTACCGAGCGCTCGGATAAAGGTCCCAAAGGACCGGGGGGTGGCATATTCGTGAGTTACCTGTTACAGGGGTAACCCGGCCTTGTTGGCAGAGAGCAGTTTGTCTCTCGGGACGTCCCGTCAGAGGCGATCCCATGCGGCGGAAGGAAGTTCCTTAGCCTGACCATTTGTTGGCAAATCCATTTTCCAATACGAACCTTGTACGGTTTTAGTTGTAGAACCTGCCATTTACTTATTGTGGCGCCCCACTGTTTAAATGGTAGCTATAGTAGGCATAGTTCGGAATGTCTATGCTGGCTAAGATTAATATTATACTTTCGAAATGTTTTCTGCACTATGCACTAATAATAATAATTCAATGATTTGCGTAGTAAGCATCTTTGACTATCATAAGGAGAAATCTCCTCCGATTCTCCGTTTGCATTGTGTGTGTGTGTGGGAGGCCTTATGGTAGTTTCATTTTCCAAAAGCATTGCGGATTTCAATGTTTTAAATTCTTTTGTTGATTGTTTAAAGATAAACTGTTTTTGTTGCTCACACCAGTCCCATGACTGATCCGGAGTTTATTGTTCCCTTCCTAAACTCTGGGTGCTCATAATTTTCCACACGAGCAGTCTAGAGTTGGGTTTCTTTTCAGATATTCAGGTTTAGTAGATTATCTGGAGCTAGTTCATTCATCGGAGTTGCTTATCTTGGAGTTGTGGATTCATTCTTGTCTGAAGATCATTTTGGAGTTATCACTTCTATTGATATTGTTCCGCTGCTGTTGTTATCTTTTCTTTTCCGCTGCTATTTCTTGTATCATATCTCTGATGTATATTGATATTCATTGTATCACTCTGTTGTATCAGATATTGTATATCAATGTATTATTCTTTTCTTCCGCTGTGTTATTTACTTAATTGTGTTATAGCTCCGGTGAATCGGATTTGAACGGTCGAATCTGCGGCATTCTAGTACAATGTGAAGTACGGATGTTGATTTTCGAGCGGGCAAAACCCGAGTCGTTACACGAGTGGCTCGAAAATAACTTAAAAGTGGGGAAGAGATGTGTTCGGATGGTAAACACTTCTTTTGGGTATTACTCTTCTTGGTAAGGGAGTGTATGATATTGTTCGGTAGTACCCAGTTCCTTAGTATCATTTATTATTTACTCAGGCTACATATATATTTTCTATGATTAATGTATATTGTTTCAATTCAAAAGTTTTTGAAACTAAACCTGAGTATTTGAATCTTGAGTTTTCTCAGGGAAATAAATTCAAAAATGGAATAGTAGAATCAAATAATTGTATGTACTCTTAGGATGTAGTGAAGTATTATACAAGTTGAATCTAAGTTTAGTTTTATGAAGTTTTCAAAAAAAATAGTGGAAATAAAATTGGTATTAGGGAGAACTAATTAAATAAGTGCGTAAGTTGGATATAGATCATTTCTCATTTCATATAGTCATGATCTAAGATTTGAGTACATGGCTTTTAGGTGTTTCACACCATTCCAAATAAGGATCCATTACTTGATTTTTGACAGCGAGCACTTGATGAGAATTTTTGGTATGGGACCAAAGTTTTCTATCGGTGATATAGCTATGTAAGGAGAATAGAGGTTACAAATCAAGGAGCCTGATCAGAGTCCACACTAGAGAATCGGGTGAGCAATACTAGTTCGGAAGTGAAGTTATGTATTCGAATAGTGATCGAATCATATTTTTGTATAAGAATGATCTATGTACATCATACAAACTGATGTATAGTCTTTAGTGTTTTTTGGGTTAGGTCAAGGTGTAATTTCGGGGACGAAATTCTTTTCTAGGGGGAAGAATGTAACGACCCGGAATTTCACTGTTTTGGTTTGCAAATATTTAATTAATTTTAAATATTCAATATATAAGTTTTATAATGAAAATAAAAATCTTTTAAATGATTAATAATGATGATGAAATAGCTTTAAAATTTTGTTTACAAAATTATATAGTTCGATGAAAAATAGAAAATGTGACAGGAATTCATTTTCCGAATTTTTAATACTTCATCGGCTAAAAGTTATCACAAATGTTGTAATAAAAATAGCATAAATATATGCACATTTATTTAGAAATAAATTATGATATGAATGTATTCATGTATGCATTAGTTAAGTGTATTTATGTATGTATGTATGTATGTGTATATATATACTTAAGATAATATAATATAAAATTATATAAAAGTAAACATCACATCATGGAAACATGTTTAATCATTAAGCACATGCATTTATAGCATGTTGGCATTGATTTGAAGGGGAATGAGGCTATGGTGGCATGTCTACAAGGGGAGGGAGGCTTGGTGATGAGGTGGAAGCATATGAATGGAAGGCAAAGGACAAGTGTATAATGGTAATTCCCTTTATGCATTTTATATAAAAGCTTTTCTCCGTTTTCTTTTCCCTTATTCTTTTCACTTTTTCCATTTTTTCCAAAAGTCTTCATTTTCATAAAAACTTCATGAACCTTTTAATGTCTTCCATTGATAATTATAAGTTTTTAAAAATCCAAGTTTAATCTTTTAAAATAATTTCAAATTTGTTAAATCTCCTCCTTTTCATCATAAAAACTTCAACATATTCCTCCCATTCATTTGGCTATAACTTCCTCCATACTACTCCAAATCAAGATTTTCTTTTCTTAAAACCATATAGAATTCCCATGTCTACAACTTTCATTTGAACTACTTTTTCAAATATCGAATATTATGTGGTCAAAATTGCATTTATTTCTGACTCATTTTTTGACCCATATTTTCAAGCCCGAAATACCACTCCTTTGACCATATCTCCCTCAAAACCAATAGAATTTAAGTGATTCGTTTTTTCAAATTGTAGAGAAAATAATTTCCTAAAACTTTTATTTTTATGACTTGTCCAAATTTTGAGAGTAACATGATCAAAAATCAGTGAGAAGATGACCCATTTCCGAGAGATTTTTTTTGTGATTTTCCAAGCTTTCAGTGAGTAAACTTCTTGGTTTAATTTTAAGATTTATACTATATTTAAGTTGAAAATTTATAGTACTATATGCGTTGTTAATCTTGTTAAATGTTTGATTTAAGAAAATGTTATGGTGTTGTTATATATTTGGATGCTTGGATGACATATTACATTAGACTTGAGTTTAAAGTTTGGATGTTGTTATTGTATGTAAAGTTATGAATTTGCTTCATGTATATGGTGTGGTATGTCTATTTGTCAATGGATATGGTATATGTTGTATACTAAAGAAAAGGTTAGCATCTTGGTTTGGGTCAGCGGAAAAAAAATCTTAATGTGAAAACCATGGGTTTAGTTTAAATTCAAAATCTTTGTCAAAAGTTTCAAACTTTGTTTTATTTTTCAGACACTTACTAATGTTTTGAAAAGTTAGTAAACATTAAGGTGTCAAGCTTTATAAAGAAAAGCTAAGGACCAATTTTCTAGTAATGGCATCCATAGCGATAGTCGCTATGGATTCAGTTCGCTTAAAAATCCGATTTTTACAAAAATTGGTTTCATAATTAAAAATGTTTTATAAACTTAATAAAAATGTTTTTAAAATGTTTTAGAAAGATAATTAAGTTTAATAATCAATTATTAATTAATCAAGTTTAGTAATTAATAATTAAGTAAGATTATACAAGGTTTATTAATTTTATTTGAGTGAAGATTAGTACTAATTAATTATCTTTTAAAGTTATGATTGATTTTAATTAATTATTAAGTTAATTAAAATTTTATATTAATTATGAGTTAATTATATAATTTATTTTAATTAATTATTGATTAAATAATGGGTTTGATTATTACATAATTACTAATCAAGTTAAATTTAAGTAAAGGATTTAATTAAAAACCTAATTAGGATTTAATTATTTTAAATTAATGTTTAATTTATTATTTAAGTTTTTAACTTAAGATTATTTAGTTAATTAATTAAAATTTATTAATATTTAATTATTAATGAAGGTTTAAATTATTATTTAATGATTAATATAAGATAAATTAGGTACAATTATTTATTTAATAATTAATTACTGTTTATTTATTTATTCAAGGTTTAATTATTTCTAAATTATTAATTAAATTAAGTTAAAATTTAATTAAGTCTAATTATGGTTTAAAAAAGGGTTTGAGTTGTAACTGATTATTTTAAAAGGAATTTTTAGTTTTAAATCCTTTGTTTTCCCAAGAATCAAACTGTTATTAAAAGAACTTCTTTCCAAAGTTGGTTTTGAACACAAGGGATTCAATTGTAGATACTATTAAGTAGTCAAACAACTTTGAATGAATTCCCATTCTTCTATAAATTTAATGAATTGTTTGGACATGTATTTTGCAGGACAAATCACCATCTTGCTATTATGTTATTTGGATATGTTTATATTGGCTAGTTTATATTGACATGTTATTTCCTGATTTGAATATAAAGTATATTTACATATATGTTGACTTATATAAATAAAATTGTTGAATGACTTGAAAGTGAAATTTAAACTAAATGGTAACTTAAATAAGTACCAATGGGATTGCTAAGCCTCATTTTGAAATTATAAAGTATGGTTTAAAAATTTTCTCTAATTCTTTAATCAGTTTGGGGTTAGAAAGTTTATAAATGATTTTCAAGTTATATAATTATTTTATAGCAGTATTTATAAATAATAACTTGTTTATAAAAAGGGTTTTACTAAATAAAAGGGTTTATTTAAAGTGATTTAAAATGAGATTTTGTGAATGATATTTTGTAACGTCAAAGATATTATATAAAGGAAATTTTATAAAGAGTTTTATACGTGGAAAGAGATTTTACGAATCATTTTAGAGACTTCAAAAAGAAATTTAAATCTAGTTTGAAGATTTATAAGGAGGTTTGAAATCTGAAGTGAACTTATAAAAAAAATTTATATAAGGGATAACTGAATGGGTTTTATAAAGTGAATGGTTTTATAGTAATTGATGTTGGAATTTCTTGACCATTTAATATGGAATTTGGGAAGAGGGAATTTTCTAACTGTTTTTGGTAAATACTTATATTTTTCAAGTAAGTAAAAATGTTTTCCAAATATAAAAGAAATGAAAAGGGTTTTGGGAACAGTGTTTTAAAAAGATCTTTAGATCAAACTTTGCAAAGTGTTTTAATTAATGAAAGATTAATTAATAAAGGCTTAGTACATCCCATATGGAATTAAATCAATGTTTGAATGTTTGTATATTTGATAGTTAAATCACCGACTATCAAACCTGTACCAAAATGTAACTTTGTAAATATCCAGAAGAAACACAGAAATTTTATGGTACAGTTACCGTCAGTGGTTGTAACGCCCCACCTCTATGCTCATAATAACAAAGAGTATTAAAAGAAATACTGTCTATTATTACGAAGAATAAGGCTGGATAGGAGCGACCATCCGTAATTGGCCTTACACTAATATTGGTTATCTCGATAGGAGTGGTATATACTTTTTTTTTCATCTATTATTTATTTACTCCCATCGACATATCCAATTATCAGTATAAAACGAACTACGATAGTTAAAATAGTTTAGGACATTAGATATAACAATAACACATATAATATAATTGCGGAACACAGATAAAAACAAAAGTCTCATATATATATAACTGATGTCAGTTGATACATAATTGACACAATACATATGATACAACTACAACTGTCGACTCTAGAAGTTATATATACAAGTACATTATCGACTAATATACATGAATACATATCATTCTATACAATGACACGACTACTACAAAATGACTGACAACTTCAGAAGATGAGAAAAGTCTTCAATCCCGAACAGCAACTCAAAGAAAGAAATCTACAACCTGAAATACTCGGGTCTGACCCGAGTATTACATTCAAAAGAAAATAATACCCAGGTCAGTCTAATTCAAACCAGTTTATTAGTGCATATAGGCAATAATAATCAAATAGTCCAATAGATGACAGTCACAGAAATCTCGTATACCCGACTCCTCGATAAAAGAATCGGATAACGGCAGATATAACACTATACAGTGTTAAACAACAAAACAACAATGCCAATTTAAAAACAACAATGCTGATTGGCTGCAGTACACGCTAACGTGTACTGCCTCGCCAATACAGTCTATCAAATACTCAGAAGATCAATGAATCCAAAAGCCAACAAATCCAATTCAATCAAAATGAACCATTTCAAACTACGCTTAATAAAACGGAAACAGATGGCGTCAAATTAAATTAAATCTCGGTGTGGCTGCAGTACACGCACGCGTGCACTGCCTCGCCACTACCGTACGTCGAAACTGCAAAGGTCAAGTCACTACAGTCATGACTCAACACAATGCAACAGCCAAAGTCAAGGCAACATGAAGCTTGCAAGTTCGAACCCAAGACAATACAACTCACTATAAATATTAGTGCAGACATACATGGCTCAAGTGATGAGACACTGCAACTCGACTAACAGAATGAACCAAAATAATGCAAATGCAGTCCAGACTCGAGAATGGCCAGAAACAAGACATCAAGATATGGCAACACAACAAACTCATGATTACAACTCGAGCAAGTTCAGCTACCATGTGAAAGCAAGCAGTCAAAGTAACAACAATGCAGACAAGTTCAAAGTGAAGCAAAAGTTGAAAATGAACATGCATATGGTATGGCATTGAAACCAGTTCAACAATCAAACTCAGCAAGCACGAGATACAGTGACGCTAAAGCACAGGATACAAGTATGAGTACACACTGCAGACAGTGTCAAAGTCACAGAGGGAAAATCAATAACCATGGTATATATAAATGCAGACAAGATACATGAGGACCAAACTTCGAGTCAAGCAGCAGACAGGGAAGTGCAGCCTCAACATGAAGTTCAACCGTGCCAACAGACCAAGAATGTGTACCAAACTCAAATGCACAAAATGCAAACTGCAATTACAAGGAGTGAGACAACATAAAATGAATTAAAGGCAACAATGGCACTCCACAGGACATTGGACAATGTACTCAGCAATATGTGGTGCGAACACTATTGGCCTACGTCAAACTACAAATGCAACATGAAGTGCTGCAACTCAAGAATCAGTGCAAAGTGACTCAATGCACATCAAGTAAGAACCAGAACAACATCAATAAAGTACAAAGGCAATGCATCAGTAATCAACTGAGCAAGTGAATATCAAAGTGAAGAAATCAAAGTTACAGTGAAGATTTCAAATGACTCAAGTGAAGATATCCAAGTAAAGCACTGTAACTCAACGAGCATCAAAATGAAAATGGAAATATACAGTTCAAAATCCGCGCAGTGGTTAAGAACAACCAGAGATGTCAACATATACAACTACACACGGGGACTACAAGTACAAGTCCAGATGCAACCAAGATATGGCCACATAGGGGAAGCACAAACGAAACAGAGGAGGTACATGGATGTGCAGACCAACAGATGCATGAAACAGCTGTGGATACAAATGCATCACTGAGATCAATATACAATGTGTACAGCCACTAGCATATAAGATATACAGTATGAACTGAAGGGAATGAGGACTCAATGCACTAATTCGAAGGATAAATGACAACAGACTGTACATTGGCAGTATATGCAAGGGGCACCACAAGTTCGAAAAAGACATAGAAGGTTTCAAAGCCTTTAACAGTTATAGCAAAATCAGGCCGAGGTCACTTTTCAGAGCAATTACAAAGTAAAATTTTAACGAAGTTAAAGTCGAACATTTTTACTACAGCAGTTTCAAGATACTAAAGGAAAGTTCAAACAAATACAAATCAAAGCCAGATGCTAACAGAGAGAATAACAGACATGCCAAAGTCATAGCAGTAACCATTATCAAAAATAATGTTTATCGATTTCGATCCAAAATCAGAAATCATCCCCAGTATTAAACAAATCATACGATTAGATAAAGTCAGAGACCAAACTCAACTTTTAAACGAATACCAACTGCTAGAGCAAATCAACAGATGAATTCAACGAAATATCAGAGAGTTCAAAGTAGAGAAAAATCACGAACCCACTACGCTTTGAATTAGATGTGAGCGAAGTAATCACTCACCTTGTTCGACGCGAATAGCTACAGCCGTGAGCAACGAAGGATCAATCGAGTAAGGCCACGAATTCGTCTCTCGATCACACCGTTGAAGTTGGCGCCTTCGTAGCAGCCAAGGGTAAGCGAACGAGATGAAGCTCACGCGAACAACGATCGATCACTAGGTGCAGCATTGAAAGCCCTAATTTCTTTTTCACGAAGAGGGATGAACGCGAACGAAGCCACCATTTTTCTTTTTCTTTCGATTTGAATAATTTAGGGTTTCGAATGAATCAATAAGGGGAAGCGGGTTAATCTTTATCACGGCATCCAAATAACCAAGGGCCTCGATTCAATTTTAAGAGCCCACTACCGTTCAACAAATTAGTAAAGAATTTAACCCAATCTTTTATTAAAGAAAGAATTGTACAAATCTAAAAACAATTTCAAACGATTCAAAATTGTAATAGCTATTAATCAACCGATTAAAATCCCAATCAATAATTAACAATTTTATTAAAGAATTTTAACTCGAATAAATCTCAATTGCAATCAAACAATTTTCACATTTCATATTCGATTTGAATTCCAATAACAATTGTCAACTGAATTAAATCGTCATTTTGACGATAATTGAAACTACAAAAATCCCGGTTGTTACAGACTCCCCTCCTTATAAAAATTGCGTCCCCGCAATTTTCATAATTAAAGGTGTCAACAACAATTACTTTTCTAACATAAACTGGTTAAGCTAGAAAATATGAGTCAATAATTCAAATGCCAAAGAAATCTTCTAATTTCAATAAAAGAGATTCACAAATCCTTCAACAAAATCTAACTATTACCAGAGATAGATAAAAACCAGTGATTCAGTAAAATCGGCATACTCTAGAATCAATTGGAGACTAGAAAATCTCATATCAATAAAATCAGCAACATCCAATTATCCAACGATAGTCAGAAAATCAATCAACAAATATCAAATTATCAAAAATGATAATCAAATTTCTCAACTCAACAAATATTCAATTATCAAAAACGATAATCAAATTTCTCAAATCAACAAAATTCAATTATCAAAGGCGATAATTAAATCTCAAATCAGCAAATATTTAATTATCAAAAACGATAATCAAATTTCTCAAATCAACAAAATTCAATTATCAAAGGCGATAATTAAATCTCAAATCAGCAAATATTTAATTATCAAAAACGATAATCAAATTTCTCAAATCAACAAAATTCAATTATCAAAGGCGATAATTAAATCTCAAATCAGCAAATATTTAATTATCAAAAACGATAATCAAATTTCTCAAATCAACAAAATTCGATTATCAAAAACGATAATCAAATTTCTCAAATCAACAAATATTCGATTATCACAAACGATAATCAAATTTCTCAAATCAACAAATATTCAATTATCAAAAGTGATAATTAAATCTCAAATCAGCAAATATTTAATTATCTAAAGCGATAATTAGAAACAACAAATCAACAATTATTTAATTATCTCAGGCGATAATTAAATCTAAAATCAACAAATATTTAATTATCTAAAGCGATAATTAAATCTCAAAGCACAAATATTTAATTATCTAAAGCGATAATTAAAACAACAAATCAACAATTATTTAATTATCTCAGGCGATAATTAAATCTAAAATCAACAAATATTTAATTATCTAAAGCGACAATTAAATCTCAAAGCACAAATATTTAATTATCTAAAGCGATAATTAAAACAACAAATCAACAATTATTTAATTATCTAAAGTGATAATTAAAAGCAACAAATATCCGATTATCGAAAACGATAATCAGAACTCATATCAACAAATATCTAATTATCACAAGCGATAATTAGAAACAACAAATATCTGATTATCAAAAACGATAATCAGAACTCATATCAACAAATATCTAATTATCACAAGCGATAATTAGAAACAACAAATATCTGATTATCAAAAACGATAATCAGAACTCATATCAACAAATATCTAATTATCACAAGCGATAATTAGAAACAACAAATATCTGATTATCAAAAACGATAATCAGAACTCATATCAACAAATATCTAATTATCACAAGCGATAATTAGAAACAACAAATATCTGATTATCAAAAACGATAATCAGAACTCATATCAACAAATATCCAATTACCTGCAGATAATTGGAAGCAACAAATATCTAGAAATCAATTAAGAAGACTAGAAAATCAACATAAAAGCTTGGATCGATCCCATCAGATGGCGAGTTTTTAATTCGCCGCACGTGCATCTCAGAGTGGCCGAAGCCTACCAAGTACTCAACATAATTTTTGGCGCCCATCAGATTGACCCGGAGGTCCGCAGAGTGACCCGAAGGTCTAGTACTGGTATTTGACCCGAAGGTCCGCAGAGTGGCCCGAAAGCCCAACAAATGACCCGAAGGTCCAACAAATGACCCGAAGGTCCTCATAGTGGCTCGAAAGCACACAAAATCATCAAATATTTCAATTAACGAGTCCGGAATTAACCGAAATAGCAAACGCACATGTCCCATACCACGTGTTTTACTAAATCGTTTGATTCTCTTCATCGTTTCCTTGAAAGTGCAAAATTGTGTATTTTGTAAAAATACATTTCACATTCTCAAACGGACAAGTCCGGAATTAAGCGAATCAGTAAAAGAAAGGGGTCATAGTCCTCGATTTTGCTGAAACGTTTAAATCGCTTCCTCATTATTTTGAAAGCGTAAACTGTTAAATTTCTGAAAACAATTTTTATTTATTTTATAAAAATAACAATTCACCTTCTCAACTGGACAAGTCCGGAGTTAAGCGAAACAGTAAAAGAAAGGGGACATAATCCTCGATTTTGCTGAATCGTTTAAGTCGCTTTCTCATCCTTTTGAAAACGCAAACCGTTAAAAATTTATAAAACAATTTTCATTTTTAAAATGATTGTCCAATCACGTGATTAAAACAGCAAATCAGTAACAATTTCGATAAGGAAATTGTACTTCTCAAAATACCGTAAAACGGTCACAAAACAGCATTGTGGAATAACCGGTTGGAAATTCACTTTTAAAATTTGACGGTTACTGAAGCCAAAGCGACAGTAATTTTAAAACGTCAAAATCACATCAAAACAATTTACATCAAAATGTAATATCAGAGAATTTTCATTCATCAAAATGCCACAAAACACCGTGCTTCAAAAATTTAGCATTGGTGTAAAGATCCCGTTATAAAAATAACGGCAACAAAATACGTTTCATAACCTAGCATCGGTTCAACGTAAAATAAATGCAGTAACGTGCAATTCATTTGCACGCACATTACAATATAAACAAGGAAGTCATTAGAGTGTATCTTCAATGAAGACAACTCAAAACAGCAAAAGC
The DNA here is from genome assembly GCA_030737815.1 of Allium fistulosum. Taxonomy (NCBI): domain Eukaryota; kingdom Viridiplantae; phylum Streptophyta; class Magnoliopsida; order Asparagales; family Amaryllidaceae; genus Allium; species Allium fistulosum. The sequence goes on from CM060906.1 coordinate 931,496,821, forward strand.
TAATCGATAGACGATTAGTACAAAAGAAAGCCAGCGGAAATTTCAACAAGAATCACATAACTGTAATTTCTTCGAATCCTCAATTTGGATTCGAAATTTATAAAGGAACAAAATAATTACAGCTATGTAAACAACAAATGAAATTCATATCAATTTCGTATTTTGCTTTTTAAATCAAAAAGATTATCAGTTGTACTCAGCGAAGACAGTTTCACTGTTTCCGCTGCGCACTCTGATAGACAGAACACAAATCAATCAAATCAACAAAACACGATTTCACTATTATTTTTAATAAAGTTATTTAAAAATTTCATCCAAATTTCAAAACTTTAGTTTTTGACTCAAATCACAGATAAAACATCGACCAATAGTTGTAACATATGTTCCATCCAAGTTACGTTTTATATTATGTCCATAAACCCCCAAGCTCTGATACCAACTGTAACGCCCCACCTCTATGCTCATAATAACAAAGAGTATTAAAAGAAATACTGTCTATTATTACGAAGAATAAGGCTGGATAGGAGCGACCATCCGTAATTGGCCTTACACTAATATTGGTTATCTCGATAGGAGTGGTATATACTTTTTTTTTCATCTATTATTTATTTACTCCCATCGACATATCCAATTATCAGTATAAAACGAACTACGATAGTTCATAATAGTTTAGGACATTAGATATAACAATAACACAGATAATATAATTGCGGAACACAGATAAAAACAAAAGTCTCATATATATATAACTGATGTCAGTTGATACATAATTGACACAATACATATGATACAACTACAACTGTCGACTCTAGAAGTTATATATACAAGTACATTATCGACTAATATACATGAATACATATCATTCTATACAATGACACGACTACTACAAAATGACTGACAACTTCAGAAGATGAGAAAAGTCTTCAATCCCGAACAGCAACTCAAAGAAAGAAATCTACAACCTGAAATACTCGGGTCTGACCCGAGTATTACATTCAAAAGAAAATAATACCCAGGTCAGTCTAATTCAAACCAGTTTATTAGTGCATATAGGCAATAATAATCAAATAGTCCAATAGATGACAGTCACAGAAATCTCGTATACCCGACTCCTCGATAAAAGAATCGGATAACGGCAGATATAACACTATACAGTGTTAAACAACAAAACAACAATGCCAATTTAAAAACAACAATGCTGATTGGCTGCAGTACACGCTAACGTGTACTGCCTCGCCAATACAGTCTATCAAATACTCAGAAGATCAATGAATCCAAAAGCCAACAAATCCAATTCAATCAAAATGAACCATTTCAAACTACGCTTAATAAAACGGAAACAGATGGCGTCAAATTAAATTAAATCTCGGTGTGGCTGCAGTACACGCACGCGTGCACTGCCTCGCCACTACCGTACGTCGAAACTGCAAAGGTCAAGTCACTGCAGTCATGACTCAACACAATGCAACAGCCAAAGTCAAGGCAACATGAAGCTTGCAAGTTCGAACCCAAGACAATACAACTCACTATAAATATTAGTGCAGACATACATGGCTCAAGTGATGAGACACTGCAACTCGACTAACAGAATGAACCAAAATAATGCAAATGCAGTCCAGACCCGAGAATGGCCAGAAACAAGACATCAAGATATGGCAACACAACAAACTCATGATTACAACTCGAGCAAGTTCAGCTACCATGTGAAAGCAAGCAGTCAAAGTAACAACAATGCAGACAAGTTCAAAGTGAAGCAAAAGTTGAAAATGAACATGCATATGGTATGGCATTGAAACCAGTTCAACAATCAAACTCAGCAAGCACGAGATACAGTGACGCTAAGGCACAGGATACAAGTATGAGTACACACTGCAGACAGTGTCAAAGTCACAGAGGGAAAATCAATAACCATGGTATATATAAATGCAGACAAGATACATGAGGACCAAACTTCGAGTCAAGCAGCAGACAGGGAAGTGCAGCCTCAACATGAAGTTCAACCGTGCCAACAGACCAAGAATGTGTACCAAACTCAAATGCACAAAATGCAAACTGCAATTACAAGGAGTGAGACAACATAAAATGAATTAAAGGCAACAATGGCACTCCACAGGACATTGGACAATGTACTCAGCAATATGTGGTGCGAACACTATTGGCCTACGTCAAACTACAAATGCAATATGAAGTGCTGCAACTCAAGAATCAGTGCAAAGTGACTCAATGCACATCAAGTAAGAACCAGAACAACATCAATAAAGTACAAAGGCAATGCATCAGTAATCAACTGAGCAAGTGAATATCAAAGTGAAGAAATCAAAGTTACAGTGAAGATTTCAAATGACTCAAGTGAAGATATCCAAGTAAAGCACTGCAACTCAACGAGCATCAAAATGAAAATGGAAATATACAGTTCAAAATCCACGCAGTGGTTAAGAACAACCAGAGATGTCAACATATACAACTACACACGGGGACTACAAGTACAAGTCCAGATGCAACCAAGATATGGCCACATAGGGGAAGCACAAACGAAACAGAGGAGGCACATGGATGTGCAGACCAACAGATGCATGAAACAGCTGTGGATACAAATGCATCACTGAGATCAATATACAATGTGTACAGCCACTAGCATATAAGATATACAGTATGAACTGAAGGGAATGAGGACTCAATGCACTAATTCGAAGGATAAATGACAACAGACTGTACATTGGCAGTATATGCAAGGGGCACCACAAGTTCGAAAAAGACATAGAAGGTTTCAAAGCCTTTAACAGTTATAGCAAAATCAGGCCGAGGTCACTTTTCAGAGCAATTACAAAGTAAAATTTTAACGAAGTTAAAGTCGAACATTTTTACTGCAGCAGTTTCAAGATACTAAAGGAAAGTTCAAACAAATACAAATCAAAGCCAGATGCTAACAAAGAGAATAACAGACATGCCAAAGTCATAGCAGTAACCATTATCAAAAATCATGTTTATCGATTTCGATCCAAAATCAGAAATCATCCCCAGTATTAAACAAATCATACGATTAGATAAAGTCAGAGACCAAACTCAACTTTTAAACGAATACCAACTGCTAGAGCAAATCAACAGATGAATTCAACGAAATATCAGAGAGTTCAAAGTAGAGAAAAATCACGAACCCACTACGCTTTGAATTAGATGTGAGCGAAGTAATCACTCACCTTGTTCGACGCGAATAGCTACAGCCGTGAGCAACGAAGGATCAATCGAGTAAGGCCACGAATTCGTCTCTCGGTCACACCGTTGAAGTTGGCGCCTTCGTAGCAGCCAAGGGTAAGCGAACGAGATGAAGCTCACGCGAACAACGATCGATCACTAGGTGCAGCATTGAAAGCCCTAATTTCTTTTTCACGAAGAGGGATGAACGCGAACGAAGCCACCATTTTTCTTTTTCTTTCGATTTGAATAATTTAGGGTTTCGAATGAATCAATAAGGGGAAGCGGGTTAATCTTTATCACGGCATCCAAATAACCAAGGGCCTCGATTCAATTTTAAGAGCCCACTACCGTTCAACAAATTAGTAAAGAATTTAACCCAATCTTTTATTAAAGAAAGAATTGTACAAATCTAAAAAGAATTTCAAACGATTCAAAATTGTAATAGCTATTAATCAACCGATTAAAATCCCAATCAATAATTAACAATTTTATTAAAGAATTTTAACTCGAATAAATCTCAATTGCAATCAAACAATTTTCACATTTCAGATTCGATTTGAATTCCAATAACAATTGTCAACTGAATTAAATCGTCATTTTGACGATAATTGAAACTACAAAAATCCCGGTTGTTACAGTGGTGCTATACTATGTATATAAATTCATTTTGTTCTTTTAGGATAAATGATAAGGAAATCCATCCACTAACGATTAGGAGGCGATCTCCACTTTTAGCTTTTTTTTATATTTCCTGAAGAACCGGTGTTGAGTTTACCGAAAATTATCGAATGTTGTTTCGAAGAGATCGGGATCGGATATGTTATTCAAAAACCACTTCGATCCAACTCAAGCATTTTGAATTGAAGACATCTTGAAACATATAGAATCAAAGATGGAGCCATTAAAGTCCAAGGGCTTCTTGCTACTAATCCTAAGGGTGATTCCAAAATGGCTGTAGTAGAAGTAGTGCCTTCGGTCTCGTTCGGTCCCAGAACGAACTTGTATCGATGAATGCTAATGTTGCAATGATGCTTTGAGGGTAGTGTTAGCATTCCAAGTGGGTTTGCGAATAAAAAGGTAATGACGTGACCTCACAAGCTTCACAAATTAGAAAAATGGAAAAAATAGGGTATGCTGTAGACCCATGTAGTTAGCTACCATTAGGAGCCACCATTTCATTCTAGATTGTTCCTATTCACATTTGGTTTGTGCGCAAACATCGTGGTAGTATAAGGCCTCGGTGTAAAAAAGGGAGAGGTAAGCCGGTATGCCATGTTAAAGGGGCCGCCAGTTCTATGTTGGCATCATTGCATTTTCTAGGGGTGTATCATCGGAAGGTAATCCCTTACCTTGCCATAGTATGGAATCTAATCACCAATACAAGCCATTACGATTTTGACTGTGCCCAACTATGTTGGAATGTGAGATGTAAGAATTTTAGCTATTTTATCTATTTACTTTGGACCCCTAGACATTATGATAATATCAATGGATTTATATACAGAGTGTTTTGGTTATCGTAAGGTAAAATCTCGTCCGTGTTTATCTGCGGCGGGGTCTTACGAGATACCTTTGATTTTAAAAGGTTTTAAACATAATAATTCAGTAGTTGAGTTTACTCACACCAGACCCATGTCTGACCCGGAGTTTTATTTTCTTTCCCTAAAACTCTTGGGTCTCAAAATTTTATGGGCATCCAAGTAGTTCAGGTTTTCCAACGGATGCATTTTGGAGGAGCTTGGAGCAGGAGGCTTCATCGATAGCTAGTTATTATCTGGTTTCCGCTGTATTATACTATGTTGTATTAGTTAAGTAGGGACAGGCTATTGTAATTATCCAAGGGTAGAATTGTATTAGTATGACTCTGATGTATCATTTTGGAAATGACTTTGTAAAGATTTATGTTGATTTAGATATGTTATTCCTTTACGTTGTGAGATTATGTGATCGTTGAGTTTCTTCTTATCTTCTATCTTCTTTCTTTCGCATAACAATCTGTCTTTCCAGCACTTGAATGCTCGGCACGCAATACAGTGAACGTATTCGGGTTGATTTTTGAGGGTCGAAAAGTCCGTTAGTTACACTTATATAGAATGATTTTCACTTTGCCTTGTTTAAATGATGAATTAATTTCTTTTTAGTTCGCATAAACACGTTCATACATATATACATCCATACATACATTAACATACTTTACAAATATATAGATTATTTTCCAGTTCAATTTAAAATAATCTCCTATATATCTTACAAAGTATATTTTAAATAAATTATACAAGACATTTAAATTTAATAGTTATTTTCATTTTCGTTGATCTAGTGATTTTATTAATATCAAATAAAACTTCATTTCATCTGTTTCAATTATGTTAAAATTATTTACACTGCAAAAAATATTATACTACCATTGTAAATATTTTATTCGAGTTTAATATATTTCTAGAAATCATTTATTAATTAATTCAATTTATTACCAATATAATTTTTAATTCCTTTCAATTTAAAGTATTATTGAAAATTGAATTCAACCATTTTGTATTAATTAAATTTAATTTGTTCTGACGATGTAGAAAGTAGGGTTGTTAAAGACTTTCCCCTTATAAAATTGCATCTTCACAATTTCTTATAGGGAAACATCACACACAACTCATTCCTTACTTTCACCGTATTCTATAATCTTCAATCAAGCTTAAACTCACTCAATCACCTATGTGGCCCACACTAGAATTCATCTTATCGTATGTTGCAACTTTAAATAGATTTATTCGTCGACTATTTTTTTCTGCATATAATCAATTTTGCAAAAAAAATTTATATGTTGGATTTTCCAAAAAAATTCGGTAGAGTCTCCTTTGTACGGAGAGAATTTTGAAAAATCACACCATATAATCAATGTATATACATATCCTAATCAATGGGGCATCCCAAAACATGGAGAAGCAACAAAATATCATATATTTATCAATATAGCGTAAACGTGTACATTTATTATGCATTTTAAAGCAACTTACCATACTATTTTGCGAGCAAAATCAAGATAAAGCTGCCAACTAGTACCATTAGGCCTTTCCGAGCACCTATACTTAACTCACTTCAAACATTAGTCACATGTAGTAAGATATGATGAGCATGCATAAGTTTAATACATGTATGCAACTTACCTTTTAATTTAGGCCAATTCTTGACAAATTTTAAGGATTGAAATCAAAATTTTTAATACGGGTTTTAAAAGCAGAATTAGTATACAATGTATAAGCTTAAAAAAAACTTCTGAATCATCAAAATGCAAACCAAACATTGAGTTATGTTTTTTTTCCAAAGGATGACAAAATTTGGAATTTTTATTAAGTGCGGACCCATTTTAGAAAATGATGTTTTTAGCATAGAATATCTCAAAATATTACAAAACTCTTAACATAAAAGTTGTTTCTTATATTCTTATTTTTCTAGAAAGTGCAACATAACTTTAATCGGATAAACTGGCTAAAAGTTATGGATGAACCATTTAGGTGCTAAAATTTTAAAATAAAATTTTTAGGCCATATTTTAAATCTGAATTTAAACTAGCTTTAACGCCAATAGATTTCAAAAACACAAAAAGCGACGAACATGAAAGTTGTTTCATATTAAATTATCATGAAATAAGATCCATCAAAATTGGCAAGAAAATTAAAAATTATGTACATATTCCTTCAGCACTTTCTAAGTGTACAATTTCTAAAACAAATTTCGCTTTTTCAGCTCATTTTTTGTTCAATAAAGCACTTAACCATCTATGTGCATTTAACCCTTATATACTTTGAATCTTCTTATTGTCATTTTTTAAATAACAATCCCATGTCATAAAAATAATTCGCATGAAACCCAAGAACTTTCATATAAACTTTCTTTATTAGCTTCCATTCTGTAACGTCATATCTGTATCATTAAAAAAAATTTCACTTCATATATACACGTGTGTGTATCTTAAAAAATCCAATATTTCCCAATAAATTCAAAAATGCAAAAATTTACATTCAAATAAGCAAACATTTCCTCATAATATTATTTTTGATTATTCAAGGGCCATTGCCAAATTATAAACTCTATTTAAAAAAATTTAATTGAAATTCCAATTTATCACCTTTTTCCGATTACTTTTCTTTCCCAAAATTTTAAACTTACTTCATTTTTTTTCCAAAATGTCAAACAGATTAAAACCTATTTCCTGTGAACTAAATATTTCACACTAAATTAAGAAATAAAAAAAAAATTCCTTTTAAATTATCAAACATTGCCCGAATTATTATTTTTAAATCATTTGAAAACCTTTGTTAACAAATCAATTCACTTTTAAAATTTCAATTTCAAATCATTATTTTTTTCCACAATCTCCTTTCATCCACGAAATGATAAACATTTATTTCATTCATGTATATTTTCATTTTCAAATCCATTATTTTATATTTGAAGAACTAAATTTATTTTGCGGTATTGTTATATAAAAGTCCTCCCCGACTTGTATATATATTTAAAAAACCAATTGATACTTCCGTAAACCAAGTCACTTATTTTTGAAATCTTATTTCCAAAAACTAAGAGTTGAAAAAATTCACTTTTGCAATTCTAATTTATAAGTCAAAATTATTTTCTCTTTCCATATTCTTACCTGTTTTTTATTTTCCATAAATAATTACATTTTCAACATATTTTATTTCTTTTAAAAATGCTTCAAAGCATTTTCTCCTTTATATATATTTCCCTTGGTAGAAAATTTCACTTTATCTATTTTCCTTAACTCAAAACAATCTATATATCTTTAGATATATCCTAAAAAATAATTCTTTTGAATCCAACTTTAACAAGTATATCACTATATATATAATTCCCAAGTTTATTTTATAATAAAATATACAATGTCAGCATGCCATAAGATTTTGCGATTCGTCTTACCAATGGGCTGCAACGTTGACTATCTAGAATTTTATATCAACAATGCCTCACCATTATCTCAACATCACACTAATCCCATGGCTACATACATTGTTCAAAAATATTTAAATTTGTAAATTTATATATCCATTAAAACATTTCTTATTATATTTCAAAAATATTATGTCAATTATGCCTTGTTTAAGCATTTAGAAATCTTTACCGATACATTAGCTACTCGTATCGACCAGAATTCATAAACCACTCAAGGGACCAATTAGCACGAAATAAACCATTAAAATTCTTTCAATCACTTTGTAAATTAATACTCATACTTTACCAAAAATCACTAGTTGCTTACAAAAAATATTATCTATTATGTTTATATACATGCACCTTCATTATTCAGTCATTTCTGATCAAAGCAATATGTCTCACCATATTCATCGATTTCCAAAAGCAAGCAACCATTCAATTAATTCTATTTTATTTTATTTATCATTTATAGTTTCCAATTCTATATCTTAATTATATATATAGCTTATCATTATATATATTATTATTGCTATCGATTGCCTAAACATATTTATTATTTCCTAACGGTTCTATTTTGGAGAAACTATTGGCTTTTATTGATAATTGGGTTCTTTCACACTTAAATGCGCATATAAATCCTTTGAGTGATAACTCCTATTCAATCTCCACATTCTAGACCAACAAAAATAAAAACAAACCTCAGAAAATAATATACATTTTAATCAAACAAGCAAACAATCGCATTCAGTAGAAAGCTATCTCCTAGCTTCCGCTGCACACTCTGATCATTATTGGATCTTCCTATTCAAACACATCTTATCACAACTTAGGTTGTGAAGCATTAAAATTGTGAGATTCTACTAGGACCTTTTACAGCTTCCCTAAATGAACCATTTCATCATATTTTCAAGACACATAGAGATTATACAACATCGCTAATGCCAACACTCTTGGTCTGACTAACATCTACTTCATTCCATACCACCATCAACAACTTTCAGTCCACATAGGGGCAAACACACAAAAGAGGTAAAGATAAGGGTAATATATAATACAAAATTACAAATACATTCCCAGATGATTACCTGAATAATAATCAGAGACTCTTTTTATCTCTTTAATATAGGTTAACTACCATAAACCCAAGAGACTAAGGGATTCCAAATTTCTCCTAATGTCATGACTTGTGTTCTACGTGTATTTTATATTGTTTTGAACCTTCTCTGATACCACTATGTAACATCACACCTCTATACCCACACTACCCAATAATATTATGTAATAATATTGCTTGGTAATACAGAGAACAAGGCTTGTTGGGACCGACAACACGTGAATATTCCCTTAGGCTAACCCTCGTACGTATTTTACCTCATAAAATACATCAAATATACGTACTTAATATCAGCACAAAAAATAAACATATAGGTTTTCCAAAACAGAATGATATACAATATATACAGACAACACAAAGCATCAGAACACAGTGAAACAAATAATATTATAACACACACACACACACATATATATATGTATGTATCAAAATAATACAGACCATATATCCCCATCATGATATATAAAGTAATTAATATAAATACATCAACGCTATACATGATATCACCATATAGCAATATAACTAGATACAAAATAACTAGCATCAATATCACCTTCTGCTTCATCGTCAATTCAACTCCCAAGGGAAATATACAATCACAATAACATATCTTGTCAAAAAACTCGGCCTGACCCGAGGTTGTTAATTAAATAACACATCTTTGGTCAGGCTAGAACTAACTATGAGTGTATCATTATGCAATATAATAGCATGATGATAACATGTGTAAGTAAGTACGAGTAAATATCCCTCACCCGATAACTACCCATCCCGTATCTTAAGCATATACGTCATAACCCCTTGTTATGTCTATAAGAATATGACTCATAAGACCAAATCTACTCAACTATGATCCATTCCTAATCACAATTATTTACCGTCACATTTACTATTAAGTTCACATCATTTTACGTTTGATCGATGAGAGTGTGTGTGTCTGTGTGTATAACTAGTACGCCCAAGTCATTTTATCTCTATCAGAAGCCGAGTCGACACCAAGTGATGTAGGAAGGATGCGACACCCCCTCGACTGAAAAATTAAGCATGCGCTTACATTATCTATTGGCTGCACTATATACCTCTCCAACCCTCACTAGCAATCCTCGTTATCCATCAATCTCACCATATTTGCCAATCCTCACTTGTTGTGCCCATGCAATAGATCGTTGGACTTGTGATAATGGGGCCAGATTGTCATGACTAAGGGTGCTACTCTATAGCCAGTCCATTTGGGATGGATATCTAGCTCATTTGGTATCTCACATCACTTTGATCAAATTTTATTATTTATTCATTCTACATGTTCATATTTACGATGGTAATCCACCTACCCATCGTTAACCGATGTCCCTAGGGGTTATTAACATAATTCAACATTCAACACACTTAAAATTGATTCCAAGTGGATATTACTATAAAATTCTCATTTTCCAAATCTTCGTTTTTATTCCAAAATCACTATGAATTTCAAAGAGGTTTATTTTATAAAATTCTCATTTTATTTTCCCGAAGTATTTATTTTAAAACCTCCTATTCGATTATAAATTAAGACTCCCTGTAAGACAAATAATTTGTACCCTCAAAATTTGCACTTTATTACCATAAAAATTGTAACAACCCATAATTTTGTGAATATTTTTAATTAAATTTTTATTTGAAATTTTGATTTTTTAAATCATTTAAAAGTGAATTTTTAGAATTATTCCAATGTAAGTTTGGAATTTGTTTGTAATTTATTTTCCAAATGTAATAAATAAACGATTTTTGCAAATTTTTTATTTTGGTCAAAATTTGAATTTTCAGTTTAAATAAAAAAAATTGAATTTCAAATTTTAATCTTTTTCTTTGAAGCAGAATATATTTATGATATCTGTTCTGCTTTTCGTTTCGTTAAGTTCTGAGTTATACTTTTTAAATCAGATAAATTACATCATTTTTACACGCAGTTATTTACTGTATTTCAATTTCTAGTTTTCTATGTGCGTTTCTATATTTTTATTTTCTATGTTATTTTATTTTATTTTCCTATTTTGTTTATCTAAACTTTATTTATTGGATTTCACTTGTGTGTATATCTTTTCATAAAAGGCTTGGAAGAAATCAAGGAGACATGCGTTACATTTCTTTAATGCTTGCCTTTTTATTTACCTACCCTCTTTATTACTTACCCTAGCCATTCACCGTTCATAGCCGTGAATTGCTCTTATTAATCATGTACAAACATCTCAAAATATCCTCTTTTCAATTGCATTTAAGAATCATATATATATATACATATATATATACATATATATACATATATATATACATATATATATATATATATGTATGTGTGTTTCTTTCTCCTTATTTCTTACCTTTTATTTCCTAGCCTTTTTGTTTTTCTATCATTTACTCCTCTTTAGTCGTTCAAAATCTTTCCTTGCCATCCACTCCACTTCATAATTCACGTACAAAATTTATTTCTCATTTCTCATTTTTCATTTGCATTTAAAAATAAAATATATTGTACGTTTTTTCTCCTTAACTTATGCCTTTCCGTTTCCTTAGCATTCATAACTCCTTAGCTCTTTTTTTTTCTCTTCTATAGCCGTGTATTTCCTTTTTCCATACACGTACAAAATTTATTTCCCATTATGATTCACATATTTCACTTGCATTTAGGAATAATATATGTATAAGTTTTTTCTCTTTATTTCTTGTTTCTTGGTTTTCCTAGCATTTACTCTATCAAATCACATAAAAATCTTCTCAATATCTCAGTTCCTCATTTTGCCTCTTCTGATTGAAATATTTTATAGTAAGTTTCTTTTATTAAATAGGAAATAAATCCCACTCATTCACTAGCCTTTTTATTTGCTAGCCTTTCATTTTCTAAACCCTACATCTTAGCCATTCAAATCTCTTGAAACCCTAGCCGCCTTCTTTTTATTTCTTTTTCACGTACAAGTTCTCATCCTCTCATTTTCATTTGCGTGAAGAAAATACAACAAGCTCTAGGTTATTTCCATGGCTTCCTTCTCTCTTTTTTTTCCACTTTTATTTTATTTCCTCTTTTTTTCCTTTTGTTTTCTCCTTGCATAGCTCAGCCTCCACCACCACAACATAACCTCCTGCTCACTATTAGACCATGGCAAAGCCCACTTGGTGGTTGAAAGCAAGGTTATGTTCTTTGATTCGTAATTGCATAGTTTAATTCATCTTTTGAATCTTATTCTTATGATTTGTGTATTTGTTACATACAAGATCAATATCTTGGCTCTCCATCCATTCAAATTAGAATTGTGTCTAGTCGTGCTTTCGTGCTTTCTGGATTTTTGTTTGTGTGTTTGCTTTGCAAACTTCAGCGTAAAAAGGTGAGTAATCACACCTGACATTCATACTTATATTATTGTGAATTGATAGCAAGTGAAAGTGTAGAAATAATTATATTATGTTATACATGCCTGTAATATATTTATATGATATTAAATATTGTTTATATGCCTGTTACATCATCTGTTATATTTTATTTTATTTTACTGTTTATTTATATTATGTTCTCACACTGCAAGTTCCCTGTAGAATAGAATCACTATGGGTTGAAATGATACATACCCGAACGGACTTTAGAATAGAGAAAGATCGTTATGGGCTGAAATGACAAGCCTAAGCGATTTTTATTTATTTTATTTAACTTGGGATTGCGGGTTTGAAATGATAGAACCCGGATTTTTCTTTGTAAATTACGGATTGAAATGATATTTTATCCGTATCACTTGACCTAGGTTAGAAAATATTATACAGACCCGTGGTTATTTTATAAGTTTTTCTGGAAGTTTTAAGTATTTTGAAAATGTAAATTTTGATATTTTAATTTTAATTTTGTTTTTAAAATGATTTAATAAAGTGAAAAATGATTTCATATGTATTAAAAATGTTAAATAAATAAATGGAAATTTGTGATTGGAAATATAAACTAATTTAGAAATATGTAAAGTTTTAATTATGAAAGAAACGTATAAAGTTCTAATTAATGAAAGAATATGTAAAGTTTAAATTATGAAAGAAACGTGTAAAGTTCTAATTAATGAAAGAAATATGTAAAGTTTTAATTATGAAAGAAACGTGTAAAGTTCTAATTAATGAAAGAATATGTAAAGTTTTAATTGATGAAAGAAACGTGTAAAGTTCTAATTAATGGAAGAATATGTAAAGTTTTAATTTATGAAAGAAACGTGTAAAGTTCTAATTAATGAAAGAAATATGTAAAGTTTTATTTATGAAAGAAACGTGCAAAGTTCTAATTAATGAAAGAAATATGTAAAGTTTTAATTTATGAAAGAAACGTGTAAAGTTCTAATTAATGAAAGAAATATGTAAAGTTTTAATTATGAAAGAAACGTGTAAAGTTCTAATTAATGAAAGAAATATGTAAAGTTTTAATTTATGAAAGAGACGTGTAAAGTTCTAATTAATGAAAGAAATATGTAAAGTTTTACTTACGGAAAGAAACATGTAAAGTCTTAATTAATGAAAGAAACATGTAAGTCTTAATTTGTGTAATATTGATTTAAAATAATAAATGCCCTTTTTGTAATAAAACGTACATTTGATAATGTAAGTTTAATTAGTGTAATATTGATTAAACGATAAATGCTCTTTACTATAATAGAAATGTAAGTTAAAAAGTACATTTAATATGTAAGTTTTAATTAATGTAAATGACATATTTTAATGACTAAAATAATAAAGTTTCTTTATTGTAATGATAATGTAAGTTAATAAGGTACTCTTAACTTAACATAAGAATTTCAGCATTAAATTGGATATTTCAGTAACAAAGTTTATTTAACTATAAGGCTATGATAAAATGACCATATTAAAAATTTGTAAGTATATAAATACTTTGATTATATAAAATATTAAATTGGAAAGTATTACATTCCAAAAATGCTATGATTCCTTAAGGTTACATTACCAAAATGCTATGATAATTTAAAGGAAGATTTCAAGTTTAATAAATTAAAAGAAATATTCAGTGATTTTTGAAATTTGGGTTTTATTGAAATGATATATTATTGAATTGGTTTTGAAATGGAAATGATATATTTTTGAATAGATATGTTTTGGGTTTGAAAGTATGTATTAGTTTGAAATAAATGATATGATTTTGAAATGGTTTAAAGGATGTATTTTGATTTGAAACATAAACTATTTTGAAATTTATAACCACGGGTTATAATAACGATTGGTTGGCAAAGAGACCGGGATCGGATATGGACATACTCTCTATCGATACCGAAAACCACTTTGACAACCGTGTACGCGGTGGAGATTCCAGAATGAAGTAGGATGGTGGCGACGTTCTTAAGGTATGTTACGTGGACCCAACTCTCGTGAGTTGGCATAAGGTGGCTAAAACAGGAGCGATCTCGGACCAGTGAGGTAGCACCTCTTTTCGGACACATTTCATCGATATTATACTCTTACTTGTGATTGATTAGATGGCCATCCTCCAATTTGGGAGTGTTGTTCGAGGTGGAACGGTAGTGGCTGCTATGCGTATCCATCAGTCCGTGTGCGTAATTGGTATATCTACCCTGGCATTGCCTATTTGTGCCGTGTCACCTACCATATCGAGCTTTACTACGATTATGATTTTAAGATCCGACCGCGTTAAGGTTCTCCATCCCCTTAACGCTATTTTCTATATGATTATACTTTACTTATTTAGACACTATTATAATAGCGAATATTACTACATAGTAAATAGTTTAACGGATCCTTAAAGAATGGGCGATCGCAAGCATTCTTTAAGTTACTTGTACCTTTATTACAGTTCACTTGAGTTGGTTTACATTATATAAGTATGTATGTCCTGACTCGAGTGTTTTGTGTTTTGCTTTACGCTCGAGTCAGACTGAGTGATACAGCATTAGAGACTCACCTTCGGAGCTGGAGTTTTGCTTTGAAGATCTAGATATCTATTCATTTTGCTATCCAGTTGTACCTGATTTTCATACTGTTACTCCTGTTGTATCTTGGTATTCCTATTGTATCTTAATTAACTCTGATGTATTTATATAGTAGCTTCATGGACTACTATCTCTTTTACTTCCGCTGCATTATATTACTCTGTGTCTCTGATCTGTGATTTTTTATTTACTGTAATGATGAGTTTGCCAAATTTTTATTTACAACGCGGTATTTTGAGCAATTCAAGTCCGACATGTGTGGATGCGAATGGTTGAAAATATCGGGTCGTTACAAAAATGCTATAAAGGAGTTTTGTAAAATTTCAAACAATTTCTTGAATCATCTTCGAAGTATATTATTTTCAATCAGAGAAATATATATAAAAAATAAAAAATTTAAATTCTAAAATCAATATTTGAAATCCCTATTTAATTCCAAAATCTGTTTAAACACCTTAAAGGTAATTTATTTATCAGAAATTCTCTTTACATAAAAGAAGCTTTCGAATATTTATATTATAACATCTGCTGTAAAAATTTACTTTTAAAACAAAATTTTAGAACTTCTCATTCTAAAAGTAATTAAAAAAATTCACTTACAAGCCAAATACCCTATATTCAAAATGTTTGAAAACAATTTCTATACAATACTTCATAAAATTATTTGCTTTTACATTTATTTTTATTTATAAATTAATATTAAAACATCAATTTCAAAAGGATAATTAAATTTTAGATATTTAAAAATATTTTCTTTAAAAGGTATCCTCCTCTTTATTTTCAAACCAACTACTCTAAAATCATCGTAACAAATTTCTTTTCACCTTTCCTTTATAAAAACCTTTGTATACTTAAATTCCAAACTCTCCTCATTCAAAAATATTATACATCCTTAAAACAAATTTATAAAATATTTCAAAGCAATTTAACACAATTTCCCCTTCTAATCAATTTCAAATTCATTGTTCGACCATTGTCACATCTAATCCTAAATCAAATTACGCTAACCAAATAATGACTCACATCCATTATTGAAAGGCAATTTAAATTGTAAAGGCCCGTATCTCCGTACCCTTTGAGTCAACAATAAATCACATGTGTCCAACTGAAATTGAACGAATATACGAATCTTTAGGGTAGAAGAAGAAAAGGAATAGAAGAAAATAGAAAACAACAATACACAGAATCTCACAATCGCAGCGGAATAATATATAATAGATAAATACAGATCTTTTTACAAAAAGGAACTGTAACTGTTAATATACATACAATCATCAGAGTACAAAAATCAATACATCAATATAGACAGTTATTATAACTTGTCCTCACCAGTGCTGACTATACATTATGACACACACATCAGAATATAATCAAGTATGTGATATACGTCTGAAATCCTCCAGCTCATCTCCTAAGCTCCATAGCATCCTAACTTGAATATGTAATACTAAGTCCGACCCGAGTATTATAACAAAATAATACCCGAGTCAGTCTGGAAAACCATCGTGAGAAAACACACTCAATTTGAATTACTACAGTTATCAAAATCCTTCGAAAACAAAGGCATCTCGTAAGACTGCGTCACGCATAAACATTACGGGTTTTTACCTTACGATAACCAAAACATTTATATTATAATCATTTGATATTGTAATAGTGTCTATAGAAAATAAACTAGAAAACAGCTGAAATGCTTGCATCTCACGTTTCAGCATAGTTGGGCACAATCAAAACCGTACATGCTCGTAGTGGATATTGGATTCTATACAATGACTGAGCTACTGGGGTACCGCCCACCATAGTACACCTCTAGAAAAATGTACCGAGGACCTCGCCTGGATTCCCTACCAACACAAGACCGGTCTACCCCTGACCTGGGTAGTACCAAATACGATCACAACTAATGGGCCCCGAAATGCAACAAATGAAAGATAATGATGATGATAAATGTCAACTCTAGATGAGAGTGATCATATCCTAATGGGAGCGACCCACTTAGCCTTGCTGCATCTCCCCTGTTTTAGTCATTCCCGGTTGATGAGGCTTGAGGCTACGATTACCTTTCAAGAACATTTACACTTAGAATGCTCATCGCCCTTTAATGACGATGTTCTGATAGCATTCGTCCATACAAGTTGTTCTGGGTATGAGCGAACCATATCTCCAAGATCACTGTTTCATTATCTTCAAGATATAACAATTCGTAACACACAAATAAGATCGAAGTGGTTTTCGGATAATTAAATCTGATGCCGGTCTCTTCGAAACGATCAATGAATTTGGCCAGATTTGATAGTCGGTTATTTAACTATCAAATTTCACACATACGCAGTCACTAAGCACAATCTATTAAATCTTTTCAAAACATTTATTTCAAATATCCTTACACAGATCTATATTCAAATTTCATCCAGTATTCCAATGTTTGAAAACAAATTCAAATCCTTGTATCCTTAACGGGATATTTACAAACCATATTAACACTTAAAAATATTTTTGTATAACCTTCCCATAGTCAAAACATTCCAAAATCATTTTATTCCAATACTTAGATATAATTTCCAAGTCCAACTTAGTATTTCATTCTTAGAAAAATATTCCTATAAAAATTATTTCTTCGCTAAAATATTTCCAAACCTTTAATTTCAATACTTAGGAAAATATTATAAGTTTATTTTCCAAAATCATTTCTAATATCCATACTTAGGAAATATTCCGCACTTATCTCATAAATTTCTGGAATTTCTATTAATTTCCTTTTACAATTTCCAAAAATTATCAATTATACTTATTTATAGTCCAACTAACAATTTATAACTCCTTTAATGAATTCAAATTCATTTAAAGTTCCCGAGTCCAACTATTTTGGGAATTCCCCTAAATTTCTAGAAATTCCAGTATAACATTTCACTTATACAATCACATCCGTTTAATAAAATCTGGTTTACAATCTCGACAGCATTTATAAATAAATTCCAATTACTTACTTTAAAATTCTATGTATATATTATAATAATAAATTTCAAGATCATGGTTAAATAATTATTTAAAAACATCAAGAAATTTTAAAATAACGTCAATAACTAATTCCAATTCATTTATAAAATTTCTAATCGATTTATAAAACTTGTTTAAAAACTTATAATTTATTTCAATAAATTTAAATATTTATATAACTAACTTTCTGAAATATTTCAATGCTAAAACAGTTTTAAATTGCATAGTGTAATAATTAAAAATCCACTTTTTAAAACAAACTTAACTTCTCGATAAAAATATATTTTTAAAATTCCAATATAACTAATTTCAATTTATAAATCTCTCTCTCGATTCATAACACATCGACCACTTTCCCAATTTCATAATCTTTTCCACATTCCAAAAATATACTCTACTATTTCTTTTTAAACCGATTACCCCATCTCATTATAAATTCTCACCGTGAATTTATATCTCCAATTTATCAGATGATAATCATCTCACTTTATTTATAAACCTTGTTTATATATTTTATAATCTCATTCCCCAACTTATACAGGTTTACATTACAATAATCTATTTATAAATTTGATTTCTAATTAAAATAACATTTTTAAATCAATTTCTTAAATAACCTAAACTATATTCCAAAACCATTGAAATCTCGATTTCTGCTTCCATTTTGTATTGTAAAACAAATTGTAAAATTAATTGTAAATTGAAGCGAGTTTCCCCAATTCAAATAGAATATATATTAAATCATTTAAAATTTAAATATTGTATATATATGTATATATGTGAATATATATGTATATGGGCATATATGAGTAAATTTGAAATTATATATATATATATATATGATTTGAATTTAAATTGTAAATAAATGGTTTAAAAATAAAAATACAAATTTTATAAGATAAAGTATAAAAATATAAAAGTAACCCATTGGCTAAAATTTTAACAACAAAATAAAATATAGAAATTCATCTATATTTCAAAATAAATTATATAATTTTATACAATATAAAGTAAATATATAAATTTTAATCTCATAAATCCACACAAAACAATGTAATATAAAAAGACTACAAAAATAAGAATAGAAATAGATGTATATAAGATAAATGATAAAAAATAAAGTATACACATAGATAAAATCTAACAACAAATTTAAAATAGAAATTTATTTATATTATAAAGTTATATTACAAAGAATATTTCAAGAAAGAAAAATAGAATATATTCAAGTATGTAAACAAAAATAAATATAGGTATGTAAACAAGTGAATATGCATGTAAATGAAGCTTGCAAAGGAAGCCAAAGAAAATATCTGATATTTGTACAAACAAAATGAAAAAAAATATTAGTTTGTACAAAGCTAATTAATGTTAGCACCCACAAACATTATCATCAGCCAAAAACCAAAGAAATATCTGTCCTATTTTGTACTAAATAAAATTTTATACCCAGTACAAATAAAAATAACATACCCTGTATATTTCATTTTCACATATCAATCTTCATCATAGTTCGTTCCATTCCAAGCTATGAAAATTGAAAGTAAAATATCATTTAAACTTAAACAAAATTCAATCAAACAACAAAACAAATTCATATAAACCAGAGGATTAGAGGAAAGCTTCAGCAAGCTAAGAAGTTCAAGCTCTGTCTTCCTCTGGAAAAACCACAGTGAGTAAACTACTGACCTATAACTTGATATTGTGATTGATATTTGAAGTGAGGCAGTGAATATTGTTTGCATGAATGTTTTGTCTGGAATATGGTTTGAGTTGCTCTGTGTATGGTGTGCATGCCTGTATATGTATATATATGGCTCTGTTTAGTCTAACAGGTCTGCAAATTCAGGAAATAATTCATATCTTCCTATTTAAACTAATTCAAGTTATGATTCCTGAAAAGAAAATGTTTATAACACTGTAAAGTTATTTTTGAAAATAGATTCAAGTGTATTTGTCGAGTAATCATTTCAACATTTAAAATTTACAGTGATAATCTAAAATTAGTTCAAAATCATACATTTGGATTTCAAGTTCTGATTATATGAATGAATTCGTATTGATAAACGATGATTTTGTGAAAATCATTTCATAATTTTTAAGTCTATATTCGAGGAGAGATTTCGAGTTGTACAGAATTTGGGTTTGTGACGATTTCTGATGAACGATGAGGTGTTGGTCGTCACGGTCGAGGTTGGAGGAAGCTTGGAGGTTGGTGAACCTAGGAAAAATGCTAGGAGTGTTTCTAGATGATCGTGGTGGCCGTACGCCAGTGATGTAGGGATTTATACTTAGTTTTGGTTGAGGGGGTCCTTGTGACGATTTCTTCAACGTCGAAGCACCGGAGGTGATCAGACCAGGGTGATTTGAAGCGTAGTCCAGTGGCGCAGCCTTGGTCGGAGTCACGAGTTTTCTGGCGACGTGACGTGGCGGCACGAGGCGTTTTCCAATGATTAGTTCTGGTTTCCTGTGTGTTCAACTTGCTCGATTTCGAGTTCATCACCAATTCAAGGTGCTGGGTGGTTGGAAGTTTTGGCGAGGTGGTCGGCGACTTGCTGACAATTAGAGCTTTGGTCGGAGTCGACCAGATGGTCGGTGCACGTGCACGGCGTTGGTACTATGTTAGGTTGATGGTTTCGTGAGTGACTCGGGGTAGTTCTCGAGCAGGAAGGCCTTTGACTCGAAGTGAAACTCGAGTTTGCGTGGGTATATAAAACAACAGTTTTAAACTTTAACTTAGTTTAAGAAAACTGATAAAAGATGGGACTCGGGGAAAAATGTGAGAAAACTCGAGTTTTAACTCGAGAAAACCTGAGATTTTCTCAGGTAGGAGTTTCGTTACAGGTTTCAAACCTGTTCTGTTTCTTTTAAATTTTGAAAATAATTTCTATATACAAAGTAGAGTTTAAACTAAGTTTAAATCAAAGTTTAAATCTGGAGTTAGGTCAGTTTAAATCTCAGTTTTGAAAAAAAGGAAAGTTTTAAAAATTTAAAATGTTTTAAACAACTTTGAATGTTTAAAGCATAATTTAAATAGCTTGGATTTTAAAATGAATTTAGTTTCGAATTTGTTTAAATTTCTTTTATAAGATATAAGTATTCTTTAACATGATATTTTAAAGGTTTTTAAATTGTGTTTTAACTTTGTTAAAGTTAAATTTATATTCATTTCAAATCTTATATTTGAAATGGAATTTGAAAGTAAAATTTAAAGTAAAATGTTTTCAAACGTGTATGTGAATGATAATTAAATCATTAATAAGAAAAATATTTTCATTTTAAAGATTAATGATTTGTAATTCATTAATTATTAAGCTAATTAAAATGGATAATTTATTATTTAATTAATTAATGATTTGGATTAATTAAATAAGTAATTAGTGGTTTAAATAAATCAATTAAGGTTTAAAGATTAATTAATTAAGGGATAATTAATTTATGAATTAAGGATTATTAATTAATAATTTAAGTTGATTAATCAAGTGATAAATTTTTCATAATTAATTAATTTAGACTAATTAATTTA
This sequence comes from Allium fistulosum, assembly GCA_030737815.1. Lineage (NCBI taxonomy): Eukaryota > Viridiplantae > Streptophyta > Magnoliopsida > Asparagales > Amaryllidaceae > Allium > Allium fistulosum. The sequence continues at coordinate 931,518,557 of CM060906.1, forward strand.
ATAATAATCATTCATGGAATTGTTTAAGTGTAATTACTGATGCAGCCCAAGTCTTAGGTCGCGAGCGACCTAACGTGCAGTTAAGTCGCGTGCGACCTAACAAGGAAGATATCGAGCTAAGATTGTGTGATGGGTCGCTGGAACGACCTAACGAGCTACATCAGGGGGATAGGTCGTTGGAATGACCTAGCGAGTTAAACAAGCCAGAACTTATTACTTTAGATCGCTCATGCGAGTTACGACCTAAGTTAGGTCGCGGGAAGATAGGTCGCTCACTTTAGGTCGCTCACTATAGGTCGCGAAGATTTCCTGAAGCAAGGTTTTTAGGTCGCTCGACCCTATTCCGCTGGAAGATAGGTCGCTGCCGTATATTTTAGGTCGCTGCCGTATATTTTAGGTCGCTCGACCTTATGTGTTGTTGTATATGTTGTATTTGCTTATGTGTTGTTTTAGGTCGCGTGTGTTGTAACATGTTGTTAGGTCATTAACGACCTATGTAAGGTCGTAGGTCGCGTGATTTACTTTGTGATGTAATGTGATGTGTTAGTCGCAAGTGTTAGGTCGTTCACGACCTATGTGTTGTCCAGATTTGTCTTGCGTGAGTTGTAAGCCTATAAATAGGCGAGTGGTATCATTTGTAATTTTTAGTTGATTTTGAACAAACTTTTGTTTGAGAGCTTTGTGTCTCTTCTTAAATTGGTAGTTGAGTGTAATCTCCTATCTCCTCTTTCGGCATTCGAGTGCGCTCGGATCAATGATCGTAGAAGCCAATTCATGGTATCAAGTGCGCTTGATCAACGTCTGAAGAATTGTAGATCTTCTTTCACGGTATCGTGTGCGATCAACGTGACGAAGATAGCTAGAATCCGGTATCTTTGGATCAACGGATTTGGGCCTTTGGTATTCTTCAATCCACCGATTCCTGCTTTCACTGTATCATTCATTTCAGTTATCCGCTGCTGCATCATTTGGTATCAAAGCTAGACTTAGCCAATCATAGCTAAGCCGAGTCTTGGAGCCAATTCGTATAGAAGAGTTTGAGGAGAAGAGTTTGAAGCCGTGCATCATATTTGAAGATCAAGGCCGAGAGTTAAAGAGTTCAAGTTTAGATTTGTTCAAACCGAGAGTTAAAGATTGTTTCATTTAACAATGCCGCCGAGAAGAGCTAATCGTCATCAAAATGTTGAAGATTTGTACAAAAGAGAAGATGCCGAACAAATGGAACAACGCATTAGTAACAAATTCAATGAGAAGTTAGATGAAGGTATTGGGAGATTAGAGAAATTGATGATGGACATGAATCAAGGTCAAAGGAGGAGATCGCCAGTCTCGAACCATGGAGGAAACAGAGTTTCGCCATCGATCACGGAAGCGAGGAGGGTGTCGCCACAATCTGATCGAGGTAGAAGAGAATCATCAGTTTCGATGAGAAGAGATCACCATGAATATAGACATGAAGAGAGAAGAACTCCACGTGAGTTTGGAGATGAGCCATATCATGATGATGAAAGACATAGTAGAAGAGACATGCGTGATCGAAGAGATGTTGATGGTCGAGATCGATACCGTAGTAACGTGATTATGATGAAGAGAGTGATAGAAGTAATATTCATTATCGAGATCGAGACCAAGTACAAATACATATCGGGATGTAGAGGATGATCGTAGATGGGAGTCGGGGATGAAAACTGAAATTCCAGAATTCAAGGGTAGTATGCAAACTGAAGAATTCCTTGATTGGTTGTCTAATGTTGAAGAGATTTTTGACTTTGAAGAAGTTCCCGAACATCGAAGAGTGAAGTTAGTTGCTACTCGTTTGAAAGGAGGAGCTATGGCATGGTGGCAACAAACTAAACTAACACGGGAGAGAATGGGAAAGTCAAAGATTGAATCTTGGGAGAGGATGAAGAAATTGATGAAAACTACTTTCTTACCTTACAATTATAAATCTCTTATGTATCAACGTTTACAGAATCTGAGACAGGGAACGAAGTCTGTGAATGATTATGTGGATGAATTTTATCAATTGATTGCGAGGAATGATATCATGGAGACAGAGGAGCAGTTGACAGCTAGATTTGTTGGAGGGTTGAGAATGCAAATACAAGATATGGTGAATATGTTTGATCCGAGATCTATTGCAGAAGCACATCAGAAAGCACTTGCTTGGGAGAAACAAGGGAGACGAGGAGGTGGTGTGTTTACAAATTCCAACAATCCAATGAAAGGGGCTAGTGGCACTGCGAATGTTTCGAAGGCTGTTGCAAAACCAGTTGTTAATGAAGTTGCTAAGACCAGGATCAATAGTGGTATCAAATGTTTCAATTGTCAGGAAATTGGTCACAAAAGTAATGAATGTCTGAAGACAAAGAAGCGAACAATGATTGCTGAGGTTGAAGACGAGGATATAGAAGTTGAATGTACTAATTCACCACATACCGAGGAGGAAGAAAATGTGTCGGGAGATGAAGGGTATTCATTAATGATGAAGAGGTCGTGCTTGACACCAAAGCAAGAGGATGAGACTAGCTGGTTGAGGAGTAACATCTTTCAGTCAACATGTACAATATTGGGAAGGGTTTGCAAGTTTGTCATTGATGCGGGAAGCTGTGATAATATCATATCTACAGAAGTTGTGATGGCATTGAAGACTGAGAAGCATCCGAAACCTTACAAGTTAGCTTGGTTGAGAAAAGGTGGGGAGGTGAAAGTTGGACGAAGAGCTTGTGTTAATTTTTCGATTGGGAAGAAATACAAAGATGAAATTTGGTGTGATGTTGTGGATATGGATGTATGTCATCTGTTGTTGGGGAGAACGTGGCAATATGATAGGGCTGTGCAACATGATGGTCGTACTAATAGTTATAGTTTCATGTTTGAAGGTACTAAAATCACTTTAATTCCTAAGAAGCGACAACAAGAAGAAAGCATGTTAGATGAGATTGAAGAACTTAAAACTTTGCTATCTTTGAAGGAGTTTGTTAAAGATGTCGAAGAGGAGCCTAAAGTATTCTTGTTGATTGGACGTGAGAGTAATGAAGTGGTTGAGATTCCTGAAGAAGTAAAGCCAGTGCTGGGAGAATTTGACGATGTATTTCCTGAGGAGCTACCAACGGAGTTACCGCCGTTGAGAGACATTCAACATCAAATAGATCTTGTTCCAGGTACTGTGTTACCTCATAGACCACATTACAGAATGAGTCCAAAGGAACACGAGGAGTTAAGAAGGCAAGTGGAAGAGTTGCTTGAACAGGGGCGTGTACAGGAAAGTTTAAGTCCTTGTGCGGTGCCAGCTCTGTTAGTGCCGATGAAGGATGGAACGTGGAGAATGTGTACTGATAGTCGGGCACTGAACAAGATTACAGTGAGATATAGATTTCCTATGCCTAGATTGGATGACTTGTTGGATCAACTTAGTGGGGCTACTAACTTTTCGAAAATTGATTTGAAGAGTGGTTATAATCAAATTCGAATTAGACCAGGAGAAGAATGGAAGACAACGTTCAAGACGAGAGAAGGATTATATGAATGGCTGGTTATGCCGTTTGGTCTTTCGAATGCACCTAGTACATTTATGCAGGTGATGAATCAGATCTTTAGACCATTTATTGGGAAATTCGTGGTGGTGTATTTTGATGATATACTGATATATAGCAGAAGCTCAGAAGAACATTTGCATCATCTGAGAGAAGTGTTGATGATACTACGACAGGAACAATTTTATGCTACAACGAAGAAATGCGTGTTCATGACGCATAGTGTTTTATTTTTGGGATATGTTATTTCAGAAGGATGTATACAGGTGGATCAGAATAAAGTTGAAGCAATCAGAAATTGGCCACAACCCAGAACGATAACAGAAGTTAGAAGCTTTCATGGTTTAGCATCATTCTACCGAAGGTTTATTCCACACTTCAGTAGCGTGATGGCACCAGTTACTGATTGTATGAAGGGGAAACAATTTTCATGGTCAGAGGAAGCAGGACTTGCTTTTGAGAAAATCAAAGAACTTTTGACGACAGCACCAATTCTTGTGTTGCCAGATTTTCAGTTGTTGTTCGAATTACATACTGATGCATCGAAGGTTGGAATTGGAGGGGTGTTAAGTCAGAAGGGACGTCCTATTGCATATTTCAGTGAGAAGCTATCGGGAGCAAAGATGAGATATAATACATATGATGTGGAATTCTATGATATTGTTCAAGCTATCAAACATTGGAGACACTATTTGTTCCATAAAGAATTTTTTTTGTATACTGATCATGAAGCACTGAAACATTTGCAGGGACAGGACAAAATTGCAGCTAGGCATGCTTCGTGGATCGCGTACCTACAACAGTTTACATTTGTGGTGAAGCATAAGTCGGGAATTACAAACCGTGGGGCAGATGCACTGAGTCGAAGGAATCATTTGTTGACTACAATGAAGGTCGAAGTGACGGGTTTTGATGTGTTGCCAGAAATGTTTGTTGATGATCCTTATTTTACGAAACTTGTTGATAAAGTCAATAAAGGAAAGACGGATGAGTTTGTGTTGGTGGATGGTTTTCTTTTTAAGGGGAATCGATTGTGCATACCAGAGTGCAGCTTACGAATGAAGATTGTGAAGGAGTTGCATGAGGAAGGTCATGTGGGTAGAGATCGTACTTTGCAATTGATTTCTCAATCTTATTATTGGCCTTCGTTGAAGCGGGAAGTTGGAAAGTTTGTGGAGAGATGTCATATTTGCCAAGTTTCCAAAGGGACAACAACGAACGCGGGATTGTATATGCCCTTACCCGTGCCGACTAGACCATGGGTTGATATCAGTATGGATTTTGTTTTGGGGTTACCAAGAACTCAGAGGGGGAATGATTCAATATATGTTGTAGTGGACAGGTTTTCGAAGATGGCACATTTCATAGCTTGTAAGAAGACAGCTGATGCCGTCTGTGTTGCTCGGTTATTCTTTAAAGAGGTGTATCGATTGCATGGGCTACCTGAATCTATTGTTTCTGATCGGGATACTAGATTTCTAAGCCATTTTTGGTTGAGTTTGTGGAAGATGGTTGGAACGAAGTTGAATTTTAATAGCGCCTATCATCCGCAAACAAATGGGCAAACGGAAGTGGTGAATAGATCGTTGGGAAACCTGCTGAGGTGCCTTGTGAAAGATAATTTGAAGAGTTGGGATATGAAGTTGTGTCAGGCGGAATTTGCACATAATCATGTTGCTAATCGAAGTACTGGTTACAGTCCATTTCAAGTTGTATACTCAAGCATGCCAAAGGGTCCATTGGATTTGACGATAGTGCCACAACCAAACAGAACAGTTAAGCGGGCTGTAGATTTTGTTGACAGATTGACAGAATGCCATAAAATCGTTCAGGAACGATTAGAAATGGCGAATGAAAAGTATAAACAACAGGCAGATAAAAAGCGAAGGAGTGTGAATTTCAGAGAAGGTGACTTGGTTTATGCCGTGTTGACAAAAGATCATTTTCCTGTTGGAACTTACAACAAGTTGAAAGCTCGGAAAATTGGCCTAGTGAAAATTTTGAAGAAGGTCAACGATAATGCGTATCAGTTGGAATTGCCGGATGATATTCATACTGCAGACGTTTTTAATGTCAGATACTTGATTCCGTTTCATGGGGATGCGCTTGTTGTGGAAGAGGAAGGCACAAATTCGAGGATGAATTTTTCCCAACTAGGGGAGGATGATGCAGCCCAAGTCTTAGGTCGCGAGCGACCTAACGTGCTATTAAGTCGCATGCGACCTAACAAGGAAGATATCGAGCTAAGATTGTGTGATGGGTCGCTGGAACGACCTAACGAGCTACATCAGGGGGATAGGTCGCTGGAACGACCTAGCGAGTTAAGCAAGCCAGAACTTATTACTTTGAATCGCTCATGCGAGTTACGACCTAAGTTAGGTCACGGGAAGATATGGGAAGATAGGTCGCTCACTTTAGGTCGCTCACTATAGGTCGCGAAGCCTTAGGTCGCGAAGATTTCCTGAAGCAAGGTTTTTAGGTCGCTCGACCCTATGCCGCTGGAAGATAGGTCGCTGCCGTATATTTTAGGTCGCTGCCGTATATTTTAGGTCGCTCGACCTTATGTGTTGTTGTATATGTTGTATTTGCTTATGTGTTGTTTTAGGTCGCGTGTGTTGTAACGTGTTGTTAGGTCGTTAACGACCTATATAAGGTCGTAGGTCGCGTGATGTACTTTGTGATGTAATGTGATGTGTTAGGTCGCAAGTGTTAGGTCGTTCATGACCTACGTGTTGTCCAGATTTGTCTTGCGTGAGTTGTAAGCCTATAAATAGGCGAGTGGTATCATTTGTAATTTTTAGTTGATTTTGAACAAACTTTTGTTTGAGAGCTTTGTGTCTCTAATTAAATTGGTAGTTGAGTGTAATCTCATATCTCCTCTTTCGGCATTCGAGTGCGCTCAGATCAATGATCGTAGAAGCCAATTCACGGTATCAAGTGCGCTTGATCAACGTCTGAAGAATTGTAGATCTACTTTCACGGTATCGTGCGCGATCAACGTGACGAAGATAGCTAGAATCTGGTATCTTTGGATCAACGGATTTGGGCCTTTGGTATTCTTCAATCCACCGATTCATGCTTTCACCGTATCATTCATTTCAGTTATCCGCTGCTGCATCAATTACTTAATGGAAGTAATTAAAGAATTAATTATTCAGTGTAGTTAATTGAGTTTAATTGGATTATTTCAAGTTAATTACTTAAATTTAAATTAATTTAGAATAACCACTTGACGATTCGGAAAGTATAATTTCTTAGAGAAGTAATTAATAAATGATTACTGGATGTAATTAATTGAATGATGATTAGTCACTTGAGTATAATTATTTGTTAGTAATCAAAGGATTAATTAATGAATGTGATTAATTAAGATTTATTAAATAATTAAAAGTTAATTGATTCATTAATTAAGGATGATTATTAATAATTAAGGGTTAACTAATAAATGATAAAAGGGAAATTTATTCCAGATAATTTGTAATTAACTCATATAATTAACCCGGATTAATGATTATTCATAAGTAATACATCTGATTTAAATTAATCAATTGATTAATAAATTTTACTTGTGAATGTTTGGATTTTTTTGAATGGGTGAATTGTTGACATCCCTGATATGTGATGCTTTGTGATGTATCCTAATTTGTGTTGTGATCTGTAATTTATTTATCTGGAATGAATGAAATTGATTATCTGTGATATATATATATATATATGTGATCTGTGAATGAACGATAAGCGTTATAGTTAATACCGCTTATCAATTATATTTCTGTATTTTAATCTGTGATGATTGAATGATGTTACACTACTGCGTAAAACCCCTGGACCACACTCTTACACACACAAATATGAATTTCACGAGGAAATCGGTTAAGTCACAGACGATTTAAATTTCATATTTTTGAAATTGAAATTTTAATTTCAATTGATTTTGGAAATGAATTTGGGTTAAATGTTAAAGCTTTTGAAAAGGAGTTTTTAAGATAAAAGTTATTTTGAATAACTTGGTAAAGCTTCAAATTTAAATAATTTAATTTGAATTTGAATTTGAATTCAAATTTTGGAATTGAATTCCATGTTTGGAAATTACTGTTAAAGATGTTATAAATGTGTTTATATGAATTTAAACCATTTTGAAAGTATGGTTTTGAGAATTTGAATTTAACCCAAAGACTTTAACTCGTATAAATAAATCAGATTTTCCGAAATGAAAACTATTTGTTTTAAAATGATAAAAGCATTCATATAAGAAATGAAATTCCAATTTAATTAAAGGAATTTCAAGTTTGAATTGGAAATAGTTTTTCGAGTTATGAATAAATCTTTGCGAAAGATTGTTGAACTTTGTTTTGAAATTGGAAAGGTGTACCTTTCGTATAATAGGTCGAAATGGAATTGTTTTGAAAGCTATCAATTAAATCTTTGTTTTAAAGATTTAATGAGTTAATCCAATTGAAATGGAAATTGATTTGGAAAATCTATGAATGGATCTTTGTGAAACTGGGTGAACTGTGTGAATTGAATCTTTTTGTTTAAAAAGATTAAAATGGTAATGTGTTTAAACCATTTGAAGAAAAGTTTTGGGTAATAAGTTGTGACTTAACTGAAACCCCAATGTCCATATGTTTTTAAATATTGCACTCATTATTCGGTTTAGCCGGGAGAGGACCTTTGTGTCATATAACCCATTCCGAATAATGATACGACGTTATGGATAGTATTTAAAGACCGGTGGTGAAGACCGCATATTTTTGAAAACGAAAGGACAACTCGTCGAATGTCTCTGCATCGACTGGTCCCCGGTATAGAGACACAATATGTGGTGGGAAGTCCGGACGTGATTATGGATTATCCGGATTGCAAGGGCTTCTTTCGAAGTGCCTTCGGTTCTGTTCAAACCTGGAACAGACTTGTATGGTTGTATGTCTGACACTACACTTTGAGATATAAAGCTGATTTCTTTCAAATACATTTCTGTTTGGTGGCGGAGATTTATTCTCTTAGCTTAACACCCTTCTTTGAGACGTACGAGCTCAGAGGTTATGTAGTTGAAGGTTATCAGTGATATATTCCCAATTTGGTAGTGTGGCATGCTGAGTGTTGCTGTGTGTTGCTGATCATTTGTTGATCAAAACATGGCTTTCGTGTAAAGCGTAGCTTTGTGGACGATACCTCATCAGACCTCACAAACCGGTAATGGTCGAAACATGAAAGATGCGGCAAGGTTTCAGGGGTAGCTCCCCTAGGGTATGTCCATTCCTTCTGGAAAAAGGTGGTATCATGGTATGGAGCCCAGATATTTACCTGTGTGGTTGCTCCAATCTCATTTACTCTGTGTGATTGTTGCTTTGTGATCGAAGATCCACGGATAAAGGTCGCAAACGACCGGGGTGGCATATCTCAAGTTTACTACCCGAGAAGGGGTTAACCGGCCTTGTTTTGGCAGAGAGAAGTTGTCTCTCGGGGCTTCCCTCCAGAGGCGTTCCCATGTAGCATAGGAAGTTCCTTAGCCTGACCATTTGTTGGAAAATCCAAAGAAACGATACGAGCCTTGTACGATTTTAGTTGTAGAACCTACCATTTAAAATGGTAGCTATAGTAGGCATAGTATAATGGTACCTATGCTGGCTAAGATTAATATTATACTTTCGAAATGTTTTCTACACTATGCACTAGTAATAATATCAAAAGAGTTTTTCTTCCGTAGGAAGCATGTTTGACTATCATAAGGAGAAATCACCTCCAAGTCTGCGATTGCATTGTGTGTGTGGCGGGAGGCCTTATGGTAGTTTCATTTTCTAAAAGCATTGCGGATTTCAATGTTTAAAATTCTTTTGTGTTTGTTTTAAAGATAAACTGTTTTTGTTATTCACACCAGTCCCATGACTGACCCGGAGTTTATTGTTCTCTTCCTAAACTCGGGGTGCCCACAATTTTCCACACGGGCAGTCTAGAGTTGGGGTTTTCAGATAGTCAGGTTAGTAGATTATCGGGAACTAGTGCAGTGTTTGGAGTTCGCGACTGACCTTGCTTCTCTTAGTGAGATGTGATGATGGTTCGAGCTTGATGTTGGAGTTGTTGGACTCATGCTCTTTTTCAGATCATTTGGAGTTATTAGTTCTGTTGTTTCCACTGTAACATTATTATTTGTCTCTAATATTGTTGTATCATATTGATATCATTGTTGTATATCATATTCTAGATGTTGTATTCATTGGAGTTGTATATGATATCATTCATTTCTTTCTTCCGCTGTGTTGTTATACTTACTGTGTTATAAGCTCCGGCAAGCCAGATTCGGTGTTTGAATCTACGGCATTCGAGTACAAGTGAAGTACGGGTGCCGATTTTCGAAGGCCGAGTCAGGATCGTCATAAGTGGTATCAGAGCTAAGGTTAAACTTTAGCTCAGGAGTATAACACATTAAGTAACTCATTAGAGATAGGGTGAAGTATACCCTAGAATGAGTATCCCTAAGATATCCGTCTGTATGCCTCAGTAAATTCTCTTACTATTCACTGATAGTAAGTATGAGTGCAAGAAGAGGATGAGATAGGGGACAGGGGAATACCACCATGAATTAGTCAATACCCTGTTACAACAAGGAAACAATCTTTTCTCTATCAATCTCTTTTGTTCAACATCTCTTTTCTCAATTCTTTGATGGTTCCTGGTAGATCTAGGAAGAAGATTTGATATTTGTATGGGACATAAACTCCAAATAGGTCGAATTGTTTGTTTGAATGAATTGGTTGCTATGGTTGATAGGTATAATTTGGTTTTTAAACTGAAAGTTTGGGAATTGTATCCATATATCTATACAATTTGGATCCCAATATATTCTACGAATGGTTAGTTATCCCTTCGAACTAACCAATACCTCTCCATCTTTCGTAGATCTGGATAACCCGAATATCTTGTGAAAAATTTAAAAGATTCTTTCTCGTATCTATTATTGATATTCTGATTTGGTAAGCCAAATGCAGAATAGATATTCAATTGATTTGATGAAACATTTTTCATCTATCTTTGTGTCTCCCTGGCAAATTTCGAGGACGAAATTTCTTAAGGGGGGGAAACTGTAACGATCCTGGATTTTTACTAAATTTAAATTGGTAATTAATTGATTTTTTGAATTAAAATTGTAAAATTAATTGTAAATTGAAGCGAGTTTCCCCAATTCAAATAGATTATATATTAAATCATTTAAAATTTAAATATTGTATATATATGTATATATGTGAATATATATGTATATGGGCATATATGAGTAAATTTGAAATTATATATATATATATATATATTTGATTTGAATTTAAATCGTAAATAAATGGTTTAAAATTAAAAATACAAATTTTATAAGATAAAGTATAAAAATATAAAAGTAACCCATTAGCTAAAATTTTAACAACAAAATAAAATATAGAAATTCATCTATATTTCAAAATAAATTATATTGTTTTATACAATATAAAGTAAATATATAAATTTTAATCTCATAAATCCATACAAAACAATGTAATATAAAAAGACTACAAAAATAAAAATAGAAATAGATGTATATAAGATAAATGATAAAAATATAAAGTAAACACATAGATAAAATCTAACAACAAATTTAAAATAGAAATTTATTTATATTATAAAGTTATATTACAAAGTATAATTTAAGAAAGAAAAATAGAATATATTCAAGTATGTAAACAAAAATAAATATAGGTATGTAAACAAGTGAATATGCATGTAAATGAAGCTTGCAAAGGAAGCCAAAGAAAATATCTCATATTTGTACAAACAAAATGAATTTTTTTTTTGAGTTTGTACAAAGCTAATTAATGTTAGCCACCGCAAACATTATCATCAGCCACAAACCAAAGAAATATCTGTCCTATTTTGTACTAAACAAAATTTTATACCCAGTACAAATAAAAATAACATACCCTGGATATTTCATTTTCACATATCAATCTTCATCTTAGTTCGTTCCATTCCAAGCTATGAAAACTGAAAGTAAAATATCATTTAAACTTAAACAAAATTCAATCAAACAACAAAACAAATTCATATAAACCAGAGGATTAGAGGAAAGCTTCAGCAAGCAAAGAAGTTCGAGCTCTGTCTTCCTCTGGAAAAACCATAGTGAGTAAACTACTGACCTATAACTTGATATTGTGATTGATACTTGAAGTGAAGCAGTGAATATTGTTTGCATGAATGTTTTGTCTGGAATATGGTTTGAGTTGCTCCGTGTATGGTGTGCATGCTTGTACATGTATATATATATATGGCTCTGTTTAGTCTAACAGGTCTACAAATTCAAGAAAAAATTCATATCTTCCTATTTAAACTAATTCAAGTTATGATTCCTGAAAAGAAAATGTTTATAACAATGTAAAGTTATTTTTAAAAATAGATTCAAGTGGATTTGTCGAGTAATCATTTCAAAATTTAAATTTTACAGTGACAATCTAAAATGAGTTCAAAATCATACATTTGGATTTCAAGTTCTGATTATATGAATGAATTCGTATTGCTAAACGATGATTTTTTGAAAATCATTTCATAATTTTTAAGTCTATATTCGAGGAGAGATTTCGAGTTGTACAGAATTTGGGTTTGTGACGATTTCTGATGAACGATGAGGTGTTGGCCGTCACGGTCGAGGTTGGAGGAAGCTTGGAGGTTGGTGAACCTAGGAAAAATGCTAGGAGTGTTTCTAGATGATCGTGGTGGCCGTACGCCAATGATGTAGGGTTTTATACTTAGTTTTGGTTGAGGGGGTCCCTGTGACGATTTCGTCAACGTCGAAGCACCGGAGGTGATTGGACCAGGGGGATTTGAATGTAGTCCAGTGGCGCAGCCTTGGTAGGAGTCACGAGTTTTCTGGCGACGTGACGTGGCGGCACGAGGCAATTTCCAGTGATCAGTTCTGGTTTCCTGTGTGTCCAACTTGCTCGATTTCGAGTTCATCACCAATTCAAGGTGCTGGGTGGTTGGAAGTTTTGGCGAGGTGGTCGGCGACTTGCTGATAATTAGAGCTTTGGTCGGAGTCGACCAGATGGTCGGTGCACGTGCACGGCGTTGGTACTGTGTTAGGTTGATGGTTTCGTGAGTGACTCGGGGTAGTTCTCGAGCAGGAAGGCCTTTGTAACAACCCGCATATTTATCGATTTTATATTTCAATATTTTATTTAAATATTTCATCGTTCGTCGAATTGAAGCCCGAAAAGCTACTTTTTGCAAACAGTCGAATTAGGACTCGAGACCTCCTCCATTGAGTTCAAAACGTCGTTTGCGATCTTTTTGAGTGTAAGCTTCGATATGTTTGGAGCTAGTCAAAAATTTGACCATTTGCACTTTGGGTTTGGTTTTGGGTTCAGCCCCTTTGCCAACTTAAACCCCAAACTGAACCATCCCTCCCCATTCACTCTCACTTCCTCCTCTTGCTCAGTTCTAAAGCAAAAATGGTGGGAGAGATGGGAAATTAAAACTCCCAAACCCTAGTTTCATCTTCAAATCAAGTTCTAGCTCCAAATTCAAAGAGAACCCATTGGTAAGCATCTCCTTCATCTTCTCCAACCCGTTCTCCTTTCAATTTCAGAAATTCCTAAACCTAACTTTAGGAATGTTCTTCTTTTTTAGCATAGATTCAAGCTCATTTGGGTTGTGTTGAAGAGGAGTTGATCTTAGCTTGTTTTAAAAGCTTCGTCTTCATTTGTTTGGGTTCAAAGGTGAGATTTTTATCTCACATCTTAATCTATATTTATCTTCGATTGTTAGGTATGAATTCCTAACACTTATTCTTGTGCAATTGCTTTTGGTTTGGATTGATTTAGTGAATATTCCAATTTTTAGTGTTTTGAGTTCAATTCTTTGAAAATCCTAACTTTGATGTTTTAATCATGTTTTTGGTGATGAATCGAAGAGCGTATATGGCCGGGTAGTCGATTGGCGTAAACCCTTAGTGTCGTTGCTCGACCGATTGCATTTCGGAAGTGTTTAGCATTCATTTGATTGGCATGGGAGTGCTGGAAACAGGCTCCGGTCGACCGACCTCAGGGTCCGGTCGACCGACCTGCTACTCTAGCATCTCCCTGCCTCTGTTTGGAAGTGTAGGTTACAGGCTTCGGCCGACCGACCCCAGTGTCCGGTCAACCGACCTGCTACCCGAGCACTTCTGTCTCTGGTCCGGTCAGTCGACTCAGGGAGTCTGGTTGACCGACCTGCTCCTATTTTCCAGTTTTTCCTATATTGTTTATTTGTTTGAATTTCCAACTTTAATCGATTCGTGTGGTCTCCTATTTGTTGTTATCATTTCTTAAGACTTTGATGACTCCTCTTTCGGGATGGTATCTCGTTAGGTCGCTCGACCCTATCACCCTTAGGTCGTTAGACCTCATTTTGTCCTCTCTAGGTCGTACCGTTTAGACGGGGCGCTGCCCCGCACCCCGCCGTGGGCGCTGCCCCCTGGACCCCCACGACCTGATACCACTTGTAGGATCGATTTCACCCTAGGTCGAACCCCGTACACCTCTGCGTAGGCAATCTTATCCGAAAAACATTCAACAGAACTTCTTACTTTGATGGTTTTGGGAATTGATTTCTTTGATTTTATTCACGTCTTCGAATGTGAATGTTAATGCTTGATTGTTTCTACAATCATTTCTATGATTTGTCACTTTAAAATATAAGGGTTTTCTATACTAGTAGTAAATATCAAAACTCTTTCATCAAAACGATTTCAACTTTATTTTCAATATCAAACTCGTTTATAAAACTGTTTTCCAATCTACTAGTATATACAAACCTTTACCTCATTCGTATGAGAAAATATAATTAAACGGCTTAGCAAAACAAGTGGTATGAAACGCTTGCGTTTACTTCGTCGGTTAATTTTTTGACTTGTTCGATTGAAACTCTCTTGTGACAATTTTCTAGTGGAAATCTACAGTTTGTTCGTAAATATTTGAGTTAAGCAAGTGGTTATGGGACATGAAGCTAAACTCTTATATTCACTAGCTTAGTGTAATTGACACTTCCTTATGATCATGACGATCATTCTTGTGATTTAGACTAGCGATTGAGCGATGTCTCTTTATTTGCGAGGTTAGACTAGACACCATTTGTGTGATTTCGATTCACACATATCTCTTTATCTTCAAGGTTAGTCTATACCTCATTGGTGTGATTTCGATTCACACATATTGAAACTCTTGTGACAATTTCCTAGTGCAGATCTACAATCTGTTCGTAAAGATTTGAGTTAAGCAAGTGGTTATGGGACATGAATCTAAACTCTTATATTTACTAGCTTAGTGTAATCGACACTTCTTTATGATCGATGATGATCATTTTATGGTTTAGACTAGCAATGTGCGATGTCTCTTCGTCCGTGTGTTCGGACTTGCCTTCGGGCCATCCGTGTGTTCGGAAAATTAAATAGATAGCTTCTCATCCGTGTGTTCGGAAAATTAAATAGATAGCTTCTCGTCCGTGTGTTCGGACTTGCCTTCGGGCCATCCGTGTGTTAGGAAAATTAAATAGATAGCTTCTCATCCGTGTGTTCGGAAAATTAAATAGATAGCTTCTCGTCCGTGTGCTCGGACTTGCCTTCGGGCCATCTGTGTGTTCGGAAAATTAAATAGATAGCTTCTCATCCGTGTGTTCGGAAAATTAAATGGATAGCTTCCATGAGATAGCTTCTTGTCCGTGTGCTCGGACTTCCCCCTTTTTGTGATTTCTAGATTTCGTGTGTTGATTTCTGAATTTAATGTTTCACCAACTTTTACAATTGGCATTAATATGTATGTCATTTATTGTGGCTTGGTGAATTAAATAAAGAATATGATATTCTTTTTAATCTTTGAGAAGATTCTTGTGGTATTGATTAATCTCTTGTTGATTTTCAATTACGTACTTATCACAGTACGGTATTATGGTTATGATACGTTTTTGTCATATCTCTTATTCTATATCACTTTATCTGATATTTATAGCTAGACTGATCCGTTTATTATTTTCTTCTTAAATAATACTCGGGTCAGACTGAGATTTTACAGGTGCTTCCTCATGACTTCCTATTTGGAGCCATCATCTGACTTTTGGCTAACTACTCTAGTTTAGTAGTTTTTGTCGTATACATTTGAGATTGAGACTCCTTGATGTATACATATTCTATTGTCTTGCACTTGTATCTATTCTTTTGTGTTATTGTGGATCTTATTTGACCACTACTCTGATGTACCCTTTCATGTGTTATATTCATATCTATTTCTGCCTCTGTGATATGAATTGTCTGTGACTGATTTATGTTACGTTTATTTCTATGTTTGTTTCCGAAGATTATATATAGCCACCGTGTGATAGCTTTGTGTTTGTATCGGTATGTCGGATTTCCACCTTAAAAGATATGCATTCTATTCTATCTGACATATCGGTGCTCGCACAAAGAAGTTACATGGATGGTCGCTCCTCAACAGCCTTATTCTCCGTGCTAATTGACAGCACTACACCGTAGTGTTCTTGGTTAGCGTGGGTATAGAGGTGGGGCGTCACAGCCTTTGACTCGAAGTGAAACTCGAGTTTGCGTGGGTATATAAAACAACAGTTTTAAACTTTAACTTAGTTTAAGAAAACTGATAAAAGATGGGACTCGGGGAAAAATGTGAGAAAACTCGAGTTTTAACTCGAGAAAACCTGAGATTTTCTCGGGTAGGAGTTTCGTTACAGGTTTCAAACCTGTTTTGTTTCTTTTAAATTTTGAAAATGATTTCTAAATACAAAGCAGAGTTTAAACTAAGTTTAAATCAAAGTTTAAATCTGGAGTTAGGTCAGTTTAAATCTCAGTTTTGAAATAAAGGAAAGTTTTAAAATTTAAAATGTTTTAAACAACTTTGAATGTTTAAAGCAAAATTTAAATAGCTTGGATTTTAAAAATGAATTTGGTTTTGAATTTGTTTAAATTTCTTTTATAAGTATAAGTATTCTTTAGCATGAGATTTTAAAGGTTTTTAAATTGTGTTTTAACTTTGTTAAAGTTAAATTTATATTCATTTCAAATCTTATATTTGAAATGGAATTTGAAAGTAAAATTTAAAGTAAAATGTTTTCAAACGTGTTTGTGAATGATAATTAAATCATTAATAAGAAAAATATTTTCATTTTAAAGATTAATGATTTGTAATTCATTAATTATTAAGTTAATTAAAAAGGATAATTTATTATTTAATTAATTAATGATTTGGATTAATTAAATAAGTAATTGGAGGTTTAAATAAATCAATTAAGGTTTAAAGATTAATTAATTAAGGGATAATTAATTTATGAATTAAGGATTATTAATTAAATATTAATTAATAATTTAAGTTGATTAATCAAGTGATGAATATTTCATAATTAATTAATTTAGACTAATTAATTTAATAATAATCATTCATGGAATTGTTTAAGTGTAATTACTTAATGGAAGTAATTAAAGAATTAATTATTCAGTGTAATTAATTGAGTTTAATTGGATTAGTTCAAGTTAATTACTTAAATTTAAATTAATTTAGAATAACCACTTGACGATTCGGAAAGTATAATTTCTTAGAGAAGTAATTAATAAATGATTACTAGATGTAATTAATTGAATGATGATTAGTCACTTGAGTATAGTTATTTGTTAGTAATCAAAGGATTAATTAATGAATGTGATTAATTAAGATTTATTAAATAATTAAAAGTTAATTGATTCATTAATTAAGGATGATTAGTTAATAATTAAAGGTTAACTAATAAATGATAAAAGGGAAATTTATTCCAGATAATTTGTAATTAACTCATGATAATTAACCCGGATTAATGATTATTCATAAGTAATACATCTAATTTAAATTAATCAATTGATTAATAAATTTTACTTGCGAATGTTTGGATTTTTATGAATGGGTGAATTGTTGATATCCCTGATATGTGGTGCTTTGTGATATATCCTAATTTGTGTTGTGATCTGTAATTTATTTATCTGGAATGAATGAAATTGATTATCTGTGATATATATATATATCTATGATCTATGAATGAACGATAAGCGTTATAGTTAATACCGCTTATCAATTATATTTCTGTATTTTAATCTGTGATGATTGAATGATGTTGCACTACTGTGTAAAACCCCTGGACCACACTCTTACATACACAAATATGGATTTCACGAGGAAATCGGTTAAGTCACAGATGATTTAAATTTAATATTTTTGAAATTAAAATTTTAATTTCAATTGATTTTGGAAATGAATTTGGCTTAAATGTTAAAGCTTTTAAAAAGGAGTTTTTAAGATAAAAGTTATTTTGAATAACCTGGTAAAGCTTCAAATTTAAATAATTTAATTTGAATTTGAATTTGAATTCAAAATTTGGAATTGAATTCCATGTTTGGAAATTACTGTTAAAGATGTTATAAATGTGTTTATATGAATTTAAACCATTTTGAAAGTATGGTTTTGAGAATTTGAATTTAACCCAAAGACTTTAACTCGTATAAATGAATCAGATTTTCTGAAATGAAAACTATTTGTTTTGAAATGATAAAAACATTCATATAAGAAATGAAATTCCAATTTAATTAAAGGAATTTCAAGTTTGAATTGGAAATAGTTTTCCGAGTTATGAATAAATCTTTGTGAAAGATTGTTGAACTTTGTTTTGAAATTGGAAAGGTGTACCTTTCGTATAATAGGTCGAAATGGAATTGTTTTGAAAGATATCAATTAAATCTTTGTTTTAAAGATTTAATGAGTTAATCCAATTGAAATGGAAATTGATTTGGAAAATCTATGAATGGATCTTTGTGAAACTGGGTGAACTGTGTGAATTGAATCTTTTTGTTTAAAAAGATTAAAATAGTAATGTGTTTAAACCATTTGAAGAAAAGTTTTGGGTAATAAGTTGTGACTTAACTGAAACCCCAATGTCCATATGTTTTTAAATATTGCGCTTATTATTCGGTTTAGCCGGGAGAGGACCTTTGTGCCATATAACCCATTTCGAATAATGATACGACGTTATGGATAGCATTTGAAGACCGGTGGTGAAGATCGGATATTTTCGAAAATGAAAGGACAACTCGTCGAATGTCTCTGCATCGACCGGTCCTCGGTATAGAGACTCCATATGTGGTGGGAAGTCCGGACGTGATTAGTGATTATCCGGATTGCAAGGGCTTCTTTCGAAGTGCCTTCGGTTCTGTTCAAACCCGGAACAGACTTGTATGGTTGTATGTCTGACACTACACTTTGAGATATAAAGTTGATTTCTTTCAAATAAATTTATGTTTGGTGGCGGAGATTTATTCTCTTAGCTTAACACCCTTCTCTGAGACGTACGAGCTCAGGAGTTATGTAGTTGAAGGTTATCAGTGATATATTCCCAATTTGGTAGTGTGGCATGCTGAGTGTTGCTGATCATTTGTTGATCAAGGCATGGCTTTCGTGTAAAGCGTAGCTTTGTGGACGATACCTCATCGGACCTCACAAACCGGTAATGGTCGAAACAGGAAAGATGCGGCAAGGTTTTAGGGGTAACTCCCTTAGGGTATGTCCATTCCTTCTGGAAAAAGGTGGTATCATGGTATGGAGCCCAGAAATTTACCTGTGTGGTTGCTCCAATCTCATTTACTCTGTGTGATTGTTGCTTTGTGATCGAGGATCCTCGGATAAAGGTCGCAAATGACCGGGGGTGGCATATTTCAGGTTTACTACCCGGGAAGGGGGTAACCAGCCTTGTTTTGGTAGAGAGAAGTTGTCTCTCGGGGCGTCCCTCCAGAGGCGTTCCCATGTGGAATAGGAAGTTCCTTAGCCTGACCATTTGTTGGAAAATCCAAAGAAAAAATACAAGCCTTGTACGGTTTTAGTTGTAGAACCTGCCATTTAAAATGGTAGCTATAGTAGGCATAGTATAATGGTACCTATGCTGGCTAAGATTAATATTATACTTTCGAAATGTTTTCTGCACTATGCACTAGTAATAATATCAAAAGAGTTTTTCTTGCGTAGGAAGCATGTTTGACTATCATAAGGAGAAATCTCCTCCAAGTCTGCGATTGCATTATGTGTGTGGCGGGAGGCCTTATGGTAGTTTCATTTTCTAAAAGCATTGCGGATTTCAATGTTTAAAATTCTTTGGTGTTTGTTTTAAAGATAAACTGTTTTTGTTACTCACAACAGTCCCATGACTGACCCGGAGTTTATTGTTCCCTTCTTAAACTCTGGGTGCCCACAATTTTCCACACGGGCAGTCTAGAGTTGGGGTTTTCAGATAGTCAGGTTAGTAGATTATCGGGAGCTAGTTCAATGTTTGGAGTTTGCGACTGACCATGCTTCTCTTAGCGAGATGTGATGATGGTTCGAGCTTGATGTTGGAGTTGTTGGACTCATGCTCTTTTTCAGATCATTTGGAGTTAACAGTTCTGTTGTTTCCGCTGTAACATTATTATTTGTCTCCGATATTGTTGTATATCATATTCTGGATGTTGTATTCATTGGAGTTGTATATGATATCATTCATTTCTTTCTTCTGCTGTGTTGTTATCCTTACTGTGTTATAAGCTCCGGAGAGCCAGATTCGGTGTTTGAATATATGGCATTCGAGTACAAGTGAAGTACGGGTGCCGATTTTCGAAGGCCGAGTCAGGATCGTCATAAGTGGTATCAGAGCTAAGGTTAAACTTTAGCTCAGGAGTATAACACATTAAGTAACTCATTAGAGATAGGGTGAAGTATACCCTAGAATGAGTATCCCAAAGATATCCGTCCGTATGCCTCAGTAAATTCTCTTACTATTCACTGATAGTAAGTATGAGTGCAAGAAGGGGATGAGATAGGGGATAAGGGAATACCACCATAAATTAGTCAATACCCTGTTACAAAAAGGAAACAATCTTTTCTCTATCAATCTCTTTTGTTCAACATCTATTTTCTCAATTCTTTGATGGTTCCTGGTAGATCCAGGAAGAAGATTTGATATTTGTATGGGACATAAACTCCAAATAGGTCCAATTGTTTGTTTGAATGAATTGGTTGCTTTGGTTGCTATGGTTGATAGGTATGATTTGGTTTTAAACTGAAAGTTTTGGAATTGTATCCATATATCTATACAATTTGGATCCCAATATATTCTACGAATGGTTAGTTATCCCTTCGAACTAACCAATACCTCTCCATATTTCGTAGATCTGGATAACCCGAATATCTAGTGAAAAATTTAAAAGATTCGTTCTTGTATCTATTATTGATATTCTGATTTGGTAAGCCAAATGCAGAATAGATATTCAATTGATTTGATGAAACATTTTTCATCTATCTTTGTGTCTCCCTGGCAAATTTCGAGGATGAAATTTCTTAAAGGGGGGGGGAAACTGTAACGATCCCGGATTTTTACTAAATTTAAATTGGTAATTAATTGAATTTTTGAATTAAAATTGTAAAATTAATTGTAAATTGAAGCGAGTTTCCCCAATTCAAATAGAATATATATTAAATCATTTAAACTGGTCGAGAACGAATCAATCCAGCTCCTAACCCTAGTTCGATCAAATGCTACTCCACTTCGCGACTAAGCATCGGCCACCAACCCCTGAATCGACCACGACATCACTCCAGGCCGCCGCCTTAGCGATACCCTCCACGTTGCCCCTCGATCACGATGAGCATACGCGAGCGCCTCCTCTTTTTTTCTTCGAACGATTTGATTTCGTTCTTTATTTAGTATCGAACTGATTTTGATTATGAAAGGAGAGGACGTGATTTGAACTGGTCGAGAAGGCTTCGTACACAGTAGGTTGGTGCACATATAGGCTAGGACGGCTAAGTCTGACTTTGATTAGATTAATATATATATTATATTCAAAATATCTTGTTTGCATATCTCGAAATTTCGAGCCCCTGTTGAGATGTGCCGCCTGGCGTTTCTAATGTTATTCCCCTATTCCGAACCCAATGGAACAAGTTTCGGGACCTAATTCGATCGTATGTGGAAGATAGCTTTTTGAATCCAATTATTATATTAAATTTTCAATATTAATTTCAACGTGTTTCTATACCGTATTACCAAACAGTAACTCCAAACGCTACAAAATTTGAAATTCGATAATGATACACTATTATGGATCCAATGGAACTAGTATCGTCGAATTCCGAGACTGTGCCTCGGATCGCTATTTAAACGCGTCGATTAAATCGAGGATTTCAAAAATTGGCGAAATCACTTTAAATTCTAGTTTTAAAAACTTACTAACTCAATTCTAATTCAAGTAGAATTTATATCAACACTAGAAATCATTTCGATTCATATTCAACTAAATTTTCAATTATTCGCCATTTCTGTATTACGATAAATCGCTATTGAAATTTAAATTCATTTTATAATTTCAACCAAAATTTTCATATTCAGAAATAAATTTATCTTCCAAATCCAATATTTAAAACCATTTAAATATTCAAAGTTAAATGTCGGAAAATCCAAGTCGTTTCATTTCTTCCCCCTTAAAAGAATTTCGTCCTCGAAATTGCTAAGTAGGAAAAATGCAATAAACCCATTAACTTATCAAAACCCACTTAGTTAAAACTCGATATTTCACTTTTCTAAATCCATTAGTTCATACCAAAACAATTAGTTTCCATTTTTAATTCAAAACCCTTTATTACAATTTCAATTCAAAAATCAACTTTTTAGTTAACAAAAAAATTTCAAAAAATTTCTAAAATTTTCTAACACCCTAAATTTCCGAAATTTTTTGGCTGAGTCTCCTTTGTATGGAGAGCCTTTTGCAATATCACAAATATAATAAAAATGATATCATCGACCCACACGGTCAAAAACACAATATATAGCGATATTTATATCATTTTCGCATTTATAGCGTAAGCGTACCTTATATTAGTGTTATTGAGCGAGTAAGCTTAATTTATATGCAATTACGCAACCAAAATCTATCCAAACAGCTCTCTGTACTTGTACTTACTCAAAATAAGCGCATAAGTTCCATAATTCTGAAATTTAATTATATCACATGCATTTAACTAATTAAACACATAGATTTCATTAAACAACTTGCCAGATCATGTATTTTATATTGCATATGCAAATACAACGTTCAAACATCCACTTATTCATTCCCAATTCGGTTTATGTGTCATTTATTCAAATTTCCATTGATTCCCATTCAAGTTATTCACTAAAAGTTGTTTGCTTAATTTTATATTAAACAACATTCCACTCCATGTTAATTTCTCTATGAATCATTTCATAAAATTATTACTAAGGTTTATTATAAACATTCCATACCACTATTTAGGTTCATATTTCATTCTTATCAATAATATCCCAAACTAAATCCAATTCATTTACACTTAGTTTGAATTCCATTCCAACTCAATTTCAAATTTAATTCATTCAATTTCAATTCACCGTCCATTTAATTTCAATCAACCACGTTCAACATATTTAATTCGCCTATAAATAAGTTGAATTCCATTTATAACTCAAGTCTCATTTCAATATTCAATCCACTAATTAATTTTCTCATTAGTTTACTTCCATTTTATAACCCAAAATCAGATTTTCATTTAAAAATTTCATCAGTTTGTTCAACTTATTTTATAATTCAAATCTGGATTTTCATTCCTTGTTTTCAAAATACTTAACCATTTTAACTTGGTCATACCTTTCCACTTTCTCAGTGTAATAAGTTATTCAAACTTATTTATTCACAATTCCCTGAATTTCCACTTAAGTTCACTCTCATTCTATATTTATAACATATAGTTATATAATCACTTCACAATTCATGTTTATATTCAATTCAATTTGATATTGTTTCAAATCCAAATTGATTTTTACTTAACTTAGCTTAAGTTAAATTCCAATTCATACAATTCTTTTTAACTTAAGTTAAAATTCAATTCCAAAATCAAATTTTCACCTGAAAATGAAGACTGATGATGAGGCTGTCATCACCAGAATTATTTTCCAGTGACTGAAGTGAGTTCAGTGCTTTATCACCTTTAGAATCCATTTTAAAACCTCCCATTCAGAAATATTCAAGAAATAATATCACCATTGTCCTTTTCAAAACACTTTGGAAAACATTTCCAAAAATCTCCAAGATTTAAAAATTCCTCAAATCTTAGTTCAAATCCATTTAAAACATTTCTCAAAGCTCCAGGGCTTAAATTTCCAAATTCTAGTTTGAATCCACTTTTAATTACAACTCATATGTCTAATCATACTTATACAATTTCTATTTGGTTATATAAACCATTTCAATTTTTCTAACCTTGTTTTGATTATAATAATACCAACCAAACTCCAATATACTATAATAATCTTAGAAAATTATTTCTTTTATATCAAAATATAATTTGGGTAAAATTATTTCATTTACCCCATTTCAAAACAATTGTAATGACCCTGAATTTTGAACAATTTAAATTGAAAATATTTAATTAATTTTAAATATTTGAATGATGATTTGACTTGAATTTCAAATTATCAGAATGAATTGGCGATTAAATTTTTGAATTTAATCTATTGAAGTTGAATAAAATTTGAATCTTCAATTTTAAGCCGGTTAAAAATAATTTAAAGGCTCAGAAAATTCATATTGATAATACTGAAGATAATAGAAGTTTCAGAATTGAATTTGAAAGCGATTTGTTCAGTTTGAAATTGTATCGTTTAAATTTAATTTAAAAATAGCCTTCCGAGGCAGAGTCTCGGAATTTGACGAAACCATTTCCATTGGGTCCGTAATATTGAATTATTACCGGATTTCAATTTTCGTATTTATCAAAATTGTTTTGCGAATACACGACGTATAAACGCATATAAAATTAAATTGAATTCAATTTGAATTTCTATAATAACCGGGATTTTTGCATCGATTAGATATCATCGTTAAACGATTTCTCTGCTAGCTATTTGCTTATAGGAGTTTCGATTCGAATTGGAATTCGTCTAATAAAAATTGTTGTTGAAATTTTTGAATCGGTTAAATTCTTTTGGAAAAAAGAAGAAAAGAAAAAAATTGGTTAAGGGTTAAGTGGGCTTTGAAAAATATATACTGGCCCATGGTTCTTTGATGTCGTGATTAAGTAAACCCGTTTCCCCCTTTACTTCCCTCATTCGAAAAACCCTAGGAAACAAATAAATCAATGGCGGCCTAAAAGTAAATTTTTTTTTCGTTCGAACGTAAGAAAAATAAAAATGGCGATTCAAAACAAGGGCTCGTTCAACTCTTCGATTTCCACGGCTTCAACTCGCGAGCGATTCAAGCAAAGGTGAGTGTCCATCACTCACATCTAATTCGACTGGTTTGAATTCGTTGCTTATTTTTTTTTTCGTGATCTTTTTGACTTCGACTTGATTTGTCAATATTTGGTATCGGCCATCTGATATTGTTTGATGCTTGAGATTTTACTGACTTTTTCAAATTTGCGTATATATGATCGTTGCTTGTTAATCACGGTGTTGATCCCTTTTGATTTCTTCGACTTTACCTTGCTCGATAATACTGCTTTGAACTGGTTTTGGAAATTTTCGTCCTTGTCTTGGTTTTTCACGGCTTCGATGTTGATTTTTGTCTTCCGGCTATGTAGTTTCAGCTGGCTTCGGTAGTACTTTTGACCTTATTTGATTTTAAAACATCTAAGTTCTTAGTTTTAGGCCTCTGTTTTAAAAAAAACTATAGACGTGAAACAACTTCAAATTTGATGCATTTAACGTTTGGTTAACTAGTGATGTATGTTTTAAAATGTGTATGCATGTTTGTTTTAAGTTCTGAAACATGTTTATATGTATAAAGATGGTCTGCATATGCATGATCTCTCTATATATCTCTGTATATTTGTATTGGCTGAATATGCACACCTATGTTATTCTGTTTTCCAGTTTACAGAGTTAAGATTAAATCAAAAATAAAATTTTCTTTTTAATAAATCACTGTTAGGATTTGAATTTCGAACAAAATAGTTTAACCCAAACCATGATCAAGTTCTACAAATACATCCAAGTATATTAGCTGAAAATATGCTTGCTTTTGGAAAAAAAATACAGTAACAATTATAAATATTATGATAACACCAAATGTAAGATTACATTGATTCAAGTATGTATCTTGAATTGTCTCTGAAATATAGGATTTTTAAAGTAAGAATCATGATTTTTTTAGTTGGAAATTCTGTGAGGAAAACCGGTTCATATGCATCTCCCTTGCATTCCATTGATTATGTTAGCATGCACCTTTTATGCCTTTGCAGTGGTTGTATTTCATGAATCATCTTGTAGTTGCATTTGTTTGCATTTGTACCATGTACTTGAGTCTGGTTCTTGTTACACTTCACCTGCTATGTCTTTGTTCATGTTGGATAGTTGTACTTGAATGTTACTGTCTCATGTCTGGTTGCATTAAGCTCATGTGGTCTTCACTTATGGGTAATCTGTACTTGTATATGTTTAGTCACTAGCATTTGTTGTTATGATGCTTCACGTTGCTTTTGCACAGGCCATGCTTTATATTGGATTTTATACCCAGATTTTGTATTGAGGCATTTAGAGTTGATAAGTCCCAGACATTTATAGTTCTGTTTTCTCAGTGTAGCATCATTAAGGCCTTAAGCTATGTCTTTGTCATGAGCAATTGTTATTGTCTTCTTTGTTCATGTTGGCACTGGAATTTGCTGTGGCTTTCATTGTTTTGGTCTGGTATATGAACTGCTGCTATATCAGTTTGAGTCTTGTCCAATATTGAAGTAGTCTTCATTGTTGCATGTATCACTCTTCATTCACTTCAGATGCTCTTCGCTGTTGTATATTTCTGCATCCATTACTTGAGTTGCCATTTTATATGCTTGCACTACTTGATGTTGTCTGCATCCATGTTGTTTTGTAGCAGCACTGTATGTCTGCAGTCTTTATTATGTCCTCTGAATTGCTTTCGACTGTACTGTTGCATTGTGATTTCATGTCTGTAGTTGCATTCCATTTGTATTTCTGGTCACATTGGGCTTCCAGTTGATGTAGTTCTCTGCAATTACTTGCTTCCTGTCGCACTGTTGTTGGTCAGACCCTATTACATTTGGTATACTCCCTATGCAGTTGCACTTTGGGTTTGCATTGCTTATATCTTTATCACTGACTGTTGTACTGATTTATGTTCAACAGTTTTTGTGATGTTTTGTAACGCCTGTGTTGAATCCGATTTGATTTGACTTTGTGCACACGAGTTGGCGAGGCAGTGCATGCGTGCGTGCACTGCAGCCACCCAGAATTGACAGTTTTGAATTTATATTTTTCTTTGCGCCGTGATGCATTGATCTTGTATGCGGTATTGGCGAGGCCGTACACGCGTGCGTGTACGGCAGCCAATCAATATTTTTGATGGTTTTAAAGTGACAAATTTCAATTGTTTTAAATTGATTTAGTCGATTTGATAAATTGTTTATTTATCTCTGTTGATGATTTAAATCTGCTGATTTATTGTTTAACACTGTTTAGTGTTAAAATTTTCGTTATCCGATTTCTTTGTTTAAAGAGTCGGATAGATGGGAATTATTGTGACTGTCGTCTATTTAAATTATTACTGCCTCTATGCACTAATAAACTGGTTTGAATTAGACTGACTTGTGTATTATTTTCTTTTGAATATAATACTCGGGTCAGACCGAGTATTTTACAGCTTGAAGATTTTCGAGCAGCGAAGTTAGAGTGAGAGTAAAGAATCACTTTAGTTGTCAGAAGAAAATTGTATTTTAAGATATTCCGCTGTATCAGTATTAAAATTGTATAAACTCTGATGTATATAAAAAGATTTATAGTAATGAAATAAATTCTCATTTGTTTTAATTCAGTGTTATTATTCTGTGTTTCTATGGCTGATTCTGTTTAAACCTTATAAACTAAATAACAATTCGTCTTTTTGAAAATTTTAGGTTGGTTTAATTACCGACTGGACACGGTCAGAAGGGGGAATGTTACAACAATACTATGTCGAATTGCTCTGTTCAAGTGTTTAGAAACCATTATCGATACAGTTGTATGGACTGTGCCGACCAGAATTCATAAGCCACTCAATAAATTAACCAACACAATATAAATTTTTTATATCACTAACATATACGTGCTCATATCTATTAATACACTCAAACTCATGCTAGGGTACTACTGACCCTATTTCTATTGAGTAATCCCTACCAAATCCAAGGTTCTCGCTTAACCTTGCGCTCTGATACCAAATGTAAATATCTAGGCTTTTCAACCATCGACTGCGGGTACACCCACGGTAGCTTACACTGGTATCTCGATATTGCTTTTACCACTAGCCTCTCGACTGTAAGCACCTAGCAAACCAATCACTCAGGGACATGTAGGGGTAAGAGTCATCCGTTCGCTGCCTAGCAAGAAGCGAGAACCCCCTATCATGCGTGAACCTATCACCAAGCAAATTCGATCTCGGTCTCTTCAAAACAATCAATGAATTTGGTCAGATTTGATAGTCGGTAAACTATCTAATTTCACACATAAGAAGTCACTAGGCCCAATCTATTAAATCTTTTTAAAACTTTCATTTCAAATAAACTTATACAGATCTATATTGACATTTCTTCCAGTATTCCAATGTTTGAAAACAAATTCAAATCCTTATATCCTTAACATGACATTTTCAAACCATATTAACACTTAAAAATATTTTCGTATAACCTTCCCATAGTCAAAACATTCCCAAATCATTTTATTCCAATACTTAGAAATAATTTCCAAGTATAACTTAGTATTTCATTACTTAGAAAAATATTCTCATAAAAATAATTTCATCGCTAAAATATCTCCAAACCTTTAATTTCAAAACTTAGGAAAATATTATAAGTTTATTTTCCAAAATCATTTCTAATATCCATACTTAGGAAGTATTCCGCACTTATCTCATAAATCTCCAAAATTTCTAGTAATTTCCTTTTACAATTTCCAAAAATTATCGATTATACTTATTTATAATCCAACTAGCAATTTATAACTCCTCTAATGAATTCAAATTCATTTTAAGTTCCCGAGTCCAACTATTTTGGGAATTCCCCCAAATTTCCAGAAATTATAGTATAACATTTCACTAATACAATCACATCCGTTTAATAAAATCCGGTTTATAATTTCGAGAGCATTTTAAAATAAATTCCAATTAGTTACTTAAAAATTCTATGTATATATAATAATAATAAATTTCAAGATCATGGTTAAATAATTATTTAAAAATATCAAGCACTTTTAAAATAACGTCAATAACTAATTCCAATTCATTTATAAAATTTCTAATCGATTTATAAAACTTGTTTAAAAACTCAGAATTCATTTCAACTAGTTTAAATATTTAAATAACTAACTTTCCAAAATATTTCAATGCTAAAACTGTTTTAAATTGCGTAGTTTAATAATTAAAAATCCTCCTTTTAAAACAAACTTAACTTCTCGATAAAAATATATTTTTAAAATTCAAATATAACCAATTTCAATTTATAAAGCTCTCTCTCGATTCATAACACATCGACCACTTTCCCAATTTCATAACCTTTTCCAAATTCCAAAAATATACTCTACCATTTCTTTTTAAACCGATTACCCCATCCCATTATAAATTCTCACCGTGAATTTATATCTCTAATTTATCAAATGATAATCATCTAACTTTATTTATAAACCTTGTTTATATATTTTATAATCTCATACCCTAGCTTATACGGGTTTACATTACAAAAATCAATTTATAAATTTGATTTCTAATTAAAATCCCATTTTTAAATAAATTTCTTAAATAACCTAAACTATATTCCAAAACCAATCAAATCTTGATTTCTACTTCCATTTCGTATTTTAAAAAAAACTTATTTAAAATCCATTGTTTTAAAAATGCTAAATTTAAAATTCTCCAGTTGAAACCATCTTACGAAATAGATAATTAAATATCCAAAAATCCAATCATTTATTTTATCCAATTCAATTCCTTTTTAAATAATTCCAAAATTCATTATAAATATTTTCTTTCCAAAATCACCTTTGAATTCCCTATTTAAATTCAAAATATTATTTTTAAAATACTAAAATTTAGGCCAGTGCTACTATAGTATCCCATAAAACAAATCACACAACAATCCATAATAGATTATTCAATCACATCATATATCACTATATGTGAAAAACAATCAATATATTTGAGGAATCCAGTTGGATCCCTCCAACCCATTTCCCAACATCCACAGATGTTATACAACATAAAATACCAATCCCGCTTCGAGACGGGATATCGCGGTAATATAGGGTCATCCGCTATTATGCGGGGCGCATAGTGTCTCATCCGCTCCAATCGGCGGGAAATATATCCAACTACTAATATATATACTAATATATATAATATAACGTTCAGTTGATAAAAATATATCAATTCAACCAATCATCCAATAATTAATTTTTATTTATTATAAATTAAACCAGTCAACCAAATTGAGTGAGATTTACTCACCTTGATTTTTTGAATCTATTAATCGTTCCAATTCCAAATTTATTCCAATGCATAGTGTCTTGTCGCTACGATCCAACGTGAGTGATTTCATGATTTTTGGAGCTCGTATGAATTTAATATGGATTAATGAACTATAAATTGATAATTAACTTAAATTTATAATTGTTTTAAATAAATTACCCTCTGCTTTATTCTCAATTGAGAGAACCAATTCGCCATTAACCTGCTCGTTCCAATGATCACCTTCCCTCTCGTACGCTCTTCCACTCTCGTGCACGATATCGAGCACGACCCTACCCAAATGATCATGACTCATAACTAACCTACCGCTTCTCCTTCGATGCCGTGCCCACTATCCTATGACCGGACCTCGCCAATGCCTACCGCCGATGGCTCAGCCTCCGACCTACCTCCCATTGAATATGCAAGTATATGATTTTTGTTTGATGATAATAAACACACACACACACACATATATATATATATATTCATTTAAATGTATTTGTTAATGTACTATTTTATTTTTCACATAGTTAAATAAATATTTGCTGAATAAAATATATAACAAAGAATTTAAATTCAAACAAGTATTTTATTCAAACAAATATTTTATTCAAACAAATATTTTTTTACAATTTTGAATAGTACAAATTTGAGCTCTCACTATCTATATACACAATTTCAATTACAATACAATTTTGATTACATCATAATGTTCCATTTACAATGTTCACCTCACTACATTTCACTCATTCACTCATATTACTCTTCAACTTTATTCAAGATTGAATCCAGCATCTGAGTTATCTGCAAAATACACATTGACGCGGTAAAACTGAAAAAGAAATATTTGTGCAGTGTAAATAAAAATTGTATTTTGAAAATGTTATTTGCCTCAGTTATTTGGGTTGTTCATCATCATATTCATTTTTGAATTCATCATACATGAACAGCTTGTGACATGCATAGTGTATCACTGTACATGCCATAAGGTAGTGCACACTGATATACACTTGACAAAACTGCAGGGACAGGTGAGCACAAGGTCAAACCCAACCAAAAGCCAGGTTCAACTCAAGTGCAATACAAAAACAAAAATAGAATGGTCAAGTTTTTAATGACAGGAACAAGCCTCGACCAAAATTCATTATGTACACTTGAAAAAAAAATATTTGACCAGTCAAACTACACCAGACCAGTAAACCCATGAAGACCAATAACAAGTGCACATCAACTCAATGAAAACAAAGCAATATCAAGATAACAGTGGTGCACATGCATATATAGTTCAGAACTACTCCAGACAGAGATGACCAAATGAAACCAGATATACACACACATAAATGTATGTGTGTATACAAATGGAGATGACACTGCAGCAACCAGAGCATAGCACATATGGTCAGAGAATCAAGCTACAACATGAGCCAATGGCCAAATTCAAACTCAAATAAACAAAGTGGATAGTGCAACCAAAGTACAACAGATATGAGCATGCACATCACAAGTAAAGACTTCACAAGTGAATCCAGTCCAACAAACAAGCTCCAGACCTCAACTTCAATTTTTACAAGTTGATATGCAGACAGCAACACAAATGCTTTCAGACTTCATATATACATATGTTTGCACATAATATACATGCAGTCAGACATACTAGACAGTTGTCTAAAGAAAACAAGTACAGGAACACAAGTGAATGGAAACATGTAGATATATATATATATATATATATATATATATATATATATATATATATATGCTACAACAATGAGCAGTCGAGATAGACTCACAATTTCCAAATGAACATGTTCAATATAATACTATATGCAAGTCCAGTTACAACAAGAACTGGTTCGAAGCAACAAAACTCCAAACAAGCCAAAGGAATATGAAAACCAAAGTCACAACTTCATCAGATCAGAGAAGACTTCAAATAGAGGCATAAACAATAAAGACTACAAATTGGTTAGGAGCAACAAAGGCCAGCAGACCAGACTTCAGCATGTACAAAGGGTGATGCCAGGAAGACACCTTGAATATCAATATACATATCTACATGAACACACAAGTATTCATATTCATATGCAACTAGAATTCAAGCAATCAAACTACAACAGAGGTACACAACAGTCAAGATGAAGTTCAAGTAAAACCGAAATACACATGTCAACAGTGTCATGTATGCGGTGACAAAAAGGGGAGCAACAAGACTCAAGTGAAATCGAGTTCAATATGCAAGCGAACTACTTGACTGGAAAGACCAATAGATCAAAGACCAGTGAACATCAAGTGGAACAAGACCACCGAACCAGACTTGGCAACATGAACTAGCTCGAAGACCGGATATAGTAAAAACTGTGTAGCCGTAAGGAAACAATATCCAAATGACTAAAGTCCTAGGTGGTAGCAAATTCGAACAAATCAGAATCAAAGTCAAATGAAAACACGTATGATCAAGTCTAGATAATATCGCAAGTACAATGAACAAGTCAAGATAAATCAACATTGCCAAACCAAATCAAAGCCTTGGTGACCAAGGCAAAGAATCAAACAGGTCAAAATCAAAGCAGCGGTGACCAAGCAATCGTAATAGCAAATATACGAAATTGAATAAGTCAGAAAACATCACCAGCATCCAAGAAAAATCAAACGGTCGAGCCAAAAAGTAACAGACGAATTCAAAAATATATTCTAACGATAATCAAGGGAATTGAACCCTATTTAAACTCAATCATCATCGGCATGTAAATTTATTCGAGTTCTAGCAAAAAATCAAAGAGCAAGCATCAATCCAGAACTCGAATCAAGTCGAGTATAATATAAATCGAAAAGGGGACAAATGTACCAATTCAAAGCATCATTCAATCTCAACAAGTTGAAGCAGCCGAAGTTGAACAAAGTAGCAATCAATCCAAAGCAAACCCATATCTTAATTGAAGCAAAAGAACAAGCAGTGACTTTAATTCCTAAAGCCCTAAATTCGAAAGAGGAACGAACGAAGAAACAAAAGGATACGGGCCATGGAAATAAAGGGAGATATCTTTATATTTTTGTTGGGCCGGTTATAGTTAATTATTCTTTGTGCTTTAGTTTATAAATTAGGGTTTTGTGTTTTTTAAATTGTTTTATTTGTAATTTATTTTTAAACTTTTGTAATTTCTAGTCGTGTGACTAGGGAACGAACTACGGTGGTGTAGTTCGAGAATTCGCAACTCAGTGGCTGAGTTGTGGCAGAGTTTTGAGCGTAGAGTTAGGTTAGTCGATAGAGGGTGTTGCAAGTTTACGTGTGTAAGCATCTGACTATTTAATTTCTAGTAAAAACCTTAATAGTAGCACGTAGGCAGGGTTTTGCCGAAGCTGGGTAAATCTGTGTTGTTCTATTTCTGATTTTATATTCTGCTATTATCTGTGCTGCTATTATTCTGCTATATCTGTGTTGCACTTATTTTATATTTCCACATTAAATTTTTATAATTATTAGTATCATCCTATTCACCCCCCCTCTAGGGTGAAATCGATCGTACAAGTGGTATCAGAGATAGGAACTAAAGCCAAGTTTTGTTTTAAAAATTTGATTTTTCAAAAACAAATTACTATTTTAAAATTTTGATTTTTTAAATGGCTTCTTTTAATAATGCTTTTGCTGAGGGTCAGTCCAGTATTATTCCTCCTACTTTTGATGGAACAGTTTTTTTAAATTGGAAATTAAAAATGGAATTTTATTGAAAATCTCTTAATTTTAAATGTTGGGATAATATTGAAAATGGGTGTGATACAGTAGACGAGAAAAATACTTCGATTAATGCTCTTGCTATGCATATACTATACACTCATATTAATCAAGATAATTTTAACTTTATCTCTCATTGTGAAAATGCACAGGAAATCTGAAATACTTTTGATACAATTTATGGTGCAAAAGTCAACAGCGATGAGAAATTCTCCACAATCGACTCAGTTAAAGAAACATGGTTAACAGGATTGGAAAAATAGCAGTGACGAAGATTCAATAGCTGATGGGATAAGTGATTTTCCATTCAATGATTTAGTTCCCTTATGCTAAAAATTAATTGAAAATAATAAAGCTCTTGAGATGAAAAATAATAAGTTGAAAAGGGAACAAGCTAAACTTCATCAGAAAAATAATGATTTGGAAAATGAGCTTAAAAATATTAAGAAAAATAAAAGTTCTAACTGCAAAAGGTGTTTGGACCATGAAAAAGAATTTGCCCGTTTTCATGAAAACTTTCAAAAGTTAGAAAACGAAATTTTAATGCAAGAGAAAAAGAAAACTGAGTTGATTTGTAAAAACAACATTTTGCAAAAAGAGTTGGATAGCTTTAAGAAGTCAGAAATTTCTAAATGTTCGATTTTTGAAAAGAAAGTAAATGAGATCAATGAAAATTTCAAAACCGTTGAAAAAGAAAACGCGATTTTGAGCAAATCTGAAATTATTCGATTAAATCACGAGTTTGAAAAGGAGATTGAAAAAATCAAGGATTTTGAAAAAAATGAATTTAAAAAACTCCAACTCTTTGAAACTGAGATGCTAGAAATTGAGACTAAAATTAGAGAGCTTAAAAATGAAAATATAGACTTGAAAATGAAGAATTTTGAGAAGAGAGGTAGTACCATAAGTTGTTGTTTGAAGCTAATAAATGAAAATAAACTTTTAAAATCCAAGTTAATAAACTTGAGTTGGTTACTCGAAAATTTTACACTAGAGATAAATCATTTAATATGCTCCTAGAAAATCAACTCTTCAAGAATAAAAGGAATGCATTTGGATTTGCAAAAGTGTGAAAATATGAACAAACAACTAATAACACTGTTAAAGGGAAAAGTGTGATACCCAAACACGTGAAAACCATATCAATTTGGGTTCCAAAAGGCACGAATATAAAATCCCTTAAAGTCAAACAAATCTGGGTGTCAAAATGAACAAATATAAATAGTTTTGGGTCTCCACAAACATATTTTTCAAAATCATTTTCCACTAACAACCATGGACCTATAAAAACAAATAGGTCACAAAAATCTTTTCTCGTGTAGATGTGGTGGCAGGCTAAGGAACAACAACGGTGTTACCTGGATTCTGGCTATTCCAGGCACACAACGGGCAACAAATAAAGTTTCTTAGCCAAGTATAAAGGTGGCAGAATCACATTGGGTAACAACGAAATATTATCGGTAAAGGTAAAACAGGTAACGGTATATTCATCTTGAATGATTTATTAAATGTGAAAATCTGCACCATAATCTGAATTAAATCAGCCAATTATGTGATAATGAAATAAATGTTGATTTTTATTTTAAAAATGTTGACCAATCATCTTTGAACTATTTCATATACATTTGCTTGGACGTCTAATGATGGTGTTGTATTGATTGATGATTACCCATGATACACGTGGATATATTTGTTTCTGGATCTGACACTATGTTCAGTATTTGTTTATTTGCACGGCTTCAATTTAATTTCATTTAAAAGCTTTTAAAAATGATTTTAAGATATTTTGTTGCACACTTCACGGTCTGGTCTATGACATCAAACTAATGATAATCTTGAGTCAAAGGGAAATTCGGATGCAGATAACACTAGTAATCTAGTTGATAGAAAAATTACTAGTGGAACGTGATTTATGTTGAGACATTTATTAGTTGCATCGCATTTTCAAAGAAAAATCTGCATACTTTTCATTTTAACTCATTTTCAAATAGTAGACATTTTTCTTATAAAACCCCTTCTAGAAAATCGTTTTTGTTGACCTTGTTTCAGATTAGACATTTTAGAAATTTTGATTATTTTTGGATTTGATCTTAAATGACTACATTAACTAATCTGACTCCCTACTGATTATCGAAAATATAAATAGTGATTGAAAAAGTGTTGAGTGTTGATATTAATCATATACTATAACTTGAGACAGTATATTTAGTAAATTTCTTTAGAAATTTAAACAAGATTTATAATAACTTTTGATGGGTAAAAATTCCATGACCATCTCTATTTCTATCATATTTGTAATGACCATCACTCATCAAAATCCAATATAGTATGTCAATATGTGGTATTTTAAATAGGAAATTATTTGTCTTCATTTTATTTTATTTTTAGCAATAAAGACATCCAAAGTATTCACTCTCATTTAAAAGTCCTCATGGTTATGCATGGGTGAATTACTTGGAATTTTTGATTATGTGCTTTCATGCTCATTTAAAAGTCCTCACGGTTATGCATGTATGGAACACATATCAAAATTGATTATTAAATAGTCAAGTTGATTCTAATGCCATTTAATAGTCCTCGCGGCTATGCGTGGTTAGAAGATGCTTGAAATTCATTTTTTTTAAATTAAGAATACTACTAATCTCATCTAAAAGTCCTAACGGTTATGCACGGTTAGTAGATATTCAAATTTGTGCTATAAATATCCACAAATTGACACAACTATATGGTTTTGTATACCGATATCATCCCTATCATTCTAAAGTGGAATATGCACATAACAGAGTATTTTTTATTTTTGTTTGATTTTTTATTGAAATTTAATATTTATACTCGATTGAGTATTGATGTTGTATTAATATCTATCACTTTATCTCTATTTTTCTAACACTATTACTCTTTTACTGATAACAAAAGGGGGAGAGAAAAGTTAAGATTTTGGCAACTAAAGGTCAAATATTTTATTTTGTATTTTCTATTTGCATCTTGGCTCATTTGCATATTTTAATTTATTCTCATGCATATATGAAGGGGGAGCTTTGTTGTAGAGAGGGAGCATTCAAATAGGGGGAGCAAATTGAATGATCAAATACATTTAACAAATTCAAAATCTTAAATATATGTTTGTTATCATCAAATGGGGAAGATTATTGAATATGCAAGTATATGATTTTTGTTTGATGATAATAAACAAATATATATATTCATTTGAATGTATTTGTCAATGTACTATTTTATTTTTCACATAATTAAATAAATATTTGCTGAATAAAATAAATAACACACAATTTAAATTCAAACAAATATTTTATTCAAACAAATATTTTATTACAATTTTGAATAGTACAAATTTGAGCTCTCACTATATATATATATACACAATTTGAATTACAATACAATTTTGATTACATCACAATTTTCCATTTCCAATGTTCACCTCACTACATTTCACTCATTCACTCGTATTACTCTTCAACTTTATTCCAGATTGAATCCAACATCTTAGTTATATGCAAAATACACACTGACGAGGTAAAACTGAAAAGGAAATATTTGTGCAGTGTAAAATAAAATGTGTATTTTGAAAATGTTATTTGACTCAGTTATTTGGGTTGTTCGTCATCATATTCATTTTTGAATTCATCATACACGAACAGCTTGTGACATGCACAGTGTATCACTATACATGCCACAAGGAAGTGCACATCGATATACATTTGATAAAACTGCAGGGATAGGTGAGCACAAGGTCATACCCAACCAAAAGCCAGGTTCAACTCAGGTGCAATAAAAAACAAAAATAAAATGGTCAAGTTTTTAATGACTGGAACAAGCCTCAACCAAAATTCAATGTGTACACTTGAAAAAAAATACTCGACCAGTCAAACTGCACCAGACCAGTAAACCCTTGAAGACCAACAGCAAGTGCACATCAACAAAATGCAAATAAAGCAATATCAAGATAACAGTGGTGCACATGCATATATAGTTCAGAACTACTCTAGACAAAGATGTACAAAATGAAACCAGATATAGACACACATAAATGTATGTGTGTATACAAATGGAGATGACACTGCAGCAACCAAAGCATAGCACATATGGTCAGAGAATCAAGCTACAACATGAACCAATTGCCAGATTCAAACTCAAATAAACAAAGTGGACAGTGCAACCAAAGTACAATAGACAAGAGCATGCACATCACAAGTAAAGACTTCACAAGTGAACCCAGTCCAACAAACAAGCTCCAGACCTCAACTTCCATATTTACAAGTTGAAATGCATACAACAACACAAATGCTTTCAGACTTCATATATACATATGTTGTAGTCAGTCATACTAGACAGTTGTCTAAAGAAAACAAGTACATGTACATAAGTGAATGGCAACATGTAGATATATATATGCTACAGCAACGAGCAGTCGAAACAGACTCACAATTTCCAAATGAACAAGTTCAATGTTATACTATATGCAAGTTCAGTTACAACATGAACTGGTTCGAAGCAAAAAAACTCCAAACAAGCCAAAGCAATATGAAAACCAAAGACACAACTTCATCATATCAGAGAAGACTTCAAATAGAGGCATAAACAATAAAGACTACAAATTGATCAGGAGCAACAAAGGCCAGCAGACCAGACTTCAACATGTACAAAGGGTGATGCCAGGAAGACACACTTGAATATCAATATACATATCTACATGAACACACAAGTATTCATATTCATATGAAACTAGAATGCAAGCAATCAAACTACAACAGAGGTATACAACATTCAAGAAGATGTTCAAGTAAAACCGAAATGCACATGTCAACAGTGTCATGTATGCGGTGACAAAAGGGGAGCAACAAGACTCAAGTGAAATCAAGTTCAATATGCAAGCAAACTACTTGACTAAAAGGACCAACAGATCAAAGACCAATGAACAACAAGTGGAACAAGACCACCGAACCAGACTTGGCAACATGAACGGGCTCAAAGACCGGATACAGTAAAAACTGTGCAGCCGTAAGGAAACAATATCCAAATGACCAAAGTCCTAGGTGGTAGCAAGTTCGAACAAATCTGAATCAAAGTCAAATGAAAACATGTATGACCGAGTCCAGATAATATCTCAAGTACAATGAACAAGTCAAGATAAATCAACATTGTCAAAGCAAATCAAAGCCGTGGTGACCAAGGCAAAGAACCGAACAGGTCAAAATCAAAGCAGTGGTGAACAAGCAACCGTAACAGCAAATATACGAAATTGAATAAGTCAGAAATCATCACCAGCATCCAAGCAAAATCAAACGGCTGAGCCAAAATGTAATAGACGAATTCAAAAATATATTCGAACGATAATCAAGGGAATTGAACCCTATTTAAACTCAATCATCATCGGCATGTAAATTTATTCGAGGTCAAGCAAAAAATCAAAGAGCAAGCATCAATCCAGAACTCGAATCAAGTCGAGTATAATATAAATCGAAAATGGGACAAACGTACCAATTCAAAGCATCATTCAATCTTGACAAGTTGAAGCAGCCGAAGTTGAACAAAGTAGCAATCAATCCAAAGAAACCCATATCTCAATTGAACCAAAAGAACAAGCGGCGACTTCAATTTGCAAAGCCCTAAATCTGAAAGAGGAACGAACGAAGAAACAAAAGGATACAGGCCGATGAAATAAAGGGAGATATCTTTATATTTTGTTGGGCCGGTTATAGTTAATTATTCTTTGGGCTTTAGTTTATAAATTAGGGTTTTGTGTTTTTTAAATTGTTTTATTTGTAATTTATTTTTAAACTTTTATAATTTCTAGTCGTGTGACTAGGGAACGAACTACGGTGGTGTAGTTTGAGAATTCGCAACTCAGTGGCTGAGTTGTGGCAGGGTTTTGAGCGTAGATTTAGGTTAGTCGATAGCGGATGTCGCGAGTTTACATGTGTAAGCGTCTGACTACTTAATTTCTAGTAGAAACCTTGGGGGTAGCACGTAGGCAGAGTTTTGCCGAAGCTGGGTAAATCTGTGTTGTTATATTTCTGCTTTTTATATTCTGCTATTATCTGTGTTGCTATTATTCTACTATATCTGTGTTGCAATTATTTTATATTTCCGCATTAAATTTTTATAATTATTAGTATCACCCTATTAACGCCCCTTCTAGGGTTAAATCGATCCTATACCTCCTGCTGCCGGTCCCATCACCAAACGTGCCTCTGTCGTAGTGAAATCAACCCAACAACCTAGCTCGAGAACGAATCAATCCAGCTCCTAACTCTAGTTCGATCAAACGCTACTCCACTTCGAGACTAAGCATCGGCCACCAACCCCTGAATCGACCACGACATCGCTCCAGGTCGCCGCCTTAGCGATACCCTCCACGTTGCCCCTCGATCACGATGAGCATACGCGAGCGCCACCTCTTATTTTCTTCGAACGATTTGATTTTGTTCTTTTTTTAGTATCGAACTGATTTTGATTATAAAGGAGAGGACGCGATTTGAACTGGTCGAGAAGGCTTCGTACATAGTAGGTTGGTGCACATATAGGCTAGGACGGCTAAGTCTGACTTTGATTAGATTAATATATATATTATATTCAAATTATCTCGTTTGCATATCTCGAAATTTCGAGCCCCTATTGAGATGTGCCGCCTGGCATTCTTAATGTTATACCCCTATTCCGAACCTAATGGAACAAGTTTCGGGACCTAATTCGATCGTATGTGGAAGATAGCTTTTTGAATCCAATTATTATATTAAATTTTCAATATTAATTTCAACGTGTTTCTATACCGTATGACCAAAAAATAACTCCAAACGCTACAAAATTTGAAATTCGATAATGATACACTATTACAGATCCAATGAAACTAGTTTCGTCGAATTTCGAGACTGTGCCTCGGATCGCTATTTAAACGCGTCGATTAAATCGACGATTTCAAAAATTGGCGAAATCACTTTAAATTCCAGTTTTAAAAACTTACTAACTCAATTCTAATTCAAATAGAATTTATATCAACACTAGAAATCATTTCGATTCATATTCAACTAAATTTTCAATTATTCGCCATTTTTGTATTACGATAAATCGCTATATTTGAAATTTAAATTCATTCTATAATTTCAACCAAAATTTTCATATTCAAAAATAAATTTATCTTCCAAATCCAATATTTAAAACCATTTAAATATTCAAAGTTAAATGTCGGAAAATCCAGGTCGTTTCATTCCTTCCCCTTTAAAAGAATTTCGTCCTCGAAATTGCTAAGTAGGAAAAATGCAATAAACCCATTAACTTATCAAAACCCACTTAGTTAAAACTCGATATTTCACTTTTCTAAATCCATTAGTTCCTACCAAAATAATTAGTTTCCATTTTTAATTCAAAACCCTTATTACAATTTCAATTCAAAAATAACCTTTTTAGTTAACAAAAAATTTTCAAAATTTTTCAAAAATTTTGTAACACCATAAATTTCCGAATTTTTTTGGCTGAGTCTCCTTTGTATGGAGAGCCTTTTGCAATATCACAAATATAATAAAAATGATATCATCGACCCACACGGTCGAAAACACAATATATAGCGATATTTATATCATTTTCGCATTTATAATGTAAGCGTACCTTATATTAGTGTTATTGAGCGAGGTAGCTTAATTTATATGCAATTACGCAACCAAAATCTATCCAAACAGCTCTCTGTACCTGTACTTACTCAAAATAAACGCATAAGTTCCATAATTCTGAAATTTAATAATATCACATGCATTTAACTAATTAAACACATAGGTTTCACTAAGCAACTTGTCAGATCACGTATTTTATAATGCATATGCAAATACAATGTTCAAACATCCACTTAATTCATTTCCAATTCAATTTATATGTCATTTATTCAAATTTCCATTGATTCCCATTCAAGTTATTCACTAAACTTTGTTCGCTTCATTTTATATTAAACAACATTTCAATCCATGTTAATTTCTCTATGAATCATTTCATAAAATTATTACTAAGGTTTATTATAAACATTCCATACCACTATTTACATTCATATTTCATTCTTATCAATCAATATCCCAAACTGAATCCAATTCATTTACACTTTGTTTGAATTCCATTCCAACTCAATTTCAAATTTAATTCATTCAATTTCAATTCACCGTCCATTTAATTTCAATCAAAACTAGTGGTTCACTAAACTATGCAATGTTTTGATTGATTTTCTTTTCGATGACATTTACTACTAATGTGTTGAATATAATTAAGCTTAGTACCAGATAAAATTCCTAATGCTTGCGATAATTTTTTTACTACTTTAAGAATAAATGTTTACATAAAATGCAAATCCTCATCAAAATACAAATCCCATTGTTATTGAAACTTTTGCCAAATATTACTTGTGGCAACAATAAGAATATAACTAAGACAGCTTCAAATGTGCTTGACTTATGCTAATTTTACAACAGTGGGTAGGACAGTCGTTTATGTCTAATAGTACCTTAAACACTTGGTTTCTAGGTTTGGCTTTTTCTTTAAAACCCAGGAGAACCCGGCAGGCCGGTAAACTCCTGAGGAGGGTATAGTAAAGCCGTCCGCTGATCCAAGCCCCCATACCCCCGGATAAATTTATATAGGATAGAGAAACGTATGGTAGGAATCGAACCTGAGTCTTTTTACCAGAACCCAAGCCTCCTTTCCACTGCGCTGCACCCGCGGACAAGGTTCGGCTTTTTATATACCATTAAATGCCAAAAAATATTAATATAGATTTCTGTAAAATTTGTTTATTTAACACCACTCAATCCGCTCATTCAAGAAACCAGTGTTGAATTAAATTGATAGTCAATCTTTTTTTAGTAAGTTTTTTCACTTCCTTCTTTCATTATAGGTTATCATGCAAGATTTTCGTGTTAATATGTAAATTTAGAGCACTAAATATTTAGTTGTGCTTTTGGGGGTTATAGGCGGGACCTTCTAGTGATATTTTCTTCTGTTTTTGTCTTAATTTGTTGTGAGATGATAGCGATATTTGTAGAAGAATATCAATAGTTGTCTATATTGGATCTGGTGCCTAGATGTGAGATATAAAGAAATATCATTAATTGCTTTCCCATGCTGTCTTGTGTTGGTCTTGTGCAGCTCCTGTTCATTCTTGCAGTAACTCTTTGCTCCTTCCTAACATCCTTATAGCAAATCTTAGTTCAACTCCAACGCTCTTGTTCAACTCATGCAGCGGCCTACTATCTAGATTCCCCTCATGCTGGTTTCGTGTAGCATCTGCTCAAGATGATGTGGAAACTCTTCAAGTTTTCACACTATTATTATTGTGCCTCATGCTTTCCAGTAGCAGTAGAATGTCCTTTGCTCCCAAGCTTCTTAATGCAACCCGCCTTTGATTTCTGCTTCATGGGACGAATAAGAGGAATCCCAAAGGGAATACAATGCACAAAAGGCTATGCACAACACTCTTTCTCCCAATGAATATTTTATACCTCCTTCCTATCTAGACCCCCTTCCACTTTTGCAATGGTCCGTACTTAATTGGATGATTACTTTTCACTCTATTGATTCGAGCTTCTACTGGCTACTGGCTTCATTACTGGAATATTCTCCAATAATTACACTCTCGCTCCAATAATTTCTCCAGAATCATGAAGTTCTCCTAGCATATCACTCTTACCACTTACATAAGCTTTTTCCAGGAATTGTTACATCTGCTCTATTCAGTCCAGGATTTATGGATATTTCATAGCATGTCATGTGCATTTGCCCTCTCCAACATATCATGAAACTAGCCAGCTTTAATTCAGAAGCTTCACGGCTCAGGATCTGTACTTGCTGCCCTACATTACTGTAATCAACCGATCAGTAACTTCTCAGTCTTGATTTAGCTCAGCAACCGCTCGGAAACTTTTCACTCAATCGCTCCAGCTATGCTAATACTTCTATATTGTTTATCTATACTTTTGGTTGCTATATTCATTTGTTAATCAGCTTATCTGCTTCTCGAATGAGTCTAATATTAATTATGACAATGCCCTTTCAGCACATGCAATTCATATGTCTCACTAGATCAGTTTTGGTTAAGCCATGTGTATGTGCATAGTGATTCTGCATCACTTATTTCAGCCTTGTCTTGCCTGTGCATTAACATCTTCGATCCACTTCAGGCCACTTCATATATATGCATCACTGCAGCAGCCTGGCATGTGCATAGGTAAAACAATATTAAATGCAGTTACCTAGTGCATCACTACATCAACTTGGCAGCAATCCCAGATATAGTGCACCCCACTTCAATTTTATGCATCACTACAGTAGCCTTATCAACACAAATGCTATACATGTACAGGCTTCAGTAATTCTTTGCATTTTCGTCCGATCCAGTTTTATGCACCAGCCGCTTGTTTGCATCAGTCCTAGTTTTAGTTTTGCTTTCAGCTCTATGCACTAGCTCGAGTGGACTTGCTTAACATCACTTTAGGATTTTGATACACCATTAGCATCTCAAACAGTCCTCAACTCATTCAGCAATTGCTCGTCTGGCAGTATATAAACCGGCTCAGGTCTATGCAAATAATGCCTTAGCACAAAAAGTGGTAAGTTGCAGCAACAGTTTTTACTTTATACCACAATTAATGTAGTATTTTTAGATATTCTATCGATCTTTGTATGCCATAAGACAATTTAGTTTTAGTTTCTTCCATTTTT
Source organism: Allium fistulosum (assembly GCA_030737815.1). Taxonomy (NCBI): domain Eukaryota; kingdom Viridiplantae; phylum Streptophyta; class Magnoliopsida; order Asparagales; family Amaryllidaceae; genus Allium; species Allium fistulosum. Next base: position 931,563,084 of record CM060906.1, read on the forward strand.
GTTGATCATCTTATTGTGAAAACAAACAATACAAGGGTCTGGTAACACGTGAGCCTTTGTTAACAAAAGCACATTTATCAATCCACTCCATCATCTAATATTGCATCTGAACCATAGATCAAGATCAACAATCATGCTTTTATTTTACCAGTAGTCTGAGATAGCTAAACTTATCTGGGCTGGATATTTAGCCCATTTGTATTATGTATAAATACATAAGCTTTGTATCATTTCTGTATTCAAGTCATCATCAATAAAATTCAAACTTTGTTTCTTGTTTTTATGGTATTAGAGCTAAAAAAGACAAACGGCAAAAATTTCTAAAAATCATAATCAAAGAAATTCAAAGATTTTGAGTTGTGATTGGGTCCTCTTAGAGTAATATCATCATCGAGGAAGCATATATTGTTTTAGATCACACCAAGATCTTTTGCACCTGTCCTATATCCATTTCTTGCCATTTGTAATACCCCAAAATTTTGTGAAAAATCATTTTTATAAAATGATTTAATTTTTGAATATTTAGATTTAAATATGGTGAAATTTTTGGGAATAAATAGTGTGCAAGGATATGTGGGCACATGCACACTAGAAATGGCACAAGGAAAAGATTCAAAAATTTCTGGAAAAAAGAAATGATAATAATAAAATAAATAGACCGAGCAAGGAAGCATTTCAAATGTGATTTTGAAATATAGATTATTAATCAAATTAAAGATGTTTTTTTTATGTATGAAAAATTAAATATTCCCAGTAAAAAAAAGAGATCAAATAAAAATATGTACACTTATGCACCTGTATATTTTCTGTGAGCAGAAAGTGTTAAAGCAAAACAATAAAAAGGAAACATTAAAAATGACATGAAATGTAATACAAGTCAATATGCTTGTGTAGGCAAAAATAGCAAAGGGGATTCTCAGAAATAATTAAAATATAAAATAGGGTAGTCACACTTTTAACATGACTAGGTGAGTGGCCATTTTCTGAAAAAGTAAAGGGAAGAAAATACTGCCTTCAACTAATTATTATGGCCGGGGTATTAAGGAGGAAAATGAATGAAAAATGCATGAAGATGGTTAGGTCAGAAATGGAATTTTGTTTTAACAAAACCCTAGTGGGAAAAATGCATATAAATAGGCAGTTTTAGCTAGTAAAATTATCTTTACCCCGAGCTGCACAAAAATAAGAAAGGAAGAAAAATATTGGAAGGAAGGAGAAAACACTCATACAAGGATTTTTCTGGATTAATAAGAAGAAATATTTAGGTGAGTAACCTCACTGAGTTCATGGCATTAAGACCTGAGATGAGGCAGCCACTTTATATATTGCCATTTATATATTTCTGGTTTTGATGTATATGATTTCATCAATGCCTTTTGGATGTCTTATTTTAAATCTGATATGATTTAATATGGATGTTTTTGGTGATCTTTGCTTTGTTGAGACATTTGTCTTTGGATGTGTATCATTACTGTTTTATTTTTACTCAAAAATGTTAAAGTCCAGAATCTTAAAATTATATAGAGAATACTCTCAACTGTTATAGATCTATGGCATGGAAACTTTACAAAAAAAAATGTTGGGAGCTGCATTATACCTGGTATAAGTGCTGAGGCTTGAGAAGAAAGATGTTAAGGGTGCAATAGAAATTTTCTAAGTGCTGGGCCCTTAATCAAAAAAAGAAGAAGCTCACAAGCTAAAATTAAGATTGAACCAGATCCTGAATCTGAATCAATCATAAAGGCTTGCAGATCAATATAATAAGAACATGCCATGCCTCCTTTACAGTTGAAAATATTCTTATATTTTACTGAGACCAAGACATATTGACCCCATTTAGGAAATAACTGTCTGCTTATTTCTAAGGAGAACTATGCTAGGAAAGATTATGGATGTTTCCATGTTTGCAGTGACATGTTCACTTAGCATATTTGATGATAGGATTTAAGTCAACACACTAGTAAATAAACTAGGGAAGGGAAGGCCAAGAAGGCTGCTGGAATGCTTGTCATATTTGAAGTATGCAAGTTGGCACATGGTTTGTTTAAGCCCTGAGATCTTTGTGCAATGATGTGAATTAGTTCATTGCAATGTGTCCCTGTGATTCCTTAATAGCAGATGAGGCAGGAATTTAAATTGAATTATACAACCTGTAAATGAAGAAATAGGAATATGAATATTTCTTAGGTTGGTTGGTATGGAACTATGATGGTTCCAGTGAATGCAAATGTTGCAAATAGATAATTATGTTTGCATGGTTATGTATGCAAGTGTAAGAATGATAGATGAATATATCATACCAGAATCTACTTATTTATACCATGTTAAAGTAATTGGATGTAGAAATTTGCTTAAATAACTAGTTGGTACTCTTACATTCTCTGTTGCTTAATATCATGAATGTATTGATGTTACTCATACCAGATCTTAGATCTGACCCTTGTTTGCTCATGGCATATGGGGTGTCTCATTTTAAAATGAGGCAGCCACTCATGCTCTTTCAGGGAACGCAGGCACTAAGTAGAAAATGAAGTTATGGCTATTATGGAGGAGTGATTGAACATGCTAGCTAGTTTCAATAAGAGCTTAAATTGATTATATCTGCATGTATTCAGGAAAAAGAAAAAATTTATGTTTCTAAGATTTCCAGTCATGTAATGAATATTCTATGGTTAGTGATCAAGTTGCTCTTATGTTCTGTAAAGTGTCAGATTAAATTAGTTGTTCTATCGAAATTATTGTGTGTTAAGGTTTGATTTGTTTTTGAAATAGTGTTTGGAACATAAACAAGAAAAATATGCTCAAGTATTAGCTATGAAAATTTGGTAAGGAAATATACAGATATGTGAGCAATTGCTTTGCAATTATATTATGCATTGGACAATCTTTAGTTATTTTAAAAACACTGAGTTTTGGAGTAAATTTAGAATTTACCTTGAAGAATACCTTTAAGTATCTAATTGTTTTTCCTCTGAATTATGTCTACAAATGGTTCAAGTCTACTTTCTAAATTGTTTTGAGAAAAGTAATTGTATTGGAAGGCTACAGGTATGATGTAAATGACTGCCATTTCAATTGCCATGATCAGGTACCTGGCATGACACAGGGCATATGAGTTAACCAGCTTCAAATGAGTGAAGTTTTGATTGATTATGTCTGGTTGTGTTTTGTTAGTAAAAAATGCCTTTCAAAAAGCTTTAGGTCATTTAGTACATGTTTTACCATAACCAATTTTCAAAGTCATAACAGATATACCATCTGGACAGGCTTGCACAAGCAAACCTGGAATTATTCTTATGAATATTTTTAAGTTCAAATTCTTGACATAGCAAATCTTATGCAAATACACAACTCACTATTTGTCATGTGGGCTAAGATTAAGGCAAACAAGTCACATAGATTGAATCTTAAATAAGAAAGTTTTTAGAAAATACATAAGTGGAAAATGATAAGTGAATATATCATTTCTGGTCTTAGCCAAATATCAATACCTTTGACCCATGATCTGAAATAAAAATCTCAAGAATCTTGAAATTTAACTGACATGGTAAAATTGATATTAAAAACTATCAATTAGAATGAGCAAGTTCATATAAATTAAATATGCATAGGATTTACTGACTTATTACAAATATTCAAAAGTATATAGTAATAAACTTTAGGCAGAATTGCTAAAATCCAAATCAAACAGGATGCTCTTGTACAACAAATATAAATAAAGTATATACTCTGAATTTAAACAAGAGGAACACATACATCTTCATATGTATGTGTATATTATTAGAAATACACTGATATATTTATATTGGTAATGAGTTTGAATCCTGGTTTGAATTGTTTGAAAGAAAATGACTCTGATAATTCAAAGGAAATTTAAATCAAACTTAAAAGTGCAAATGAATATATGTGGACATTCAAATACATATAAATTAAACGTGTATATGCATGTACATATATTTATACCTATGAAAAAAAATCCCTATGAAATTAAGGTAGAAATAGGAGGGTCATTTCAGTTGGTATCAGAGCACTTGGTTGCATTGATTGCTAAGTAATATAGAAATGTATTATGTCTGTTTGTTTTGGATGAAATAATTTAGATAAGAAAATAGAAATTATAGAAGTACTCATAATATACTAATACCATTTGCCCAGAATTTAGTTAGCAGACCATGGTAGGAAGAGGATCTCATCACAATGCAGGACCCAGTGCACTTCAAATGCTTGATATGCAAGAATTTGTGAGGGTTTTAAGAGAAGGGATTGGGCATAGGCCTGAGAACCCACATGAAGAGCTTTCAAAACTACTAAAGACTTATTCCAATTTGGGAGGCAGGAGTTTTGAAGGAACTGAGAATGTGATGGAAATTCAAGCATGGTTGAGAACATTTGATAGGATTTTCAATGACATGCAGTTAGATGACCAAAGGAAGAGGCAAGTAGCTTCAAGACAACTGAAAGGGGTAGCTTTAAGCTGGTGGGAGGTGATCATAGCTGGAAGAAATGAAAATGAAATCACTTGGAATCAGTTCAAGGAGATGTTGGAGGCAAGATTTGTACTAGCATCAGCCAAGACCACTTTGCTTGAAGAATTTATCAAACTTAGGCAGGGAACTTTGAATGTCACTGAATACACTCAAAAGTTTGAGGGGCTATCTAATTATGGAGCAATGCTAGTGGCAGATGATGCATCCAAAAATGATAGGTATATAAAAGGTCTGAACCCAGGACTTAGCAGAGCTATGCTACCATATGCAGATAGAACTTTTGATCAAGTAATTGATCTGGCCTTGAAACTGGAACAACATGACAAAGAAAGAGAGAAATATAGGAATTTTAAGAGCAACAACAAGAAGGATAAGGGAAGATATCACCCTTATGATAAAAAGAAGGAGGAGGCAGACAACAGGAAGAGTAAAGACACAAAAGCCAATGATACTAAGAAGAAATTGGTTTGCCATCATTGTGGTAAAGAAGGACACATCAAACCAAGGTGCCCAGAGTTAAAAGGAGGAGCCTTCAAATGCTACCTATGTGGGAAAGAGGGGTATATGAAGAGGAACTGTCCTGAGAATAAACAGCAAGGGAAATTGGCAACTTTGGAAGGTAAAGGCAAATCTGCAGTGAAAATTGATGCTGAAAATCATGGCCAAGTGGAAGGTACATTACTCATTTGTGCCATACCCATACCAGTAGTATATGATACTGGAGCAACACACTCTTTGATTTCTTATGAAATAGTTAAAGTGTTAAAATTAAACTGCATATTGGTTGAAACCCCATTGCTTGTACAAAGTCCCCTAGGAAGTTCTAGTGTTTTGAACATGAATTGTGTGGATGTGGAGTTAAACATAGGAGGAAATATTTTTATTTCCAATTTATATGTTTTAAATTACCCAAATATAGGAGTTATATTGGGGGTAGATTGGTTAAGGCAATTTAAAGCCATAATTAATTTAGACTCATCCACCATATCATTGCAAAATTCTAGAGGCCAGAGGATCACAGTTCTATGTGAAGTAGCTAAGGAAGGGAAATTATATCATTTAGTTGACTTAGAAAAAGATCTCAGTGAACTAACCATTGAAGAAATTCCCATAGTTAATGAATACTTAGATGTGTTTGGGGAAGTTAAGGGTGTTCCACACCACAGACCAGTTGAGTTCCAAATTAATCTCATTCCAGGAGCAAGTCCAATAAACAAGAAACCTTATAGAATGGGGCCGAGTGAACTGAAAGAATTGAAAAATCAGTTGGAAGAATTAGAAGGCAAGGGATTTATAAGGCCAAGCAATTCCTGCTGGGGTTCTCCAGTAGTGTTTGTAAGAAAACATGATGGTACCTTGAGAATGTGCATAGATTACAGAGAACTAAATAAAGTAACCATCAAGAATAAATACCCATTGCCTAGAATAGATGATCTCTTTGACCAACTCTGTGAAGCTAAAATATTTTCTAGACTAGACCTAGCATCAGGATTCCATCAAATGAAGGTTGAAGACTCAAGTGTTAAGTATACTGCATTTAACACAAGATATGGCTTATATGAATTTATGGTTATGCCATTTGGTTTGACAAATGCTCCTTCATATTTTGTTGATTTGATGAATAGAATATTTAGAGATTATTTAGACAAGTTTGTACTGATTTTTATTGATGACATTTTGATTTATTCCAAGACAGTGGAAGAGCATAAAAATCATTTGCATTTAGTTTTGTCAAGATTAAGGGAAAATGATTTAAAGGCAAAATTTTCAAAATGTGCATTTTGGAAAGAAGAAGTACATTTTCTTGGGCATGTTATCTCTGCCAAAGGAATATCAGTAAACCCTAATAAGGTAGTGGCAATCCAAGCATGGAAAAGGCCTAGTACCATCAGTGAGATTAGATCATTTATGGGGATGGCAGGATATTATAGGAGATTTATAAAAGATTTCTCAAAAATATCATCACCACTTACCAATTTAACTAGAAAGAACCAAGCCTTTGTATGGACAGAAAAATGTAAGCAAGCTTTTATCAAAATAAAGGAAGCTCTGATTAATGTACCAGTATTGAGAGTGCCAGAAGGAAATGAAAATTTAGTTGTGTACACTGATGCAAGTGGCTCTGGGTTAGGGGCTGTGTTGATGCAACAGGACCAGGTGGTAGCCTATGCATCTAGGCAATTAAAGCCACATGAAACAAGATATGCAACCCATGATCTTGAACTAGCAGCAGTTGTGTATGCTTTGAAACTTTGGAGACATTATTTGTTAGGTGCCAAATTCATTTTGTACACTGATCATAAGGCACTGAAATATTTATTCTCACAAAAAGATTTGAACATGAGGCAACATAGATGGGTAGAGTTCCTAGCTGCCTATGATCTAGACATACTGTATACACCAGGCAAGGCAAATAAAGTTGCAGATGCCTTGAGTAGACAACATGCCAAGGTAGCCATGTTGATGATGGAAGAATCTAAGGATTTGATTATACTTACTGATTTGGAAATTGAGGAAAACAGTGGGGTACAAATGATGCCCATTGAAGAAGATGAAGGTAAAGGAAAATTAAGTATGATATCTCTGAAATCAGATTTACTTCTTAAGATTGGGAAAATGCAGGAACAAGACCTAAACATGGTGGAAAAGAAAATGCTCATATCAAAAGGGGAGGAAGTAATAAATTATCAAGTTGATAAAAATGGTTATTTAAGGAATAAAAATAGGATATATGTTCCAGAAAATATAGAATTGAAGGAGGAAATATTAAATGAATACCATAGGAGTAAGTACTCCATACACCCAGGTAGCACCAAGATGTATCAAAATTTGAAAAGAAATCTTTGGTGGAAGGGGATGAAGTCAGATGTGGCCAGACATGTTGCAAGGTGCATGACTTGCCAACAAGTCAAGGCAGAGACACAAAGGCCATCAGGACTAATGCAACCCCTTAGTATACCACAGTGGAAGTGGGAGGATATATCTATGGATTTCATAGATGGTCTGCCTAGATCTAAGAAGGGAAACACAAGTATATGGGTAATAGTGGATAGGTTAACTAAGGTAGCACATTTTATCCCAGTTAAAACAAAAAGAAATGCTCCAAAATTGGCTCAAATATTCATGAAAGAGGTAGTAAGGTTGCATGGCATACCCAAAACCATTGTGAGTGATAGGGATACCATCTTCACCTCAAGATTTTGGAAAAGTTTTCAAGAGGCCATGGGGAGTGAATTGTGCTTAAGCACTGCCTACCATCCACAATCAGATGGTCAAACTGAGGTGGTGAACAAAGTTTTAGAAGATTTGTTGAGAGCATGTACACTGGACTTTGGAGGCAACTGGGAAGACCACCTCCATCTAGCTGAATTCACATACAATAACAGTTACCAAAGCACCATAGGGATGGCACCTTTTGAAGCCTTATATGGCAAGCCATGTTTATCACCTATATGCTGGGTAGAGACTGGAGAAAGGGCTGTTCTAGGACCTGAATATGTTAAAGAAACTACGGAGAAAATTGGGTTAATAAGAAAAAGAATAGCAGCAGCTCAAGATAGGAAAAAGAAATTTGCAGATAGGAAGAGAAAGCAAGTGGAATATGAAGTGGGAGACTTTGTTTTCATCAAGATTTCACCTATGAAGAAAGTCTTGAGATTTGGCAAGCAAGGTAAGCTCACACCAAGGTATGTTGGACCCTATACAATTCTGGAAAGAATTGGTTCATTGGCTTACAAATTAGAATTACCATAGGAAATGAAAGCAATGCATAATGTTTTTCATGTGTCCCAACTTAGAAGATGGGTACATGATAAAGAAGACATTTTGGAAAAGCCTACCAAAATTCAAATAAATCCTGACTTGGTTTATGAAAAAGAGCCAGTGGGGATTATAGCCAAGGAAGAAAAGAAATTAAGGAGCAAAACCTTGAAACTAGTTAAGATCCAGTGGAGTAGTGATCCTAATGACTGCACATGGGAGTTAGAGGATAAGATTAGGATGGATTATCCTAAGCTTTTTGCAAATTAAAAGGTAATTTTTTTTTGTGGAAAAATTTGTTATGCATGGTTGATATGGTTGAATTTGTTTGCTTATGCATATGTTTGATAAGTTTTCAGAAAAGAAAATGATGCTTGTTATAAATGTTAGAAAAATTGTGAGGACACAATTCCTAAAAGGAGGGGTGAATGTAATACCCCAAAATTTTGTGAAAAATCATTTTTATAAAATGATTTAATTTTTGAATATTTAGATTTAATTATGGTGAAATTTTTGGGAATAAATAGTGTGCAAGGATATGTGGGCACATGCACACTGGAAATGGCACAAGGAAAAGATTCAAAAATTTCTGGAAAAAAGAAATGATAATAATAAAATAAATAGACCGAGCAAGGAAGCATTTCAAATGTGATTTTGAAATATAGATTATTAATCAAATTAAAGATGTTTTTTTTATGTATGAAAAATTAAATATTCCCAGTAAAAAAAAGAGATCAAATAAAAATATGTACACTTATGCACCTGTATATTTTCTGTGAGCAGAAAGTGTTAAAGCAAAACAATAAAAAGGAAACATTAAAAATGACATGAAATGTAATACAAGTCAATATGCTTGTGTAGGCAAAAATAGCAAAGGGGATTCTCAGAAATAATTAAAATATAAAATATGGTAGTCACACTTTTAACATGACTAGGTGAGTGGCCATTTTCTGAAAAAGTAAAGGGAAGAAAATACTGCCTTCAACTAATTATTATGGCCGGGGTATTAAGGAGGAAAATGAATGAAAAATGCATGAAGATGGTTAGGTCAGAAATGGAATTTTGTTTTAACAAAACCCTAGTGGGAAAAATGCATATAAATAGGCAGTTTTAGCCAGTAAAATTATCTTTACCCCGAGCTGCACAAAAATAAGAAAGGAAGAAAAATATTGGAAGGAAGGAGAAAACACTCATAGAAGGATTTTTCTGGATTAATAAGAAGAAATATTTAGGTGAGTAACCTCACTGAGTTCATGGCATTAAGACCTGAGATGAGGCAGCCACTTTTTATATTGCCATTTATATATTTCTGGTTTTGATGTATATGATTTCACCAATGCCTTTTGGATGTCTTATTTTAAATCTGATATGATTTAATATGGATGTTTTTGGTGATCTTTGCTTTGTTGAGACATTTGTCTTTGGATGTGTATCATTACTGTTTTATTTTTACTCAAAAATGTTAAAGTCCAGAATCTTAAAATTATATAGAGAATACTCTCAACTGTTATAGATCTATGGCATGGAAACTTTACAAAAAAAATGTTGGGAGCTGCATTATACCTGGTATAAGTGCTGAGGCTTGAGAAGAAAGATGTTAAGGGTGCAATAGAAATTTTCTAAGTGCTGGGCCCTTAATCAAAAAAAAAAGAAGCTCACAAGCTAAAATTATGATTGAACCAGATCCTGAATCTGAATCAATCATAAAGGCTTGCAGATCAATATAATAAGAACATGCCATGCCTCCTTTACAGTTGAAAATATTCTTATATTTTACTGAGATCAAGACATATTGACCCCATTTAGGAAATAACTGTCTGCTTATTTCTGAGGAGAACTATGCTAGGAAAGATTATGGATGTTTCCATGTTTGCAGTGACATGTTTACTTAGCATATTTGATGATAGGATTTAAGTCAACACACTAGTAAATAAACTAGGGAAGGGAAGGCCAAGAAGGCTGCTGGAATGCTTGTCATATTTGAAGTATGCAAGTTGGCACATGGTTTGTTTAAGCCCTGAGATCTTTGTGCAATGATGTGAATTAGTTCATTGCAATGTGTCCCTGTGATTCCTTAATAGCAGATGAGGCAGGAATTTAAATTGAATTATACAACCTGTAAATGAAGAAATAGGAATATGAATATTTCTTAGGTTGGTTGGTATGGAACTATGATGGTTCCAGTGAATGCAAATGTTGCAAATAGATAATTATGTTTGCATGGTTATGTATGCAAGTGTAAGAATGATAGATGAATATATCATACCAGAATCTACTTATTTATACCATGTTAAAGTAATTGGATGCAGAAATTTGCTTAAATAACTAGTTGGTACTCTTACATTCTCTGTTGCTTAATATCATGAATGTATTGATGTTACTCATACCAGATCTTAGATCTGACCCTTGTTTGCTCATGGCATATGGGGTGTCTCATTTTAAAATGAGGCAGCCACTCCTGCTCTTTCAGGGAACGCAGGCACTAAGTAGAAAATGAAGTTATGGCTATTATGGAGGAGTGAATGAACATGCTAGCTAGTTTCAATAAGAGCTTAAATTGATTATATCCGCATGTATTCAGGAAAAAGAAAAAATTTATGTTTCTAAGATTTCCAGTCATGTAATGAATATTCTATGGTTAGTGATCAAGTTGCTCTTATGTTCTGTAAAGTGTCAGATTAAATTAGTTGTTCTGTCGAAATTATTGTGTGTTAAGGTTTGATTTGTTTTTGAAATAGTGTCTGGAACATAAACAAGAAAAATATGCTCAAGTATTAGCTATGAAAATTTGGTAAGGAAATATACAGATATGTGAGCAATTGCTTTGCAATTATATTATGCATTGGACAATCTTTAGTTATTTTAAAAACACTGAGTTTGGAGTAAATTTAGAATTTACCTTGAAGAATACCTTTAAGTATCTAATTGTTTTTCCTCTGAATTATGTCTACAAATGGTTCAAGTCTACTTTCTAAATTGTTTTGAGAAAAGTAATTGTATGGGAAGGCTACAGGTATGATGTAAATGACTGGCATTTCAATTGCCATGATCAGGTACCTGGCATGACACAGGGCATATGAGTTAACCAGCTTCAAATGAGTGAAGTTTTGATTGATTATGTCTGGTTGTGTTTTGTTAGTAAAAAATGCCTTTCAAAAAGCTTTAGGTCATTTAGTACATGTTTTACCATAACCAATTTTCAAAGTCATAACAGATATACCATCTGGACAGGCTTGCACAAGCAAACCTGGAATTATTCTTATGAATATTTTTAAGTTCAAATTCTTGACATAGCAAATCTTATGCAAATACACAACTCACTATTTGTCATGTGGGCTAAGATTAAGGCAAACAAGTCACATAGATTGAATCTTAAATAAGAAAGTTTTTAGAAAATACATAAGTGGAAAATGATAAGTGAATATATCATTTCTGGTCTTAGCCAAATATCAATACCTTTGACCCATGATCTGAAATAAAAATCTCAAGAATCTTGAAATTTAACTGACATGGTAAAATTGATATTAAAAACTATCAATTAGAATGAGCAAGTTCATATAAATTAAATATGCATAGGATTTACTGACTTATTACAAATATTCAAAAGTATATAGTAATAAACTTTAGGTAGAATTGCTAAAATCCAAATCAAACAGGATGCTCTTGTACAACAAATATAAATAAAGTATATACTCTGAATTTAAACAAGAGGAACACATACATCTTCATATGTATGTGTATATTATTAGAAATACACTGATATATTTATATTGGTAATTAGTTTGAATCCTGGTTTGAATTGTTTGAAAGAAAATGACTCTGATAATTCAAAGGAAATTTAAATCAAACTTAAAAGTGCAAATGAATATATGTGGACATTCAAATACATATAAATTAAACGTGTATATGCATGTACATATATTTATACCTATGAAAAAAAATCCCTATGAAATTAAGGTAGAAATAGGAGGGTCATTTCACCATCCGAGAAGGAAAAATCAGTATTTCTCTTCACTTTTCTCCTCTGGTTGCAAGATCCTTCACTACTGTTCATGTATATTACTGCATCTTGATGAAACAGTAATATACATCTATCACAAGCATTCTAAATTTCCATCTCTTCTTGTTTCTTGGCTGCTATTCTCAGATAGCCACGCCAATATTCCTACCAACTATTATTCTTCACCAAGAAACCGGCATTTCAAGATCATTGAATCACTGTGGCAATTGATGAAGAAGAAGTTACATCTGCCACTTCAGGCAACCAGTCCAAGAACTCCCAAAACTCGGATCTAATCTTGATCAAATGTAATATCCCGGAAATTTGGGGCAATATCAATTTAATAATTTGTTTAAATAATTAAATTGATTAATAATCTTTGATAATTAAAGTTTGGATTGAATTAATAATCTGATTAAATGAATATTTAATTAGTAAATTTATCTTTTAAAAACCAATAAAATAATTTCTATTTATAATGTATATATAATTGTATATATTGTAAATAGATAAGCTTTAATTTGGAATTTGATAAATAAATAAAAATCTTGTTTTAAATTTCTAATGTATATTCTTATAGTTTGGAAATTATGATTTATTTAATAGTAGCTTTTCAAAGTTATTTAACAAATAACTATATGGTTTTAAATAAAATTAATAATAAGGTTATTTTATTTTCTTTTTGAATATTTCTTAATAAATCAGATTTAAGAGTGTATATATATATATAGGTTTAAAATACAATATTAATAGTGTATTGTTTTATATATAGATATAAATAGACTTTAATAAAAAGATTGTTATTTCAAATTTAATGTGTTGTTTTAAATTTACTTTAAATTGAATTTTTAAATACAATTTGAATTTGAATGTAAATTATTTTTGAAATTCAAAAGAGGTAAGATTTTAAATAGTTTTGGAATTTAAATTATATGGATAAACTTTTATTTATAAGTATAATTGGTATATCTCTTTAAGAAGTTATCTATATATATATAGATAAGTAATTGTATTTAATAAATAAAGAAAAAGGTTTTTACATTTAAAATAAATATAAATTAAATAAAAGGACATGTGTAAACATATAAAGGCTTGTTTAAAACAAGTGTAAACCAATTAACACATATAAAGACAAGTGTCAATCTTTTAATTTATATTTTATTTTATTTTTAAGAAATTATTTTCAGCCTACATATGCATGTTTTCCTCATCTATATTTCTTTCTAATCTTCAATTCTAAAATCTGAAATTCATTTTCCCCTTCTAAGAGCAAACCAGAAAATAAATCCTCAAAAACAAAATCTGTAATCAAAGTCTCCAAAGCAATCTGTAAACAAATTCCTCAAAAAACCATAATCTCAAATCAAAAACTAAATTCCTGTAAAACATCCTCTTCAAAACCATAATTATCTTTCTCAAATACCCTGTAATTCATTTCAAAAATCAAGCAGTCCATCTCTGCTCCGATTTGTGATAAATCTAAGGCAAGCATTCTAGTTTCACAACAAACAAGTTGCATGCAGTTTTAAATCAAAAACCTGGAATCAAAAGCCTGTTCTTTCTTTCAAATCTGGAAGCAAGATCATTTCAGTACAACTGATCTAAGCAACATCTCAACAAACAAGATTTTAGAGCATGCATGCAAGTTTCAAAATCAGCATTCAAGTTTTAAAAAGTTTTCAAAGCAGTTTCAAAATGAAGCTCTGTTCTTCATTTCAAACCTATGAGTAACTTACATTTTTAAAAAACTTAAGTATATCTGTTTGCATGCTATAAATTCTGGTATCTATGATGTAATATTACCTGCATGTTGTTTAAGTATGAATTGTGTGTATATGGTGATATTTTGTATGCATGTATGGATATGAATATTTGGATGTGTGCATCTGCTATGTATTTGGATGTTTAGCTGTTTTACTTTCCAGGCTCAAAATTTTAATTCAAAAATTAATATCTCTTGATCTACTGTTTGTTAGGACTTATAATTCAAACTATAATTAATTGTTTAATCATAACTTAAGGGTTAAACTTTATTTAAATGAATTAAATTGGATTTCTGCTCTGGAAAATAGAGTAGAATAGGAAAGCATAAGATTTGCAAAAATTCAAACTTTTAGATTCACTAATTCAGGCATGTAGACTGAATCATTAACTAAATTCTTGATTTTTAAAAATAAAATCACAAATTTAAACGCTGAATTGAGGGAGCAGTTCGGGGTTGATCGAAAGTGGTATTTTCAGTTACCTCTGGGAATCTAGTTGATTGGAGAGGTCGTAACTTTTTCTGGGGGTAGTAGAATGGTCGTATAGTTTGACAAAAATACCAGAATAGTGATCATGGCATTGTGATGGCGACAGTGATTATTTTATGTCTGTAAACCTAGTTTTGGGTGTGCTCTGGCAATTTGATCGACATCGTACCTATGAGTGATCGAGTTCTCTGATATTCAAGGAGGTCGTAGCTTGGATGTTGAAGAAGGGTTGGACGAAGTTTCCAAGTCTCTGATGACCGGAGGTGTGAGATCGAAGTGATTTCAGGTTTTGGAAGAAATGGTTTCAGTTTGGTTCCAGATTTGGGAATAACACTCGAATTCGATTTTTGGAGTTGAACGATGATCTAGTGATCGAGTTAGGGTATGGGTTTGATTTTCGACTTGTAGAGATCGTCGTGGGTGGCCGGAGCTCAGGCGAGTAGATGTGCACGTGCACATGAATGTTTCGAACGAAGAATTTGAGTTAGAGGAAGAAGATAAGGCATACTCGAGTAAGTTGATGAGTGACTCGAAGTCGTGCTCGAGGAAACGGGATTCTGGCTCGGGTTCGTGGCAGAGGAACTCGCGTGAGTTTAAAACTGTTTTAAAATTTTTAAAACATAACAAAGTTTAATAAAGAGGGGAAGGGAAAAACTCGAAGCTGGTCACGCGGTTTCCAGTTTTTACTCGGAGAAGTTTAGATAAGGCTCGGGTAGGTTTTGTTTGCAGTTTTTAAACCTGACAGGGTTTTTAAAAAAATTAAATTGAGTTTAAAATGTAAAGCAGGTTTTAAAAACACAGTTTTAAATCAAAATTTTAAGTAGGAATTCAAATTTAAAATTTGTATCTAGTTGGAAATAAATAAGTTTTATTTAATTTAAAATGTTTTAAATATATTTAAATGAATTGGTTAAAACTCTTAAAGTTTCTTTTAAATGATAAATGTTCTGTAACATTTGGATTTAAAAAGGGTTTTGTAAATTTGATTTAAAATTGGATAAAGTTAAACCTGTAATTATTTTAAATCTTTAAATTGGAATGAATTAAAAAGGAAGTTTTAAAAAAAAAAGTAATTTGATTCCAAGTCTTTTGATAATGATAATTAAAGTAGTTATAAAGGCTAATCTCTAATTTAGAGATTAATTAAGATTTAATGATTTAGGAGTCATTAAAATTAATTAATAGGTTAGTGTTAATTAATTAAATAATTAAGATTATAAGTTTAGAGGTTAATTAATTTGGGATTAATCATTTATTTAGATAAGTTTAGATTTTTAATAAATGATTAGAAATTAATCAAGTGATTTAAAGATTAATTAAGAAATTAATTAAGTAAATAGAGAGTAATTAATTGGTAATTAAGAATTCATTAATTTGTAATTAATAATAGTTGATTAAGCTTAATTACTTAAAGAAAGTAATTAAAGAATTATTAATAATTAATGAGAAATCATTAATTAAGGATTATTAGATAATTAATTAACATGATTAAATTTGATAATCAATTAGATTAATTAGATAATATGAAAATTGGTTAAGTAAAATTACTTTATGGAAGTAATTAAAGTAATTAATTACTTAAGGTAATTAATTAAATAAATTTGATAAGTTTAAATTAATTAATTAAATTAATTTAAGATAATCACTTGGTGATTGTTAAGTATAATTACTTAAATGTAATTAGTGAAATGTAATTACTTAGGAAAGTAATTAAAGTTAATTAGTGGATGTAATTAACTAAAGATGATTTGAGTTTATTTACTTTGAATAATTAATCAGGGATTAATTAAAAGATAATTAATTAATGAGTAATTAATTTATGAAAGAGTAATTAAAGGTAGTTAATTACTAAATGAGATTAATCAAGGGTGATTAATAAATGTGACTAATTAATTATTAATTTAAATAAGATAATTAATTAAGAATAATTAAGGATCATTAATTAATATAATTAATGATGTAATTAAGAATTGATTAATTAAGATTAATTAATAAATAATAAGTGATTAAAGTAATTAATTAATTGTAATTAATTAAGGATTAATGTAATTAAATATAGTTAATTAATTAATGAAGTAATTAAAGATTAATTACGGAATGGTTTAAGATAATTAATTTGTGAAATTAATTAAGTATTAATTACTTAAAGTAATTAAAGGGTAATTAATCAGGAATGATTAATTAAGATGGATATTTAGAGTAATGATTAATTAATTGGTTTAATTAATAATTAAGTAAGCAGGATTTATAGAATGAAGTAATTAGTTTAATTCACTTTAAATTAATTAGATGATATAAATCATTGCTTAAGGATGGATGAATGAGATTGAATGTATTCCATTGTTTGATATCTCTGATGAGATATGATTGATATATGATATGGATGTTTGGTTGAATTATAATGATAATGTGAATTATCTGTTTGGGATGATAATGTAGATTATCTATTGAATTATCTATCTTTGTGTATATAGATAAGAATTGAATTGTTTTAACCTTAAAACAACTTGGCCCTTAAAAGATACGTTTTGGATTTCGATGAGACCGGGATCGGGTTTCCGTATACCGGTATTCCAGGTTTGGAGACCCGAATACCACATCGATCCAAATTAACGATAGGTCGTGAATCTCAAGTGAAGATGAAGTTTCAGAGTGCAAGGGTTATTGTCGTTAACTCTGAGGGTGATTCCAAAACGAGTGTAACGAAATAATGCCTTCGGTTTCGTTCGAACCTGGAACGAACTTGTATGGATTGAATGCTTTCAGAACATTGTCAGGTGGACGATGAGCATTCTAAGTGATATGTTCTGATTAAAGGTAATCGTAACCTCAAGCCTCATCAACCGGGAATGGCTAAAACAGGGGAGGTGTAGCAAGGCTTCGTGGGTAGCACCCACTGAGAGCAAGATAGATCCCTGTCTAGAGGTCCCTTTTCTTTTTATTCGGCTTAGTGTGTGGTTGGTCGCGCCAACTACGGGGTTATCTTGTTCGGAATTATCCAGTAAGGGATGGTTCCGGCTTTGTGTTGCAGGGGAGCGGGCGTACTCCTCGGTACGGTGATCTAGGCCACGTACTGTGACGGGCGTTACCCCAGTAGCCCTGCCATTGTATGGAAACCCATTCTTCCTACGTGCCCTTACGGTTTTGATTGTATAACCCACTTTGTGGCTAGTATGCTGGAATTTTATAATGTAACAATTTCAGCTATTTCATATTTATTTGAAAACCCTAGACCCTATTATAATATAACTGGATTTCCTATCAAATGTTTTGGTTAGCGTAAGGTAAAAACTTACCCATGTTTATTTGTGGGGAGTCTTACGTGATACCTTTTCTTTCTAAAGGTTTTGAAGTTAAGCAAGTTTAACCTGTTACTCACACCAGACCCATGTCTGACCCAAGTGTTTATTTCTGTTTTATAAACTCTTGGGTACTCAAATTTTTACGAGTAGCCAAGGGATTCAGGTTTAGCTTTGATGAATATTCTGGAGGAGCAATGAAGCAAGAGGCTTCGGCGTTCGTTGATATAGTATTCCGCTGTGTTGATATCTGTGATAGTGTCTTGTCTTGTATTTGAGTTGTAATGTCTAGACAGATGTTTATAACTGTCTAGTAAGTGATGTATATGCTGTGTAACTCTGTAAATTGTTGTATACTATGTAATAGTTTATGTTATTAATATATTTCATTCGTTTCCGCTGTGAGATTCTTTTGTGTTGTTGTTTCTTCTCTTCTATCCTTTCTTCTTCTATCCCTTTCTTTCTTCATGATGATACGACTTTCTGTGGAGAAAAAGCCGGGTCGTCACAGTTTTGGTATCAAGAGCAAACCAGAAAATAAATCCTCAAAAACAAAATCTGTAATCAAAGTCTCCAAAGCAATCTGTAAACAAATTCCTCAAAAAACCATAATCTCAAATCAAAAACTAAATTCCTGTAAAACATCCTCTTCAAAACCATAATTATCTTTCTCAAATACCCTGTAATTCATTTCAAAAATCAAGCAGTCCATCTCTGCTCTGATTTGTGATAAATCTAAGGCAAGCATTCTAGTTTCACAACAAACAAGTTGCATGCAGTTTTAAATCAAAAACCTGGAATCAAAAGCCTGTTCTTTCTTTCAAATCTGGAAGCAAGATCATTTCAGTACAACTGATCTAAGCAACATCTCAACAAACAAGATTTTAGAGCATGCATGCAAGTTTCAAAATCAGCATTCAAGTTTTAAAAAGTTTTCAAAGCAGTTTCAAAATGAAGCTCTGTTCTTCATTTCAAACCTGTGAGTAACTTACATTTTTAAAAAACTTAAGTATATCTGTTTGCATGCTATAAATTCTGGTATCTATGATGTAATATTGCCTGCATGTTGTTTAAGTATGAATTGTGTGTATATGGTGATATTTTGTATGCATGTATGGATATGAATATTTGGATGTGTGCATCTGCTATGTATTTGGATGTTTAGCTGTTTTACTTTCCAGGCTCAAAATTTTAATTCAAAAATTAATATCTCTTGATCTACTGTTTGTTAGGACTTATAATTCAAACTATAATTAATTGTTTAATCATAACTTAAGGGTTAAACTTTATTTAAATGAATTAAATTGGATTTCTGCTCTGGAAAACAGAGTAGAATAGGAAAGCATAAGATTTGCAAAAATTCAAACTTTTAGATTCACTAATTCAGGCATGTAGACTGAATCATTAACTAAATTCTTGATTTTTAAAAATAAAATCACAAATTTAAACGCTGAATTGAGGGAGCAGTTCGGGGTTGATCGAAAGTGGTATTTTCAGTTACCTCTGGGAATCTAGTTGATTGGAGAGGTCGTAACTTTTTCTGGGGGTAGTAGAATGGTCGTATAGTTTGACAAAAATACCAGAATAGTGATCATGGCATTGTGATGGCGACAGTGATTATTTTATGTCTGTAAACCTAGTTTTGGGTGTGCTCTGGCAATTTGATCGACATCGTACCTATGAGTGATCGAGTTCTCTGATATTCAAGGAGGTCGTAGCTTGGATGTTGAAGAAGGGTTGGACGAAGTTTCCAAGTCTCTGATGACCGGAGGTGTGAGATCGAAGTGATTTCAGGTTTTGGAAGAAATGGTTTCAGTTTGGTTCCAGATTTGGGAATAACACTCGAATTCGATTTTTGGAGTTGAACGATGATCTAGTGATCGAGTTAGGGTATGGGTTTGATTTTCGACTTGTAGAGATCGTCGTGGGTGGCCGGAGCTCAGGCGAGTAGCTGTGCACGTGCACATGAATGTTTCGAACGAAGAATTTGAGTTAGAGGAAGGAGATAAGGCATACTCGAGTAAGTTGATGAGTGACTCGAAGTCGTGCTCGAGGAAACGGGATTCTGGCTCGGGTTCGTGGCAGAGGAACTCGCGTGAGTTTAAAACTGTTTTAAAATTTTTAAAACATAACAAAGTTTAATAAAGAGGGGAAGGGAAAAACTCGAAGCTGGTCACGCGGTTTCCAGTTTTTACTCGGAGAAGTTTAGATAAGGCTCGGGTAGGTTTTGTTTGCAGTTTTTAAACCTGACAGGGTTTTTAAAAAAATTAAATTGAGTTTAAAATGTAAAGCAGGTTTTAAAAACACAGTTATAAATCAAAATTTTAAGTAGGAATTCAAATTTAAAATTTGTATCTAGTTGGAAATAAATAAGTTTTATTTAATTTAAAATGTTTTAAATATATTTAAATGAATTGGTTAAAACTCTTAAAGTTTCTTTTAAATGATAAATGTTCTGTAACATTTGGATTTAAAAAGGGTTTTGTAAATTTGATTTAAAATTGGATAAAGTTAAACCTGTAATTATTTTAAATCTTTAAATTGGAATGAATTAAAAAGGAAGTTTAAAAAAAAAAGTAAATTGATTCCAAGTCTTTTGATAATGATAATTAAAGTAGTTATAAAGGCTAATCTCTAATTTAGAGATTAATTAAGATTTAATGATTTAGGAGTCATTAAAATTAATTAATAGGTTAGTGTTAATTAATTAAATAATTAAGATTATAAGTTTAGAGGTTAATTAATTTGGGATTAATCATTTATTTAGATAAGTTTAGATTTTTAATAAATGATTAGAAATTAATCAAGTGATTTAAAGATTAATTAAGAAATTAATTAAGTAAATAGAGAGTAATTAATTGGTAATTAAGAATTCATTAATTTGTAATTAATAATAGTTGATTAAGCTTAATTACTTAAAGAAAGTAATTAAAGAATTATTAATAATTAATGAGAAATCATTAATTAGGGATTATTAGATAATTAATTAACATGATTAAATTTGATAATCAATTAGATTAATTAGATAATATGAAAATTGGTTAAGTAAAATTACTTTATGGAAGTAATTAAAGTAATTAATTACTTAAGGTAATTAATTAAATAAATTTGATAAGTTTAAATTAATTAATTAAATTAATTAAAGATAATCACTTGGTGATTGTTAAGTATAATTACTTAAATGTAATTAGTGAAATGTAATTACTTAGGAAAGTAATTAAAGTTAATTAGTGGATGTAATTAACTAAAGATGATTTGAGTTTATTTACTTTGAATAATTAATCAGGGATTAATTAAAAGATAATTAATTAATGAGTAATTAATTTATGAAAGAGTAATTAAAGGTAGTTAATTACTAAATGAGATTAATCAAGGGTGATTAATAAATGTGACTAATTAATTATTAATTTAAATAAGATAATTAATTAAGAATAATTAAGGATCATTAATTAATATAATTAATGATGTAATTAAGAATTGATTAATTAATAAATATTAAGTGATTAAAGTAATTAATTAATTGTAATTAATTAAGGATTAATGTAATTAAATATAGTTAATTAATTAATGAAGTAATTAAAGATTAATTACGGAATGGTTTAAGATAATTAATTTGTGAAATTAATTAAGTATTAATTACTTAAAGTAATTAAAGGGTAATTAATCAGGAATGATTAATTAAGATGGATATTTAGAGTAATGATTAATTAATTGGTTTAATTAATAATTAAGTAAGCAGGATTTATAGAATGAAGTAATTAGTTTAATTCACTTTAAATTAATTAGATGAAATAAATCATTGCTTAAGGATGGATGAATGAGATTGAATGTATTCCATTGTTTGATATCTCTGATGAGATATGATTGATATATGATATGGATGTTTGGTTGAATTATAATGATAATGTGAATTATCTGTTTGGGATGATAATGTAGATTATCTATTAAATTATCTATCTTTGTGTATATAGATAAGAATTGAATTGTTTTAACCTTAAAACAACTTGGCCCTTAAAAGATACGTTTTGGATTTCGATGAGATCGGGATCGGGTTTCCGTATACCGGTATTCCAGGTTTGGAGACCCGAATACCACATCGATCCAAATTAACGATAGGTCGTGAATCTCAAGTGAAGATGAAGTTTCAGAGTGCAAGGGTTATTGTCGTTAACTCTGAGGGTGATTCCAAAACGAGTGTAACGAAATAATGCCTTCGGTTTCGTTCGAACCCGGAACGAACTTGTATGGATTGAATGCTTTCAGAACATCGTCAGGTGGACGATGAGCATTCTAAGTGATATGTTCTGATTAAAGGTAATCGTAACCTCAAGCCTCATCAACCGGGAATGGCTAAAACAGGGGAGGTGCAGCAAGGCTTCGTGGGTAGCACCCACTAAGAGCAAGATAGATCCCTGTCTAGAGGTCCCTTTTCTTTTTATTCGGCTTAGTGTGTGGTTGGTCGCGCCAACTACGGGGTTATCTTGTTCGGAATTATCCAGTAAGGGATGGTTCCGGCTTTGTGTTGCAGGGGAGCGGGCGTACTCCTCGGTACGGTGATCTAGGCCACGTACTGTAACGGGCGGTACCCCAGTAGCCCTGCCATTGTATGGAAACCCATTCTTCCTACGTGCCCTTACGTTTTTGATTGTATAACCCACTTTGTGGCTAGTATGCTGGAATTTAATAATGTAACAATTTCAGCTATTTCATATTTATTTGAAAACCCTAGACCCTATTATAATATAACTGGATTTCCTATCAAATGTTTTGGTTAGCGTAAGGTAAAAACTTACCCATGTTTATTTGTGGGGAGTCTTACGTGATACCTTTTCTTTCTAAAGGTTTTGAAGTTAAGCAAGTTTAACCTGTTACTCACACCAGACCCATGTCTGACCCAAGTGTTTATTTCTGTTTTATAAACTTTTGGGTACTCAAATTTTTACGAGTAGCCAAGGGATTCAGGTTTAGCTTTGACGAATATTCTGGAGGAGCAATGAAGCAGGAGGCTTCGGCGTTCGTAGATATAGTATTCCGCTGTGTTGATATCTGTGATAGTGTCTTGTCTTGTATTTGAGTTGTAATGTCTAGACAGATGTTTATAACTGTCTAGTACGTGATGTATATGCTGTGTAACTCTGTAAATTGTTGTATACTATGTAATAGTTTATGTTATTAATATATTTCATTCGTTTCCGCTGTGAGATTCTTTTGTGTTGTTGTTTCTTCTCTTCTATCCTTTCTTCTTCTATCCCTTTCTTTCTTCATGATGATACGACTTTCTGTGGAGAAAAAGCCGGGTCGTCACATCAAACCTAAAAGTCAGGTTATCACAACACCATTAGATGAAGACAATTATATCTTATGGAAATATCAAATTGAAATAGCTTTAAAAGGATACAACTTACATGACTATGTTTCTGGAACCAAGACCATACCACCAATCATGATAACTGACAAAGAAGGGAAGACTGTTAGCAATCCAGATTACAAATATTACCAAAAACAAGACAATCTCTTGTCATCATGGCTAATATCCTCAATTATTCAAAGCTTACTGTCACAAATGGTTGGATGCAACAGCTCTTATGAGATATGGTCAGCAATCGAATGCATTTTCAGTTCACAATCGGTAGCAAAGGTCATGCAATATAGAAGAGAATTACAAAATGCCAAGAAAAATGATATGCCAATGAGGGAATATATTGCCAAAATCAAAAATCTATGTGACAAATTAAAAGGGGTTGGTCATAATGTGTCCATCAGTGAACAAATTCTAGTGATAACCAATGGATTGGATCAAGACTATGAATCTTTAATAACATACATAGCCACACAACCAACTCTGCCTGAAATTGAATTTGTCCACACAGCTCTACTAGCTCATGAGGGAAGGATTCAGCAAAGAAAATCAATGCAGGAAGAATATAATGTCAACTATGCTGTTACATCAAGGAACAGAAATCAGAAAAATACATCAAATCAACCCAGACAAGAAAATCAAAATCAGAGAGGAGGCTATGTTCAAAGAGGCAGAGGCAGAGGGAGGACTGGATACAATAACAGAGTTAAATGTTAGATTTGTGAAAAATTTGGGCATATGGCAAACAAATGTTATTTCAGATATAAGGAAGATTTCAATGCAGGACAAACATCTCAAACCAACAAACAACCAAGTGCTCACATGGTTCAGACTGGGAACCAACCCAAAAGCAATGGGGATAACACTACTGATGACACAGCTAAAACTGATGATTACAACATAGATGAATGGTTTCCTGACTCCGGAGCCACAAATCACATCACAAACAACCTACAGAATTTAAATCTGGGCAACAAGGGATACACAGGTAATCAATCTGTTCTTATGGGAAACGGTGAAGCTGCAAATATAACACATGTTGGTACTGGCTGCATAAAAGGTACTTGGCTACTCTATTTAAACAATCTATTAAGAGTACCAAGTATCAAGAAAAACCTCATTAGTGTTTCACAATTTTCCAGTGAAAATAAGGTGTATTTTGAGTTTCACCCAAAATTTTGTCTTGTTAGAGATTCATTAAATAAAAACATATTATTACAGGGTAAGCTGGACAATGGTCTGTACAAATTCAGCAATATTCAAAATAATGATGGTGCTAGTGAGAGAATTTGGTCAAATAATGTTAGCACAAGGAGTGACAATATTGTAAAGTTGTTTCATGAATGACATTGTAAACTTGGTCATCCCAGTTATGATGTAGTTAAGCTCATTTTAATGCAAAATAATATTTCTGTCCCAAATAAAACTGATTTATCTCTATGTGATCATTGTCAAATGGGGAAAATGCATAAATTACCTTTTCAAATTTCTGAAACTATGTATGAAAATCCTCTTGAGTTAATTACTGCAGATCTGTGGGGACCAGCACCACTCAATTCAACACAAGGGCACAGGTATTATCTATCACTTATAGATGCACACACACAAGATATACTTGGATTTATTTTCTCAAGGCTAAATCTGACACTAGTAGTGCTATAACACAGTTCATCACTCATATTGATAAACAAATTAACAAATGTGTTAAAATAGTGCAAACAGATGGTGGGGGAGAATTTAAACCATTAAAAGAATTTTTTAGCAAAAAAGGAATTCTTCACAGAACTACCCGCCCCCACACATCGGAGCAAAATGGTTTAGTTGAGAGGAAACACAAACATATTGTGGAAACTGGTTTAACACTTTTGTCTCAAGCATCACTACCTTTGAAATACTGGAGTGAGGCTTTTGCCACTACAGTATAACTCATTAATAAGATGCCAACAAAAGTGCTAAACAATGACTGTCCACATGAGAAACTTTTTAAAGTCAAACCAAAGTATGATTATTTTAAAAATTTTGGTTGTTTTTGTTATCCCTATCTCAGACCATATAACAAACATAAATTGAGCCTGAGGTCAAGTCCATGCACTTTCCTAGGGTATGCACACAATCAAAAAGGATATAAGTGCATGGACAGTCAAGGCAAAATTTATGTTTCAAGGCATGTTGTGTTTAATCAAAATGTATTTCCACTTGCAGATAAGAGAAAACAAAACCATGACATCAGCAAGGACAAAACACATGGTTTTTACATCCCAGAATTGTCAGAATATACTCAAGGAAACAATCAGACAATACAAAATGTTGATAAAGATATATCTATGCCTAACAGCAAATCAGACAATGGGAATGATGACAGCTACTCATCAGTAGATTTGAATGTTGAGCAGAATGATAGCATGTTAAACAGCTATCGAAATAATGATCAAAGTGCAAATATATCAACTGATGATCAAGAAACAGATGCAATAACAAACATCAATGACAATCAACTGGAAAATTCACAAAGTCAACATACAGAAAAAGGACATCCCATGATTACCAGATCTAAGAGTGGTATCTTTAAACCTAAACTATACATAGCTCAAATAAATGAAGTGGAACCAAATTCTTATGATCAGGCTAGCAAACATGAAAAATGGAGAAAAGCAATGGATGAAGAGTTAAATGCATTAGTCAAAAATAAGACCTGGACACTAGTGCAACCACCAAGAAACAAAAATATTGTGGGATGCAGATGGACTTATAAAATCAAAAGAGATGCAGATGGTAATGTGTCAAAATATAAAGCCAGGTTAGTGGCAAAAGGGTATTCACAACAATTTGGTTTCGATTTCACTGAAACGTTTTCCCCAGTGGTCAAACCAACTACCATAAGGATCATGTTGACTTTAGCCCTTCACAAGAATTGGAAAATAAGATAGCTAGATGTTCACAATGCCTTTTTAAATGGTGAGCTATGTGAAGATGTTTACATGCAACAACCAGAAGGATACAGTCATCATGCAAATAAAGGTTATGTTTGCAAGCTACACAAGGCCATATATGGGTTAAAACAAGCATCTAGAGCATGGTACGAAAAGCTTAGAGGCACACTAGCACATTTAGGTTTTTGTGCTACAAAATCAAACAATTCACTTTATCTAAAAAGAGGCAAACATGTGAGCACGTATATACTTGTATATGTTGATGATATACTCATTACAGAGGATGATCAACAAGAAATCAACCACATTATAGAATTGCTGGACAAGCACTTTGAAATCAAAGACATGGGTGAACTGAAATATTTCTTAGGAATAAACATCGAAAGAAAGACAGATAATGAATTTTTCCTATCACAGAAGCAATACATCAATGATATCCTGGTCAGAAATAACATGGACAAAGCAAAACCACTACCCACTCCTATGACAAGCAACAAACATTTATCTAAAAATAAAGGTGAGCCCATTGATAATGTCAAGAATTACAGAAGTGTCGTTGGGGCACTTTAGTACGCCACCATTACTAGGCCAGACATATGCTTTAGTGTCAATAGGGTATGTCAGTACATGCAGAATCCCTTAAACGAGCATTGGAGTGCCGTCAAGCGAATTCTCAGATATCTAAAAGGGACGAATACATATGGCTTGCATTTAAAAGCTAGTAAGTATATAAATATACATGCTTACAGTGATTCCGACTGGGCGAACGATGTTGATGACAGGAAATCCATCTCTGGATATTGTGTCTATTTAGGACCAAATCCGATCTCGTGGTGCACGAAGAAACAACCCACTATTTCCAGAAGCAGCACTTAAGCGGAATATAGGTGCATAGCAAGTACAGTGGCTGAAATCACCTGGATCGAAACCCTAATTTGGGAATTAGGGTTCGAATCAACTCGCAAGCCTGTCATTTGGTGTGACAATCTCAGTGCTATCTCACTTTCCATGAATCCAGTGCAGCACGCTCGCACGAAACACATGGAGATTGATCTCCACTTTGTTCGAGAAAGAACAGGAAGCGGCAAGCTTGCCATCAACCATGTTCCATCTTACTATCAAAAGGCGGATTTCCTAACCAAGGCCCTATCAGCCGGAAATTTCAATCGATTCCGAGATGAACTCAGAATTTTTTCAGCCGACATGGAGAGCAAGGAAGATATAAAACCCTAGCTTTGTTTGAGGCGGCATATTGTGAAAACAAACAATACAAGGGTCTGGTAACACGTGAGCCTTTGTTAACAAAAGCATATTTATCAATCTGCTCCATCATCTAATATTGCATCTGAACCATAGATCAAGATCAACGGTCATGCTTTTATTTTACCAGTAGTCTAAGATAGCTAAACTTATCTGGGCTGGATATTTAGCCCATTTGTATTATGTATAAATACATAAGCTTTGTATCATTTCTGTATTCAAGTCATCATCAATAAAATTCAAACTCTATTTCTTGTTTTTACATCTAGGTGATGAACTAGTGATTTAATTACAATGTCGACTAATTATGTAGCATTACCCATGAGACCTATTGATGGTCGCTAATTTTTTATATTAATAAAACAATGAGTGCTATCCTAATTTAGAGGACCACTCCATAAAAAAAATTGTTTTAGCAAATATAATCATTATTAATATGAATGGATCATATCTTGTTTTTCAGGTTATTTCAAGTCTCAATAATTTATTTTGGTTCTTCAATCGCTCCATACATTGAACAATGGTTTAATTAGGTTTGAAATATTATTCGATAAAATTGCATAAGATAAGATAGAAGCTCATACAACTAAAGATAACTTCTCATTAAAGTTTTAAAAAGCAAGGCGTGGTGTAAGCCTTAAGAAGTTGAGGCGTAAGTTTTTTGAGTAAACGTTGAGATGTAAGTAGTTATTGCTTAGTTATTATAAATTTTTGATTAATACATAAAACTTGACAATTAATTATCAAAGACTATAAATATATAACAATATAAACACTTAACATTAAAGAGTTAATTCCTAATTATTCTTTATTCTTCATTTATAAAAGTGTAAAAATAACTAAAACTATAAATAAATAAGATTTAAGCACTTGATTATATATATAATTCAATATCTGAAGTATTTATATTTAATTTTTAGCTCCGCATCAAGCATGGTGCGTGTGCAAAATGGTGCAAGCGTGAAATGCATTCACAGTTGTAGGACTGGTAATGCACGCTATAGGCATAGAGAGGCAGCATATGGATGTGCAAGAATGAAGTCATCATGGAGTTGTAGTGACAGAATACTGGGTGGAAAGGTAGCCTACAGATGATGGTTGAATGAAGCAGATGGTGAATACATGCGGGCAAAACATAAAGACTAATAATAGAGCTGTCAGGACATGAAGAAGAATGAAGCAAGCAAGAATGCAAACGGGAACTGATAAAACACTCTTTCTGCATGAGACCTAAGTGGAGCAGGTTATACGCAGAAAGCAGAGAACCAATAGCAGTAGACATGGAGACTGAAACTGCTGCTGACATGGGAGAGAAAAACCGATATCAGAAGATGGTAAGATATGAAGAAAGCCTAGTGGCCTAGTGTGAGCAGCAGCATGATAAGAGCATTTTCTGTGTAAGTGTGGAATGAAGCACTAAATCACATATGACTAATGCAAGCATGAAATATGGCCAGCTGAATAGAAGGGCGTGACCGAAGAACTAAATTAGCATGGACATAAGAAAGTTTTTCGTAAAGGTATGGCAAGGCTATTAAAAAATTTCACCTGTAAATTTTCTTGAATTTTAAATATAATTTAATTTCGCTTGTAAGTTAAAATTTTAAATGCTACAAGTTCTAATAAATTTTAAACATTTAAAAAATCATAGCATTATCAATAATTATATCTTTAAATATGTATAAATGTTATTGTAAAAGCATCCTCATCTTGTTATTAACTTTAATAATTTTTTAAGTAATTTTGTTTCTTTTGTCTCTATATCCCTTTCTTCTCTTCCAAAGCCTTTTAAGCACAAGCTTAGGCAATCATGTAAAAACCTTGCATTTGTTTATCTTGGGTAGATCAAGTAATAAAGTTATACGAAAAATTATATTAAAACATGGATTTTTGCTAAAGTATATAATATTAATCCTTTATAATAATCTATTTTTTTATCAATACAAATGTGAACAATAATAAGGGATATTTTTAGAATTATATCATTTCTAATTATACTTTCTCATTGTACTTAGCTTCATTAGCACCATTGCCTTATGGAACTTCATATATGATGGTAGGCAATATAAGTATTTGAGCTCTTTTTGTCTATAATCAACTCATGCATTTTCTTGTTCCTATCATTTTGGGTGTCTATTAATTCTTCTCTTACTTTATATCCAAAGCATTGGCGGGAAATATTGAAGCCAAATGACATCACTATATTCATCTCTCTCAGAGTTCAAAAGGGATAGTACAAGTTTCTTTATATCAATATTTTAGTATTGAAACTAAATTTGTTTTATTATTTTTGAAAGTTGGTTTAGATGGACAATAGGAGAAAGAGATTCACTAATTTCTTTACTTATACAAAAGGCTCAGTGTATAAAGAGGTTATGGTTTATCGATGTGCGTTAGCATTGTAGATTATGAGTTTTCATTGGTATCATAAGGTATCATACCATTTTTTAGATGTAAAACAAGATTATAGTTTATGTTAGCAATTCTAAATAATTAGCTACTCATAAAAAGATTATCTGTGTAGGTTAAGCCTCCGGTCTCATTCTACTGGTATTTTATTGTTAACGCAAGAAGGGAATAAATTGGATTTGATTTTACAGTTCATTTATGAAGAAAATTGGATTACAATTCCACACAAAACACATGAACTGTTTTCCTTAGAATAAATGGTGAATGACTATATTTCATTATGAAGATTACTACAATTGGCTGTAGGCAAAAACTGGAGCTAACTCAGCTATATCATTAATGGTTGGTTTACTCATATGTGCCATTTTCGCTTTTACTCTTTTAGTTTGATTTCCTACCTAATGACAGAGATTTATGATAATAATTATAAATTTACAGTCATATGCTACAACAAATTTTACAGATGCATGTTTAAGGGGATTAAGTGGAGATGCGGTATGGAATCTCAGGTAATTTTATTCATTATCATGGATTTATTATACATATATGGCTATCATAGTTGTTCTCTTGATTTTTTTCTAGTCGTTGGTTAATATTTTCATTTTTTCTAGTGGAAGTCTTGTGGTTTCTATACTTACTGTAAATTGTTAAAGCAAATGTAATTTAGTGTGGATGTTAATTTTTTTTATCTAATGTGTCAACATAACTAAAGATGATTAAATTGACTAATCATCTTCATACATGTAAGATTTATGTTACCTTATGGTATATATATACTTCAATTTTTTCACTTCAACATGCTATATAGTATATACTCATTATTTACTTTAAGACCAGCAATATTCTTCTGGTTTATATCCTTTGATTTTCTCATAAAGATTAGAAATTTAATTTATGCTTGTACATATAAATAAGGTAATCATATGCAATTTCTGAATTTTATTACTAAATTTACTTAAATGGATAACATTATTTGGCAATGGGTAAACTAGTTCTATTATCTAGGATTTAATATCATTGTGATGCGCATGGAATTTGCAGGTGTGAACCAGTTGCATCAGTATGGGAACCATAATTGCAAATATGATGTCAGTTCTTAAAGAGAAGCTTTCAAGGATTATGGCAAAAATCATTTACAGAATTTGTAAGTATATTTAAGAGTGGATAACTATGAAAAATGATTTTCTTATTGGGATTATTAAAGGTTTTTATAGTGTCACTTACGCAAAAGATTAATATGATCATATTGGGATTCACACTGATGTTCCTGCACCTAACATGGGAACAAATGCACTGATTTCTATTATACATAGTAGCACGCTAATTGATGAAGCAATGTACCTGGATTTGAAGACGAAAACATTCTCCGACCTAAAGTCCATTTCCCGCGACCTACGACCTACCAGAAGCTCCGACCTATCTCCAGCCTCCATCACGACCTACGACTTAAAACTCCACCGCGACCCACGACCTAATGCCTCCGACCTATCTCCAGCCTCCATCGCGACCTACGACTCAAATTCCCACGACATAACACTTCCCGACCTAATTCAAACAGCCCTCCGACCTAACGATAAGTCGCAAACAACCTTCGACCTAACTTCCATTCAACGAAACTACACATTCACGACTTACCAAACCCGCGACTTAACACCTCCACGACATAACCCCTACGACATAACACCACCCGACTTAAACATTTCCAGTGACTCGTCACTTCCTCTAACCCTAAATCGCGAAGCATTGAAGACGAGTGTTTTCTTTAAGTCACGTCTTCTCCAGCCTAAGTCGTGAAGCGCCTCCACTAATCGTCACCGAATTCCCCTTAATTCGCAAGATGATAAGTCGTGAAGCAATTGTGATAAGTCGTGAAGACAATTTTGTAAGTCGCGAGATGCTGGGGGATAAGTCGCGAATACTTCTAACTCGCGAGATATGATAAGTCGAGAGATAAGATGGATAAGTCGTTGAACATTGCTGTTTGTTAAGTCGTATACTTTGTAAATAAGATTGAGTCGTTTGTATTTTGTTAAGTCGCGTACGACTTATGGTAAGGCGTAAGTCGGTGCCGACTTAAGAGTTGTAAAGATTTGTGTTGTAATTTGTAACTTCTATAAATAGGCCGGTGGTGCCATTTGTAATAGGTTGTTGATTTTTAATAAAATTTCCTTTGTTAGCTTTGTGCTTTCATCCAATTGGTAGTTGACGCAGTGGATTAATCAAAACAATGTATATCGATGAGAATTGCAATCGGTGGATTGAGAAATACTGAAATGCCCAAATTCGTTGATCCGAAGATGCCGAATTCTAGCTATCTCTGACACGTTGATCGCGCACGATACCGTGAAGAGAGATCTACAATTCTTCGAGCGTTGATCAAGCGCACTTGATTCCGCGAATTGGCTTCAACGATCGAAGATTCGAGCGCACTCGAATGTCGAAGGTGGAGATAGGAGATACACTCAACTACCGATTTTAATTGAAAGCACAAATCTAACAAAAGAGAATTTTATTCAACAATCAACAACCTATTACAAATGGCACCACCGGCCTATTTATAGAAGTTACAAATTACAACACAAATTTTACAACTCTTAAGTCGGCACCGACTTACGCCTTACCATAAGTCGTACGCGACTTAACAAAATACAAACGACTCAATCTTATTTACAAAGTACACGACTTAACAAATAGCAATGTTCAACGACTTATCCATCTTATCTCTCAACTTATCATATCTCGCGAGTTAGAAGTATTCGCGACTTATCCCCCAGCATCTCGCGACTTACAAAATTGTCTTCACGACTTATCACAATTGCTTCACGAGTTATCAACTTCATCTTCCACTTATCAAAATAAGTTCGCGATCTAAAATTCGTTTGTGACTTTATAACTTTGCAGCGACTTAAGGAATGCTGCACGCGATTTAGGGGAAGCTCGGAGGGAAGTGCTTCGGCTTAGTATTAGGTTGGGAAAAGGAACTGTTAGGTCGCAGTAGTGATTTGGATCGGTGAGGTCTTAGGTCGTGGAAAATAGGTCGTGGAGGAATTAAGTCGGGGAAATGGTTAAGTCGTGGAGTTTGTTCGCGACTTAGGGATAGGTCGTGGGTGTGGTTAAGTCGTAGGTCGCGGAAATTAGCGTTTAGGTCGGAGCACTTAAGTCGTGGAAATGGTAGGTCAGAGCATTTAGGTCGTGGAACGATTGGGGCTGGAGTTATGTCGTGCTGAGCTTTGTTAGGTCGTTCGACTACTTCGTCAATCAAGGTATGTACTGCATCATCCTCCCCAGGTTGAGAGAAATTCGTCCTCGAATTTAAAAGTTCCTTCCCATTGGATTGTTCATCTCCAGAATAAGGTATAAGATGTTTAACATTAAACACGTCAGAAGTGTAAACATCCTCAGGCAGCTTCAACTTATAAGCATTTTCATTGATCCGTTTTATAATTTCTACTGGACCAATCTTTCGGGCTTTCAATTTGTTATAAGCACCTACTGGAAAATGATCCTTCGTTAACACAGCATATACCCAATCACCCTCATTGAACTCCACACTTCTTCTCTTTTTATCTTCCGCTTGCTTATATTTCTCATTTGTCTTCTCCAAACGTTCCTGAACATTTCTATTACAGTCTTTCAACTCATCAACGAAATCTGACGCTCGTTTAATCACTCCTTTTGGTTGTGGTACTACCGTTAAATCCAACGGCCCCTTTGGCAAGTTTGAATATACAACTTGAAATGGACTGTAACCAGTGCTTCGGTTAACAGCATGCTTATGAGCAAACTCTGCCTGACACAACTTTAAGTCCCAACTCTTCAACTTGTCTTGTACAAGACATCAACAAGTTTCCCAACGATCTATTCACCACTTCCGTTTGCCCATCTGTTTGAGGATGATATGCACTACTAAACTTCAGCTTCGTCCCAACCATCTTCCACAGACTCAACCAGAAATGACTCAGGAATCAAGTATCTCTATCTGACACAATAGATTCTGGCAATCCATGAAGTCGATAGATTTCTTTGAAAAATAACTGAGCAACATGAACAGCATCCAC
Organism: Allium fistulosum; assembly: GCA_030737815.1. Taxonomy (NCBI): domain Eukaryota; kingdom Viridiplantae; phylum Streptophyta; class Magnoliopsida; order Asparagales; family Amaryllidaceae; genus Allium; species Allium fistulosum. The sequence goes on from CM060906.1 coordinate 931,596,897, forward strand.
CGTCTTCTTACAAGCAATAAAATGTGCCATTTTCGAAAATCGGTCAACCACCACATAAATGGAATCGTTTCCCCTTTGAGTTCGAGGCAAACCCAAAACAAAATCCATACTCACATCAACCCAAGGCTTAGTTGGTACAAGTAACGGCATATATAATCCAGCATTGGTCGCAGTTCCTTTCGAAACCTGACAGATATAACATCGCTCCACAAACCTTTCCACTTCTTTCCTCATTGATGGCCAAAAATAAGATTGAGAAATCAGCTGTAATGTATGGTCTCTACCAACATGACCTTCCTCATGCAATTCCTTCACAATCTTCAACCGTAAACTGCAATCTGGTATACATAATCGATTTCCCTTGAACAGAAAACCATCTACCATCACAAACTCATCCGTCTCTCCTTTCTTCACTTTATCTAAAAACTTCATAAAGTAAGGATCTTCAACACATAACTCTGGTAGCACGTCAAACCCTGTCACTTCGACCTTCATTGTAGTCAACACATGATTTCTTCTACTTAATGCATCCGCAACACGATTCGTCACTCCCGATTTGTGTTTCACAACAAACGTAAACTGTTGCAGATATGCAACCCATGATGCATGTCTTGCTGAAATCTTGTCTTGCCCTTGTAAATGTTTCAACGCCTCATGATCAGTGTAGAGAACAAACTCTTTCTGAAATAGATAGTGTCTCCAGTGTTTTATAGCTTGCACAACAGCATAAAATTCCACATCATACGTACTATATCTCATCTTTGCTCCTGATAACTTTTCACTGAAATATGCAATCGGACGTCCCCTCTGACTCAACACTCCTCCAATCCCAACCTTTGACGCATCAGTATGTAGTTCAAACACTAACTGAAAATCTGGTAGCACTAGAATTGGTGCAGACGTCAGCAACTCCTTGATCTTCCCAAAAGCATCCCCTGCTTCCCCTGACCATGAAAACTGTTTACCCTTCATACAATCTGTAACAGGCGCCATCACACTACTAAAGTGTGGAATGAACCTTCTATAGAATGAAGCCAACCCGTGAAAACTACGAACTTCTGTTATTGTCTTTGGCTGTGGCCAACTTCTGACTGCCTCAACTTTACTCTGGTCCACCTGTATACCTTCTTTCGATACCACATACCCCATAAATAAAACACTCCTCGCCATGAAAACACATTTCTTGGTAGCAGCATAAAATTGTTCTTCACGAAGAATAATTAACACTTTCTTCAAATGCTGAACATGCTCTTCTGTACTAGCACTGTAGATCAGAATATCATCAAAGTAAACCACCACAAATTTCCCAATGTACGGCCTGAAAATTTGGTTCATCACCCTCATGAATGTACTTGGTGCATTCGATAGACCAAACGGCATTACCAGCCATTCGTACAATCCATCCCTTGTCTTAAATGCTGTCTTCCATTCGTCCCCTGGTCTAATGCGAATCTGATGATAACCGCTCTTCAAGTCAATCTTAGAAAAGATTACGGACCCACTGATTTGATCCAATAAATCATCAAGCCTCGGCATTGGAAATCTGTATCTGACTGTGATCTTATTTAATGCTCTACTATCTGTGCACATCCTCCACGTTCCATCCTTTTTGGGTACCAATAAAGCTGGTACAACACAAGGACTTAAACTCTCCTGCACACGCCCCTGTTCAAGCAATTCCTCTACCTGCCTCCGCAACTCTTCATGTTCCTTTGGACTCATTCGATAATGTGGTCTGTGCGGCAACACTGCTCCCGGAACAAGATCAATTTGATGTTGGATGTCTCTTAGTGGCGGTAACTCCTTTGGTAGCACCTCGGGGAATACATCTTCAAATTCTTTCAATACTGGCTTCACTTCCCCTGGAACCTCAACCTCTTCTTGACTCTCTCGCCCGATCAACAAGAACACTTCCGGCTCCTCTTCAACTTCTTTAACAAACTCTTTCAAAGATAACAAGGTCTTCAGCTCCTCAATCTCTTCTGACTTACTTTCTCCTTGTGATCTCTTCTTTGGAACTAAAATAATCTTCGTACCTTCAAACATAAAGCTGTAGCTATTGGTCCGTCCGTCATGTTGTACTGCTCGATCATACTGCCATGGTCTTCCCAAAAGTAAGTGACAGACATCCATCTCTACTACATCACACCAGATTTCGTCTTTGTATTTCTTCCCAATAGAGAATGGAACACGAACTCGTCTATCCACTTTCACTTCTCCTCCTTTCCTTAACCATGCTAACTTGTATGGATTCAGATGTTTCTCTGTCTTCAACTTCAATTTACACACCTTTCCCAAAATAGTACATGTCGACTGAAAGATATTACTCCTCAACCAACTAGCCTCTTCCTGCTTCGGTGTCAAACATGATCTTCTCAGCATTAGATTACAACCTTCATCTCCTGACGCAATATCCTGTTCATCCTCCTCAACTGGACTAGAATAATCTCCATCAACATCCTCATCCTCAATTTATGCAACCATGGTTCTCTTCTTTGGCTTTGGACACTCATTGCTTTTATGACCCAACTCCTGACAATTGTAACATTTGAAACCGTTGTTAACCTTTGCCTTCTCAGCCTCCTTCACCACTGGTTTACTGATAGGTTTAGAAACATTAGAACTTCCACTAACACCCTTCACTTGATTGTTGGAATTAGTAAACACACCACCTCCTCCTCGTCCCTGCTTCTCCCAAGCCAACGCTTTCTGATGTGCTTCCGCCACAGACCTTGGATCGAACATATTCACCATATCCTGGATCTGCATTCTCAATCCCCCAATGAATCTAGATGTCAGTTGTTCTTCCGATCTGCGTAATCATTAACAGTCTTTGTGCCCTGCCTCAAGTTCTGCAAACGTTGATACATCAGAGTTTGATAATTGTAAGGTAAGAACGTTGCCTTCATCAATTTCTTCATCTTCTCCCAAGGTTCAACTTTTGACTTCCCCATTCGTTCACGTGTAAGTTTGGTTTGTTGCCACCATGCCAATACTCTACCCCTCAACCTTGTAGCAACCAACTTTACTCTACGATGTTCGGGAACTTCTTTGAAATCAAAAATTTCTTCAACATTAGCCACCCAATCCAAAAACTCCTCAGCTTGCATACCACCTTTGAATTCTGGAATTTCAGTCTTCATCCCAGATTCCCACTTGTGATCGTACTCCGACTGATTCCTTCCTCGTCCACGTCCTCGTCCATGAACACTACCACCATCATACTCTTCGTCACAATCCGATGTATATCGATGTCGATCCTGACCACCAACATCTCTACCACCACCATTTCTTCCACCAACATTCCTACCATTTATTAACCTTGAAGGAGTTTGTTAAAGAAGTCGACGAGGAGCCGGAAATATTCTTGTTAATTGGGCGTGAGAGCAGTGAAGAAGTTGAAATTCCAGAAGAAGTTAAACCAGTATTGAAAGAATTTGAGGATGTATTTCCAGAGGGGTTGCCAACGGAGTTACCGCCGTTGAGGGACATTCAACATCAAATTGATCTAGTTCCAGGAGCTGTGTTACCTCACAGACCACACTACAGAATGAGTCCAAAAGAACATGAGGAGTTGCGAAGGCAGGTGGAAGAATTGCTTGAACAGGGGCGTGTGCAGTAGAGTTTAAGTCCTTGTGCTGTACCAGCTTTGTTAGTACCGAAGAAGGACGGGACGTGGAGAATGTGCACTGACAGTCGAGCATTGAATAAGATTACTGTGCGATATAGATTTCCAATGCCGAGGTTGGATGACTTGCTAGATCAAATAAGCGAAGCTACTATCTTTTCGAAGATTCATTTGAAGAGCGGATATCATCAAATTCGTATCAGGCCATGTGATGAGTGGAAGACTGCTTTTAAAACCAGCGAGGGTCTATACGAATGGTTGGTAATGCCATTTGGCTTATCAAATGCGCCAAGTACATTTATGCGGGTGATGAATCAGATTTTTAGACAGTTCATTGGGAAATTCGTGGTGGTGTATTTCGATGATATTCTGATATATAGTGGAAGTCCAGAGGAACATTTGAGTCATCTGAGAGAAGTGCTGATGGTACTGCGACAAGAACAATTTTATGCTGCGACGAAGAAATGCATGTTCATGACGCATAGTGTTTTATTTTTGGTGTATATTGTATCGGATGGAGGAATATAGGTTGACCAAAGTAAAATCGAAGCGATTAGAGATTGGCCACAACCCAAGACGATAACAGAAGTTCGAAGTTTCCACGGGTTGGCTTCATTCTATCGAAGATTTATTCCACACTTTAGTAGTGTGATGGCACCTGTTACTGATTGTATGAAGGGCAAACAGTTTTCATGGACGGAGGAAGCAGGAATTGCTTTTGAATGAATCAAGGAGTTGTTGACAACAGCACCAATTCTAGCATTACCTGATTTTCAGTTGTTGTTTGAGCTACACACTGATGCATCAAAGGTTGGAATTAAAGGGGTGTTGAGTCAGAGGGGACGTCCTATTGCATATTTCAGTGAGAAGCTATCGGGAGCAAAGATGAGATATAATACATATGATGTGGAATTTTATGCTGTTGTGCAAGCTATTAAACACTGGAGACACTATCTATTTCAGAAAGAGTTTGTTCTTTACAGTGACCATGAGGCGTTGAAACATTTACAAGGGCAAGACAAGATTTCAGCAAGACATGCATCATGGGTTGCATATCTGCAACAGTTTACGTTTGTTGTGAAACACAAATCGGGAGTGACGAATCGTGTTGCGAATGCATTAAGTAGAAGAAATCATGTATTGACTACAATGAAGGTCGAAGTGACAGGGTTTGATGTGCTACCAGAGTTATTTGTTGAAGATCCTTACTTTATGAAGTTTGTAGATAAAGTAAAGAAAGGAGAGACGGATGAGTTTGTAATGGTAGATGGTTTTCTGTTCAAGGGAAATCGATTATGTATACCCGATTGCAGTTTACGGTTGAAGATTGTGAAGGAATTGCATGAGGAAGGTCATGTGGGTAGAGACCGTACATTACAGCTGATTTCTCAATCTTATTTTTGGCCATTAATGAGGAAAGAAGTGGAAAGATTTGTGGAGCGATGTCATATCTGTCAGGTTTCGAAAGGAATTGCGACCAATGCTGGATTATATATGTCGTTACCTGTACCAACTAAGCCTTGGGTTGATGTGAGTATGGATTTTGTTTTGGGTTTGCCTCGAACTCAAAGAGGAAACGATTCCATTTATGTGGTGGTTGACCGATTTTCGAAAATGGCACACTTTATTGCTTGTAAGAAGACGGCGGATGCTGTTCGTGTGGCTCAGTTATTTTTCAAAGAAATCTATCGACTTCATGGATTGCCTGAATCGACTGTTTCAGACAGGGATACTAGATTTCTAAGTCATTTCTGGCTAAGTTTGTGGAAGATGGTGGGAACGAAATTGAAATTCAGTAGTGCTTATCATCCACAAACAGATGGACAAACTGAAGTTGTGAACAGATCCCTGGGAAATTTATTGCGATGTCTTGTACAAGGCAATTTGAAGAGTTGGGACTTAAAGTTGTGTCAGGCAGAGTTTGCTCATAATCATGCTGTTAACCGAAGTACTGGTTACAGTCCATTTCAAGTTGTATATTCAAGCTTGCCAAAGGGGCCGTTGGATTTAACGATAGTACCACAATCAAAGGGAACAGTTAAATGGGATGTTGATTTTGTTGATGGATTGACAGAATGCCATAGAATCGTTCAGGAATGTTTGGAGAAGACAAATGAGAAGTATAAACGAGCAGCGGATAAGAAGAGAAGAAGTGTGGAGTTCAACGAAGGTGATTTTGTGTATGCGGTGTTGACAAAGGATCGATTTCCAGTTGGAACGTACAACAAGTTAAAAGCGCGGAAAATTGGTCCATTAGAAATTTTGAAGAAGATCAATAATAATGCCTATCGGTTAAAGTTGCCAGATGATATTCACACTGCTGACGTTTTCAACGTTAAACATTTGATTCCGTACCATGGGGATGAGCTTGTTGAAGAAGAGAGAAGTACAAATTCGAGGTCGAATTTTTGTCAACAAGGGGAGGATGATGAAGCAGCGTACCTGGATTTGAAGACGAAAACATTCTCCGACCTAAAGTCCATTTCCCACGACCTACGACCTACCAGAAGCTCCGACCTATCTCCAGCCTCCATCACGACCTACAACTTAAAACTCCACCGCGACCCACGACCTAATGCCTCTGACCTATCTCCAGCCTCCATCGCGACCTACGACTCAAATTCCCACGACATAACACTTCCTGACCTAATTCAAACAGCCCTCCGACCTAACGATAAGTCGCAAACAACCTCCGACCTAACTTCCATTCAACGACCTAACTACACATTCAAGACTTACCAAACCCGCGACTTAACACCTCCATGACATAACCCCTATGACATAACACCACCCGACTTAAACATTTCCAGTGACTCGTCACTTCCTCTAACCCTAAATCGCGAAGCATTGAAGACGAGTGTTTTCTTTAAGTCACGTCTTCTCCAGCCTAAGTCGTGAAGCGCCTCCACTAATCGTCACCGAATTCCCCTTAATTCGCAAGATGATAAGTCGTGAAGCAATTGTGATAAGTCGTGAAGACAATTTTGTAAGTCGCGAGATGCTGGGGGATAAGTCGCGAATACTTGTAACTCGCGAGATATGATAAGTCGAGAGATAAGATGGATAAGTCGTTGAACATTGCTGTTTGTTAAGTCGTATACTTTGTAAATAAGATTGAGTCGTTTGTATTTTGTTATGTCACGTACGACTTATGGTAAGGCGTAAGTCGGTGCCGACTTAAGAGTTGTAAAGATTTGTGTTGTAATTTGTAAATTCTATAAATAGGCCGGTGGTGCCATTTGTAATAGGTTGTTGATTTTTAATAAAATTTCCTTTGTTAGCTTTGTGCTTTCATCCAATTGGTAGTCGAGTGTGATCTCCTATCTCCACCTTCGGTCAATCGAGTGCGCTCGATTCAACGATCGTGAAGCCAATTCGCGGCATTAAGTGCGCTTGATCAACGCTCGAAGAATTGTAGATCTCTCTTCAATGTATCGTGCACGATCAACGTGTCAGAGATAGCTAGAATTCGGCATCTTCGGATCAACGAATTTGGGCATTTCAGTATTGTTCAATCCACCGATTGCTACGTTCATCGTATCATCAATTTTTGTATTCCGTCGTTGCGTCACTAATTTACTTACACTCCAAGAAAAGCTTGTTTTAACAGCAATGCACAACAGCGTGTTAGTGTTAACCACTGTTTTTTTTACTACTTTGTAAATATAAATAGATTACCAAACGCTGTATCAAGTCAGTTTTATCTTTTTATTCAGCAGGCCGCTTTCCCTCTTTCTTTTCATTCCTAGATTAATCACGCGTCTTTTTTCCCTCTTTTATTTTTGCTAATAGCCTAATACAAAAAACATTTCCTGCTTCTCTGAAAACAACAATAAACGATAATTACTTTTCCATGATGAGTTATCAATTGGGCTTCAAGATGCACATCAACTTGGGAAAGAATAACTGCAGTTGGGTAGTGGTGAACTGCAGCTGATTGATCATGAGCATTCGGAGCTAGAGCCATGAAATATTGATAGGCACGAGCTTTGTAGCGATTGAGAGACAACCTGATGAGCTTCGGCATTTGGTATACAACAGGGAAGGACAACATATGATTGAGCATGTGCATGCAGCATGGCATTATGTTGGATAGTCATACAAACACAACCATGTTGTAGGTTCATTTATGCATCAGGAGAAGCAATATAAGATTGAGGGGTAACATGATCTGGAGCAGTTTGAATTTGAGTAGGAGTTGCTTGGGCAAGTCAATGCAGTAGGGGGCCAACCACATAATGCAATTTCTATTGAAGTTAGATCTGCTTGGACTGCACCATAAAGAGTTGCGGTTGTGGAAGGGATATGAGCAGTAGCTTGATCGCGATATATTGAAACATGAGTTTGATGTTTATTAGACTGCGTTTACACAAGATGCATAAACTTATGCATTTGAGAGAGGAAAAATAGTGACCTTTGAGGTGCAAAATTGGAGAATTTCTGGATTTATATATGAGTAGTGTAACAACCCTAGTTTGGAGATTACCTATCAATATTTTTCTCTAAAATAAAGTCATTTTCTTTATTTAAAGCCCATATTCTATTTATTATCACTCGAAACAAAATAAAATAAAGTTCTAAGCTTTATTTTCACAATTTAGTTCCAATTTTATAGTTTATTCCAAATAAACAATTTAATTTCTCCAATTTTAATTTAATTTACAATATCGGTTTGAATGATTTCTTGGGTTTTTATTCGTTTTCAAGCACGGATTTTTCCAAACCTTTTTGAAATAATTTTTAAAATAAATGGGCATTTTAAATTATTATTATATGATATTTTTAAAGTATTTTCAAATATAGAATCTATTTATTCTCGATAATAAGGGAATTTTCAAATATGGCTTTCAAAATTGATTTTGAAAATTGGTTTTAAAAGCTTGTTTCTCAAGTAAATTATTTTATATATAAAATACACGTTTTTGTACTATTCGATCGAGCGAATGAGAAGGAGAATTAAACGGTTTGGTAAAACATGTTTTATGGGACACGTGCGTTTATATTATTGGGTAATTCTCGACTTGTCCGTTTGATCGTTTTGACCTTCGGGTCGAGTTTACCGATGAGATGAGGTAAACTTTTTACTGCTTTAAATGTAAAATTTACTAGCGGTTAGTAAACCGTTTACTGCGAACGTGTGGTATGAGACACACCTTAATACTGTTCGGGTTCGAATGTTTGTCACACATTTTTCTAAGAGACGTATTTTCCAGTACTGGACATCGGGTCATTTGTCCTTCGGGACGTTTGTCTAAGAGATGTATTTGTTGTTGGTGCGGGATTCCAACTCGAGACCACTCAAATCAAAACCCCACAAGCACAGCGGAAGACGGGATCGTGATAAGAAGTGTAAAAACAACCAATCAATAATTCAATTCCAGTCTCAACCAATCTAAAAGCAATCACAATTCCAAACAAGCAATTCAGAAATCAAAGCGATAACGAAAAATAAATCACACAGCGATTTATAGTGGTTCCACTAACGTTGTGTTAGTGTACATCCACTTTAAGAGAGAGCTTTTATTAATATTGATGAGAAGAGTACAAGAGATTGAATACAATGATCAAAATTCTAATTTGAAATTGATTTGTGGAGAAGAGAATTGAAGAAGATTAGGTTTTCATAAACCCTAATTTGTGGAGGTTAATCTCTTGTAGTCGCTTGCTCGCCTCCTCTGGAACCTGAAGCTAGCTTATATAGGAGAATAGAAACCCTAGGCAATGTTCCAAAATTGCCCCTGCAGTTGTCACAAATCTTCACGCCAAGTCCGTCGAGCAAAAACAGGCGATAGACGCCTCAGACGTCTGACCAAAATGGTCAAAATGGTCAGACGCCTGACTGAAGTCTCTGGAAAACAATATGCTTCAGACCAGACGTCTGACCATTTTGTCAGACGTCTGACAGAATGCTCTGGAAGCATTCTGTCCAGACTCAGACGTCTGACCATTTTGGTCAGACATCCGAGCGTGTTCTCTGGAATAATGATGCAGTTTTTCTGAAGGGCCAGACGCTGACCTTTTTCCTCAGACGTCTGACCCTGCCAAAATAGCCTACTTCACCTTTTTCCTTATAACTTTCACCTCCAAACTCCGATTTGTGAACCGTTTTCTCCTTTGCGAAGCTACTTCCGACCTCTACAATTCTCCATATAGTGTCACTAGAATTTAACACTCCACCTCGACGCTATATCCATCTCCAGCTCTAATGGTACCATAACATCAACGACAACCGATAGCACCAACTAACACTTCTTCTACCTTCAACCAATCATGAAAGCTTTCCTAATGAGCTCCGGCGAAGCCACCGCCCATTGCACTCCACCAACGAGCTCAGGCAAAGCCCCCGCCCGCTAATGAAATGTAGAAAACATCGAAATCCTAAGCTATCTCACCAAAGACTAGCACTTGCCAAGAAGATAGAACCTCAATCTCTCACCGATACTCTTTCTCATCTACCACCAAGCTCCTCCCTTAACCGTGCCACCCCGTGGCACCTAGCACTTTTCCAAGCGAATCAAGTTCGAGTAATGCTCGAACTTCCTAACCGGCAATGCCTTGGTGAACATGTCCGCCGCGTTATCATTTGTGTGCACTTGTCGAAGATATACTTTCTTATCCTCATCAATGGCTACTAGAAATGACTCTCTCACCTCAATATGCTTAGTCCGTGAGCTAAACGCTAAATTCTCTACCAAGTGAATAGCACTCCGGCTATCACATCGAACATCAATACTATCATGCTTGAAACCCAAGTCACACAACAATCGCTTCAAATAGAGTGCCTCCTTTGCCGCCTCCACCACGACTATCAACTCCGCCTCCGTAGTGGATAAAGCAACTACGGTCTGCAATCTAGATCTCCAACTTATGGCTGTACCCGCAAGGGTGAAGACATATCCGGAAGTTGATTTTCTATGATCCCTATCATCGGTGTAGTCCGAATCACAATAACCAACCAACTTGCAATTCATCGCCTTACTACCGCCAAAAACAAGGCCATGAGATGATGTGCCTCTAAGGTACCTCAATATAAGCTTCACAACTTTCCAATGCGATTTCCCCGGATTAGCCATGTATCAACTAACCATCCCGACGACATTTGCAATATCGGCCCTTGTACACACCATAGCATACATTAGACTTCCAACCGCACTAGCATATGGCACTTTTGCCATATAAGCCTGGTCTTCCTCCAAGATAGGTGATCCTTTACTCGAAAGCTTCATATGCAAAGGTAAAGGTGTATTTGATGCCTTTGCATTCTCCATGCTAAACCGGCAAAGCACTTTGTCAATGTATTCCTTTTGAGTTAGTTTCAACTCAAAATGCTTTCGATCCCTTACAATTTCCATGCCCAATATCCTTCTTGCTTCTCGAAGATCCTTCATTTCGAACTCCGATTTCAAACTGTTTTAGCTTGTTGATTTCATTCTTATCCTTAGAAGCAATGAGCATGTCGTCCACATACAAGAGTAAATACACCCAACAATCATTTCTCAATTTCTTGAAATAAAAACAAGCATCTTTGAAGCTTCTATCAAAACCATTTTCAAGCATAAAATGATCAAACCTCTTGTACCATTGTCTAGGTGATTGCTTTAATCCATATAGTGATTTCTTCAACTTGCAAACCAAATTTGACTTACCATCCACAACAAAACCTTCTGGTTGCTCCATGTAGATGTCTTCATCCAAGTCACCATGCAAGAAAGCGGTTTTCACATCAAGTTGCTCCAACTCCAAGTCGTGAATAGCAACTACAGCAAGTAATATCCAGATAGAAGTATGGCGCACAACCGGTGCGAATATCTCATCATACTCCTTTCCCTTCCTTTGTGCAAACCCCTTAGCCACTAGCATAGCTTTGTATCTTCCATCGTCCTTCACCTTGTATATCCATTTGCACCCAATAGCACGGTTTTCTTTAGGAAGTGGAACCAAATCCCAAGTTTGATTCTTCAACAATGATTGCATCTCTTCCTCCATGGCACAAATCCATTTCGAGCTATCACTCGACTTCATGACGTCATCAAGGTCCATCGGCTCATCTTGGACTACATGAAGAGCATAGTCCAAATTATCACAAAAGCTAAGATAGTTCCAATCACCATATCTTTCGGGTGGTCTTATAGTACGACGACCAACCCGAGTAGCAATACCATCACCTAAACTCCCTTCAGCTCCAGCTTGAACCGAATCTTCTCTAGAATCATGCACATCACCTACACTACTAGAGGCACCATGTGGACTATGTGATGTAACATCAACCGCTACCTCCTCGCAAGCATTTCCAACTACTCTACTCTCTCTACTCCTTGGACAGAATGTGGAAATAATTTCCTTCTCCTTTGATTCACCATGAACCAAATCCGGAACATCCGATGAGCTTACATTCTCCTTGAACATCGCCGACTCATCAAAAGTAACATGGCGAGAATTCACTACCTTCTTCATTTTTGGATAGCAAATCCGATAGCCTTTTACTCCATCTGTATAGCTAAGCAAAATCCCCTTGAAAGCTCCAGGTTCAAGCTTATCATTTCCTGGATCATGCACATAAACCGGACTTCCAAAGACACAAAAATAACTCAAGTCAATGCTCTTTCCCTTCCACACTTCCTCCGAAATTTTGTTACCAATAGCTGAGCATGGAATTCGATTAATAATATGCACTACGGTTGATAAAGCATCAGCCCAAAATCCCTTCGCCAAACCCGATGTCAATCTCAAGCATCGATCTTTCTCAAGTAGAGTACGATTCATCTTTTCCGCAACACCATTCGATTGCAGATCTCCAAGTGTAGTAAAATGCCTCCGAATACCATGATGCTTGCAAAACTCCAAAAATTCTACGGAAACGTACTCTCTGCCATTGTCAAACCTTAGATCCTTCAAAGACTTTCCACTCTCATTTTCAACAAGAGCCTTCCATGCTTTGAACTTTGCAAATGCCTCCGACTTGGCCTTCATTACATACACCCAAACTTTTCGAGAAAAGTCATCTATAAAGGAAATATAATAGCGAGCTCCACCTAAAGAAGCTACAGGTGCCGGTCCCCAAACCTCCTGTGAACATACTCAAGAACCCTTCTCGAATCATGCTTTCCCTCACCGAATGAAACTTTAGTTTGCTTCCCCATGACGCATTCTTCGCAAAACTCTAATTTGTTGAAACTTTCTCCATCGATCATCTCCTTCTTCCAAAGAATGTCCAAAATCCTTTCCGAGACATGACCTAACCACAAATGCCACAACCTAGTACCATCCAAGCCACGAGAACTATCAACTCCTATACAAGTTTCGCCTTCCACAGTCACTTCTTGAAGCAAAAAAAACCATGAGTCCTAACACCCTTCATCACCACAAGCGCCCCCTTCGAAACCCGCAAGCTATCACTCTCAATAGTGATCTTACAACCTAAAGAATCCAACTGTCCCAAAGAAATAAGAGACTTCCGAAGTCCCGGAACATAGCGCACATTAGTGAGAGTACGAACCACTCCGTCAAACATCCGAATTTGCACGGAACAAATGCCCTTCGACTTATAAATAGCACCATTTCCCATAACAATTGAATTTCCTTCTTTGTCGATGTAAGAAGAAAAATAATTCCTATTTGGCGTCATATGATAAGACGCCCCCGAATCGAGCGCCCAATCGCTACCCGAAACATCCGAAGCTACCACCAATAAAACATCTACATCTCCTTCACCAACTCCACTCTCCACCGCTACTGATGAAGATGCTACTTCCTTCTTCGCCTTCTCCTTGTCTAGTCACTCATTCTTCCAATGGCCGGGCTTCTTGCAAATATAGCACCTGCCTTTTCTTTCCTTCGACTTTCCTCTCCAACCGGGGTTCCTTGATTTAGAACGCCACCGGTTCTCCTTCTTCGCATACATCTCCATCTCCACAAACAAACCATGACCATTACTAGCACCACTACTTCCTTCACCTAACTCCTTCATTTGATCCCGCAACTTCTCGCTAAGAAGACCCGTCTTGATATCATCAAGTGTCAATGTATCTCGGCTATAAATCAAACTATTTGAGAAACCTGTATAGCGATCTGGCAACGAACACAACAAGATCATCGCCTTTTGCTCTTCCTCAATCTTCAAATCTACCGCCTTCATCTTCATTAGCAAATCATCAAAAGTATTCAAATGCGCCTTTAGCGAAGTACCTTCCTTCATCTTATAGGTGAAGAATGTTCGCAATAAGATCAAACGATTTATCTGTGACTTCTTCATATATAACTCCTCCAACTTGTCCCAAATACCCTTAGCGGTTGTCTCACCACTAATTTCAAAGATAACATTCTCTCCCATAGCAAGTTGAAGTGTAGTGAATGCCCACTCTTCCATTTCCTCTCTCTCAACATCCGAGATGTCTACCGGCAATAAATGTGTGTCAAACACTACCCGATGCACCCGATTCATCCTTAGAACCGCTTTCATCTTCCATTGCCATTTTTCAAAATCATTATCGCCATTCCACTTGTCTATTACCAATTATGATCCTGAAGCTGCGTACGAACCACGTACATAAGGAGCTGCACCACTTGGATTACCCATTGAGGAACTACTTGAGGTATTATCTAATTCTGGCATTTCTACAACCACCTACCGAACACCGATGCTCTAATACCAAATGTTGGTGCAGGATTCCAACTCGAGACCACTCAAATCAAAACCCCACAAGCACAGCGGAAGACGGGATCGTGATAAGAAGTATAAAAACAACCAATCAATAATTCAATTCCAGTCTCAACCAATCCAAAAGCAATCACAATTCCAAACAAGCAATTCAGAAATCAAAGCGATAACGAAAAATAAATAACACGGCGATTTGTAGTGGTTCCACTAACGTTGTGTTAGTGTACATCCACTTTAAGAGAGAGCTTTTGTTAATATTGATGAGAAGAGTACAAGAGATTGAATACAATGATCAAAATTCTAATTTGAAATTGATTTGTGGAGAATAGAATTAAAGAAGATTAGGTTTTGATAAACCCTAATTTGTGGAGGCTAATCTCTTGTAGTCACATGCTCGCCTCCTATGGAACCTGAAGCTTACTTATATAGGAGAATAGAAACCCTAGGCAATATTCCGAAATTGCCCCTGCAGTTGTCACAAATCTTCTCGCCAAGTCCGTAGAGCAAAAACAAGCGATAGATGCCTCAGACCTCTGACCAAAATGGTTAGACGTCTGACTGAAGTCTCTGGAAAACGATATGCTTCAGACCAGACGTCTGACCATTTGGTCAGATGTCTGACAGAATGCTCTGGAAGCATTCTGCCCAGACTCAGACATCTGACCCTTTTGGTCAGACGTATGAGCTTGTTCTCTGGAACAATGATGCAGTTTTTCTGAAGGGCCAGACATCTGACCCTGCCAAAACAGCCCACTCCACCTTTTTCCTTATAACTTCCACCTCCGAACTCCGATTTGCGAACCGTTTTCTCCATTGCGAAGCTACTTCCGACCTCTATAATTCTCCATATAGAGTCGCCAGAATTTAACATTTGTCCATTGAGACGTATTTGTCCTTCGGGATGTTGTCCTTCAAGATGTTTTTCTAAGAGACATATTTATTTGTTCATCGAGATGTTGTCCTTCAGGACGTTTGTCTAAGAGACATGGCGCCTTATTTTGAGAGAATAGTACTTGGCGGGCTTCGGCCATAAGCACGTACGATATCGTTGAGATGATTTCATTGATTTCTTTATGATTTTCAAAGTGTATCGCCTTTTTACATTATTGGCCATTTGAGCTGTTCGAGACATTATATATGGCGATTACATCTTTGGAAATTTAACTTCTTATCAAGTTCTATATTTGAGATTTGGGTTCGTCAACACCTGGCATTATTTGAGATTTGCCTTTTGGCGTATTATTTTAGATTTGCATATTGGCGTTATTATATGAGATTTTCCTTTTGGCGTTTATTTGGGATTATATTCTCTTATGTTGGAGATTTATATTTGATTTCCTTATGGCGTATTTTGAGATTGTGATTTCTTTAAGATTGTTTTGAGTTTGCCGATATGGTGGGTTTGTGATTTCTCCTCTTTGGAGTTATGTTTTTCTCCAAAACCATATTTGATGTTTTGTGATACGCCGATGAGATGAGGCGTGCTTTTATTGTGAGATTTGTTATGAAGTTTTATCGCTTTTGAATTGCATTCATATTTAGTGATAACCTTATATCACTTGAAATTACTATACCTACTTAGTTATGCCATGTGAAGTAACCATATACTCTTGAATTATTCCTTCTCACTTGAGAAGATTATCGACTTGCCTTATGCTTATGTTATCATCCTTATAAACTGATTTGTTTAGCTAGACTGACCCGTGTATTTTATACTCGGGTCAGACCGAGGTGTTTCAGGTTAGGTACCCTTATGGACTTAGCCATTACCTCCAAAACAGGGTTGTTACAAGTAGGTGCAAAATTGGACTATGAGGGATGTAGTAAAATGGATTTCCACAAGGATACACTTATCATTGGGAATTATAAGTAAATTCTATATAAAACAATATGAGACTATTTAAATTATATTCAAGTGAATATAAATTAATATAAATAACAATAATTGTAATATCTTGATAAGCTTATTAAATTATAGCATGAAAATGTATTATATATGATTTCATATATAATAAGTAATAATGTATATAACAAGAAATAAGTATATAAATAAATAAAAATTACACAAACACAAATAAAAACACATGCATATCATATAAACTATTGGTTTAATTTTTTGTGTGTGTATATATATGTTACATAAATTATTTAGTAATAATAATAGTAGTAGTTGATAAATAATCTTGATAAACTTAACCAGAGCATGCAAATATATTATAGAATTATGCGTATCAATTAATATAAATTATATATGAATTATTATATAACAAACTATATAATGTGTGTGTGTATTATATATATATACACATATATATATATATATATATAAAGTATAAGAATTAATAAAATTGTATATATAACAAATAAACATTATATAAATGATATAGATAAATTATATCGTAAATCTATACATATACTCATAATCATATAAATTATATATGTAAATTACACACACACACACTTGTGTGTGTGTATGTGTATGTATGTGTGTGTTGTCTTATACAAACAGTAATAGTAATTGTTGTAACTAGTGGTGGTGGTGGTAATGTATTGATAAACTTATTAAACTAGAGAAAGTAAACCAAAGAATTATATGTATGAAAATAATGAAAAATTATATATGAATTATTACATAATAAATTATATAATGCATATAATAGATAAGTATATAAATTAGTGTGTGTGTGTGTGTAATGTATTGTATAAACTATTATACACACACACACACATGTAAATCTTTAAAATTTACCATTTTCATAAACTTATTAAGTAAACCTCTCATAGAATATATGTATGCAACTAGCACAAAGTTATATTTGAATTATTATATAATAAATTATGTAATATATATATATATTTGTGTGTGTGTTATAAATAAGTATATGAATTAATATAAATTGTCAATATAATTTTTATTTTAGTTTTAAAATAGCCCTCATCCACAATTGTTGTTCCTTTAATAATCCTCTATTTTTGCATATACCGCTTTGTGGTAGTAACTGTATAATAATTATTATGCTTAGTTGGTGATAGTATACTTTATCTTGTTTTTATGAATATGTAATATGTCAACTGTTTCAAAATCTGTTATCATTCCCTCGGCTGTTTGTAGTAAGAGAACTAATAGCAAGCTTATGATACTGGGTAAGTATCCAACAATGATAGTACTTTATGTCAAGAGGAATAATGGTTTTTCTAAGTGGAACATTTTATTAGACCCTAGTTTCATATGGAAATGTTGCCCTATACCCAATTAGTCAAATAAACTAATAGCTAACTTATGGACCTCATTGTTGGTAGTATATTTTGTCCAGTTTTAACGGAGGTATAGTTGTTTAATTGTTTTTAACTTTTGTATTATGTCCCTGATTGTTGCTTGTTGAAAAATGAAAATAAATGCTAGTTTATGATACCATAGAACAAGTAGGCAACAGTGTAATAGTTTTTTATATTGAGAATAATAATGGTTTTTAGACAATGAGTATTTTACTAACCTTAGTTTCATATAGAAAATTTGTCTTGTATCCTTTTGGAAAAACAATGATGATCTCATAATCTACTACTATATTTTGGCCTGATCTTATATGTTGAATACTCAACAGCGGAGCTAGCATATTATTTGAGCCAGAGTTACATTTCCAGAAAGGTATTACATTATAAAGACATTAACAGTTATTAGGATATATGTCTTGTCTATTGCAATGCTTGTTCGAATAGTTTATAAAATAATTTCATAATGGTAATTCAATCAGGCTGATAAGATCTCGGCTGTAGTGATGGCATCAAATATCAAAGTTGAGCAATATTAGCCTGCACACTTTGTCAAGCTCTTTATAGAAGAAGTGCATTGATGATTTCATTTCTAGAGCTGGAGTTGGTTCTTTATTGTTGATATGATATATTTATAGTTAATACATTTGAAAACTGAATTTTGCCCATTTGTCAGGAAGTGGTGGTGCTACTACTGCACCTTCTGCAGCCTAGTTGATGTTGCCGCTATTGCAACTCCTGTTGTTCAGGAGAAAAAGGTTCATTGTTTCTTTGTTTATTTAAGGATAGATTATATAACTAGCTATAATTTTTACCCCTACCATGCTTCATTTCATTCTAGGAACTTTTAGATTGAAAAATTATCTTGTAGACAGTTATTGGTTGAACTAAGTTTCTATAACAAATCTACTTTTCGTAAATCAAGTGCGGTTAATAATAATAACGTTATTGGTTGGAACATTTATAAGCTTGTAGCCAGCAAACTAATCTTAGTGTTGTCCTAAAGGAACCACACAAAATGCTAGGGGCATTGAATTTTTCAATTTTTTTTTATATTGTGGCTGGCAGCCGATTGCCGACCAAACAATATTTGGCCAATGGTTTACACATCAGACCGATGCCTTTAGCATTTTGGCACCAATCTAATCTTGTATTAAGGCAGATGATTTAGCTAAAATAAACTTTGAATGCTACTGACTAAATGGGTTAAACTTTGAATGCTATTGATAAATGGGTTTGTGAATTTATTTGCTTTTCAAGAGGAGCCCAAAGAAGAGAGTGACGATGACATGGGTTTCAGCCTTTTTGGTTAGATTTAAACTAGCTTGAATTGTCGGCTGTTTGTTGGATGGCCAAGATGCAACAGGGTAGATACATATGATGTAAACTGAAGTTGATAAAAATACAACATGGTTGGCCGACTAAGATCTAATATCAAATTAACACTATTACACTATTACACTAATTGGCTTGTTCTTTTTAGTTTATGGTTGCGGATTGGAGTGATAGTGGTTGTACGTTTATATAAATGGGTGGCTTACGCTACACTATTACACTAATGGGTTGGGTGGATGTTCGATAACTATTAAAAAAGAAAACAATTTCAAATAGAAATAATATGATTTCTACAGTTGTGAGTCGTTGGTCGTCTAATCTATGTGAAATAGATAATACAATTTGGTACGTTTCCAATGCTTTCAACCCTTAATATTGAGATTGACTTTTGCAAAATGCTTAATAAATAGACGCTTATTAAATAAGGGCTTGAAGTCAGACGCTTATTAAATAACGACATGAAGTCGGACACTTATTAATAAGTGTGTGCTCCAGACCTAAATGTTCTTCTTGAATCAGTAACTATTGGAGATGCTCTAAGTCTGCATCTCCAATAACATTGTTATAAACTTATGATTGCTTGGGATCTCCTGTTCAGGTCAATTATGCAAAATTAAATTGAATCCTTCATTGTATAGAGGTAAATCCATATCTCTTTTTTTCTAGAACCTTTGGAAATGTGCAAGTTATGCAAGCTTTCATCCAACTATCAGTTTCATAACATGTATGCATGCATGAGGACAATGGTGTAATGCGTGCAATTTATATCCATAGTGAAACTTATGCATGAATAAGTATGAAGAATTCACGCATGTGTATAAATAATATCATGCAAGTATTACTACTAAAATGCACACTATTAATGCGTTGTTCTATCATGTTCCTGCAATTTGGTTGTGCCTTTGAACTAAAAATAATCTCTCTAGCAATTATCTTAATATGATTTTCAGTATTTTTGACAAATAATTTTTTATTGTGACGCCTTGACGCTAAAAAATCAAATGATACGCTTCCTTCAATGCAATTGTTCACTTCACTGCCTTTACATAAGTAACAGCAGTGTTGGCCTGCAACCATGCTAAATGCATCATATTTTAAGTCCTAGCTACATATTTTTTGTTCCTTTGGGACCTTTTACTTTGTGAATATATGACATAACGATTACTAACACCTTGATTGTTTATTTGACATTAACAGGACCAATATTGCTGATGTTATAGAGAAAATACCAAAAGTAAAGCAAGATTAAATCAACCGTTTAACTGCTCTGTAAGTAACTTATTGATGCAAATATGTAGGACATATTATGTATGGACACGAAAAAGTTGATAAAATGATATGTATGAAATACTAAGTTATGATATGTAAAAGTTGTTTGAATGATATGTATGAAATACTAAGTTTGGATATGTAAAAAGTTGTTTGAATAATATGTATGAAATATTATGTTGTAATGTACATATTTGTTGTCTATGAAAATACCTTATATTTATATGCAGATAAGAAATGGGAAAATAGATATTATATATATGAAAAAGCTTAAATGATGACAAACAAAATCGATAAATTAATATTACATGTGATAGCGTTTCATAAATGTCGTTGATTACAAAATGCTATAGAAACTGACCATGGGATATAAAAGAAATATGCATATAAAACGCTATAATATAACTAAATAAACGCTATACAAATATGCTAACAAATGCTATAGAAATATCACCACAAACGTTATAAAACATGAAAAGAAAACGCTATAGAAATATGCAGAACAAACGCTATAGGAAGTAACTATAGGATAATATCTCCTACAGCGTTTTTGTTTAATAGCAAAGGCAAAACGCTATAGAAAATTTATCTTTCATAGCGTTTTTGTTTCTGCTATTTAATGCTGAAGGTCTATCATAGCATATCGTTCCACAGCGTTTTCTGAAACACTATGATAGGTTATAATAGCGTTTTCTAAACGCTATGAAAGCCCCGTTTTGTTGTAGTGGCACACCCTCCCCTTGTAACATGCGTTAGACCCTAGGTTGTCGTTCATGACCCGATGTTTCCTTCGGCTGCCTCCATCGCTGCAGTTTTTTCTTTCTTTATTTTTTCCATTATCGAATTTAATATAGGGACTATAAAGCAGGGGAACATGGGGTGTGATTTTTTTTAGGATGGTTCGAAAAAAATAGGACAACTGGTTTGGAGTTTGGGATATTTAGGAGAAGAATATGGGCTTGGACATTTTTGGGCTTGAGCTTTTAAATAAAATGAAAAGGAATAGGACTGTTAACCTTTTCTTCCACTATGCCCTTATACAAAATGATTTCCACTTTGTCATTTTTAACTATAAATTAATTCCTTTTTTCTTCACATATATATATATATACTATACCAAAATATATCAATATTTTTCAGTATAATTTAAACTAATCCCCTGTATATCGTAGAAAATATATTTCAAATAAATTATACAAGTGTAACGACTCGAAAATTTTAACGATTTAAATAACGTAATTAACTAAATTTTTCATGAAAATAAACAATTGATTTTTTTGCAATGAAAATTTGATATTTGGTATGCGCCTATTGAAGCATAGCAAGTGACAGATTTTCATCTGAAATATGTAGATTTGTTTGGTTGTGAAATTTAAAATTTAAAATCAGTTAATTTTGTAATAAAATATTTTTGAAATCTGAATATTTTTATATAAGAAAAATCTAAATCATTTTCTGAGTGAGACGTCGTATTTCGTTTGGCCAAATTTGGACTACTCTAGCTCCGTTTATATTGTTCTTGACGTTTTAGCAGCAGTTTTGGTAGCAAAATTCGAGTTTTGATAGATGGGTCGTGTCACTCATATCTATGTACCATCTTGTTCATCTCATCGCGCCGATCTCTACAGTATATTCATTTGTGTATTTCAGCGTCCGGTACGCGCCGAAATCGGCAAAACGATTAGTCATATCGGTTCCGCATTTGAGCCTTTTGGTTTCCTATGTCTTTTCAATGTCCTCCGTGACAACTATTGGCAATTACTATTCCACCTTTTCACTTTATATTTGCTGGTTCATTTTCATTTCTGGTTCGTTTTCCTTTTTCTCTTTCTCTTCATTCTGTTCTTCTAAGAAAAATAAAATATAATTTTATAACTGAAGCATTTATATATATTTAGGTTTACATTCCTTTTTTTGACTGAGAACCTGCTCATACGCTCACCCCTCTCTGGTCGACCCTTCCCATTGACGACATCGCTCTCTCCCTCTGCCTCTCTTTCCTTCCACCAACGCCACGCCTCATCACCACCCTACCCGAACCAACATCCTACACACCTGTAGGATCTAGATTAACCCTAGAGGGGGGGGGAGAATAGGGTTATAGCAAATTTTCTCGAATTTATAAATTAAACAAACTGCAGAGATGTAAATATGCTGAAAAGTAAATCACACACAAAATTTACCCAGCTTCGGCAACCCCTGCCTACTGCTGCATTCCCAGATTTCTATTAGAATTAAACAGTCTCTCGCTTACAAACACTCTAACAGACTCGCAAACCCTGCTACCGCCTATAGAGTTTTGCAAACTCGCAAACCCTGCTCATTGAACTAATCCTAACTAGACAATCTGACACAACCTAAGTCCTAGGTGGTGATTTACCAAAATTTGATTCGAAAAGTAGACTTTAAAAATAAAAACAAGAACAACTAGAAACCCTAATTAAACCAAAGCCTTATAAAATTAATAACACTAAAGAAGACCGGCCCAAACTATTATCACAAAAGAAAAACGGCCCTGTTTGTTTTCTTTTATATTCTTTAGCCCGTTCCTTTTTGTTGAGAATGGCGGCTTTGCTCGATCTCGTTCCTTTGTGAGAAATTAGGGCTTTGTCGTGGAAATTGAAGTGCCGCTTCAATTGATTGAATGTAATTTGCTGTTCTTCTATTATGCTTCGGCAATCGATCCTTTTCTCGGCTTGTGCTCGACTGATTCAAGTTGATCGAATTGTTTCTTCGTCTTGCACACGGCTGCTCCTCGATGATCGAATTCGTCTCCTGATTTTGATATGTAATTTATTCCTTTTGTTCTCTGGATTGAATACTTGAACTCGATGATTAAATGCCAGTGATGATTGGGTTTTTATAGGGTTCGATTCCTATATTTTCGTTCGTACGAATTCGTTTGAATTTGTCAACTGATTTTGCTTGACCGCTTGATTTTCTTTGATTGCTTGAGATTGATTCTGACTTTGTCACTCACGTATATTTGGGTTTTCTATTACTTGATAATCACGGCTTTGATTTCGAAGCGTTCGATCTTTCCTTGATTGATACGGCAGAAACTTTCCTCTTTTATTTAGTTTGGCTTTGATTTTTGACATGGTCAACACAGTACTGTTGAATTTCGTGGCCATCACGTCTTTGGTTGTTTTGACGATATTGATTTTGAGTTGACTTCGAATTCCCTGTACCATCTGTTACATGATGACGAATTTTGTTTCTTTGTTCATTCTCAGCTTCATACTAATGTCTGCATCCATATATGCATTCATCTTTGCACTTTTGTTGTTTGCACTGTACAATCTGTTTCCATGATGACGATATACTAATTTCGAGTAAATCTTTGCTTCCATGTTGTCCAGACCCTATTGTCTTCGGTGATGATATTTATGTCTTCGACTTTGACCTTGAGATTTTTGAATTTGTTTCACTATTTTAGTAACTACTGTTCTGTAGTTTGCCTTTCGATTCCACTTGTATATAGTTGCATTCATGGTTTGCATTGAGAGAGTTCATCATGGTTTGCACTTTGATGCTGCGTGGATTGTCACTTGTGTTCATTGCTAACACGTGCATACATGCAAGTATCACTGTACTGTGCATTCTTGTAGTCTTCATGTATGCTTGTTCTCTAGTCATTTTGATGTTGATCTAGTTTCTGTTGGTCTGATATATGCAGTCTTCATCTGGTCTTCATGTACATACTAAGCTTGTGTTGTCACTACTGCTACATGACTTGTACCTTGTATATTTGACTTGTTTGCATTTTTCACTTGTTTGTACTCATGTGTAGCTTAACTTGTTCCTTCGAGTTTGAGTTTGCATTGAGTCACTTGTGCAGTTTCAAACTATTGTGTTGGTATTGCATTTGTGTTGTAGACATTGTCTGTATCGAACTTATATGCTTGATATGCTGTGGTCGAGTCTGGTACCTTTGGTTTGTGCATTGGCCTATAGTGTTCATTAGCTATGCAGCACCACTGTTGTGTGTTTGTTCTTTCTTGTACTTGTGACTTGAGTCTGCATTGCTGATTCACTTGTGTGCTTCTGATTTAACACTGTATATTGATCGTGTTGGCATATTTCTGGTGCACTCTTGAATTTGTGCCTTTGTGCTTTGGTGCTGCAGTTGAGTTGAGTCAGTGATTTAGTTATGCATTGCCTTCATATGGTCTGGATTTGATGTTCTGGTTTGTTGAGACTGGTCATTCATTTTACTGTTGTCTTCATTGTTGTATTGAGCTGAGTCATGATAGCAGTGATTTGACCTCTATTGCCCTGTGTTGAATCCAGCTTAAACGCTCGGGTTTGACCTTGTGCTCGTGATGTGACTTTATTCATTTTGCACTTGAACCCGACTTTTGGTTTGGGTTTGACCCATGCTCACCTGTCCCTGTTACTATATCAAGTGTATATACATATATCGATGTGCACGGCCTTGTGGCATGCACAGTGATACACTGTGCATGTCACAAGCTGTTCGTGTATGATGAATTCAAATATAAATGATGATGAACAACCCAAATAACTGAGGCAAATATTATTTTCAAAATTCATATTTTGTTTTATACTGCAAAAATATTTTATTTTCAATTTTACTACGTCAATGTATATTTCTGCAGAATGCTCAGATGCTGGATTCACATTGAGTTGAAGATAAATACGAGTGTGAGTGATATGTAGTGAGGAACTGATGTAACTATGAAATTGTGATGTAATTGTATTATGACTGAAATTGATGTAATTGTACTGTGACTGAAATTGCATAGTTATAGTGAGAGCTTGAAATTGTACTATCAAAATTGTAATAAATAATTGTTTGAATAAAATATTCGTTTGAATTCCAATTCTGTGTTATTTATTTTATTCAGCAAATATTTATTTTATCTGTGAAAAATAAAATAGTACAATTTCAAATACATTTAAATGAATGTATATATGTTTATTATCATCAAACAAAAATCATATATATGCATATTCAACAACACCCACCTTCCTTCTCAGTCAACCGCATCTCCACCCAAAACACCACATACCCGAGCAGCCAAACCCAGCAGTTCAACCAACCTCCATTCCAGACATCCGCCTTTCCCCCTCATCCCTAAACCTCTACCAAACGCCCACTGACTAGCCGAACCACCTTCCTCCACCTCCATTTGCAACCATCGACCATCACCCAAACCCTTCCCATTCGCCTCTCGAACAAATCAGCAGCACAGACCCAGACACCAAGCCTACCTTCCATCTGCATCCACAACTCGACCCTCCATTCCACTCCGACCGATAGTAGCAGCCTACTTCCCATTTCCGAGCAACCTGCAGCGACACCACACCATTCCCCGAATCCCACAACCTAACACCCAACCATGACAGCCTGCACTTGCACCCCTCCAACAACTCGCCAGTCCCTTTGTGACGACCCGACTTTCTCTCCACAGAAAGTCGCATCGACAGTAAGAAAGAAAGGGGTGAGAAGTAGAAAAGAGAGGAAGAGAAAAGAAACAAACACAAATACTCACAGCGGAAACGAACAAACTATATTAATAACATAAACTATTACATAGTATCAACACTTTACAGAGTTACACAGTATATACATCACTTACTAGACAGTTATAAACATCTGTCTAGACATTACAACTCAATACACTACAGAGATACAGACACAGCGGAACTACTAAATATATCTATAACGCTGAAGCCTCCTGCTCCATTGCTCCTCCACAATTCGTCAAAGCTAACCTGAATCCCCTGGCTACTCGTAAAAATTTGAGTACCCAAGAGTTTATAAAATAGAAATAAACAACTTGGGTCAGACATGGGTCTGGTGTGAGTAACAGGTTAAACTTGTTTAACTTCAAAACCTTTTTGAAAGAAAAGGTATCACGTAAGACTCCCCACCAATAAATATGGGTAAGTTTTTACCTTACGCTAACCAAAACATTTGATAGGAAATTCGATTGTATTATAATAGGTCTAGGGTTTTCAAATAAATATGAAATAGCCGAAATTGTTACATTCATTAAATTCCAGCATACATATGTATACAATCAAGTCCGTTATCACTTATTGGAAGTTGGATTTCCATACAATGGCAGGGCTACCGGGGTACCGCCCGTCACAGTACGTGGCCTAGATCACCGTACCGAGGATCACTCCCAATCCCCTGCAACACAAGGCCGGAACATCCCTTACTGGATAATTCCCGCACAAGATACCTCACGGTTGGGATCAGCAACCGCACCACTAAGTCGAAAATAGAAAGGGACATCTAGACAGAGGTAACCTTGTCCTACTTGGGTGCTACCCACTAACCTTGCTGCACCTCCCCTGTTTTAGCCATTCTCGGTTTGTGAGGCTAGAGGTCACGATTACCTTTTAAAAAAAACACATCTATCTTAGAATGCTCATCGTCCACCTGACGATGTGCTGAAAGCATTCAATCCATACAAGTTCGTTCCGGGTTCGAACGAAACCGAAGGCATTATCTCGTTACACTCGTTTTGGAATCACCCTCAGAGTTAACGACAATAACCCTTGCACTCTGAATCTTCATCTTCACTTGATTCACGACCTATCGTTAATTTGGATCGATGTGGTATTCGGGTCTCCAGACCTGGAAATCCGGTATACGGAAACCCGATCCCGGTCTCAACGAAATCCAAAGCGTATCTTTTAAGGCCAAGTTGTTTTAAAGGTTAAAACAATTTAATTCAATTATCTTTATTCACATAGAAAGATAATTCACAATAGATAATCAACATTATCAGATAATCCATTTCAATATCACAATGCAACCAATGCATCCATATCACATAACATTGTTCATCTCATAGCTGAGATTACAAACCATACATGGCAACCAATATCAATCATTCATACATAAGCAATGATCTAATGATCATACTATCTATAATTAATTTAAAATGAATTAAATTAATTACTTAATCTCTAATTAATTTAAAATAAATTAAATTAATTACTTCATCATTATAATCCTGCTTAACTTAACCATCAATTGATTACAAAACAATTTAAATAATTCACCATCTCAATATTCATTTCAATTAATCATTTCAGATTAATAATTCCTAATTACAATAAGTAATTTGCTTATAAATTAATTACATGAGTTAATTATATTAAACTCTTTGCAATTAGTTAACTTGTAATTACTTAATTACTTAATTAACTAATATTAATTACATTAAACCTTTAATGATTAATTACTTCATTTATTAATTAATCCTTAATTAAATCAATTCTAAGTTACATCATTAATTAATTAATTAATGATTTCTAATTAAAATTTTATTTATCTTTCTATTTAAATTAATTTCCTTAAGTAATTAATCTAAAATTAAACACATATATATTAATCACCATTGATTAATAACAATCTAGTAATTAACTACCTATAATTACTCATTCCATAAATTAATTATTCTTAATTAATTATCTCCATTAATCCCTTGATTGATTATAAAGTAATTAAATCTAAATTACTACCATCATTAAACATCTTTAATTACATTCAGTAATTATCAATTAATTACTTCCCTAAGTAATTGAAATTCCATTAATTACATTAAGTAATTATTCATCAAACCATCAAGTGTTTAAATTAATTAAACTAAATTAATTAATCTAAACTAATCACATTAACCAAATTAAATCCATAGGTAATTAATTTATTAATTACTTCCATTAAGTAATTAAACTTAAACAATTTCAAAATGATTATTATTAATTAATTAATCTAATTAATTATTTAAAATTAATCACATTAATTAATTGTTAAATAGTCTTAAGCTAATGACCTTCATTAACTATCCTTAATTACTTAATTAAGAAATTAACTTATATTAATTATTTTTAATTACAAACTAATTAATATTTAATTACCAATTAATTAATTTCTAATTATTAACTAATTAAGTGTTAATTGCAAATTAATTAATTCCTTTATCACTTGATTAATAATTATTTATCGTTAATTAAAATTTAATTAACAATTTCTAATCACAGATTAATTAATCTTAATTAATTAATCCCAAATCTTAATTAATCAATTTTAAAAATTATTAATTACTTAAATAATCCACATTATTAATTAAATAATAAATGAACACAAATCATTTAGATTTTATTTATCTTTAAGATAAACATTCCTTATTTAATTAATTATTTAAAACAATTTTGTTTTTAAATTTACTTCAAATTCCATTGAACTTAATTTTAAACTTAAGATGCAAATTTATCTTAAACAAGATTTTAAAACAATTCAAAACTTATCTAATATGTTAAAAGAAACATCTACTTTATAAAATAAGTTTTAAAAGAATTTAAATTACAATTCAATTTAAATTCAAATCAATTTAAAAACACACTTAACATTCCAGGTTATTTTAAATACAAATTCAATTTAAAAATTACTTTTAAATTTCAAGCTGAAATACAGCTTGAACCTTTATTACAGATTTAAACTTAAATCCTTGAAAACTTTATTTACATTTTACATCTTCCTTTTAAAAATTCATACTATTTCAAAACCATAATTTAAACTAATTGAATTCATATTTAATTTAGGTTTTAAACTCAGTTCAGATTTTAGTTTACATTTAAACTTATTACTTCTACCTTTAATTTAAAAAAAAAAAACTGTAAACAGGTTCTGTTTTTGTTTTGAAAAACTTGAAACAATACAACACTCGATCCTCTCTATTTTACTTCGAGTCAAAACAGACTAGCTTCGAGTCACCCTCCAATTTACCCGAGACCATCTCGAGAAACCAAATCCTGCAACCCACTAATCATCACTAACATGCACACCACCTCTCTGTGCACCCATACATCAACTCCGGCCACCTCTGACCATCACCAATGGCCATCTCCCATCGGCCAGTAACCCCACAACTTCCTTCAACATCAGATCCTTCAGAATTCAACTCGAATTCGAATTCGAGTTTAAAAATCAAAACCTGGAACATCAATCCCCCCTTTCCAATCCCTAACCTGTCAACGGCGATTCCTCCCATCTCCGGCCACCATCACCTTTGAAACTCCAGTGACGACTTCAACAACCCATCCTCTTCCAAAAACCAAAACCCCAAGTCACTCGATCAATTACATTTGTCGAATTGATCACTTCTTCTAGCCACAGTAAAACTAGGGTTTAAAAATGCAAATCACAATCTCTTCTTCCAAAATGAAATGCACCTCAATCTGATAATTTTCTTAGCTTCTCTGATCACCCATCTACCTCCAGAAGAAATTACAACCCATACAAACCTATATATCATCAGAACTTTCCCAGTTTCCATTTCCAGTTCAAACATAAACTGCCCTTAAACCCCATTACTAAAAATCGTGAATTTAGTTTTAGAATTCATACTTTGGTTCAAGGGTTTCACTGATGTTACTGAATTCATGAATTTTTGAAGTTGGAATTTTCCTCTTATATTAATTTATGCTCTGTTATTTAATTTCCAGGCAATACAAAAATTTATTTACCCTATAAAAATGTTTAAACTTATATCTTAACTTAGACTAGAAAATAATATAATGGATTTTGATTAGAACTTAGGCCTGGCAACAAAAGTCTGAGAGAACCCAGATATACAGCAGCATGCACACAGATATATTCACAAATATATTCACACATATATATATTCAGATAAAAGAACAACCATGCAACCCATAATACAACACTTTCTATACAGATTTATCACAGGCATTGATATAATTATAGATTAAAAACTGTTTTTAAAGAAAAGATTTACTCACTTGATTTAAACATGCAGACAGAGCACCAGTTTTGAAAAGCTTTGTGAATCCTTTGAAAACTTGCTTTTAAAAACTTTAAACTTGAATGTTGCTGAGGTCTTTAACTTGCATGCAGAGTCTACTTTCCAGATTGAAATAAAAGTGCACAGCTTGAATTGAAATGCAGTTGCAATGCAGAAATGACTTCATCTCAGGTTTGAAAATGATGAATGTGGGCTTCAGATTTTTGATTTGCATGTTACAGAAATTGGAAATACCTTTTGTGCTTGGTTTGAAAATACTTTGCACTTGAAAATGAGGTTGTATGTAGGAAAACAATTTCAGATTGAAGAAAAATGACGTAGAGGATTCAGTTTTGAGGATGATGAATGCAAGCTTGTTTTGTTTTTGAAAATAAGTTTACAGGGAATTGATTTGCATTTGATATGAGGAGTTTGATTTAAATCTGAAAATTTATCAAGGATTTCAGGGAAATTTCTGGGTTTGAGGAGATGAAAAACTGCAGTTTGAAATATGTTACAGGAATCTTGTTTGAAGATGGTTACTGATTTGGTTTTGAAAAAAAAAAAAAAATGGATTTGCAAATTTTCTCAGATTTGTGATTTGGAGATGGTTTAAAATGGAATGTTTATCTCAGCTGAAAGTTCTTTGTTTTAGAATTGAAAAATGAGAAAAAAGGAAAGGAAAGAAAGAATGCATGAGTTTATATAACTATATTTATGATTTAAATTAAAAATTAAAACTAAAATTTGACACATGGCTTGAATTTCAACACTTGTTAATTACCTTGTTTAAACATCTAACACATATTACATTAGGCTTTAATATATTTACACATGTCCTTTTTATTTAATGAGTATATATATTTAAAATGTTAATAAAGATTTTTCACTTAATTAATAATTCTTATGTAAATGTATATATGTATTTTAAAACTATATAGTTATTTATTAAATATCTTTGGAAAGCTTAATATTAATTTAAATCATAATTTCCAAATTACCAATATATATTAGAAATTTGAAAACATAATTTTATTTGTTAAATTCAAACCAACTTATCTATTTACAATATATAAAATTATATCTATACATTATAAATAGAAATCATTCTATTAACTTTTAAAAGATAGAATTCACTAATTAAATACTTATTTAATTAGATTATTAAATTAAATTCAAATTTTATTATCAAAGATCATCAATATCAATTTAATTATTTAACAGATTATTAAATTGATATTGTTAAAATTTCCGGGATATTACATTCCTTCCCCCTTAAAATAATTTCGTCCCCGAAATTTAAACAAAGGTAATTTAATAATCTTATTAAAGATTTAAATTCAAAACACAAGCATCTATTATCATCCATATGCTAGCAACCATAGCAACCAAATCATTCAATCAAACAATTCAACTATCTAGACTAAATTCTAGATAAAATTCCTCGAGTTTCCCCAAGTATATATATATATACCGGGATACTCGCTCTACAAACAATCTAAACAATCAATACTACTAAACTATAAAGCTCCTACTCATCTATATCTACAGAACTAAACAGAATATCAGACTACAGACGAGTCTGACTCAACTACCAAACTTCCAGAACTGCTGATTCTACAATCAGAGATAGATCAAATACGTACTCCCTCAGAGATACGTAAAACTCAATGAATTCCAGTTATCCAAACTGACAATTCAACCAAGTAGACCAATTACCTATCCAAATCAGAACACAGATGAGATCCAAACATAACTCTACTTCACAACATCAGTAGATTCCAAACTTACTTCTCCCATCCAGAGATATACTCCAAACTGCTTTCGCTGCTCAACTCTGATCTGAGGCAGAACACAAGCACAGACTGGACAACTCACTTCTAGAAATAAGGTTCACTGATCCATAAATAAAACTCAGATATTCCAGCAAAACTTGAGCTGTTTCACCAAACTCTATCTCTAGGAAAACATCCTTCCACTAGACTGAACCACCGGTATCACTCCTGGAATCCAGTCGATAAGAAAACTCAACCTTCAGATGCGGACAAACTTCTGACTTCTCTGAAGACATCCAGAAAAATTCTGACAACCCAAGAGAACACTCAGACAATCGCAAGTCGCTTTTGCGATCAACCCATCCTAATTCCAAACAGACTGTTCTCTCTTTACCAATCATAACAGCTTACACTTATTTATCTAATTTATCGAAGAAATGGATATACTCTGCTGCTTCTGAACTCCACTTCAGAAAAACTGCTCAGCCAAAAAAACTTCCTGCCAATCCAAGAATACGCCGAGCTGCAATGCTGCCACAATGCCAAAGACTTCCTAACCAAAAGCTCTTCGAGAAACTCGGACTCCAAACCAACAGAAACACTGTGCTGAACTCAGCCACACTACCGAAACATGCACACTTCCTTAATCTTGTTCCAAAGAAAACATCTTTGGGAACATCCATCGTCACTGTATCTCATCATACAGCTACTTCTTCCAGAAGTTACCAAGATACCATCACTCGCTTCTGTTCAACCGTCAGATCCAACTTTACTCATCCAAACTTCTAAGATAAACTCCGAACCATTACAGTTTCCTTCGGAGATCGATGAAATCCTTCACCACAGCAAAGCTTATTCGAGACGGTATTGGGTTTACAGTCTCGATATATACTTCCAACCTCAAACATTTAAACTCCAACCATTGGTAGTCGTGTTTCACACACCACTACCCCATCTACCTTTATATCCTATATTGGAAAACCCGAACAGGTAACCCAACAAATAGGTAGAAATATATATATATATATTTAAAATGGTACTTTTTATATAGAAATTATTTCTGGGTAAAATTATTTCATTTACCTCTTTAAAACAATATTGTGTCCGTTGGCCTGGTTCAAGTGTTTAGAGATCCCTATCAATAACGTTAGCTACTCGTATTGACCAGAATCCATATACCACTCAACCGATCAATTAACACAATATAAAATCATTTTTATATAACTAACAATTACGCGCTCTCGTATATAGATATACTCAGACTCAAATAGGTTGCTACAGATCCTATCTCTAATGAACAATCCTTCTGAACCTAGGTATTCACTCAACCTAGTGTTCTGATATTCACTTAACCCAAAAGCTTAGGCATTCGCTCAACCTATGCTCTGATACCACGTGTGACGACCCGACTTTCTCTCCACAGAAAGTCGCATCGACAGTAAGAAAGAAAGGGGTGAGAAGTAGAAAAGAGAGGAAGAGAAAAGAAACAAACACAAATACTCACAGCGGAAACGAACAAACTATATTAATAACATAAACTATTACATAGTATCAACACTTTGGTAAGAGTCTCCCGTTCGCCACCTAACGCAAAGCGAGAACCCCCTATCACGCTGTAATGTAGCAAACCCGATCCCGGTCTCATCGAAATCCAAAGCGTATCTTTTAAGGCCAAGTTGTTTTAAAGGTTAAAACAATTTAATTCAATTATCTTTATTCACATAGAAAGATAATTCACAATAGATAATCAACATTATCAGATAATCCATTTCAATATCACAATGCAACCAATGCATCCATATCACATAACATTGTTCATCTCATAGCTGAGATTACAAACCATACATGGCAACCAATATCAATCATTCATACATAAGCAATGATCTAATGATCATACTATCTATAATTAATTTAAATTGAATTAAATTAATTACTTAATCTCTAATTAATTTAAAATAAATTAAATTAATTACTTCATCATTATAATCCTGCTTAACTTAACCATCAATTGATTACAAAACAATTTAAATAATTCACCATCTCAATATTCATTTCAATTAATCATTTCAGATTAATAATTCCTAATTACAATAAGTAATTTGCTTATAAATTAATTACATGAGTTAATTATATTAAACTCTTTGCAATTAGTTAACTTGTAATTACTTAATTACTTAATTAACTAATATTAATTACATTAAACCTTTAATGATTAATTACTTCATTTATTAATTAATCCTTAATTAAATCAATTCTAAGTTACATCATTAATTAATTAATTAATGATTTCTAATTAAAATTTTATTTATCTTTCTATTTAAATTAATTGCCTTAAGTAATTAATCTAAAATTAAACACATATATATTAATCACCATTGATTAATAACAATCTAGTAATTAACTACCTATAATTACTCATTCCATAAATTAATTATTCTTAATTAATTATCTCCATTAATCCCTTGATTGATTATAAAGTAATTAAATCTAAATTACTACCATCATTAAACATCTTTAATTACATTCAGTAATTATCAATTAATTACTTCCCTAAGTAATTGAAATTCCATTAATTACATTAAGTAATTATTCATCAAACCATCAAGTGTTTAAATTAATTAAACTAAATTAATTAATCTAAACTAATCACATTAACCAAATTAAATCCATAGGTAATTAATTTATTAATTACTTCCATTAAGTAATTAAACTTAAACAATTTCAAAATGATTATTATTAATTAATTAATCTAATTAATTATTTAAAATTAATCACATTAATTAATTGTTAAATAGTCTTAAGCTAATGACCTTCATTAACTATCCTTAATTACTTAATTAAGAAATTAACTTATATTAATTATTTTTAATTACAAACTAATTAATATTTAATTACCAATTAATTAATTTCTAATTATTAACTAATTAAGTGTTAATTGCAAATTAATTAATTCCTTTATCACTTGATTAATAATTATTTATCGTTAATTAAAATTTAATTAACAATTTCTAATCACAGATTAATTAATCTTAATTAATTAATCCCAAATCTTAATTAATCAATTTTAAAAATTATTAATTACTTAAATAATCCACATTATTAATTAAATAATAAATGAACACAAATCATTTAGATTTTATTTATCTTTAAGATAAACATTCCTTATTTAATTAATTATTTAAAACAATTTTGTTTTTAAATTTACTTCAAATTCCATTGAACTTAATTTTAAACTTAAGATGCAAATTTATCTTAAACAAGATTTTAAAACAATTCAAAACTTATCTAATATGTTAAAAGAAACATCTACTTTATAAAATAAGTTTTAAAAGAATTTAAATTACAATTCAATTTAAATTCAAATCAATTTAAAAACACACTTAACATTCCAGGTTATTTTAAATACAAATTCAATTTAAAAATTACTTTTAAATTTCAAGCTGAAATACAGCTTGAACCTTTATTACAGATTTAAACTTAAATCCTTGAAAACTTTATTTACATTTTACATCTTCCTTTTAAAAATTCATACTATTTCAAAACCATAATTTAAACTAATTGAATTCATATTTAATTTAGGTTTTAAACTCAGTTCAGATTTTAGTTTACATTTAAACTTATTACTTCTACCTTTAATTTAAAAAAAAAAACTGTAAACAGGTTCTGTTTTTGTTTTGAAAAACTTGAAACAATACAACACTCGATCCTCTCTATTTTACTTCGAGTCAAAACAGACTAGCTTCGAGTCACCCTCCAATTTACCCGAGACCATCTCGAGAAACCAAATCCTGCAACCCACTAATCATCACTAACATGCACACCACCTCTCTGTGCACCCATACATCAACTCCGGCCACCTCTGACCATCACCAATGGCCATCTCCCATCGGCCAGTAACCCCACAACTTCCTTCAACATCAGATCCTTCAGAATTCAACTCGAATTCGAATTCGAGTTTAAAAATCAAAACCTGGAACATCAATCCCCCCTTTCCAATCCCTAACCTGTCAACGGCGATTCCTCCCATCTCCGGCCACCATCACCTTTGAAACTCCAGTGACGACTTCAACAACCCATCCTCTTCCAAAAACCAAAACCCCAAGTCACTCGATCAATTACATTTGTCGAATTGATCACTTCTTCTAGCCACAGTAAAACTAGGGTTTAAAAATGCAAATCACAATCTCTTCTTCCAAAATGAAATGCACCTCAATCTGATAATTTTCTTAGCTTCTCTGATCACCCATCTACCTCCAGAAGAAATTACAACCCATACAAACCTATATATCATCAGAACTTTCCCAGTTTCCATTTCCAGTTCAAACATAAACTGCCCTTAAACCCCATTACTAAAAATCGTGAATTTAGTTTTAGAATTCATACTTTGGTTCAAGGGTTTCACTGATGTTACTGAATTCATGAATTTTTGAAGTTGGAATTTTCCTCTTATATTAATTTATGCTCTGTTATTTAATTTCCAGGCAATACAAAAATTTATTTACCCTATAAAAATGTTTAAACTTATATCTTAACTTAGACTAGAAAATAATATAATGGATTTTGATTAGAACTTAGGCCTGGCAACAAAAGTCTGAGAGAACCCAGATATACAGCAGCATGCAC
Source organism: Allium fistulosum (assembly GCA_030737815.1). Classification (NCBI taxonomy): domain Eukaryota; kingdom Viridiplantae; phylum Streptophyta; class Magnoliopsida; order Asparagales; family Amaryllidaceae; genus Allium; species Allium fistulosum. Next base: position 931,633,242 of record CM060906.1, read on the forward strand.
ACAGATATATTCACAAATATATTCACACATATATATATTCAGATAAAAGAACAACCATGCAACCCATAATACAACACTTTCTATACAGATTTATCACAGGCATTGATATAATTATAGATTAAAAACTGTTTTTAAAGAAAAGATTTACTCACTTGATTTAAACATGCAGACAGAGCACCAGTTTTGAAAAGCTTTGTGAATCCTTTGAAAACTTGCTTTTAAAAACTTTAAACTTGAATGTTGCTGAGGTCTTTAACTTGCATGCAGAGTCTACTTTCCAGATTGAAATAAAAGTGCACAGCTTGAATTGAAATGCAGTTGCAATGCAGAAATGACTTCATCTCAGGTTTGAAAATGATGAATGTGGGCTTCAGATTTTTGATTTGCATGTTACAGAAATTGGAAATACCTTTTGTGCTTGGTTTGAAAATACTTTGCACTTGAAAATGAGGTTGTATGTAGGAAAACAATTTCAGATTGAAGAAAAATGACGTAGAGGATTCAGTTTTGAGGATGATGAATGCAAGCTTGTTTTGTTTTTGAAAATAAGTTTACAGGGAATTGATTTGCATTTGATATGAGGAGTTTGATTTAAATCTGAAAATTTATCAAGGATTTCAGGGAAATTTCTGGGTTTGAGGAGATGAAAAACTGCAGTTTGAAATATGTTACAGGAATCTTGTTTGAAGATGGTTACTGATTTGGTTTTGAAAAAAAAAAAAAATGGATTTGCAAATTTTCTCAGATTTGTGATTTGGAGATGGTTTAAAATGGAATGTTTATCTCAGCTGAAAGTTCTTTGTTTTAGAATTGAAAAATGAGAAAAAAGGAAAGGAAAGAAAGAATGCATGAGTTTATATAACTATATTTATGATTTAAATTAAAAATTAAAACTAAAATTTGACACATGGCTTGAATTTCAACACTTGTTAATTACCTTGTTTAAACATCTAACACATATTACATTAGGCTTTAATATATTTACACATGTCCTTTTTATTTAATGAGTATATATATTTAAAATGTTAATAAAGATTTTTCACTTAATTAATAATTCTTATGTAAATGTATATATGTATTTTAAAACTATATAGTTATTTATTAAATATCTTTGGAAAGCTTAATATTAATTTAAATCATAATTTCCAAATTACCAATATATATTAGAAATTTGAAAACATAATTTTATTTGTTAAATTCAAACCAACTTATCTATTTACAATATATAAAATTATATCTATACATTATAAATAGAAATCATTCTATTAACTTTTAAAAGATAGAATTCACTAATTAAATACTTATTTAATTAGATTATTAAATTAAATTCAAATTTTATTATCAAAGATCATCAATATTAATTTAATTATTTAACAGATTATTAAATTGATATTGTTAAAATTTCCGGGATATTACACCCTTCCTTACTCCGACCGAGCACAGTCAAGCATCTCTGACGCCTACCTATCCATCACAGCAAACTCTTCAGCATCCTAGCCGAACCCCCACTGCTGACCCGAGCAGCCACATCAACCCCTAGCCAGTTTCTCTTCCTCTTATAAAAAAATTACAAAGAAGGAAATATATAATATAATATATATATATATATTCTCGATCATCGAAGTCAAGTTCAAGTGCTTCGCTTTGCTTTGGATTTTGCTATGGTGTTTGCTTTAAAATGTTTGGTTGCTGATTCATGTTGTTGGAAATGGTTTTGCTTCGATCTTGGATTTTATTTAGATTTTCGCTTTGCTACATTGTTTTATCATTGCCTTCATAGCCACAAAAGGTGAGAAATCACTCATGATTAACATTCATAGGCTTAGTAAATTTAAATTCACATGAAATGACGATTGAAATGTGTTGTTAAATTTGAATTTGTTAGTAATTAAATCATTAAATATGATATGTTATTATTTTCATTTGTTCACCAATGCTAATTGAAAATATTGACACCAATAACCTATTAGTATATGTATATTATATTTAAAATTGATCAAATTTGCCATTGATATGCTATGTCGTTTTATGCTATTATTTCATTGTTCTCATACTGCAAGTTCCATGTTAGTTTAGGAATTCCCTATGGGTTGAAATGATACATACCCGAATGATATTATAAATTAGGGAAAATCATTATGGGTTGAAATGATAAATCCAAGCGATCTTATTAATTTTGAAATTTTGGGATTGCGGATTGAAATGATATATACCCATAAATATTAAATTATTGTGGATTGAAATGATAAATATCCGTATCACTTGACCATAGGTTAGAAAACTATATACGGACACTGTTGGTCTATTTTTAAACGATTTCCAAAATTTTGAGAAAAGAAAAATATATGTATTTTGATTTTTAAATATAGTATAAATATTTTATTTTATTGTAATAAGTGTGTAAAAAAAATTTAGATGTTTAAATTATATATTTGAAAATTTTAAATTTATAAATTAAGTTTTAAAAATGTAAATTTTAAGATTTTACTTATAATTTTATTATTTTTAACTATATAAAATAAGATTTAATATAAAATAAATTTAATAAAATTTAATTTAATAGAATTTAATTTGATATATATATAATATATTGTGTTTAACTATTTATTTAAAATTTATATTAATATTTTTAAAAATTGATTTTGTAATAACTTTAATAAATTAAGGTTGGAAGGATAAATTGAAATTGATTTGATATTTTATTTGATTAAGAATTGTATTTAAATAAGAAATGATTTGAAACTTATTAATTTTGAGATTTAAAAATATGACTTTCATAACTTGATAACTGGATTTTGATTAAAGGTGATTAAATGAATATTTTCAAATTTAAATAAAATTGAAATTGTATATTTAATATTGATTTAAATTTATAATTTGAAATTTTATTTAAATGTTAATAAAAATGATTAAGTGAATATTTTAAAATTTAAATAAAATTTAAGTTGAATTTTGAAATATAAATGAATTTTATCAAATTGAGTTATTGTAAATTGTTTGAATATTTAAACTTCGAAACCTATTGAATTGGAAGTGGTTTAAATTTGTAGTTCAAACCTAGATTTGAAATTGATAAAATTAAAAATGGTTTTAATGAGAATTTGAATTGAACCTTTAACATTTTCAATTGAAATTGTTGAACTAAAATTGATTTAAATTGAATTAGGAAATAAAGTTGATTTGAATTTATTTCTGAAATTGGAAGAAACAATTCTAATTTGAAACTATTTTCGATATAAACTCTTTTTAATATATAAACTATTTTTAATATATAAATTATTTTAATCTATAACCTATTTTTAAATATAAACTATTTTTAATGTATAACTACTCCAATATATAAACTACTTTCAATATTCGATCTGTTTAAGTTGGAAATGTTATGATTTAGATTTAATGGATTTGAATGCGAATACTTTGATATAATGGTTTAATCTATTTCGTAGTTATGATTTTTGAAATGAATATGGTTGAAAGTGAATAATGATTTTGAAAGTGAATATGATTTTGAAAGTGATATGAATTTTAAATGAATATGATATTTTGATATGAAGTATGAACCGTTTGAAATGTAAAGTGACCACGGTGTGAAATAAGCGTTTGGTTGTTAAAGAGACCAGGATTAGATATTGTTGTACTCTCTGCCAATACCAAAAATCACTTTAACAACTGTGCATGTGGTGAGGAATCCAGAACGAAGTAGGATGGTTTGGCGAGTGTCTGTTTGAGGTATAAACGCAGCCCTGACCCCCGCGGGTCAGCTTGATGTGACTAAAACATGAGCTAAACCTGGGCCAAGTGAGGTCGCACCTCCGATCGAGCATGCTTCTTCGATACCATATCTATTCCTTTGTGATTTGATTGGTTGCACCTTTGATTATGGGATTGTCTCGAGGTGGGCGGTAGTAGCTGCTATGTGTTACCACCAGCCCGGTTCTGCAAAATGATAGTATCCTACCATGTGCATTGCCTCACGTGCCTTGTCACATGCCTTATCATGCCCACTACGAGTTTGGTTTGTGTCGTACCTATGGAGTGCTCCCTGATAGCCCACCGATTTGGTGGAGTTTACAGTACTGTATAGACTATGGCATTTATATAAAATGTGTTAAGGGGGATATGGGTAACGCCTTAATGCTATTTTAATATTTTACTTTACTGTAGACATTATATATGTAGCGTATTGTACTATGTTTGCATATAGTTCCACGGATCCTTAAGGGACGGAATCCCAAACATCCTTTAAGTTATATTGCTTTTCACTTGGACATTTCACTTGAGTTGATTTACTTGCATAAGAATGTTAATCCCGACTTGAGTGTTTTGTGTTTTGCTTTATGCTCGGGTCAGACTGAGTGTCACAACATTTGAGACTCGCCTTTGGAGCTTGGAGCTAGTCTTGGAGTTCTATCTGTTATCTATTCAGGTTTCAGTCATTTCAGTTATTTCCAGTTGTTTATGTTCAGAGTTATCCTTTGCTTTTGTATTGAGACTTCTATGTATTGGATTTCTATTGTATTTTGTTTAGACTCCGATGTTCTGTAGTAGCTTCATGAACTACTATTTATCTATTCCACTGCTTATTGTTGTAAAACTCTGCGTCTGTGATTCTGTGATTGATTTATTTACTGTATATGCTAAGTTTTGCCAATTATAAATTAACAATCTGTTGTTTTGAGCAATTCAAGTCTGACATGTGTGGATTATTGTCGATTTGAATAGTTCAAAATAGCGGGTCGTTACATGTGGTATCAAAGCTCGGGTTTAGGCAAAACTTAGCATATGGGGTAAAACTCATTAGAGATAGGGTAGTAATACCCTAGAATGAGTAAAATTAATTACAGAATCTTCTTCGTTTGAGCTTGAAATTCTTTGTTAGGATCCTCTTTGATTTGGATTTCTTTTGAATTTTGGAACTTCACCTTTGTTCTAAAATCCATTCTCGTCTTTTCCTTTTCGTGTTCTTTTTTGATACTGGAGCATCCCATAGCTTTATTTCTGTTGATCTCTGCAATAAATTTGAGCACATCTTGCAACCTTAATTGGCAACTTCATTCTTATGTGTGACTAATCCCATCGGCAGTCCCGCCAACCTTAGTATGATTTGTAAAGGGGTGAAACTCCCTTACAACAGGTGTCGATTCACCAGAGATTTCTATGTCCTCGGTTTTGATGCATCTGATATCTTACTTGAGGTGATTGGTTAAATCATTATGATGCTATTATTTCTTGCAAAGCCCAAACCGTCTCTCTAGTAGACGACCAGGGTAATTCTCTTGTGATCGAATGTCGAATGCCTTAGGATTATGCAGGTAGCTTTATCTTCTCACTTGATTCTCAGCCTAGTGATCTTGACTCCACCCCTGTTGTCCAACTCTTTCCGGATGTCTTTGGTGAAGTCACTTCTCTTCCTCCCAAGCGGGAAACTAAATTCCACATCGATCTTATTCCTGGAGCTCGACCTGTTGTTCTTCCTCCCAGAAAGATGGCACCAGAGAGAAAGCCGAGTTAAGGAAGCTGATTATGATTTCTATGAATGGTTAGTCATGCCCTTTGGATTAACCAATGCTCCCGCCTTCTTCGTTGATCTCATGAATCGCGTTTTCCACGATGTTCTCAACAAGTTTATCCTGGTTTTCGTTGATGATATTCTCATCTTTTCTAAGTCAAAGAAGGAGCATGAGTCTTATTTGAGCTATGTTCTCCAAACTCTTAGGAGTCATCAGTTGAAAGCTAAATTTCTAAATGCCATTTCTGGAGGGATGAAGTCCAATTTCTTAGGCACATTGTTTCTGAAAATTGAGTCTCGGTTGACCCGGTTAAGGTCGTCGCGATCAATATAAGTCTATCAATCTTTCCTCTTCTGTAATTTAATTATCTTATCTTCCTTTCGAGCCTATCCTCTTAGTTATAATACTCTTTGATTAGGGTCCACCTAAATTTGTATCTCTACCCTTGTTCTAAAATCCATTCTTGAATCATCCTATAAGGGAGCGTATTTGTAATTGATATATAAAAGTTTTATATTGTGTTGTTTGAGTTGTTAAGTTTAAATTTTGGATTTCGATCGATTCGTCTATCTAATGCTATCGATAGGAATTCCAAAACACTTGAACATAGAAAACTGACACGATATTGTTTTCAAAATTGGTAATGAAATAATTTTATGTATGATTATATTTTATATATGAAAGTATAATTTTCTGAAATTTGATAGTTAAATGAATTGGTTGTTAAAACTAATATTACTAGATTATCATTTACTGTTTTGTCAACATTCCTAAACTGTTAACTATTGTTGTATGTTATAAGGAGATGAAAATTTATAAACATGGTTTATAAATCTAATTTGCAAATGAAATGAATTTAAATTAGGCATTTGAGGATTAAATTTTTGGTGCTTTTCAAAATTGGGTTTTCAAAGTTTTGAAGAAAATATATTATTTGAAAGTATTTTCGAATGGAAATTGTTTCCAAAGAATTTTAAAAGAAGTAAGTCGGTACTCTCCTCTTATGTCGCTGGAAAATAATTTCGATGATGACTGCAGCATCATTGACATTCATTTTCGAGTCTCAAAGTGGGGAGACCACTTAGTAGCTTTGCTACACTTTTGTTTTGGAAAATTGATTTGAGTTGAATTTCTTTAGTATGATTTGATGCATAATATATATATATATATATGTATGTATGTATGTATGTATGTATGTATGTATGTATATGTATATATTTATTTCAAAATGGTTTGAAGTGAAACCGGGAATTTAACTCTTAATTTTATGTTAAGTGATGGTTTTCAATTATTAAAATGAAGCAAATTTTTTGAACATTTGTAGTGTGTAAAATGAGAAATGGAATTAAAACAACTTGAAACAGTTGAAGTAGGATAAAATTTATTTGTATAATACTCAATTGCATTATAAAACATATATAACTTACCTGAAATTTTCAAAACGTTAAAATGTTAATGTGAATATGTAATTAAAGGTTATACAAGAGAAAACTTAGGTAATAAAAATGTTCAAACTAGATATTGCTTAATAGAAATGTTGTAAATAAAAGCTAAATTTGTATAGTGCTCAATTACATTTGGAAGCATTAATAAAAACTTACCTGGAAAAGTTTGAATGTAATGAGAACATGTAATTGAGTAATAAGTAATATGATGTCCAAAAATGAAATTTATATGGTTTTGAATAAATTATTGTATCTGGTACTATGTATTTGAATCTATTTTTCCTTTCTGTTGCTTCTATTCTCCTATCTCGTTCCTTTTCGGGGACGAAAATTTTTGAGTGGGGGAGAGTGTAACGACCCGGAAATTTTAACGATTTAAATAACATAATTAACTAAATTTTTCATGAAGATAAACAATTAAATTTTTTTGCAATGAAAATTTGATATTTGGTATGCGCCTATTGAAGCATAGCAAGTGACAAATTTTCATCTAAAATATGTAGATTTGTTTGGTTGTGAAATTTCAATTTAAAATTTAAAATCAGTTTATTTGATGGTAATAAAATATTTTTGAAATCTAAATATTTTTATATAAGAAAAATGTAAATCATTTTTCTGAGTGAGACGTCGTATTTCGTTTTGCCAAATTTGGACTGTTCTAGCTCTGTTTATATTATTTTCGACGTTTTAGCAGCAGCTTTGGCAGCGATTTTGATAAGTGGGTTGTTTCACTCATATCTGTATACCATCTTGTTCATCTCATTGCGCTGATCTCCGCAGTATACTCATTTGTGTATTTCGACGTCCAGTACGCGGCAAAATCGGCAAAACGGTTAGCCTTATCGGTTCTGCATTTGAGCCTTTTGGTTTCCTATGTCCTTTTATTGTCCTCCTTGAGAAAGCTAATAGCCACTAGTTATTAATGATTCACAGAATTCAACTATTGGCTATTACTATTCCACCATTTCACTTTATATTTGCTGGTTCATTTTCATTTTTGGTTCGTTTTCCTTTCTCTCTTTCTCTTTTTGTTATGTTCTTCTAAGAAAAATAAAATATAATTTTATAACTGAAGCATTTATAAATATTTAGGTTTGCATTCCTTTTTTTGACTGAGAACCTACTCATCTGCTTACCCCTCTCTCTGCTCGACCCTTCCCATTGCCGGCATCGCTCCCTCCCTCTGCCTCTCTTTCCTTCCACCAACGCCATGCCGCATCACCACCCTACCCGAACCCACTGCCTACACGCCCACCTTCCTTCCCAGTCAGCCGCATCTCCACCCAAAACGCCACACACTCGAGAAGCCAAACCCAGTAGCTCAACCAACCTCCACTCCAGACATCCGCCTTTCCCCCTCATCCCTAACCACTGCCAAGCGCTCAGTGACTGGCCAAACCACCTTCCTCCACCTCCATTTGCATCTGACGACCATCACACAAACCCTTCCATTCGGCCTCTCGAATAACTCAACAGCACAGACCCAAACACTGAGCCTACCTTCCATCAGCATCCACAACCCGGCCCTCCATTCCACTCCAGCCGATAGTAGCAGCCCACTTCCCATTTGCCAAGCAACTTACAGCCACACCACACCATCACTGAATGCCACAACCTAACACCCAACCGTGACAGCCTGCACTTCCACCCATCCAACAACTTGCCAGTCCCCTCCTTGCCTCCGACTGAGCACAGTCAAGCATCTCTACCGCCTTCCTATCCATCACAGCAGACCCTCCAGCACACTGGCCGAACCCCCACTGCTGACCCGAGCAGCCGCATCAACCCCTAGCCAGTTTCTCTTCCTCTTATAAAAAAAATAGAAAGGAGGAAATATATACTATATATATATATATATATATATTTATATATATATTTGATCATCGAAGTCAAGTTCAAGTGCTTCGCTTTGCTTTGGATTTTGCTATGGCGTTTGCTTTCAAAAGCTCAAATGTTGATTCGTGTTGTTGGAACTGGTTTTGCTTTGATCTTGGACTTGATTTAGATCTTCGCTTTGCTCCATTGTTTTATCATCGCCTTTGTAGCCACGAAAGGTGAGCAGTCACTCACGATTAACATTCATATGCTTAGTAAATTTATATTCACATGAAATGACGATTGAAATGTGTTGTTAAATTTGAATTTTTTAGTAATTAAATCGTTAAATATGATATGTTATTATTTGCATTTGTTCACCTATGCTAATTGAAAATATTGACACCAATAACCTGTTAGTATATGTATATTATATTAAAAATTGATCATATTTGCCAATGATATGCTATGTCGTTTTATGCTATTATTTCATTGTTCTCACATTGCAAGTTCCCTATTAGTTTAGGAATTCCCTATGGGTTGAAATGATACATACCCAAGTGATATTATAGATTAGGAAAAATCGTTATGGGTTGAAAAGATAAACCCAAGCGATTTTATTGATTTTGAAATTTTGGGATTACGGGTTGAAATGACATATACCCGTAAATATTAAATAATTGCGGATTGAAATGATAAATATCTGTATCACTTGACCATAGGTTAGAAAACTATATACGGAAACCGTTGGTCTATTTTTAAATGATTTCCAAAATTTTGAGAAAAGAAAAATATATGTGTTTTGATTTTTAAATATAGTATAAAATTTTATTTTATTGTAATATGTGTGTAAAAATAATTTATATTTTTAAATTATATGTTTGAAAATTTTAAATTTATAAATTAAGTTTTAAAAATGTAAATTTAAGATTTTACTTATAATTTTATTATTTTTAAATATATAAAATAAGATTTAATATAAAATAAATTTAATAAAATTTAATTTAATAATATTTATAAAAATTAATTTAATAATATTTAATAAAATTTATTTTAATAGAATTTAATTTGATATATATATATATATATTGTGTTTAACTATTTATTTAAAATTTATATTAATATTTTTAAAAATAGATTTTGTAATAACTTTAATAAATTAAGGTTGGAAAGATAAATTGAAATTGATTTGAAATTTTATTTGTTTAAGAATTGTATTTAAATAAGAATTGATTTGAAACTTATTAATTTTGAGATTTTAAAGATATGATTTTTATAACTTGATAACTTGATTTTGATTAAAGGTAATTAAATGAATATTTTCAAATTTAAATAAAATTGAAATTGAATATTTAATATTGATTTGAATTTGTAATTTGAGATTTTATTTAAATGTTATTAAAAATTATTAAGTGAATATTTTCCAATTTAAATAAAATTTAAGTTGAATTTTGAAATATAAATGAAATTTATCAAATTGAGTTATTGTAAATTGTTTGAATATTCAAACTTTGAAACTTATTGAATTGGAAGTGGTTTAAATTTGTAGTTCAAACCTGGATTTGAAATCGACAAAAATTAAAAATGGTTTTAATGAGAATTTGAATTGAACCTTTAACATTTTCAATTGAAATTTTTGAACTGAAATCTATTTTTAATATATAAATTATTTTAATCTATAACCTATTTTTAAATATAAACTATTTTTAATGTATAACTACTCCAATATATAAACTACTTTCAATATTCAAGCTGTTTAAGTTGGAACTGTTATGATTTAGATTTAATGGATTTAAATGCAAATACTTTGATATGATGGTTTAATCTATTTTGTAGTTATGATTTCGGAAATAAATATGGTTTAAAGTGAATAATGATTTCGAAAGTGAATATGATTTCGAAAGTGATATGATTTTGAAATGAATATGATATTTTGATACGAAGTATGAACTGTTTGAAATGTAAAATCACCATGGTGCGAAATAAGTGTTTGGTTGTTAAAGAATCCGGGATCGAATATTGTAAAACTCTCCGCCAATACCGAAAACCACTTTAACACCTGTGCACGTGGTGGAGAATCCAAAACAAAGTAGGATGGTTTGGCGAACGTCTGTATGAGGTATGAACGCAGCCCTGACCCTAGCTGGTCAGCTTGATGCGACTAAAATAGGAGCTATACCTGGGCCAAGTGAGGTCGCATCTCCGATCGAGCATGCTTCTTCGGTGCCATATCTATTACTTTGTGATTTGATTGGGTGCACCTTTGATTATGGGAGTGTGTCTTGAGGTGGGCGGTAGTAGCTGATATGCGTTACCACCAGCCCGGTTCTGCAAAACCGTAGTAACCTACCATGGTCATTGCCTTACGTGCCTAGTCACATGCCTTATCGCGCCTACTATGAGTTTGGTTTGTGTCGTACCTATGGAGTGCTCCTTGATAGCCCACCGGTTTGGTGGAGCTTACAGTACTGTATAGACTACGGCATTTATATAAAATGTGTTAAGAGGGATATGGGTAACGCCTTAATGCTATTTTATACTTTACTGTAGATATTATATATGTAGCGTAGTGTACTATGTATGTAGATAGTTTCACGGATCCTTAAGGGATGGAATCCTAAACATCCTTTAAGTTGTATTGCATTTCACTTGGACATTTCACTTGAGTCGATTTACTTGCATAAGAATGTTAATTGTGACGCCCCACCCCGAGACCTACATTAGTAAAGCGAATTACTAAGTAATCTTGTCTACTAATGCAGAGAATAGGGCTGGTTAAGGGCGACCATCATAGTAATACGATAGTTAAGAGCTAAGCATGTCAATTTTGTCTTGATCTTTTTTTTTCCATTACTTCATAAGTGGTAGACAAGCTTAGTCCCTAACTAATGCACACTATGGTGGATTCGGACCATTTTAGAAATAATGTAATATACATGCAGATAGAAAACATCAGTCACAGAACAGCGAAAGAACAATCTACCAAGCAACTGAGTTTTGGCTGACTTTGGATAGTAATTCGGGGTACCAAAACAACTTAGATTTCAACGAAATTTTGCAGCGATATAATACGACACGAGGACTATAACATATCGAAAATTTGGAGCAATTTGCTGCAAACAAAAAGAGTTATGATTTTTCGAACATAGCACTTTGCAGCAAGCCAAATAGAGCAAGATTTTAGGCTGTTTTGAACCAAAGATTTGCTATATCAAAACAATTCAAAATTCAATGAAAATTTCCTTAAATATTGTACAGTCCAACTACTGCAACTTATCAAAAATTGGGAGCAATTGGCTATAAATTGAAGAAGATATGAGTTTTTTGAAAATGATGCTTTTTCGGCCAACAAACAGAGATGTATTTTTGGCTGATTTCAACCAAAAATTTTATATATCAAAACAATTCAAAATTCAATGAAAATTTCCAGAAATATTGTACAGTCCAACTATTGCAATATATCAATAACTGGGAGCAATTGGCTGTAAATTGAAGAACATATGATTTTTTTGAAAATGATGCTTTTTCGGCCAACAAACAGAGATGGATTTTAGGAATTTCAACCAACAATTTTCTATATCAAAACAATTCAAAATTCAATGAAAATATCCAAAAATAGTGTAAAGTCCAACTACTGCAACATATCAAAAATTGGGAGCAATTGGCTGTAAATTGAAGAAGATATGATTTTTTGAAAATGATACAATTTTAGCCAACAAAAGAGAAAACCTATTCAATAAATTGAGCATTTCAAGCAACAAATTGATGGCAAAATTTGATATTTTTCTTTAGCTTGCTTTAAAAAAAACTCTTACCATGCTTACCGAATAGTTTTCATCAAAATTCGAGAACTTGAGATGTGAATTGTCTTTTATTTGCTTATGTTTGTTTTGCATGTCCATTTTCAAGTTTCTACAGGTTCTTAGGCCTTCCATCTTCACCAAAGATCACAACTTTCTACCAAATCGATGTAGCAATTGACATGCTTAGCGCTTAACTAATGTATTACTATGATTGTCGCCCTTAACCAGCCCTATTCTCTGCATTAGTAGACATGATTACTTAGTAATTCTCTTTACAAATGTAGGTCTCGGGGTGGGGCTTCACATTAATCCTGACTCGAGTATTTTGTGTTTCGCTTTATGCTCGGGTAGACTGAGTGTCACAACATTTGAGACCCGCCTTTGGAGCTTGGAGCTTTGCTTGGAGATCTATCTGTTATCTATTTAGCTTTCAGTTATTTCAGTTATTTCCAGTTGTTTATGTTCAGACTTGTCTTTTGCTTTTGTATTAAGACTTCTATGTATTGGATTTATGTTGTATTTTGTTTAGACTTCGATGTTCTGTAATAGCTTCATGAACTACTATTTATCTATTCCACTGCTTATTGTTGTAAAACCCTATGTCTATGATTCTGTGATTGATTTATTTACTATATATATGCTAAGTTTTGACAATTATAAATTAACAATCTATTATTTGAGACATTTAAGTTTGACATGTGCAGATTATTGTTGATTTGAATGGTTCGAAATAGCGGGTCGTTACATGTGGTATCAGAGCTCTGGTTTAGGCAAAACTTAGCATATGGAGTAAAACTCATTAGAGATAGTGTAGTAATACCCTAGAATGAGTTAAATTAATTACATAATCATCTTCGTTTAAGCTTCAAATTCTTTGTTAGGATCCTCTTTGATTTGGATTTCTTTTGAATTTTGGAACTTTACCTTTGTTCTAAAATCCATTCTTGTTTTTTCCTGTTCGTGTTCTTTTTTGATAGCAGGTCGTTACAACAAGATATTTAAATTCAATAGTTATTTTCATTTTTGTTGACCTATTGATTTTATTAATATAAAATAAAACTTTTTTTCATCTATTTCGATAATGTAAAAAAATATTTACAATACAAAAAATATTATATTCCTAATGTAAACATTTTTTTTGAGTTTAATATATTTATAAAAATGATTTATTAATTAATTCGATATAATACCAAAATAATTTTTAGTTCTTTTCAAACTAAAATATTATCGAAAATTGAATTCAACCATTTTATATTAATTAATTAATTAATTTTGACGACGTTGAAAGTAAGGTTGTTACAATACTTATCTATTATGATTGATGGGCTCATCCAAGAGAAGAGAATTGTATATTTATTTTTATTCTCTCTTGTTTCTCTATTCTTTGAAAAAGAATACAAAATTTCTAGAAAACAAAAGTCATTTTCTTCATCTCTTTATCTCTATAATTTCCTCTGAATTAAAATAAAATTTCCAAATATACTCAAAAACTCATGGATAGTAACTTCTACAAATAGCCAACTCCTTCATCCTTCATTGCACAAGTTTGCGATCATTGTGTTAACTTTTGGGAGTGGATGAAAATATCGATTGCACCATGGTCGTATCAAATTTTATTTTCAAGGCAGTGGCCTCATCCACGACACGACTTTTATCATTTTCTTTTTCCATTGTTCCTACCCATCAACTCTAATAATATATATAGACATGGAAGAAACTCTAGTAGTCACCATCCCATCAATGCATCATATACACCTGATAAAGGCACTACAGAGTAAATGACATAATTATATAAAATGTTAAGCAATAATGTACAGGAACAAATTAATTTGGATTACACGTTATTGAGAATTTGTGCAAATCCTATATACATTATACATACAAGTACCATGTTTTCTATATGGCTTGGTCTCCTAATTTTATTTTATTTAACATTAGCTTGGTAGTACATAAAATCCAATATCACATACTAAACAACAAAACATAATAGACAACATATATCACGGTTTGAATTAAATAACAAATATATGAATTTCTTTTATAAAATATTAGGAAGGATGTGCTTGAATATCATGACCAACATCACTATTTGGGTATAAGTATTTACTAGTACCAACATGTAATGATATAAGGAGTTACGATGGATAACATCTGAAGTAAAAATCAATTAGTTTAGCAATAATTACTTTAGAGCACTATTTGGATATATTAGTTCATCACTTTGAAAATGGATTATTCAGTTTGCACTTTCATCTTAAGTCATACTTAATTTATTTTTTGTACTAAAGTTCCATATGAATAAAAGCATAATATGAGAGTTATAATTGATAAAAGTAATATGCTAGAGTTGCTAGAGAAGAACAAAGCCAAAAGGCTAATAAATAAAATTTATATGATCCTTAAGATAAATATCATAATATATCATATCCTTGCTATAACAATGGCCAAACTCCATGTTAAGCAATTGATTTAAATAATTTTTATAATATAAAGGTTATAGGAAAAGTTGAGTTAAACTATATTTTAAACCATATAAATATTGAAGATCTCCTAAATTCTATATAGAGATGATACATAAAAATAAGTTGTTTAATAAGCTAAATGATATTCATATTCCCTTTGCTGCGTATACAAGGTGTATCAAATATCTTTTCTAGCTAATAATCAAAATCTTTAGTTTTTACCGTTATTCTATAGGTTTGACAAAAATTGATCAAAATGCTTACTTCTCGTATCACTCTCTCCCGTCTTTATTAGTTCAATTAATATTCAAAACCTCAAATTTTAGTAATCTTATACCAATCATATGAACCATTTCCTCTTCTTTGTGTTTGGAAAAGTTTTCTTTAATAAAATCCATAAGTTTATACTTAAGTTGAATCAAACATATGTTGAGTAGCACATACTTGTTAATATCAAAATACCAAAGTTCAGTCATCTCATACCATTCATATATTCCATGGTTACCCTCTTTATGTTTTGAAATTTATTCTTCAAGATCAAACCCTTAGGCTTTGACTTAAGTATCATACACATGTACTATGTGGTTGCTGGTATTTTTGTGTATATTTGGGTGATCAAGAATATGCACCTAAAAGAGGGCATCTCAAACACTAAAGAGGTCAAAGATTAAAAACAAATTAGAAGAATTCATTGTGCAAGAAATGGTTTGGGTCTGTTTTGTTTCATCTATGTTTTGTCTTTTAACATGCATTACAAAACATGAAGAGGACAGAGTAGAATATATAAAATTGTAAGCCATTATGACGATGGAGGGATGATAAAGAGGATGTATTGTTTTTCGTGTTTTCCAAAAAAAAACCAAATAATTTTTTTTATTCTGTATGTTATATTCATTTTCTAAATTAGTTGCTTTCTAAAAATACATATGTCATGGGCATTTTTTGTTTGGACGGAAACTAAAAACAACAAAACAGCAAAACATACGGGGCCTTACATTCATACCCTATTTAGAAAATAAAATTTTCAGCATACATAAAGATGTTTAAGGTTGAATCTATCTTTTGAAATCCATAACTTAAATTCAGTACTTTAGAATTCTAGACTATCTTCCCTTCTCGACTAATAAATAAGGAGAAACCAGTGTCTTTTTTAATTAACAACCAAAACATTTACTTTTACCATTAAAGCTGCTTGAAAAAATTTATATGTTTACCTCCTCTATTACTCTTCCCTATATATCTTTATTTATCATATTAATATTCAAAAACCTCAGGTTTAATCATCTCATACCATTCACTTGCACCATTCTTTCCTTCTTGTATTTTGAAAAGTTGGGATTTGTGATTCAATATTTCCAAGTCGAAGTAGAAAGGTGTTATGTGGAGATGCAAAGAAGAGACAAAGGAGAAAAGAGGGACCGAAGTCTATAGCACTAGCTACAGACTCTCAATTAACTAGTAGAGTCTATAAGCCAACTAGAACTCCTTCTAGTTAACTAGTAGACATAACAATTGAGTGCTATTTATGCAGTTTTGGATTAGAGGGGAGCATTGCTTTTTTAGTTGATTGTAAATCACGTCCAGTCAATTGACACCAATCGAATGGAGATTTTTTTCAATTGACTATATTGACATTTTATGAAGATTTATACTTTGAATTTTTTAGGGTAATTTTGTCATTTTAGGGTGTTTTGGAGTTTCATCTGTACATCTCTACGTATCTTTGACCTGGTGACTGGTATACTTTAGATTTCTATAAGTAGGCTTGCAAGGCTTTGTCTTACAATCTTTTGAAGGAATTAATACGGTTTGTTTGGAGGAATTTATCGGTCCATTATTTTTACTCACTTTTCATCCATTCTCAAATCTATTGTGTAGGGATCCTTGGTATAACCCTAACAATTAGTATTAGAGCCTACTACACAAATTTTCCTGAACAGAGTTTAGTTATGAAGAAGATATGTGTTGAAAACTAAAGGGGGAAACTAGGGCTTATAGAAGGTGAAGATGTAGGATTTTCTATAACGCAAATATCTTCGCCAACCATTGGAAAAAAATGGGAGAAACCAAACGATATAACTGAAGCAAACTGGAAAATTTTGGATAAGAAGGCTATAACGGCTATTTGGAACTTTTTAGAGAATGTGGTGTATCATAGTATTGCTAAAAAAATCTACTCATTCAATTTGGAAGAAATTGACATGAATTTACGCGAAGAAATCTACAACAAACAAGGTCTTCTAATGAGAAGCTTGATAAATAAGAATCATAAGGAAGGCTAATCAATTGGAGAGCATCTTATGATTTTGATCAATTGTGAATAATTCACGATCGTGATTTACAAGGTGGACGATGAGACACAAACCTTGATGGTGATGAGTTCATTACTGAAGTATTGGGAAATGCTTGTGGTTGCATCGAATAGGTCAAATTTAGATAGATTTGTTTCGATAGGTTCAGTGAAACATAGATTTTTTAATGAGGAGATGCAGAGGATGAACCTAATTAAAGAAAAGGATAAGGAAGAAATGAAAGATAGAAATTCGATTAAAGAGGCTCATGTTGGAGGGATGGACAACCGTTCAAATTTGGAAAGACAATTAGATAGGTTAAACATGAAAAAGAATTTCATCTACTATTAATATAAAAGACCAAGTTACCAATTGAGATTTTTCAACAAGCCAAAAAGAGATAAAGAAAGAATTAAAGCACCATATGTAAGCAGCGATGACGATATGAAATTTGGTATTAGTAATGATATTTTGTGCTTACGGAAGAAAAGAAGACGATTGAGTGTTTTGTTCGGATGCATGTTTTTATGTATGCAACTATTGCATGTTTCTATGTACGCAACTAAAAGGGAGCATTCATTGACTATAAGTAGAAAGAAAGCAAGGTGGAATCTACTAACGATGGCGATGTTGAGGTGGAGGGTATAAGTGTGGTTTGGCTAAAAATATATAGTGGAAGGGTGGTGAAATTCATGGGAGTTATGCATGCCCTATAAATTAAGAGGAATCTTTTTTAGTAGGATGGTTGAAAGGATAAAGCAACAACTATACAACTAGAGGTGGAGTCGCATAGGTTTGGAAAGGTAATAGGGAGATGTTGCATGCAAAATGGGGAAGCAATAACATATACAAATCGCTGGAAAAACAATGGATAATAAAGGTACTTCTCAAAAAGGTGTTAGAGAGGCAAATATGACTGAATCAAGGTGGAGCCAACAATGAAAAGCCGTAAAGTCTATATGGAGGTTTTTGTTGTATTACAAGCATTTCTAATTCGTTGATGATATGCATGTTCGATTGAGGGACATGCATAATTATGTTGTATTGGAGGTTGGTTAAATTTTCTTTTAGGGATGGAGACATTTCTTTCCATAGTGATATTGGAGTTTGATTAGAGTTTAAGACTGTAGGCGGAGTTAGGCAGCTTTTCAGAAACATAGTATCAAGGAAGAGATTGTTAAATTTATGATACGATATTTGCAAGTTAAAGTAGAAAGGCATTAGGTGGAGATGTAGAGAAGGCAACCGAACAAGAGAAAAAGGAGAAAAGAGGGATTGAAGTCTATAGCACCGACCATAGACTTCCAATCGACTGGTAGAATCTACAAGTCGACTTGAATCCCTTCAGTTGTTTGGCAGATTCATCAGTCGACTATTATTTGCATAGTTTTGATAAGAGGAGAGAATTGCTTCTCAATAGGAAATAACTTCCAATCGCTTGCCACCAGTCGATTGGTGAGGTTTTCCCAATCGGCTAGATCGGCTTTTTCTAGTGATTTGAACTTTAAATTTTCAAGGGTAATTTGGTCTTTTTAGGGTTTTGGAGTTTTAACCATAGAACTCTGCATATTTTGATCCAATGGCTGGAATTACGAATTACTTTAGGCTTCTGTAAATAACATGTATATGGGTCATTGTAAGGTGTGAGGAATTGAGTTTTATACTAGGATTTCTGGGATTGAGATTTCTTATCAATTTTAAGGCATTCTCTTGTAGTCTTTTGGAGGAATTAATAAGTTTGTTTGGAGGAAATTATCTGTCCATAGTTTGTCTTCATTTTTATCTCTTCTCAAATCTAATTGTGTAAGGATCCTTTATATAACCCTAATAGTTGATGTTAGTGCCTACTACATAATTTTTTCTAAAAATAGTATGGTGATGGAGAAAACAAGTGTTGAAAACTTAATGGAAGAAAATGGGCACTATAGAAGGCAAACATGAAGGATTCTCTATGTCCCAATGATCTTTGCCAACCACTGGAGAACAAATGTGGGAACCTAGTGGTATAATTGAAGCAAAGTCGGAAATTTTAGATAAGAAGGCTGTAGCGGCTATTTTATGCTTTTTGGAGAATAAGGTGTTTCATGTTGTTGCTAATAAAACAACTGCTTATTTAATTTGTAAGAAATTAAAAGAATTTACGCGAAGATCTCTGCAACGTACAAGGCTCTTCTAATGAGTATTAGTAATCCGAAGCTTAAGGAAGGTTGGTTATTTAGAGAGCATCTACATGATTTTCAGTCAATTGTGATCCAATTAGTTATCGTTAATTAAAAGGTGGATGATGAGACAAACCTTGATTTATATGAGTTCATTACTAAAGAGTTGGGACATGCTTGTGGTTGCATTGGAAAACTCAAATTTGGATGTGGTTCTTAGGCTAGTAGCCTGCTTAATAAAGAGATCCAAAGGATGGACCAATGGTAGGAAAGGATATGGTAGAAAGGAAAGGTGGAAATCTGATTGAACAGGTCTATCCTTCAAAGAGGGGCAACTATACAAATATGGAAAGACAATCAAATAGGTCAAATATGGAAAGGAATTTCATCTGTTCTCATCGTTAAAAACCAGGTCATCGGTTGAGATATTTCAACAAGTTAAAAGGGATAAAGAAAGAATCAAAACTATAACACCCTAAAGAATTTACGTTAATTAATTAATAATTATAAAGGCTTAAAAATGGAATATGAGCAAATGTCGGAATTCGGCCGTGAAACTTGCACCATTGTGTTCGTGGCGATTTTCTAAGAAACGTACGTATTTGGAATCTCACAATTGGAGTTGAAACAAATTATCTATCAACGTTTGACATTTAAGAAACGAAAATAATTAAAATAACAAAAATAGGTAATAAATATAAATAATAGCATGGACCCACCATGTCACGACCCGGCTTTCTAGCCACAGAAAGACGTATCATGAATTAAGAAAGAAAGGGATAGAAGAAGAAAAGAAAAGAAAGAAGAAAGAACAACAACATCAGATACTCACAACGGAACGAATGAAATATAATATATCACATAAAATATTACATAGTATCATATACAAAGAGTTACACAACTATACATCTCATATTAGACAGTTATAAACATCTGTCTATCATACATCTCTATATATCAATACAATACAGACACAACTCTAACACAGCGGAACCATAATATATCTACACGCTGAAGCCACCTGCTCCAATCTCCTCCAGAATTCGTCAAAGCTAACCTGGATCCCTCGACTACTCAATACAATATTGAGTACCCAAGAGTTTAATAAAACAGAAAATAAACACTTGGGTCAGACATGGGTCTGGTGTGAGTAAACGGTTTAAACTTGTTTAACTTTGAAAAACCTTTGAAACAAAAGGTATCTCGTAAGACTTCCCGCACATAAACACGGAAATGTTTTTACCTTACGATAACCAAAACATTTGATAGGAAATCCGATTATATTATAATAGGGTCTAGGGTTTTCAAATAAAATACAGAAATAGCTGGAATGCTTACATCTCACGTTCCAACATAGTTGGGCACAACTAAATCGTACGGAACTTATTGGATTTTGGATTCCATACAATGGCAGGGCTACTGGGGTACCGCCCGTCACAGTACGTGGCCTAGATCACCGTACTGAGGAGTACGCCCGCTCCCCTGCAACACAAGGTCGGAACATCCCTTACTGGATAATTCCCGCATAAGAAACCCCGCGGTTGTAGCTAGCAACCGCCCACAAAGCCGAATAAAAAGAAGGGACCTCTAGACAGGGGAATCTTATACTACTTGGGTGCTACCCACTAACCTTGCTGCACCTCCCCTGTTTTAGCCATTCCCGGTTGATGAGGCTTGAGATCACGATTACCTTTAATCAGAACACATCACTTAGAATGCTCATCGTCCACCTGACGATGTGCTGAAAGCATTCAATCCATACAAGTTCGTTCCGGGTTCGAACGAAACCGAAGGCATTATCTCGTTACACTCGTTTTGGAATCACCCTCAGAGTTAACGACAATAACCCTTGCACTCTGAATCTTCATCTTCACTTGATTCACGACCTATCGTTAATTTGGATCGATGTGGTATTTGGGTCTCCAGACCTGGAAATCCGGTATACGGAAACCCGATCCCGGTCTCATCGAAATCCAAAGCGTATCTTTTAAGGCCAAGTTGTTTTAAAGGTTAAAACAAATTCAATTCATTATCTTTATACACAAAGAAAGATAATTCACAACAGATAATCAACATTATCAGATAATCCATACAATTCAACTAACATCCATATCATACAGCATATATCTCATCAGAGATATCAATCAATGCCAAGTATTCAATACTATCACCCATTCATAAGTAATGATTTATATTATCTTTTAATTAATTTAAAGAATTAAATTAATTACTTCATTTTATAAATCCTTCTTACTTAACTATTAATTAATTACAATTTAATTAATTAATCATCTTTTAATGATCTTCTTAATTAATCTTCCTTGATTAATTATACTTTAATTACATTCAAGTAATTATCCTTAACCATATACAGTAATTAACTTTTAATTACTATCATTAATTACAATAATTAATGAACCTTCATTAATTAATTAAGCATATAATTAGGCATACTTTAATTAATTACTTTCATTAATCAACCTTGATTAATTCATTAATTAAATAATCCTTACTAATTAATTAACCTTTTAATTAATTAAATAATTAATTTTAATCAACCACTTCATTAATTAGTCTTAATTAATCATAAACGGTAATTAACAATTTGTAATTGCTTATCTTAATTAATTACTTCTTAATTAATTATATTAACCTTGATTAATTAATCTAATTAATTAATCTTTAATTATTTCATTAAGTAATTATTAATCAATTTAAATTAACAAATAATCCTTAATTAATTACTTTATTAATTAATTACTTTTAAATTAATTACACTTAGTAATTAATCTTAAATTAAACACATTTAACTAATCACATTAATTAATTAACTAAAATAATTAAGTAATTAACTCTTAATTACTTACATAAGTAATTATCTTCTAAATACTTCATTAAATGATCTCTCTTAACTAATTTCATTAACAAGTAATTAATCCCATCATTAAATAATTCTTAATTCTTTAATTAATTAATCCATAATTAATTAACTTTAAACAATTAACTTAATTAATTCCTTAATTGATTACAACAAGTGATTACTTCAACTAATTACTTCCATGAATAATTTACTCCTCCTGATTACTTTAAGTAATTATTCATTAATTACTTCATTAAGAAATTTACTCACTTAATTATAAATTGATTATCTTGAATGAATCCCTCAATCTCTAATTCATTTATTTATTAATTACATTCATTTCCACTAATTACTTCATTAAGTAATTATTCTTAATTTCAAATAGTAATTAACCTTTAATTCAATTTATTTATTAATTGCCTTAATAAAATTTCCATCTTTAAAAATAAACTTTTCATTTAAATCACATATTAAATTCTACCATTAAACTCCATTTAAACATTTAGAAATAATTTTATATTTGAATAAAATTTTACCTTTAAACAAAACAATTTAAACCCATAATTTTATATGCACTTAAAATCTTGAATATCCATTCAAACATGCTTAAATAGATTAAATAAACAATAATTTAACTTTGGAAATTCCAAATTTCATATCTTTAAACTTATTTATTTAAATATAATTTAAATCTAATTTAACATTCCTTTATAATTACTTTGAACATCACTTTAACTTGAAAACATTTTTAAAATCAAGCTTATCAGTTTAAAACCCAGATCAACCCGAGTCAACCCCTCTAAAACCCCGAGTCACTCTCGAGTAAATCGACACACGTCTCCGCTTCGAGTCTTCCCCGCGAGCAACACGAGAGCGTCCCGAGTTTTCCCCTTCTTCCCCAAAGCCCTCAAATCCCAGATAACCCAAAACGTTCACGTGCACGTGCACGCGGGTTCACCGCTGCTCCGTCCAACCCTATCGACGTCAACAGGTCATCGACGACCGACCCTAACACCTCGACCCCTCAGATCATCAAAGCTCACCGGAAATCAAATTCTAGCATATCGAAACACTCGAACCCAAATCGTCATCAAAACTGGATCACCAAATTTCCTTCGTCTCGCCGCTTCAGACCACCAGAGTCCACGCAGTTCTGGCCGAAGCTGCTCCGACAACCCACGAACTCTTTCCCCTAGACCGATCGCCTGAATCGCCCTGACGACGCTGCAGTTCTTTCGAGAACCAATTCAACAGAAAAACGAGTTTAAACCCTAAATCGCCACCGACCCACCACTCCGACCATCTAAAAATTATCTCACCATTTTTCCAGAGATCATCGACACATCGGCCACCTCCATGCCAAAACTCGACCAACATTACCACTCCGATTGCCAGAAATCGGCAGAAAACAATTTCCCGTTCAACTCAAAACTTTTCAATAATTGTTAACTTAAAAATTATGAAACCAATATCAAAATTCATTATTTTCTAATTCGAATCCGATTGTGAAATCAAATCATGAAATTATAAACATTGATTTTCGACTTGAATTCATCCTTACTGACATTCCTACTTTCCAGCCATCCTGTTTATTTATTCTACTCAAAAATATTTTTAAAAATGATATTATAATGATACAAACATATCTTCTTTAAAAATATTAGCTTGAATTCGATTAGATGGGAAGATATGACATTTTTGTGTGATAATCTTGGGTCTGCCATTAAACAGAGAAGTATATACAGGCATATCACAGACATTTCATATATATATATATATATACATGCATTCACATCCATACATTCATGCAACATTATCTACTATTACTACAAGATTTCATCACATGCATCCAAGTATAATAACATATTTAAAACTGTTTTTAAAAGAAATATTTACTCACAGGTTATAAAACAGAGAACAGGGACAATTCATATACATATATATATATACATGCACCTACACATATAAACACATGCAATCATATTTTACAGAGATTCATCACAGTCATTTAAGCCAAATCACAGATTTTAAAAGCTGTTTTTAAAAGAATTTACTCACCTTAAAATAAGAAACAGAGGGCAGAGAGCATAAGTTCCAGGCTTTTAAATTTTGAATTCTGAAAAGCTTTTGATTCTCCTTTGATTTGAATTTAGTTTCCAGGTTGAAGTTGCTGTTTAGCATTGATCTCAGGTTTTGAAATTATAGATCTTCTTTTTGCTTAAAAGTGTTGAACTACAGATGACTTGTAGTTGAACTTCATTTGGAAAGTAGATTTAAGTTGCAGATTTGATTTGTTTTTAGTTTTCTTTTAGATTTTAGAATAGATGGAGAGAAATAGAAGATGGAGGAAGAAGATTTCGAACTGAGAATTTTTGAACTGGAAAGAAATAACCAGGTTTTCTCTAACACATGATATTTTGTATCATTAAATTAATTTAATTCAATATTAAAGAAAATAAAATCTTGCCACTTGTTTATTTTATAAATTGGACAAATGTCCATGTACATCCATTTAGCTTACAAGTGTCTTTAATCATGTTAATATGTTTACACATATTATGTAACATCCCGAAAATTTTCGACTTTCGAAAATTCAACATCGATACTCACTTTATCGACTGCTGAGCCATCGAATGCCAGAAACCCGAAAAGTTATGGTTTTAAGAAGAAGAAAAAGGTAGAAGAAGAAGATAGAAGAAACAGAAAGAAGAACAACAACAGAACAAGAGCAGAAACAGAAACAGAAAACAATATCAGAATCTCACATATCGCAGCGGAACAATATATAATAGATAAATGAATATCTTTTAAAAACAAAAGAATTATATCTGTCATTACATTACATCACATCATATCATCAGAGTCAATAAACAACAATGGACAGTTATATAAACTTGTCCTCATACAGAATACACAGCGGAATAAATACTATCAGATACAAATACTACGTCTCGTCATCCAACTCATCTCCAAAGCTCCAGAATATCCAGAATATCCTGATAATATAACTCTAGGCTGCCCGTGTGGAAATTTGTGGGCACCCAGAGTTTAGAAGGGAACAATAAACTCCGAGTCAGTCATGGTGACTGGTGTGAGATCGTAAAACAGTTATTTATCTTTAAAATAAATAGCAGAGAATTTTAAAGTCAATTCGCAATGCTTTTGGAAAATGAAACTACCATAAGACCTCCCACCACACACACAATGCAAACGCAGAATTGGAGGAGATTTCTTCTTATGATAGTCAAAGATGCTTACTACGCAAAATCAAATCATTTTTGATATTATTATTAGTGCATAGTGTAGAAAACATTTCGAAAGTATAATATTAATCTTAGCCAACATACGACCAGTATCGTATGCCTACTATAGCTACCATCTAAACAGTGGTGACCACCGTACGTAAATGGCAGGTTCTACAACTAATACCGTACAAAGTTCGTATTGGAGTTTGGATTTCCAACAAATGGTCAGGCTAAGGAACTTCCTATCCACGATGGGTACGTCCCTGGAATAGACGACCCGAGAAATAACCTAACATTACGGTTAGATCTCTGCCAACACAAGGCCGGGTTACCTCTGCAAAAATAGGTAACTACTGACACGCGTATGCCATCCCCCGATCGTAACCGATCTTCCCGAGGATCCCCGATTTCCAACAAACCACATAGATAATAATAATGCAGTAACCACAGAGGTTAAGTATCTGGGCTCCATACCATGATACCACCTTTATCCAGAAGGAATGACATACACTAAGGGGCGCTACTCCCTAGAACCTTGCCGCATCCTTCCTGTTTCGACCATTTCCGGGGTGTGAGGCTCGACGAAGTCTCGTCCACAAAGCTACGCTTTCTACAAAAAGCCCTGCTTCGGGTCAAACAAAAATGATCAACCTATGATCACAAAGATATAAGATCAAACAAATGATCATATCACAAATGATCAAACACTGATCATTTCACAGCAACACTCAGTATGCCACGTTACCAAATTGGGATATATCGCTGATAAATTTCAACTACATAACCTCTGAGCTCGTACGTCTCAGAGAAGGGTGTTAAGCTAAGAGAATAAATTCTCCGCCACCAACAGAAATGTATTTGAAAGAAATCAGCTTTATATCTAAAATTGTAACGTCAGACACACAATCCATACAAGTCTGTTCCGGGATCGAACAGAACCGAAGGCACTTCTCACGAAGCCCTTGCACATTCGGATAATTTTCAATCACGTCAGGACTTCCCGTCACTAAGGGTGATAAAACCTCTAAATCGGAGATCAGCCGATGTAGAGTAACTCGACGATAATCCTTCCGTTTTCAAAAATATCCGGTCTTCAAATGCAATTCATAACGACGTATCACATATTCGGAATGGGTTATACGAACCCATGGTCCTTTCCCGGCTAACCCGAATAGTGAGCGATTATTCAAAAATAAGTGTGGCATTCAAATTCATCCAATTCACAACAAATACCTATCTAAAGGTAATTATTGATAGTCGGTTATTTAACTATCAATAAAGATGCGCAACATCATCAGATTCCAAATAATTTTCCAAATTATTTCATCTTCAAAAATATCTTTTACTAGATATAAAATTTCCACACTTAATCATTTGAAAACAATTTCAAATCAATTTCCACATTTCATTTTATCTTTGAAGATAAAATCTCAAAACAGTTCATTTCATATTGAAAAAGCATTTCCATACTTATTTAATAATAAGTGTTTCACAAATCTTTTATTTTCAACATTTGAAAATATTCGATATACTTAAATCAAAATTAAGTATATATTCATTCTTTAAGGAAATCATTTATTGTAACAACATTTATTTGAGTCAAAACGAATGTTACGTAAAACATCGTTACGACGACTCAAAATCACTAGTATAGGGATTCGAATTTTAATAGATATATAAATCCCAATACTACATCAAAACATTTCCTTTCGGAAATCATTTACTATAACAACAGTGTTATAGTCCATCATTTCCTTATTTTTCGAAAACGTCTATTTCAACAATAAATGTTGAAATCTATGATTTCGATAGTTCACACGTTTTAAAACATCTTTTAAAACGATTTACTTCATTTCAAATATCACTTTTCCAAAACCATATCCATTTTACTTAACAATATATTCACTGTCCAAAATCGTGAATATACTTCACTAATTACATTTCAATCTTTTCTACACATTTTATTTCAATAATAATTCGCTATCCAAAATCGCGAATATATCTCCTTTAAAAATCTTCTGCATTTTAATTTATCAAATCCTATCGATTTCGAATTTATGAAACAACGTTTATAAATTCTATTTCTATTTTCTAACGACTTCAATTTAATAAATCTCCCTTATTAATAATTCGATAAATATTCCATCTAAAGGTAAAAATCCAATTTATAAGTTAATCTCTTATAAATCTTTTATTCTATAACTTCATTCATTTTTAACTTCACAATATAAATCTATTAATTTCATTCACTTATGAAATCCATTTATACTTCTTTCTAACACTTATAAAATTCGTTTTATAAGTCTAATATTTTGATTTACAATATATCAATTTTATAAATCTTTCTATACAAGTCGTTTATAGTTATTCAAAATCCCAACTTAAACCATTTTATAAATTACTTTACTATATATCCCGAAAATCACCTCTTGGTTATATTTCACCAAAATTATAACTTTTATGACTTTAAAATCTGAACGTTTATTTATTTAGAATAAATCCCTTCAAAAATTTAATAAAACGTTTATTTTCAAAAATCACTTTAAAAACCCTTTTAAAATAAAAGTCGTTATTTTTACATTTCAAAACTGAATCCGATGATGCAACAACACCAATCAGTCCATCACAACAGTCAATATTATATATCAATATGATAACAGAATATATCACAATATCTGTAAATAAATAACTACTGGTGAGGAATCCAGTTGGATCCCTCCAACCTGTTTCCCTACATCCACAGATGTTAGCACAATACCAATTCCGCTCCAGTACGGAATTATCGCGGTATATAGGTTTTATAAAAATCCGCTTACTAACGGCGCAATAGGGTCTCATCCGCTATACGAGGCGGGAAATCAATCAATCCAATATATACATATGCCAATATGTATATATTGCTATATATAGATATATATCCTACTATATCTAATATCACATCCAAACAGTCAATCATCAATCAATAACTGTAAAAGAAAATCCACATTCAATTGAGTGAGAAGATCTCACCGTGATTTTAATTATGATTCCGGCGTTTATTTCGAATAAAATTAAACGGCGTTTAATTTTACCCGAAATTCAAACTAGCTCCAAACGACTCCAATCCAGTTGCATCGCGAAGAGCTCGATAAAACGAAGCCAACGCAATTCGTTTCGTCCAAAACGGACCTCGTATGAAGAAGTTATCACATTTTAAAATTTGTACACATTATAAAAAAATTAACATTTACAATTTCTTTTATTATTTTCACAACCTTTAAATCTGGGCCACAAGATCTGGAAGGCAAAATCAAGGCCGTGCTTAGCTTCTTCCTTCATCACGTTATCCACCAGGTAAACAAAATGCACGTTCGAACCCATATAATCATTCAAAACCCTAATAGCCTCCACCACCACGTCGACTTCTGCATCGATCAACTAGCGCCTAACGAACGGCCACACTCTACTCTACCTTTGGCCAAGATAGCATCGAGCTCGGTTGTGCTCTCAGCCCAAAAAACGTGATTGAATGGCTGCACTTCCAACCCAAATTGCCGATGATCCACTTCGTTTTAAACAATCATAACCGTTGGATTCGTAGATTGTATTGTGCTCTACAACTTTCGTGTTGGAAGTTTTGTGAATCGAGTTGTGGATTTGAAGAAAATTGAGGAGGAACGAAATAAATTCCTGGCCATTGAACAGTAGAGTGGCGGCTGGAGCATTTGAGAGGAAACCCTAGTCTTTTGTTTTGCAAAATGAAAAATAGAGGTCCTTATATAGAAAATTGACGAAAAACACTATTCACTCCAAAATTTTCGAACTCCAAATCGAACGTGCCGGCTGACGTTTCTAAGGTTTACCCCGCGTTCCGAACGCAATGGAACGTGTTTTGGGAGCTAATTCGATCATCTGTGCGAGTTACAGAGAAAAACGATCGATTTTAAATTAAACCGATTTAAATCGATTTCGAGGCGTTTTGATTCGCACCGGACAAATGGTAAATCCAAAAATTATGAAATTTGAAACCATGCAATAATCTCACATTACGGATCCGATGAAACAGGTTTCGTCGAAATCCGAGACTTTTCGAAAAATGACTATTTTAACTCGCCGAATTAAAATTAAAACGATATCGATGCGTTTCGAGCTGCCATGGTCAAACGACAACTCCGATGGATACGAAAATTGAAATCCGATAATAACTAACTATTATGGATCCAATGGAACTGGTTTCGTTCAATTCTGAGACTGTTCGAAAATTGGCTATTTTTTCAGTCAATAATTAAATATTAAAATATTCGATTTTCACAAATTAACTCTAAATTCAATTTTAAAAGTTCTATAACCTTTCTATAACTCCAGTATGATTAAATAAAATTTTACAAATCATTTTCAATCATATTTAATCCAGATTTAAATTATTTCTGGAATTTCACTATTAAATTATTGATTTAACTATCCAATTAAACTAAATATTCGAATTTTAAATTATCCGACTTATTAATTCCACTTATTAATATTTAAAATCAATTAAATATTCGAATTTTAATTATCAAAAATTCTGGGTCGTTACAGACTTCCCCCCTTAAAAGAATTTCGTCCCCGAAATTACAAGTTAGGGAAAATGGTCCTTAACTCGTCTACTATTTTTCAACATTCAATAGTTTTATCAAATTTTCAAAACAATCTTTTTGCTAAAGTTTCGCTATCATTCAACTAAAATTTTTCCAACTTCAATTCTAAGTTTCAACAACATTGTTTCTCAACAATTTAAATTTAAGTTTAAATTCAAATTTCAAATTTAAACTTTCAAAATTTTCTCAAAAATTTTCTAACGCCCTAAATTTCCGAAAAATTTCGCCAGCGTCTCCTTTGCGCGGCTAATACGGCACGACTACAAAACGTCCCTACGGACTCTCAGATTTCAAAAAGAAAAGAAAAATGCCAAGCGGCTAGAGAAGAAATCATCAAAAACTCATATTAAAACTCAAATACGTACCTTTTGTCGAGCAATTCAAATTATCTGTGAAATCAAATTCAATTCCTTTATACCTGTATATCCTACTAGCCATGATATCTAGTTACACATTCAAACCATTTTGCAAATTCTATTACAAAATTTTCAATATAAACTACTTATATCATTTTTACTTCACTGTTGAAGTTACATATCTATTTCATTCAATTTTACATTTCCCATTCATTTGTATCTAGTTTACCATTTCAACTAAATTTGGATTCAATCTACTTTCAATTCTGAAATATTGAATTTTATCAATTATCTGTCATTTACAACTGCACTATCTTAAATTAGTTCCAATTACTAGTTCAAATTGATATCAATTCAATTTATTTTAATTCTACTTCGATTAAATCTACTTACATTTAAACTGGATTTCCAATTCCCATACGAATTTTAATTCATCTTTCATTTACAATTATTCAATTCAATTCATTTGCTTACGAATTCGAAATGAGTTTCAACATTTAATTTGACTTTCATTAAATTGATTCGCTTGTATTTACATTCATTTAACTTCATCCTTTACGTTAAGTTTATTCTATTAACCAAACAACTTTCATTTCCAATTTGAATCTCATTCCATCAAATTTCAAATATTTTATAAGTCTTTGACTTATTTACATATCGATTTATCAAATCATTATACAATCACATTTACCATTTCATTTCATTAATGAATTTTATTTTCAATTATCTTCTTGGAATTCTATTTCCAATCATAAATTTACATTACAATTTATATTCACAACTTTATTCATATATAAATTTATCTCCTTAAGTTAGATTTTTATTTAAACTTTACAAGTTATCAACTTCATAATATTTCATAATATTCCAGAGTCTTAGCAACATTTCAAAATCATTTTGAAAACAATTCAAATTATCCCTTGAATTTTCAAAACAAAACCCAAAATTTTCAAACAACTTCCATTTAAAACAATTTGGCAGCAATTTCTCTTTTGGAAACCCGAAAATGAACATCGATAATGCTGCAGTCATTACCGAAGTTATTTTCCAGCGACCGAAAAGAGTTTAGAGCTTTTCATCTCTCTAAAACATTTTTCCAAAATATCAAATCCTTTCAAAACACTTCTCTGGAATTTTATTTTAGATTATAAATCACAATTACAAATCTTTTACTTATACAACTTCGCTTTATATATATAAGATTATTCCACAATTGTAAATCATATTAATTATAACTTCATCTTTATAATTCATTGGTTTATACAATTTACTCTTTCACAATTGTTGTTTTATTTAACTTATTCAAACAACTTTAATTAACTTGTATATATTTACATTTTTTCAACCAAACAATCAATTCATATATACTTTAATAATTCTGTAAAATTATTTCTTTATATACAAAATATAATCAAGGTAAAATTATTTCATTTACCCAATTTTAAAACAATATCGTGCCGAATTGTTCTATATAAGTGTTTAGAGATCCCTATCGATAGAGTTGTACGGACAATACCGACCAGAATCCATATACCACTCAACAAATCAATCATCACAATATAAAACAATTTTATATTCACTAACAAATACGCGCTCATATCTATTATTACACTCAAACTCATTCTAGAGTACTACTGACTCTATCTCTAATGAGTAACACCCAACAGAGCAGGGTTGTCGCTTAACCATATGCTCTGATACCAAATGTAACATCCCGAAAATTTTCGACTTTCGAAAATTCAACATCGATACTCACTTTATCGACTGCTGAGCCATCGAATGCCGGAAACCCGAAAAGTTATGGTTTTAAGAAGAAGAAAAAGGTAGAAGAAGAAGATAGAAGAAACAGAAAGAAGAACAACAACAGAACAAGAGCAGAAACAGAAACAGAAAACAATATCAGAATCTCACATATCGCAGCGGAACAATATATAATAGATAAATGAATATCTTTTAAAAACAAAAGAATTATATCTGTCATTACATTACATCACATCATATCATCAGAGTCAATAAACAACAATGGACAGTTATATAAACTTGTCCTCATACAGAATACACAGCGGAATAAATACTATCAGATACAAATACTACGTCTCGTCATCCAGCTCATCTCCAAAGCTCCAGAATATCCAGAATATCCTGATAATATAACTCTAGGCTGCCCGTGTGGAAATTTGTGGGCACGTAGAGTTTAGAAGGGAACAATAAACTTCGAGTCAGTCATGGTGACTGGTGTGAGATCGTAAAACAGTTATTTATCTTTAAAATAAATAGCAGAGAATTTTAAAGTCAATTCGCAATGCTTTTGGAAAATGAAACTACCATAAGACCTCCCACCACACACACAATGCAAACGCAGAATTGGAGGAGATTTCTTCTTATGATAGTCAAAGATGCTTACTACGCAAAATCAAATCATTTTTGATATTATTATTAGTGCATAGTGTAGAAAACATTTCGAAAGTATAATATTAATCTTAGCCAACATACGACCAGTATCGTATGCCTACTATAGCTACCATCTAAACAGTGGTGACCACCGTACGTAAATGGCAGGTTCTACAACTAATACCGTACAAAGTTCGTATTGGAGTTTGGATTTCCAACAAATGGTCAGGCTAAGGAACTTCCTATCCACGATGGGTACGTCCCTGGAATAGACGACCCGAGAAATAACCTAACATTACGGTTAGATCTCTGCCAACACAAGGCCGGGTTACCTCTGCAAAAATAGGTAACTACTGACACGCGTATGCCATCCCCCGATCGTAACCGATCTTCCCGAGGATCCTCGATTTCCAACAAACCACATAGATAATAATAATGCAGTAACCACAGAGGTTAAGTATCTGGGCTCCATACCATGATACCACCTTTATCCAGAAGGAATGACATACACTAAGGGGCGCTACTCCCTAGAACCTTGCCGCATCCTTCCTGTTTCGACCATTTCCGGGGTGTGAGGCTCGACGAAGTCTCGTCCACAAAGCTACGCTTTCTACAAAAAGCCCTGCTTCGGGTCAAACAAAAATGATCAACCTATGATCACAAAGATATAAGATCAAACAAATGATCATATCACAAATGATCAAACACTGATCATTTCACAGCAACACTCAGTATGCCACGTTACCAAATTGGGATATATCGCTGATAAATTTCAACTACATAACCTCTGAGCTCGTACGTCTCAGAGAAGGGTGTTAAGCTAAGAGAATAAATTCTCCGCCACCAACAGAAATGTATTTGAAAGAAATCAGCTTTATATCTCAAATTGTAACGTCAGACACACAATCCATACAAGTCTGTTCCGGGATCGAACAGAACCGAAGGCACTTCTCACGAAGCCCTTGCACATCCGGATAATTTTCAATCACGTCAGGACTTCCCGTCACTAAGGGTGATAAAACCTCTAAATCGGAGATCAGCCGATGTAGAGTAACTCGACGATAATCCTTCCGTTTTCAAAAATATCCGGTCTTCAAATGCAATTCATAACGACGTATCACATATTCGGAATGGGTTATACGACCCCATGGTCCTTTCCCGGCTAACCCGAATAGTGAGCGATTATTCAAAAATAAGTGTGGCATTCAAATTCATCCAATTCACAACAAATACCTATCTAAAGGTAATTATTGATAGTCGGTTATTTAACTATCAATAAAGATGCGCAACATCATCAGATTCCAAATAATTTTCCAAATTATTTCATCTTCAAAAATATCTTTTACTAGATATAAAATTTCCACACTTAATCATTTGAAAACAATTTCAAATCAATTTCCACATTTCATTTTATCTTTGAAGATAAAATCTCAAAACAGTTCATTTCATATTGAAAAAGCATTTCCATACTTATTTAATAATAAGTGTTTCACAAATCTTTTATTTTCAACATTTGAAAATATTCGATATACTTAAATCAAAATTAAGTATATATTCATTCTTTAAGGAAATCATTTATTGTAACAACATTTATTTGAGTCAAAACGAATGTTACGTAAAACATCGTTACGACGACTCAAAATCACTAGTATAGGGATTCGAATTTTAATAGATATATAAATCCCAATACTACATCAAAACATTTCCTTTCGGAAATCATTTACTATAACAACAGTGTTATAGTCCATCATTTCCTTATTTTTCGAAAACGTCTATTTCAACAATAAATGTTGAAATCTATGATTTCGATAGTTCACACGTTTTAAAACATCTTTTAAAACGATTTACTTCATTTCAAATATCACTTTTCCAAAACCATATCCATTTTACTTAACAATATATTCACTGTCCAAAATCGTGAATATACTTCACTAATTACATTTCAATCTTTTCTACACATTTTATTTCAATAATAATTCGCTATCCAAAATCGCGAATATATCTCCTTTAAAAATCTTCTGCATTTTAATTTATCAAATCCTATCGATTTCGAATTTATGAAACAACGTTTATAAATTCTATTTCTATTTTCTAACGACTTCAATTTAATAAATCTCCCTTATTAATAATTCGATAAATATTCCATCTAAAGGTAAAAATCCAATTTATAAGTTAATCTCTTATAAATCTTTTATTCTATAACTTCATTCATTTTTAACTTCAC
Organism: Allium fistulosum; assembly: GCA_030737815.1. Lineage (NCBI taxonomy): Eukaryota > Viridiplantae > Streptophyta > Magnoliopsida > Asparagales > Amaryllidaceae > Allium > Allium fistulosum. The sequence goes on from CM060906.1 coordinate 931,668,419, forward strand.
AATATAAATCTATTAATTTCATTCACTTATGAAATCCATTTATACTTCTTTCTAACACTTATAAAATTCGTTTTATAAGTCCAATATTTTGATTTACAATATATCAATTTTATAAATCTTTCTATACAAGTCGTTTATAGTTATTCAAAATCCCAACTTAAACCATTTTATAAATTACTTTACTATATATCCCGAAAATCACCTCTTGGTTATATTTCACCAAAATTATAACTTTTATGACTTTAAAATCTGAACGTTTATTTATTTAGAATAAATCCCTTCAAAAATTTAATAAAACGTTTATTTTCAAAAATTACTTTAAAAACCCTTTTAAAATAAAAGTCGTTATTTTTACATTTCAAAACTGAATCCGATGATGCAACAACACCAATCAGTCCATCACAACAGTCAATATCATATATCAATATGATAACAGAATATATCACAATATCTGTAAATAAATAACTACTGGTGAGGAATCCAGTTGGATCCCTCCAACCTGTTTCCCTGCATCCACAGATGTTAGCACAATACCAATTCCGCTCCAGTACGGAATTATCGCGGTATATAGGTTTTATAAAAATCCGCTTACTAACGGCGCAATAGGGTCTCATCCGCTATACGAGGCGGGAAATCAATCAATCCAATATATACATATGCCAATATGTATATATTGCTATATATAGATATATATCCTACTATATCTAATATCACATCCAAACAGTCAATCATCAATCAATAACTGTAAAAGAAAATCCACATTCAATTGAGTGAGAAGATCTCACCGTGATTTTAATTCTGATTCCGGCGTTTATTTCGAATAAAATTAAACGGCGTTTAATTTTACCCGAAATTCAAACTAGCTCCAAACGACTCCAATCCAGTTGCATCGCGAAGAGCTCGATAAAACGAAGCCAACGCAATTCGTTTCGTCCAAAACGGACCTCGTATGAAGAAGTTATCACATTTTAAAATTTGTACACATTATAAAAAAATTAACATTTACAATTTCTTTTATTATTTTCACAACCTTTAAATCTGGGCCACAAGATCTGGAAGGCAAAATCAAGGCCGTGCTTAGCTTCTTCCTTCATCACGTTATCCACCAGGTAAACAAAATGCACGTTCGAACCCATATAATCATTCAAAACCCTAATAGCCTCCACCACCACGTCGACTTCTGCATCGATCAACTAGCGCCTAACGAACGGCCACACTCCACTCTACCTTTGGCCAAGATAGCATCGAGCTCGGTTGTGCTCTCAGCCCAAAAAACGTGATTGAATGGCTGCACTTCCAACCCAAATTGCCGATGATCCACTTCGTTTTAAACAATCATAACCGTTGGATTCGTAGATTGTATTGTGCTCTACAACTTTCGTGTTGGAAGTTTTGTGAATCGAGTTGTGGATTTGAAGAAAATTGAGGAGGAACGAAATAAATTCCTGGCCATTGAACAGTAGAGTGGCGGCTGGAGCATTTGAGAGGAAACCCTAGTCTTTTGTTTTGCAAAATGAAAAATAGAGGTCCTTATATAGAAAATTGACGAAAAACACTATTCACTCCAAAATTTTCGAACTCCAAATCGAACGTGCCGGCTGACGTTTCTAAGGTTTACCCCACGTTCCGAACGCAATGGAATGTGTTTCGGGAGCTAATTCGATCATCTGTGCGAGTTACGGAGAAAAACGATCGATTTTAAATTAAACCGATTTAAATCGATTTCGAGGCGTTTTGATTCGCACTGGACAAATGGTAAATCCAAAAATTATGAAATTTGAAACCATGCAATAATCTCACATTACGGATCCGATGAAACTGGTTTCGTCGAAATCCGAGACTTTTCGAAAAATGACTATTTTAACTCGCCGAATTAAAATTAAAACGATATCGATGCGTTTCGAGCTGCCATGGTCAAACGACAACTCCGATGGATACGAAAATTGAAATCCGATAATAACTAACTATTACGGATCCAATGGAACTAGTTTCGTTCAATTCTGAGACTGTTCGAAAATTGGCTATTTTTACAGTCAATAATTAAATATTAAAATATTCGATTTTCACAAATTAACTCTAAATTCAATTTTAAAAGTTCTATAACCTTTCTATAACTCCAGTATGATTAAATAAAATTTTACAAATCATTTTCAATCATATTTAATCCAGATTTAAATTATTTCTGGAATTTCACTATTAAATTATTGATTTAACTATCCAATTAAACTAAATATTCGAATTTTAAATTATCCGACTTATTAATTCCACTTATTAATATTTAAAATCAATTAAATATTCGAATTTTAATTATCAAAAATTCTGGGTCGTTACATATTACTTAAGTGTTTTTAAATAAATTTTATTTAATTTAAATGTAAATATAAACTTACTTTTTAAGTTACTTAATTAATAAATGTTAGTTTACCTTTAAAAGAATATATGTTAAAACTAATTATAAATATAAATAAATTCCTTATACATGTATTTTAAAATCTAGAACATTTATGTAACCATTTAAAATTTAACACTTTAAAGAAAACTAGAATAAAACTTTGATTAAACCCTTTTTTTTTAAACTATCATATTTAAAATAAACAATTATCTTATATTTTGAAAACAATTGAATTAAACTTAAATTATCTTTTGAAAAATATTAATTTTAAAACAAAGCTTTAAATCACAATTCATACATATATATTACAAATTTGAAAATTCATCTTTAAAACAAAACAAAAGATATTTCCATTCACAATATATATCAAATATATATATTATAAATAGAATAAGATTTTATTAGCTTTAACAAACAAATCTTATTAATATTGCCAAATTCAATATTTATTAACTTTTAAAAGATTAAATTAACCAATTTAAATTTAAATTACATAGGATAATTATCAATCCAATTAAATTATCAATACAGATTATTAAATTTATACTGCTCAAAAACCCGGGATATCACATTCCTTCCCCCTTAAAATAATTTCGTCCTCGAAATTAAAAACAAAGATAATTGAATAATCCAGCAAAGATTTCAATCTCTAACAGCAAAGCATACCTATCATCCAATTACTAACAACCAAAGCAACCAATCAAACAATTAAACCTAACTAATTATCCTGATACAAATCAGAATAAATCTTACTAACACTATCTAGAGTTTCCCCGGATATAAATCACCGGGAGACTCGCTCTTACAAAAGCTCAACAAACTACACCACTATGATCCAGAGCTCCTCTCTTCTCAAGATTCACTAATCTGAACAAAATATCAGATCACACTCAAGTCTAGCTCAACTTCCAATCCATCTGAACTGCAGATTCCACACTAGCAATGCATTATACACGTACTCCCTCAGAGATACGTGAAATACAATGAATTCCAGATATCCAACTGGCCATTCAATCCTGTAGACAAAAGAACTACTCCTCTCGAGAACACAGGGAAAATCCAAAATACTTCAGTGCTAGCTTCCAGACTTACCAATCTTATAGCTTTATAATCGGAGAAAAACTTAAACAATTTCCAATCTCCAACTCCGAATTCCAAACTCCTTGTCTCATATCTGCATAACTCACTAGACGATTCCTGGGCTACCTCATCTCTTCCTGATCAGCTTAACCTTCGCTGATGCTTCTTGAAACAATTCTGGACCAAGAACAAAATGATCTCTAGATCCTATCAACAAGATGATCCTTCCAAAATTTGCTGAAATCCAAACTTGAAAAATAGATATGACCAATCCATTTTAAAAATTTCTGAGCTGCTACACCAACTCTTCTTTCTAGGAACCATCCTACTACCAGAATAACCACCGGTATCGCTTCTGGAATCAAGTCGATACAGAACTCAAACTCTAGATGCAAACAAACTTCTACTTCCTCGAAGACATCCAGAAAAATCTCTGACTACTTCAGTAGCTCCTACTTCCACATGAGAAACCTCCATCTCACACAAAAGATTACCCAAGATAAATTCCCAAACTAATCGCAAGTCACTTTTGCGATCCTACCTAGTTCAGATTCCAAAGAAATTGTTCTCTCTTTACCAATTAAAAGAGCCTTAAGTTTTTTTTTTCCAAACAAGGTTAACTCTTCAAGAAAACTTCACCATCTACCCGGACTGCTGATAGAAGAACCACAAAGATTTCTGAACCATCGGAGAAACGAGCCACACTGCTACTTCCAAACTCTATCTCGATGATACTACTAAGCCAAAGACCTCCTCGTCAGCACACCGAACATTTCGAGTTGCACTACTACCACAGCTAACCAAAAACTTCTAATCCATAGGCTTCTCAAAGTTAAAACCATCAACTAACCTCACAACAAACCTCCGAGACGACAGACATCTCTCAAGAAACTCGGCTCCGAACCAAACGCCAATATCTTACTCTTCTTAAGAGAATATGGGACCATGTCCGAAGAACAACTAATCGACCTTAGTCCCATACTTCAAAATAGATAAAACTCTCTTACTCGATATCAGAGAATTCCTATACAGCCAAGTCTTTCCTACGGTAGGCATCAACTGTTCCTCCAATACCTTCTTAATCTTGTTCCAAAAAGAAAATCTCCTTCGGGAACATCCATAGATACTGCGTTTCATCACACAGCTCCTCCTTCCTGAAGTTGCCAAGATACCATCACTTTCTTCTGTACTTCCGACAGATCCAAATTCTAGAAAATCTGCTCACCCGAGCTCAACCAACTTACACTCCAATAATGGACTCCGAATCTTTAAAAAGATTTCCTTCAGAGATCCGAGAAATTCTTACTCCATATTGCCCAACTTACTCGAGACGGTATTAGGTTTACAGTCTCGACAGATACTCTTCCAACCTCAATATTCAGACTTTAACCAATGGCAGTCGTGTTACACACACCACCACCCTATCTACCTTTATAACTAATATTGGAAAACCCGAACAGATAATCCAACACATTAGGTAGATATATATATATATATATATATAATTTTAAAAATTACAAATACGCTCTCTCAAGATAGACACCACTCCAGAGCTAAGGTATTCACTCAACCTAATGCTCTGATACCAACTGTCACGACCCGGCTTTCTAGCCACAGAAAGACGTATCATGAATTAAGAAAGAAAGGGTTAGAAGAAGAAAAGAAAAGAAAGAAGAAAGAACAACAACATCAGATACTCACAGCGGAACGAATGAAATATAATATATCACATAAAATATTACATAGTATCATATACAACAGAGTTACACAACTATACATCTCATATTAGACAGTTATAAACATCTGTCTATCATACAAATGTGACAACCCGGTATTTTAGTAGTATTATTTTAGATATTTAATCTAATATAAATAAAATGCAAACTGATCATTTCAAAATAAATAAGTCTTTTGGAAATATTTGCCATTTATTTATATAGATTTGTATTTTGAAAGGGGAAATTTGATTTGAAAATTTAAAATAAAATCTCTTAGAAAAGGAATAAAAGTATAATAAGCACAAGTGTATAACACAAAAAATCTTTGTGTAAGGAATAAATATCAACAAAATAGTATATAAAGTTCAAGCTAGAAGTCAACAAAGGCAAATATTTATAAACATGATATCTGTATATATAAGCTAAATGTTTGCCTGCAAGTGGATACTTTAAAACAAAATATCTTCATACAGCAAATTGCAAATATACATATGTATACACAGGCAAACACAATTATGATATGTAAACTAAATAAGAAACAAAAGTACTTATATATCTCATCAGCCGAAATAGCCTCCATTCATAAAAATATCTTTAGTCAAAAATTGTAGGTTAGGAGATAAATTTTGATCAATCAAAAGAAGAAAACAAACAACAAATATCAGCTTTGGCTTGCCCTGTAAGCCTTATCCATGTCTTCATTTATCAGGTTCGAACAAGCTAGGTATAACTACAGATAAACATTTCTTTCTTCTTCCAACTTAAAACAAGCTGCCATAAAAAAAAAGAGAAGGAGCCTGTAAACATTTTCAAAAGCTTTCATCTGTGAAGACAACAATTTAAAATTTCAGTTTCAAGTTCAAGGAAGCAACTTCCAGTTTCAGATCTTCTCTCTGCTCCTCTGTTAAAATAGTCTGTGAGTAATCAAATCCTCTTTAGTTGTTTGATTTTGAGTGATGTTATTGAAAACTTTAAACTGTTTAATCTCGGAATGCATGCAGTAAACCTGATCTTAAATCGAGACAATGTTTTGCATGATTGATTTAAATAATTATATGCAGGGATACATAAATACATTTTTGAGAATGTCAGTATTTTCAAATATTATTCTCTGTTCTTAATCTAAAGAAATGCAAGAATAATCCAAAGTCAATTGTACTTCCAGTGATCAGTTATATGTATTGATGCTTAAACATAAATTGTTAAGAACATAACCAGGTTTTAACTTAAAAATGGTTTCAGGTAAGTTTGTAGGAAGTTTTTTTTAAAAAAATTCCAGTGCCTCTGTTCAAACAATACAATGTGAATATTACAACCTGGTTTCCTCTGTACATTTTGAAATGCCTGTGAGTAACTTCTCTTAAAGTTTTAAACAAAATTTGGTGCAGGCTAGTGTTGTTGAACTAAATTTGTACTGGGTGAATCTGCTGTGTAAATATATGTGTATGAAGTATGTATGTTCTTTCCAACAGAAGCTTCTCTATTTATAGTTTCAGTTCTTCTGTTGTGGTTTAAATTCATTTTCTTTGGAACCGATTGTTGTTAGGACTAAGTTTACAAACAAAGATGTTTGATTTAACGTAAATTAAGGTTTAAAATTTTAATTCACACAAATTAAAGCATGAGTGACTCAGTAAACCAAAACTAACAGTGCAATGTATATAAAGAGGAAACCCAAACTTCGTAATTCATAAATCCAGGATTGTAGATTGAATCCATAAACCAAAACATATTTTTAACACTAAAACCATAATTTCTAGTTTGAGGATAAGTGAGCATTTCTGAGATGAACTGAAATTGGTTTAATAGGATTTTCTAATGATCTCTGTTGACTGGGAGGTCGGAACCTCCAAGGTTGATGTAGGAGCGATCGAAGATGAAGGGAAAAATGTCGGGATGGTGATCCAGGAGTTGTGGTGGCTGCGGCGACTAAGTTTCGTTTAGAACCCTAGTTTTAGCTAGGCGTAGAAATTCGATCTCCATGGCTGTTGAGTTGGCCGAGTGCAGTGGGGTCTTGGGTGATGGAAGCTGGGTCATTGACGAAGGCGAGGCCAGAAGGGCAGAACCTCGGGTGGTCGGAGCTGAGTGGTCGAAGGGATTTAATGGAGGTTGTTGGGTTCCAGGATTCGACTGAGTAGCTCAATCTTATTCGAAGGCCTGTGAGTGTGGGTTGATGATTGGAGAGGGTTGCTGCGATGTAGGGTAACGCGTTGGAGGGTTCGTCAGAGGTCGGAGACGGCCCCGGCGATGGTGCATATGCACGAGGTGATTCTGGTGTCAGTGTTTTGAGCTATGGATTTTGTTGTGATTTGACTCGAAGGAGATGTAGGGTTTTGAGGGTGATAGCTCGAGTTTGAACTCGAGAAGAATTGCGGGGTTTAGGCAAGTAAGTTTTCTTTTAAAAAAAAACTTAAATCATTCAAATTTCTGGATTAGGGGAAATAGCAGTGAAACTCGGGATAGGCCGAGTGGACTTCGGGTAAACCCGAAGAAACTGTTTAACAGTTTTTGAAAATGATTTAAAATCAATTTGTTTTGAAATTTAAAGTTAAATTTAGTTTAAACTTCTATATAAACTTACTTTTTATATGATAATTATTTCTTAAACTATTGGTTATGAAGTTTTAAAAGTTGTTAAATTAAATTTTGTTAAATGAATTATGTATAATTATTTCTTAAACTATTGGTTATGTAGGGTTTTCTTAAATGAAATTTAAGGTTTTATAAAGGTAAGTTTTTTTTAAATACATATTGTAAGAAATTTTGAACCTCTACCTGATAAAGTTTAAGTTATTTAAGGAAGTTTAGTTTTGTTAGTTTTAAATTATCAACTTAACGGTTATCTTATTACAAATCTCAATTAAAGGATTTAATTAAGTAAAAGATTAATTTAAATGTTAAATGTAAAGAAAAATGTTAATGGTAATTAAGGTAAGTAATTACAGGATGGTAATTACTATTTATCACTAATTATGACTAATCAATTGAGGAAATTAATAAAAGTATAATTAATTAATGTAATTAATTAAGGACCAATGCGATTAATTATAGTTAATTAATCATTGGGAATATGAATCATGAATTGATGTAATTAATGAAAGTAATTAACGGTTAATTACTGTAAATGGTTAAGGATACTTAATTTGTGGAATTGATTACTTAATGTAATTAAAGTAAAATCAAGGATGAGTAATTGAGAAGAATAATTATTGGAAGATAAATAAATTGGTTTGTAACAAATTAACAAGCAGGATTTAAAAGTAACTGAAGTAATTAATTTAATTCATTTGAGGTTAATTAAATTAAATTAGAAATGGTGCGATTGATTAACCTTGCTTGTGAATGATTGGATGATATTGTATGTGTTAGATTAGGTGATGACTCTTGGATGTGCTACTATACGATATAATATGTTTAAGTTAAAAGCAGTGACATCTTGTATTTTAAGTTGAATTGTATTACACATGAATAGCTTGGGTTAGGATGACATTGGATTCGGAGAGACCGGAGTCGGGTATTTATTAATACCCGAAATCACTTCGATTCTTATAGATTGATATATGGAACCAATGGGTTAGTATGGAATGACTTAAGTGAATTGGACCATTAAATCTAAGTTTTGGATACTTAGAAATTGATATGTGAAATAAGTGATGTCTATAACAAATTGTGAATTTGTAAATTGATACGAGTTACCCGGGTTTTATGTAGTTTTATGCTGTTGTATTCCTTGTTAGATGGGTTTACTCACGCTGGTTTCCAGCCTGACCCGGGTGTTACTTTGATGTAATGCTCGGGTCAGACCGAGTATTACAGATTTTTAGGTAAGGACGTTCTGGAGCTCAGGAGGCGAGCTGGATGGCAGGAACGTATGGAGTGTATTCCGCTGTGTTATATTGTAGTTTGTATGGGACATGTTGATTGTATCTTCCCAGTGTTTGTGTATATGTTGTAACTCTGATGTATTTAAATGTAATCAACTAATACAGTATTCTTTTATAAACTGTTATTTTATTTGATAATATATTTTGATCCGCTGCGATTGTGAGGTTCTGTGTTTTGTTTTCTGTTTCTTCTTCTTCTATCTCTTTCTTCTTTTTTAACTATCTGGGGTTTTCAGGATCGAAAATTCTGGATCGTTACACTTGGTATCAGAGCGAAGGTTAAGCGAGAACCTTGGCTTTGGTGGGTATACTCATAAGGATAGGATCAATAGTACCCTAGAATGAGTTGAGTATATATATACATATGAGAGCGTACTTGTTATTTTCTTATATAAAGATTTTTAAATGATTTTAAGTAAGAACATATTTTGATATATATATAAAGCAATATTCCTTAACCGATAAATGTTAAGGTAATTGGTTGTTAAATTATTGAATTAAATATAAGAAGTAATAGAAATACAACCAAATTGAAATTAAATAAAGATAAGTTTGAAATAGATCCAAACTGAAATTAAAATCCTGAATTTGTAGAAATGTTTTCAAAATAAAGATAATAGTGAATTGATTTCCAGTTGTAATAACCTTGGTTATTATCCTAAAATAATGAAATGTTTTAGGGAAATAAAACATTCAGGGAAGTATGACTTATAAATGGGAATTGAAGACGATTCAAATTGTGGAGTTTTAAATCTGGGTCCAGAATTTGAAAATTGTTTCAAATTGATAAAGAAATAATAAATAATGTTATTTAATATATTTAAATGGAAGGGTCCTATTTCAACAAAGGTTGTTGGAAATTTGTTTTGAACCAAAGGTGGTTTAAAATTTAAAGATAACTTGGTGTGTAAAGGAAATAATATGTATAAGGGATATACAAGATCAAAGTTGATTGGAAGTAAACACTAGGTGTCCAGTTTTGAATTTTCCTTAAATGTGATAAGTTTTTGAGCTTATAAGGGAGAAGGGATATTGATAGGAAGTTTAAGAATTTGAAATGGAGAAATTCAAATTTTGTGAGATTGACTGGATCAAGTGAATTTAGATTTAACTTGGGAAGTTAAATGGTTAATTTGAATTGGGAGATTGTGTGATCTCAAGATGGGTTTGAGATCTGATGGATGTTTTAAAATAAATTGGATGATGTCATCCTATTGTTATTAATAATCTTTAAAAGTGTGAATTGGATTTGTTTGAATAAATGAGGAATGAAGTGTGGTAATATATTCATTACTCTATTAAAAGGGAAATTTAACTTTAATTTGGAATTTAGGATATAAATTACTTTAAACTGAAAATTTGAATTTATAAATTAAAATTGTTTTGGACTCTTATTTGAACTTTGAAATAGGTTAAGTAAAGATAACTTAAAATGGAATTCTGAGAATTGGACTCAAAATTAAATTGTTTAAAGATTTGGATTATTAATTTAAAAATAAAGATTAATTTGATTTAAGGGGTTAAATCAACTTTTGAAAATTTAACTCGAATTTATATAATTCGAGATGATTTAAAATTGAGATTTAAATTGAATTAGTTCGAACTGAATTTGATTTGAACTAATGGGAATTGTGATTTATGATGGATAAGTATAAAATTCAAATGAGAAATTTGAATTGGATTAATTTGAAATAAAATTGAAGTTATTCAGATTGGGATTGAGTCAATTTAAATGAAGGTGGAAATTTAAATTGAATTGATGGAAATGGAGGTGGGGTATTAAACAGTTTGACTCTGGACTATTTTCAAAATAAATTGTTTTAATATAAATCTATTTTTCCAAACTAATTACCATACAACTTTTCTTTTTAAACCTAAAACTATCTTAAGCTTATTTTATAACTACTTTTGGAACTATTTAACTATTTTACAACTGTTTTTTGAACTAATTACTATTTTTCTACTACTTTATAGCTGATTACTGTTTTACAACTATTTTGCAATTATTTACTATTTTTCAACTATTTACGATTACTTAACTGTTTTACAGCTATTTTATAAACTAATAATCATTTTTCAACTATTGTCTATTTTTAAATTTTTCAAGCTATTTTCTAAATACAAACTGGTCGGAGTTCAAACTGTTATTGAGTAAATACCCAACTAAGATAAGAATTGAAGTGAAAATCCAATGGGGATTTAGGCAAATGTGGATAAGTGAATGAAAATTAAAGTGAATGTGAATAGAAAGGAAATTGATTTGGCTAATAATCAATGAAAATAAATACGTAGGATCTACGTATATTATTCTATTCGCATAATGATTTGATCCAGATTCGAGCACAGAATTTCAAGATAATATTATCAATCCGAGTTGGGATTTTTCGCTCGATTTTCGACGGCGAACCTGGATATGGATTTTTGATTGGTTCTGGATATTCTCTATCATAGTTGTGACTATGCAAGAAGAATGACGGTTTCTGATCAAGAAACCAAATCTGAGTCCGCACTAGGAAGTCGGGTGGACAATACTAGTTCGGAAGTGAAATTGTGTGATCGAGTGAGCGATCCGATTGATATTGCATACAGATGATATGTGGACATCGTACGAGTTTGATTGGAATTGTTATTGAATTGGATATAAGGACCGTAATATGATTTTTGAAATAGAAGTAAACTTTGAGAAATAAACAATAAATAAAAGTGAAAATGGAATATTTTATGGTTAAAATTTACTTTATCAAAGTAAATAAGTTGGTAAATGACTTTATAAGTAATCTAATTTGAATATTTGATTTGGAATAAACAAAGTTATTTATCTTCATATATATGGTAAACTCCCCTTGATGGATCTATTGCTAGAAGAAAATCATTTTTGAAAGTATTTGAAGTATAAAAGTGAATTTATACAAGTACAAATTGATTCAAAGATTTTTCAAAACTTTTATATATATGTATTTATAAAAAGGATTTGTGAAAATGATTTTGAGGAAAGATTTTTGGAACCTTTGAATTTTGGGAAAGGCTTTTGATTTTGGGAAAAATCAATATTTGAATTTGGAAAGCCTAATATGAGGATTATCGATTTTGAGAATCGATTTTGTAAAGGAGCTTTATTTGTGATTCATACTCGGTGTATGATTTGAAAATACTATATGTGTATAGTATAAAGTGTTTTGAAGTGGCTCTGGGGAAAAAGGCACTCCCTTGAATGAACTTCTCAGGAGTGCCACTGAGTGGTACTGCCTTGAGCCTCTAAAGGGGAGGTTCTAAAGTTGATCCTGTGAGGAGTCCGGACAAACTAGTTCCTGAGGATTATTTGGTAGCGAAAGTCGGTGGCGCTGATGCCTACATAGGCATTTGGGTTATGCTGTGACGACAGTGTAACTCGATGTCGCTGCGACCTACTGTGTGTGGACCATAGCGAAAATCGTGTGGAGGATGAGTGCCAACAGTCTACACTTGATTCTGTCGGGATGGCAGCGCAACATCGGTAGACTGCGGTCTATGGTCAAGTGGAGGAGTTTCATTCTTTTGGCAGCGAAATTCGGTGGCGCTGATGCCTACAGTTATATGGGTCTTTGCTGTGATAGCAACGTATAGCCCGGGTATAACTGCGATCTGTAGTGGGTTCCATGGCGTAATCGAGTGGCGCGGAGACCTACAGTTATCTGTGGATTTTGCCGAGACGGCAACGTAACCATCGGGTTAACTGCGACCATGGATGGGGGTGATGATTTCCAGAGCATTCTCACCAAAGATATTTCCTTTATTTTCGAAACCGTTTTCAATATTTTCAATAAAATTATTTTCCAAAGTATTTTCACTGGGTGTTGGAAACGAGTTTACTAAGTACTTATAGATTTTCAGTCTTACGCCTGATCAACGTATGACCGAATTTCTATAAGAACAAGGATGGACTTGTTGAAACATTGAGTTATAAAAGTATTTTTATAAAAACTATTTTGGAAATGTTATATAGATTTTTAAAGCAGTTTAAAAATGATCAAAGAAAATTTATCTGATTCTAAGCATTTTAATAAATTTGGCGTCGTTCCTTTTCGAGGACGAAAAGATTTCAAAGGGGGGAGGAATGTGACAACCCGGTATTTTAGTAGTATTATTTTACATATTTAATCTAATATAAATAAAATGCAAACTGATCATTTCAAAATAAATAAGTCTTTTGGAAATATTTGCCATTTATTTATATAGATTTGTATTTTGAAAGGGGAAATTTGATTTGAAAATTTAAAATAAAATCTCTTAGAAAAGGAATAAAAGTATAATAAGCACAAGTGTATAACACAAAAAATCTTTGTGTAAGGAATAAATATCAACAAAATAGTATATAAAGTTCAAGCTAGAAGTCAACAAAGGCAAATATTTATAAACATGATATCTGTATATATAAGCTAAATGTTTGCCTGCAAGTGGATACTTTAAAACAAAATATCTTCATACAGCAAATTGCAAATATACATATGTATACACAGGCAAACACAATTATGATATGTAAACTAAATAAGAAACAAAAGTACTTATATATCTCATCAGCCGAAATAGCCTCCATTCATAAAAATATCTTTAGTCAAAAATTGTAGGTTAGGAGATAAATTTTGATCAATCAAAAGAAGAAAACAAACAACAAATATCAGCTTTGGCTTGCCCTGTAAGCCTTATCCCTGTCTTCATTTATCAGGTTCGAACAAGCTAGGTATAACTACAGATAAACATTTCTTTCTTCTTCCAACTTAAAACAAGTTGCCATAAAAAAAAGAGAAGGAGCCTGTAAACATTTTCAAAAGCTTTCAACTGTGAAGACAACAATTTAAAATTTCAGTTTCAAGTTCAAGGAAGCAACTTCCAGTTTCAGATCTTCTCTCTGCTCCTCTGTTAAAATAGTCTGTGAGTAATCAAATCCTCTTTAGTTGTTTGATTTTGAGTGATGTTATTGAAAACTTTAAACTGTTTAATCTCGGAATGCATGCAGTAAACCAGATCTTAAATCGAGACAATGTTTTGCATGATTGATTTAAATAATTATATGCAGGGATACATAAATACATTTTTGAGAATGTCAGTATTTTCAAATATTATTCTCTGTTCTTAATCTAAAGAAATGCAAGAATAATCCAAAGTCAATTGTACTTCCAGTGATCAGTTATATGTATTGATGCTTAAACATAAATTGTTAAGAACATAACCAGGTTTTAACATAAAAATGGTTTCAGGTAAGTTTGTAGGAAGTTTTTTTTAAAAAAAATTCCAGTGCCTCTGTTCAAACAATACAATGTGAATATTACAACCTGGTTTCCTCTGTACATTTTGAAATGCCTGTGAGTAACTTCTCTTAAAGTTTTAAACAAAATTTGGTGCAGGCTAGTGTTGTTGAACTAAATTTGTACTGGGTGAATCTGCTGTGTAAATATATGTGTATGAAGTATGTATGTTCTTTCCAACAGAAGCTTCTCTATTTATAGTTTCAGTTCTTCTGTTGTGGTTTAAATTCATTTTCTTTGGAACCGATTGTTGTTAGGACTAAGTTTACAAACAAAGATGTTTGATTTAACGTAAATTAAGGTTTAAAATTTTAATTCACACAAATTAAAGCATGAGTGACTCAGTAAACCAAAACTAACAGTGCAATGTATATAAAGAGGAAACCCAAACTTCGTAATTCATAAATCCAGGATTGTAGATTGAATCCATAAACCAAAACATATTTTTAACACTAAAACCATAATTTCTAGTTTGAGGATAAGTGAGCATTTCTGAGATGAACTGAAATTGGTTTAATAGGATTTTCTGATGATCTCTGTTGACTGGGAGGTCGGAACCTCCAAGGTTGATGTAGGAGCGATCGAAGATGAAGGGAAAAATGTCGGGATGGTGATCCAGGAGTTGTGGTGGCTGCGGCGACTAAGTTTCGTTTAGAACCCTAGTTTTAGCTAGGCGTAGAAATTCGATCTCCATGGCTGTTGAGTTGGTCGAGGTCGAGTGCAGTGGGGTCTTGGGTGATGGAAGCTGGGTCATTGACGAAGGCGAGGCCAGAAGGGCAGAACCTCGGGTGGTCGGAGCTGAGTGGTCGAAGGGATTTAATGGAGGTTGTTGGGTTCCAGGATTCGACTGAGTAGCTCAATCTTATTCGAAGGCCTGTGAGTGTGGGTTGATGATTGGAGAGGGTTGCTGCGATGTAGGGTAACGCGTTGGAGGGTTCGTCAGAGGTCGGAGACGGCCCCGGCGATGGTGCATATGCACGAGGTGATTCTGGTGTCAGTGTTTTGAGCTATGGATTTTGTTGTGATTTGACTCGAAGGAGATGTAGGGTTTTGAGGGTGATAGCTCGAGTTTGAACTCGAGAAGAATTGTGGGGTTTAGGCCAGTAAGTTTTCTTTTAAAAAAAAAACTTAAATCATTCAAATTTCTGGATTAGGGGAAATAGCAGTGAAACTCGGGATAGGCCGAGTGGACTTCGGGTAAACCCGAAGAAACTGTTTAACAGTTTTTGAAAATGATTTAAAATCAATTTGTTTTGAAATTTAAAGTTAAATTTAGTTTAAACTTCTATATAAACTTACTTTGTATATGATAATTATTTCTTAAACTATTGGTTATGAAGTTTTAAAAGTTGTTAAATTAAATTTTGTTAAATGAATTATGTATAATTATTTCTTAAACTATTGGTTATGTAGGGTTTTCTTAAATGAAATTTAGGGTTTTATAAAAGTAAGTTTTTTTTAAATACATATTGTAAGAAATTTTGAACCTCTACCTGATAAAGTTTAAGTTATTTAAGGAAGTTTAGTTTTGTTAGTTTTAAATTATCAACTTAACGGTTATCTTATTACAAATCTCAATTAAAGGATTTAATTAAGTAAAAGATTAATTTAAATGTTAAATGTAAAGAAAAATGTTAATGGTAATTAAGGTAAGTAATTACAGGATGGTAATTACTATTTATCACTAATTATGACTAATCAATTGAGGAAATTAATAAAAGTATAATTAATTAATGTAATTAATTAAGGACCAATGCGATTAATTATAGTTAATTAATCATTGGGAATATGAATCATGAATTGATGTAATTAATGAAAGTAATTAACGGTTAATTACTGTAAATGGTTAAGGATACTTAATTTGTGGAATTGATTACTTAATGTAATTAAAGTAAAATCAAGGATGAGTAATTGAGAAGAATAATTATTGGAAGATAAATAAATTGGTTTGTAACAAATTAACAAGCAGGATTTAAAAGTAACTGAAGTAATTAATTTAATTCATTTGAGGTTAATTAAATTAAATTAGAAATGGTGCGATTGATTAACCTTGCTTGTGAATGATTGGATGATATTGTATGTGTTAGATTAGGTGATGACTCTTGGATGTGCTACTATACGATATAATATGTTTAAGTTAAAAGCAGTGACATCTTGTATTTTAAGTTGAATTGTATTACACATGAATAGCTTGGGTTAGGATGACATTGGATTCAGAGAGACCGGAGTCGGGTATTTATTAATACCCGAAATCACTTCGATTCTTATAGATTGATATATGGAACCAATGGGTTAGTATGGAATGACTTAAGTGAATTGGACCATTAAATCTAAGTTTTGGATACTTAGAAATTGATATGTGAAATAAGTGATGTCTATAACAAATTGTGAATTTGTAAATTGATACGAGTTACCCGGGTTTTATGTAGTTTTATGCTGTTGTATTCCTTGTTAGATGGGTTTACTCACGCTGGTTTCCAGCCTGACCCGGGTGTTACTTTGATGTAATGCTCGGGTCAGACCGAGTATTACAGATTTTCAGGTAAGGACGTTCTGGAGCTCAGGAGGCGAGCTGGATGGCAGGAACGTATGGAGTGTATTCCGCTGTGTTATATTGTAGTTTGTCTGGGACATGTTGATTGTATCTGTCCAGTGTTTGTGTATATGTTGTAACTCTGATGTATTTAAATGTAATCAACTAATACAGTATTCTTTTATAAACTGTTATTTTATTTGATAATATATTTTGATCCGCTGCGATTGTGAGGTTCTGTGTTTTGTTTTCTGTTTCTTCTTCTTCTATCTCTTTCTTCTTTTCTAACTATCTGGGGTTTTCGGGATCGAAAATTCTAGATCGTTACACTTGGTATCAGAGCGAAGGTTAAGCGAGAACCTTGGCTTTGGTGGGTATACTCATAAGGATAGGATCAATAGTACCCTAGAATGAGTTGAGTATATATATACATATGAGAGCGTACTTGTTATTTTCTTATATAAAGATTTTTAAATGATTTTAAGTAAGAACATATTTTGATATATATATAAAGCAATATTCCTTAACCGATAAATGTTAAGGTAATTGGTTGTTAAATTATTGAATTAAATATAAGAAGTAATAGAAATACAACCAAATTGAAATTAAATAAAGATAAGTTTGAAATAGATCCAAACTGAAATTAAAATCCTGAATTTGTAGAAATGTTTTCAAAATAAAGATAATAGTGAATTGATTTCCAGTTGTAATAACCTTGGTTATTATCCTAAAATAATGAAATGTTTTAGGGAAATAAAACATTCAGGGAAGTATGACTTATAAATGGGAATTGAAGACGATTCAAATTGTGGAGTTTTAAATCTGGGTCCAGAATTTGAAAATTGTTTCAAATTGATAAAGAAATAATAAATAATGTTATTTAATATATTTAAATGGAAGAATCCTATTTCAACAAAGGTTGTTGGAAATTTGTTTTGAACCAAAGGTGGTTTAAAATTTAAAGATAACTTGGTGTGTAAAGGAAATAATATGTATAAGGGATATACAAGATCAAAGTTGATTGGAAGTAAACACTAGGTGTCCAGTTTTGAATTTTCCTTAAATGTGATAAGTTTTTGAGCTTATAAGGGAGAAGGGATATTGATAGGAAGTTTAAGAATTTGAAATGGAGAAATTCAAATTTTGTGAGATTGACTGGATCAAGTGAATTTAGATTTAACTTGGGAAGTTAAATGGTTAATTTGAATTGGGAGATTGTGTGATCTCAAGATGGGTTTGAGATCTGATGGATGTTTTAAAATAAATTGGATGATGTCATCCTATTGTTATTAATAATCTTTAAAAGTGTGAATTGGATTTGTTTGAATAAATGAGGAATGAAGTGTGGTAATATATTCATTACTCTATTAAAAGGGAAATTTAACTTTAATTTGGAATTTAGGATATAAATTACTTTAAACTGAAAATTTGAATTTATAAATTAAAATTGTTTTGGACTCTTGTTTGAACTTTGAAATAGGTTAAGTAAAGATAACTTAAAATGGAATTCTGAGAATTGGACTCAAAATTAAATTGTTTAAAGATTTGGATTATTAATTTAAAAATAAAGATTAATTTGATTTAAGGGGTTAAATCAACTTTTGAAAATTTAACTCGAATTTATATAATTCGAGATGATTTAAAATTGAGATTTAAATTGAATTAGTTCGAACTGAATTTGATTTGAACTAATGGGAATTGTGATTTATGATGGATAAGTATAAAATTCAAATGAGAAATTTGAATTGGATTAATTTGAAATAAAATTGAAGTTATTCAGATTGGGATTGAGTCAATTTAAATGAAGGTGGAAATTTAAATTGAATTGATGGAAATGGAGGTGGGGTATTAAACAGTTTGACTCTGGACTATTTTCAAAATAAATTGTTTTAATATAAATCTATTTTTCCAAACTAATTACCATACAACTTTTCTTTTTAAACCTAAAACTATCTTAAGCTTATTTTATAACTACTTTTGGAACTATTTAACTATTTTACAACTGTTTTATGAACTAATTACTATTTTTCTACTACTTTATAGCTGATTACTGTTTTACAACTATTTTGCAATTATTTACTATTTTTCAACTATTTACGATTACTTAACTGTTTTACAGCTATTTTATAAACTAATAATCATTTTTCAACTATTGTCTATTTTTAAATTTTTCAAGCTATTTTCTAAATACAAACTGGTCGGAGTTCAAACTGTTATTGAGTAAATACCCAACTAAGATAAGAATTGAAGTGAAAATCCAATGGGGATTTAGGCAAATGTGGATAAGTGAATGAAAATTAAAGTGAATGTGAATAGAAAGGAAATTGATTTGGCTAATAATCAATGAAAATAAATACGTAGGATCTACGTATATTATTCTATTCGCATAATGATTTGATCCAGATTCGAGCACAGAATTTCAAGATAATATTATCAATCCGAGTTGGGATTTTTCGCTCGATTTTCGACGGCGAACCTGGATATGGATTTTTGATTGGTTCTGGATATTCTCTATCATAGTTGTGACTATGCAAGAAGAATGACGGTTTCTGATCAAGAAACCAAATCTGAGTCCGCACTAGGAAGTCGGGTGGACAATACTAGTTCGGAAGTGAAATTGTGTGATCGAGTGAGCGATCCGATTGATATTGCGTACAGATGATATGTGGACATCGTACGAGTTTGATTGGAATTATTATTGAATTGGATATAAGGACCGTAATATGATTTTTGAAATAGAAGTAAATTTTGAGAAATAAACAATAAATAAAAGTGAAAATGGAATATTTTATGGTTAAAATTTACTTTATCAAAGTAAATAAGTTGGTAAATGACTTTATAAGTAATCTAATTTGAATATTTGATTTGGAATAAACAAAGTTATTTATCTTCATATATATGGTAAACTCCCCTTGATGGATCTATTGCTAGAAGAAAATCATTTTTGAAAGTATTTGAAGTATAAAAGTGAATTTATACAAGTACAAATTGATTCAAAGATTTTTCAAAACTTTTATATATATGTATTTATAAAAAGGATTTGTGAAAATGATTTTGAGGAAAGATTTTTGGAACCTTTGAATTTTGGGAAAGGCTTTTGATTTTGGGAAAAATCAATATTTGAATTTGGAAAGCCTAATATGAGGATTATCGATTTTGAGAATCGATTTTGTAAAGGAGCTTTATTTGTGATTCATACTCGGTGTATGATTTGAAAATACTATATGTGTATAGTATAAAGTGTTTTGAAGTGGCTCTGGGGAAAAAGGCACTCCCTTGAATGAACTTCTCAGGAGTGCCACTGAGTGGTACTGCCTTGAGCCTCTAAAGGGGAGGTTCTAAAGTTGATCCTGTGAGGAGTCCGGACAAACTAGTTCCTGAGGATTATTTGGTAGCGAAAGTCGGTGGCGCTGATGCCTACAGAGGCATTTGGGTTATGCTGTGACGACAGTGTAACTCGATGTCGCTGCGACCTACTGTGTGTGGACCATAGCGAAAATCGTGTGGAGGATGAGTGCCAACAGTCTACACTTGATTCTGTCGGGATGGCAGCGCAACATCGGTAGACTGCGGTCTATGGTCAAGTGGAGGAGTTTCATTCTTTTGGCAGCGAAATTCGGTGGCGCTGATGCCTACAGTTATATGGGTCTTTGCTGTGATAGCAACGTATAGCCCGGGTATAACTGCGATCTGTAGTGGGTTCCATGGCGTAATCGAGTGGCGCGGAGACCTACAGTTATCTGTGGATTTTGCCGAGACGGCAACGTAACCATCGGGTTAACTGCGACCATGGATGGGGGTGATGATTTCCAGAGCATTCTCACCAAAGATATTTCCTCTATTTTCGAAACCGTTTTCAATATTTTCAATAAAATTATTTTCCAAAGTATTTTCACTGGGTGTTGGAAACGAGTTTACTAAGTACTTATAGATTTTCAGTCTTACGCCTGATCAACGTATGACCGAATTTCTATAAGAACAAGGATGGACTTGTTGAAACATTGAGTTATAAAAGTATTTTTATAAAAACTATTTTGGAAATGTTATATAGATTTTTAAAGCAGTTTAAAAATGATCAAAGAAAATTTATCTGATTCTAAGCATTTTAATAAATTTGGCGTCGTTCCTTTTCGAGGACGAAAAGATTTCAAAGGGGGGAGGAATGTGACAACCCGGTATTTTAGTAGTATTATTTTAGATATTTAATCTAATATAAATAAAATGCAAACTGATCATTTCAAAATAAATAAGTCTTTTGGAAATATTTGCCATTTATTTATATAGATTTGTATTTTGAAAGGGGAAATTTGATTTGAAAATTTAAAATAAAATCTCTTAGAAAAGGAATAAAAGTATAATAAGCACAAGTGTATAACACAAAAAATCTTTGTGTAAGGAATAAATATCAACAAAATAGTATATAAAGTTCAAGCTAGAAGTCAACAAAGGCAAATATTTATAAACATGATATCTATATATATGCTAAATGTTTGCCTGCAAGTGGATACTTTAAAACAAAATATCTTCATACAGCAAATTGCAAATATACATATGTATACACAGGCAAACACAATTATGATATGTAAACTAAATAAGAAACAAAAGTACTTATATATCTCATCAGCCGAAATAGCCTCCATTCATAAAAATATCTTTAGTCAAAAATTGTAGGTTAGGAGATAAATTTTGATCAATCAAAAGAAGAAAACAAACAACAAATATCAGCTTTGGCTTGCCCTGTAAGCCTTATCCCTGTCTTCATTTATCAGGTTCGAACAAGCTAGGTATAACTACAGATAAACATTTCTTTCTTCTTCCAACTTAAAACAAGCTGCCATAAAAAAAAAGAGAAGGAGCCTGTAAACATTTTCAAAAGCTTTCAACTGTGAAGACAACAATTTAAAATTTCAGTTTCAAGTTCAAGGAAGCAACTTCCAGTTTCAGATCTTCTCTCTGCTCCTCTGTTAAAATAGTCTATGAGTAATCAAATCCTCTTTAGTTGTTTGATTTTGAGTGATGTTATTGAAAACTTTAAACTGTTTAATCTCGGAATGCATGCAGTAAACCTGATCTTAAATCGAGACAATGTTTTGCATGATTGATTTAAATAATTATATGCAGGGATACATAAATACATTTTTGAGAATGTCAGTATTTTCAAATATTATTCTCTGTTCTTAATCTAAAGAAATGCAAGAATAATCCAAAGTCAATTGTACTTCTAGTGATCAGTTATATGTATTGATGCTTAAACATAAATTGTTAAGAACATAACCAGGTTTTAACTTAAAAATGGTTTCAGGTAAGTTTGTAGGAAGTTTTTTTTAAAAAAAATTCCAGTGCCTCTGTTCAAACAATACAATGTGAATATTACAACCTGGTTTCCTCTGTACATTTTGAAATGCCTGTGAGTAACTTCTCTTAAAGTTTTAAACAAAATTTGGTGCAGGCTAGTGTTGTTGAACTAAATTTGTACTGGGTGAATCTGCTGTGTAAATATATGTGTATGAAGTATGTATGTTCTTTCCAACAGAAGCTTCTCTATTTATAGTTTCAGTTCTTCTGTTGTGGTTTAAATTCATTTTCTTTGGAACCGATTGTTGTTAGGACTAAGTTTACAAACAAAGATGTTTGATTTAACGTAAATTAAGGTTTAAAATTTTAATTCACACAAATTAAAGCATGAGTGACTCAGTAAACCAAAACTAACAGTGCAATGTATATAAAGAGGAAACCCAAACTTCGTAATTCATAAATCCAGGATTGTAGATTGAATCCATAAACCAAAACATATTTTTAACACTAAAACCATAATTTCTAGTTTGAGGATAAGTGAGCATTTCTGAGATGAACTGAAATTGGTTTAATAGGATTTTCTGATGATCTCTGTTGACTGGGAGGTCGGAACCTCAAAGGTTGATGTAGGAGCGATCGAAGATGAAGGGAAAAATGTCGGGATGGTGATCCAGGAGTTGTGGTGGCTGCGGCGACTAAGTTTCGTTTAGAACCCTAGTTTTAGCTAGGCGTAGAAATTCGATCTCCATGGCTGTTGAGTTGGTCGAGTGCAGTGGGGTCTTGGGTGATGGAAGCTGGGTCATTAACGAAGGCGAGGCCAGAAGGGCAGAACCTCGGGTGGTCGGAGCTGAGTGGTCGAAGGGATTTAATGGAGGTTGTTGGGTTCCAGGATTCGACTGAGTAGCTCAATCTTATTCGAAGGCCTGTGAGTGTGGGTTGATGATTGGAGAGGGTTGCTGCGATGTAGGGTAACGCGTTGGAGGGTTCGTCAGAGGTCGGAGACGGCCCCGGCGATGGTGCATATGCACGAGGTGATTCTGGTGTCAGTGTTTTGAGCTATGGATTTTGTTGTGATTTGACTCGAAGGAGATGTAGGGTTTTGAGGGTGATAGCTCGAGTTTGAACTCGAGAAGAATTGCGGGGTTTAGGCCAGTAAGTTTTCTTTTAAAAAAAAAACTTAAATCATTCAAATTTCTAGATTAGGGGAAATAGCAGTGAAACTCGGGATAGGCCGAGTGGACTTCGGGTAAACCCGAAGAAACTGTTTAATAGTTTTTGAAAATGATTTAAAATCAATTTGTTTTGAAATTTAAAGTTAAATTTAGTTTAAACTTCTATATAAACTTACTTTGTATATGATAATTATTTCTTAAACTATTGGTTATGAAGTTTTAAAAGTTGTTAAATTAAATTTTGTTAAATGAATTATGTATAATTATTTCTTAAACTATTGGTTATGTAGGGTTTTCTTAAATGAAATTTAAGGTTTTATAAAAGTAAGTTTTTTTTAAATACATATTGTAAGAAATTTTGAACCTCTACCTGATAAAGTTTAAGTTATTTAAGGAAGTTTAGTTTTGTTAGTTTTAAATTATCAACTTAACGGTTATCTTATTACAAATCTCAATTAAAGGATTTAATTAAGTAAAAGATTAATTTAAATGTTAAATGTAAAGAAAAATGTTAATGGTAATTAAGGTAAGTAATTACAGGATGGTAATTACTATTTATCACTAATTATGACTAATCAATTGAGGAAATTAATAAAAGTATAATTAATTAATGTAATTAATTAAGGACCAATGCGATTAATTATAGTTAATTAATCATTGGGAATATGAATCATGAATTGATGTAATTAATGAAAGTAATTAACGGTTAATTACTGTAAATGGTTAAGGATACTTAATTTGTGGAATTGATTACTTAATGTAATTAAAGTAAAATCAAGGATGAGTAATTGAGAAGAATAATTATTGGAAGATAAATAAATTGGTTTGTAACAAATTAACAAGCAGGATTTAAAAGTAACTGAAGTAATTAATTTAATTCATTTGAGGTTAATTAAATTAAATTAGAAATGGTGCGATTGATTAACCTTGCTTGTGAATGATTGGATGATATTGTATGTGTTAGATTAGGTGATGACTCTTGGATGTGCTACTATACGATATAATATGTTTAAGTTAAAAGCAGTGACATCTTGTATTTTAAGTTGAATTGTATTACACATGAATAGCTTGGGTTAGGATGACATTGGATTCGGAGAGACTGGAGTTGGGTATTTATTAATACCCGAAATCACTTCGATTCTTATAGATTGATATATGGAACCAATGGGTTAGTATGGAATGACTTAAGTGAATTGGACCATTAAATCTAAGTTTTGGATACTTAGAAATTGATATGTGAAATAAGTGATGTCTATAACAAATTGTGAATTTGTAAATTGATACGAGTTACCCGGGTTTTATGTAGTTTTATGCTGTTGTATTCCTTGTTAGATGGGTTTACTCACGCTGGTTTCCAGCCTGACCCGGGTGTTACTTTGATGTAATGCTCGGGTCAGACCGAGTATTACAGATTTTCAGGTAAGGACGTTCTGGAGCTCAGGAGGTGAGCTGGATGGCAGGAACGTATGGAGTGTATTCCGCTGTGTTATATTGTAGTTTGTCTGGGACATGTTGATTGTATCTGTCCAGTGTTTGTGTATATGTTGTAACTCTGATGTATTTAAATGTAATCAACTAATACAGTATTCTTTTATAAACTGTTATTTTATTTGATAATATATTTTGATCCGCTGCGATTGTGAGGTTCTGTGTTTTGTTTTCTGTTTCTTCTTCTTCTATCTCTTTCTTCTTTTCTAACTATCTGGGGTTTTCGGGATCGAAAATTCTGGATCGTTACAACATCTCTATATATCAATACAATACAGACACAACTCTAACACAGCGGAACCATAATATATCTACACGCTGAAGCCACCTGCTCCAATCTCCTCCAGAATTCGTCAAAGCTAACCTGGATCCCTCGACTACTCAATACAATATTGAGTACCCAAGAGTTTAATAAAACAGAAAATAAACACTTGGGTCAGACATGGGTCTGGTGTGAGTAAACGGTTTAAACTTGTTTAACTTTGAAAAACCTTTGAAACAAAAGGTATCTCGTAAGACTTCCCGCACATAAACACAGAAATGTTTTTACCTTACGATAACCAAAACATTTGATAGGAAATCCGATTATATTATAATAGGGTCTAGGGTTTTCAAATAAAATACAGAAATAGCTGGAATGCTTACATCTCACGTTCCAACATAGTTGGGCACAACTAAATCGTACGGCACTTATTGGATTTTGGATTCCATACAATGGCAGGGCTACTGGGGTACCGCCCGTCACAGTACGTGGCCTAGATCACCGTACCGAGGAGTACGCCCGCTCCCCTGCAACACAAGGTCGGAACATCCCTTACTGGATAATTCCCGCATAAGAAACCCCGCGGTTGTAGCTAGCAACTGCCCACAAAGCCGAATAAAAAGAAGGGACCTCTAGACAGGGGAATCTTATACTACTTGGGTGCTACCCACTAACCTTGCTGCACCTCCCCTGTTTTAGCCATTCCCGGTTGATGAGGCTTGAGATCACGATTACCTTTAATCAGAACACATCACTTAGAATGCTCATCGTCCACCTGACGATGTGCTGAAAGCATTCAATCCATACAAGTTCGTTCTGGGTTCGAACGAAACCGAAGGCATTATCTCGTTACACTCGTTTTGGAATCACCCTCAGAGTTAACGACAATAACCCTTGCACTCTGAATCTTCATCTTCACTTGATTCACGACCTATCGTTAATTTGGATCGATGTGGTATTCGGGTCTCCAGACCTGGAAATCCGGTATACGGAAACCCGATCCCGGTCTCATCGAAATCCAAAGCGTATCTTTTAAGGCCAAGTTGTTTTAAAGGTTAAAACAAATTCAATTCATTATCTTTATACACAAAGAAAGATAATTCACAACAGATAATCAACATTATCAGATAATCCATACAATTCAACTAACATCCATATCATACAGCATATATCTCATCAGAGATATCAATCAATGCCAAGTATTCAATACTATCACCCATTCATAAGTAATGATTTATATTATCTTTTAATTAATTTAAAGAATTAAATTAATTACTTCATTTTATAAATCCTTCTTACTTAACCATTAATTAATTACAATTTAATTAATTAATCATCTTTTAATGATCTTCTTAATTAATCTTCCTTGATTAATTATACTTTAATTACATTCAAGTAATTATCCTTAACCATATACAGTAATTAACTTTTAATTACTATCATTAATTACAATAATTAATGAACCTTCATTAATTAATTACGCATATAATTAGGCATACTTTAATTAATTACTTTCATTAATCAACCTTGATTAATTCATTAATTAAATAATCCTTACTAATTAATTAACCTTTTAATTAATTAAATAATTAATTTTAATCAACCACTTCATTAATTAGTCTTAATTAATCATAAACGGTAATTAACAATTTGTAATTGCTTATCTTAATTAATTACTTCTTAATTAATTATATTAACCTTGATTAATTAATCTAATTAATTAATCTTTAATTATTTCATTAAGTAATTATTAATCAATTTAAATTAACAAATAATCCTTAATTAATTACTTTATTAATTAATTACTTTTAAATTAATTACACTTAGTAATTAATCTTAAATTAAACACATTTAACTAATCACATTAATTAATTAACTAAAATAATTAAGTAATTAACTCTTAATTACTTACATAAGTAATTATCTTCTAAATACTTCATTAAATGATCTCTCTTAACTAATTTCATTAACAAGTAATTAATCCCATCATTAAATAATTCTTAATTCTTTAATTAATTAATCCATAATTAATTAACTTTAAACAATTAACTTAATTAATTCCTTAATTGATTACAACAAGTGATTACTTCAACTAATTACTTCCATGAATAATTTACTCCTCCTGATTACTTTAAGTAATTATTCATTAATTACTTCATTAAGAAATTTACTCACTTAATTATAAATTGATTATCTTGAATGAATCCCTCAATCTCTAATTCATTTATTTATTAATTACATTCATTTCCACTAATTACTTCATTAAGTAATTATTCTTAATTTCAAATAGTAATTAACCTTTAATTCAATTTATTTATTAATTGCCTTAATAAAATTTCCATCTTTAAAAATAAACTTTTCATTTAAATCACATATTAAATTCTACCATTAAACTCCATTTAAACATTTAGAAATAATTTTATATTTGAATAAAATTTTACCTTTAAACAAAACAATTTAAACCCATAATTTTATATGCACTTAAAATCTTGAATATCCATTCAAACATGCTTAAATAGATTAAATAAACAATAATTTAACTTTGGAAATTCCAAATTTCATATCTTTAAACTTATTTATTTAAATATAATTTAAATCTAATTTAACATTCCTTTATAATTACTTTGAACATCACTTTAACTTGAAAACATTTTTAAAATCAAGCTTATCAGTTTAAAACCCAGATCAACCCGAGTCAACCCCTCTAAAACCCCGAGTCACTCTCGAGTAAATCGACACACGTCTCCGCTTCGAGTCTTCCCCGCGAGCAACACGAGAGCGTCCCGAGTTTTCCCCTTCTTCCCCAAAGCCCTTAAATCCCAGATAACCCAAAACGTTCACGTGCACGTGCACGCGGGTTCACCGCTGCTCCGTCCAACCCTATCGACGTCAACAGGTCATCGATGACCGACCCTAACACCTCGACCCCTCAGATCATCAAAGCTCACCGGAAATCAAATTCTAGCATATCGAAACACTCGAACCCAAATCGTCATCAAAACTGGATCACCAAATTTCCTTCGTCTCGCCGCTTCAGACCACCAGAGTCCACGCAGTTCTGGCCGAAGCTGCTCCGACAACCCACGAACTCTTTCCCCCTAGACCGATCGCCTGAATCGCCCTGACGACGCTGCAGTTCTTTCGAGAACCAATTCAACAGAAAAACGAGTTTAAACCCTAAATCGCCACCGACCCACCACTCCGACCATCTAAAAATTATCTCACCATTTTTCCAGAGATCATCGACACATCGGCCACCTCCATGCCAAAACTCGACCAACATTACCACTCCGATTGCCAGAAATCGGCAGAAAACAATTTCCCGTTCAACTCAAAACTTTTCAATAATTGTTAACTTAAAAATTATGAAACCAATATCAAAATTCATTATTTTCTAATCGAATCCGATTGTGAAATCAAATCATGAAATTATAAACATTGATTTTCGACTTGAATTCATCCTTACTGACATTCCTACTTTCCAGCCATCCTGTTTATTTATTCTACTCAAAAATATTTTTAAAAATGATATTATAATGATACAAACATATCTTCTTTAAAAATATTAGCTTGAATTCGATTAGATGGGAAGATATGACATTTTTGTGTGATAATCTTGGGTCTGCCATTAAACAGAGAAGTATATACAGGCATATCACAGACATTTCATATATATATATATATATATATATATATACATGCATTCACATCCATACATTCATGCAACATTATCTACTATTACTACAAGATTTCATCACATGCATCCAAGTATAATAACATATTTAAAACTGTTTTTAAAAGAAATATTTACTCACAGGTTATAAAACAGAGAACAGGGACAATTCATATACATATATATATACATGCACCTACACATATAAACACATGCAATCATATTTTACAGAGATTCATCACAGTCATTTAAGCCAAATCATAGATTTTAAAAGCTGTTTTTAAAAGAATTTACTCACCTTAAAATAAGAAACAGAGGGCAGAGAGCATAAGTTCCAGGCTTTTAAATTTTGAATTCTGAAAAGCTTTTGATTCTCCTTTGATTTGAATTTAGTTTCCAGGTTGAAGTTGCTGTTTAGCATTGATCTCAGGTTTTGAAATTATAGATCTTCTTTTTGCTTAAAAGTGTTGAACTACAGATGACTTATAGTTGAACTTCATTTGGAAAGTAGATTTAAGTTGCAGATTTGATTTGTTTTTAGTTTTCTTTTAGATTTTAGAATAGATGGAGAGAAATAGAAGATGGAGGAAGAAGATTTCGAACTGAGAATTTTTGAACTGGAAAGAAATAACCAGGTTTTCTCTAACACATGATATTTTGTATCATTAAATTAATTTAATTCAATATTAAAGAAAATAAAATCTTGCCACTTGTTTATTTTATAAATTGGACAAATGTCCATGTACATCCATTTAGCTTACAAGTGTCTTTAATCATGTTAATATGTTTACACATATTACTTAAGTGTTTTAAATAAATTTTATTTAATTTAAATGTAAATATAAACTTACTTTTTAAGTTACTTAATTAATAAATGTTAGTTTACCTTTAAAAGAATATATGTTAAAACTAATTATAAATATAAATAAATTCCTTATACATGTATTTTAAAATCTAGAACATTTATATAACCATTTAAAATTTAACACTTTAAAGAAAACTAGAATAAAATTTGATTAAACCCTTTTTTTTTAAACTATCATATTTAAAATAAACAATTATCTTATATTTTGAAAACAATTGAATTAAACTTAAATTATCTTTTGAAAAATATTAATTTTAAAACAAAGCTTTAAATCACAATTCATACATATATATTACAAATTTGAAAATTCATCTTTAAAACAAAACAAAAGATATTTCCATTCACAATATATATCAAATATATATATTATAAATAGAATAAGATTTTATTAGCTTTAACAAACAAATCTTATTAATATTGCCAAATTCAATATTTATTAACTTTTAAAAGATTAAATTAACCAATTTAAATTTAAATTACATAGGATAATTATCAATCCAATTAAATTATCAATACAGATTATTAAATTTATACTGCTCAAAAACCCGGGATATCACACACCAATCGACCCCCTAACTTGGGGCGGTCGAGAACTAGCAGTCGACTGCTTAAATGGTGTGGTTGATCGGTCCTTAGATGGTGGATAGGGTTTGAACCTTGACCACAAAACCCATATTTAATATTTTAACCTAACATTTACGATTGATTCAAGGGCTTATAAATATAGCCTAACCACTCAGTTCTCTTCTCATTTTCTGATCAAAGTAGCGAAGCTTTGCTATTTTCCTTTCTCTACTATTTTTAAAAATTATAAAATATTACCTATATATACATACACACAAATCATAGAAGGGTAGAAAATAAAAGAGAAGAAGAGAAAGAGCGAATCAATACAGCGAAAAAAGATAAATTTCATTATTATAAATCTCTATTCCCCTTAACCCTAAAAATCTACTCAGATCTATAATTCTAATAGTGTATATATACTTTGTCATACATATTCTTTTGTATTGAAAAGAAGGAGTCAAACCAAAGGAATAGATTCAGATTTGGGAGATTTGGAAAGCTTGAAAGGTGAGTGGGAAATTATATAATTTATTTATAACATTGAAATTTATCTCATTAAATTTTTATTTAATTATTATGCCTATATAAGATTTGATGAGTTTGGTAAACGAACATATATGAATATCACTTACATATTTTATAAGATAGATAATTAGAATTGGAATAGTAGATACAACATAATCTGGAAATTTGAAATCAGTCCCATGTATTTATTTTTGTAGAATGTTTGTAAAGTTGTAAAGTTTATTCCAGATTTATAATTTGGTTGTAAATTAGGTTACCCTAGTTGACTTGGAATGTGAATTTTTACCTTTTAATTTATTATAGCAGGATATAATTTAATCGTACCTATTTCTGTAATTTTCCATAGATTGTTTAATTTCAAATATGCATAAAATGTGCAACATTTGAATTAACAAGGAATATACCAGAAGAAAAGAGATGTGTAAAGAATGGATATTATTTTTTGTAATTTATACTTTCTATTTCAATAAAAGGAAAGAAATAATTCCTTGTAATTTCAAATGGAGCAAAAGTCTTATTTTTGGGTAATTTATGGAAAGTTATAACAGTATCCTTTTAGAAATGACAGCTCTAACAAACTAAAACATGAAAATGAATATTCTAATTCAAGAACTAATAGTTAGAAATAGAAACATATATGTACACATATAACCGCACTTATCAACTATATATATGTATGTGTGCATATACACACATACATATATACATTGTAACTTACATCTATACTCACATTAGTTATAATTAGGCAATTTAGTATTAATAGTGTAGTAATTATTGGACTAGGAGGTTAAAAAGGAAGGAATAGATAATCCATAATTTATAGACAATAACCATAAATTTAATGGGCAATAAATTTGTGGCTAATAGACTGTTAAAGGAATTAAACGGAGACTGATTAAAGAATTTAATATTACATTTATAAAAAAAAGGATCAGGCGTAATAAGTTGAATTAGAAAGAATAAGTAAATGTTATTAGAGATTGTCCAACTAAAATAATAATGACAATTTATTTGGGACAATTGACATTTATGGAATAGTAAATAAGCATATAAGTTAGGAATTAAATGCAAGGAGGCAATATGATTTCAATAGCAGGAAATTATATAGCCGTAATACCGTGTTTAGGATTGGCATGAATTAGTGGGCCTTGCCTAACATTTAAGCTTAGGGGGTTGGTTTGTTTAATGGTTTGGGATGCGAGGCTTGTAGAGTTGCACAATAGAAGTCTGCCCTTCACCTAGAGCCTACCAACTGTTGTGTATACTGACAACTAATGTGGAACATCTCCAACTGTAGGAGCCATAGGGAAGGGATATGCATTGCGGATAGGTAAGAGAATATATACCAAGGTTCGTATTAGATTTAAAGTATTAAATGGCCCAATACTTTTAGGGAAATGAAGTCCCTAATAGGTGGTATTAAGTAACTAGAAGGGGCATTTTCCTTGAATTATTTAGGTTAGTTTTAATGGGATGTAAGTCATGGAAGGCCGGTGGGCTGTGTCAATATATTGTTGGACTAGTATTTAGTAGTAGGGCTCGCATATAGGCTATGAACACCAATAGTACCGAGCGAGTGATAGCGAAGGCTCGGGTGTTGAGACTTGGTTTTGATTCATGACACGAAGCTATCACTGCAACATACAGATTCGACGACTGTTATGACAAAAAGAGAATATATACTACATGGAGACAAGTCATCAAAATCGGTGCATCAACTTTTATATTATTTTGTTTTGAGCCTTAGGTCAATATTGTTAAGATCTCTCCTCGTTTACGTATATATTAGCTTATATATATAATCTTCTTATTTTCAAATGATTTATACATATATAAGAATATAAAAAAATTATATTATCAAGTTTTTAAAGTTAGAATCATATATAATATATATATTATATATACATGTGTAAATTGTGCAAACTGCACATAAAATACCAGGTCAGTCGACTGACCTGGTAGGTCAGTCGACTTACCTGCTAGTTTCTATGCAGTATGCACAGGTGCACAAGTATATATATTATATAATAAAAATCGTTTGAATATTTAGTTGACTAACCCAGAGGCTCAGTTGACTGAATTTCTATAACGGCTATATTTTTTGAAAAGACACGATCATTGATGAAGAGTTATGACTCTCTACAAAGAGATTTGGATGCAACGCTTCAACCAGAACTCTTCGCCAATGGTCGATGTTATTTAACAACTATAAATACATATCCTAACTTCATTCCAAAGTATCCAATCTGCTTATCTCTCTTATTTAACCCTCTTGAATATTTTTGCAACTATACTTGCTTGAATTAGATTTATATATCATTTTTTAAAGCAATTTTATACCTTTCTATTCTTCATAAACTTCAAATATATATATATATACACACACTCGAGGAGAAGATTAGAGGAAGGGTGCACTATAAGTGACAAATCCGTGTTATTAGAACACACAAAGTCAAAACAATCTTTTGTATTTATTGAAGTCATGTTCTGCTGCTCAGGCGTGTGAAGTCCTCTTCAGCTGTTGAGGCGAAATCCTGTTCCACTGCTCAGGTCCTTGTTCGACTGCTCAAGGGTTGTATAGACCTGTTCATTCGGGTTAAGTGAGGGTTATTATTTTAGTGAAATTCCAGAAGGAGTCTGGGACTGGACGTAGGACGGAGCTCCGAACCAGTATAAAAATCTCTGGTGTCATTTTTTATTATACTGCTTTTATATTCCGTACCATTTACTAGAGAGCAGTTTTAACGACCCCCTTTATGATACTTACGATTATATATTAACTATCTTCACTATACTCTGTATTATCATATACCCATATTAAATGATCCATAGCACACTTTCAATTGGTATCAGAGCCTGGAATTCTATCGATCGTCACAACATCATAGAATAATGGCTAGAAAATGATCTAGTCGAAATACAACAGGCAAAATCTCTGTCAAAGCCACCAGTGAGGACTACAAAAAGGTACTTTCTGATTTAAAAATTTTAGTAAAAGATAATAATGAATTAGTTAGTATAAGCAGTAAGATTTCAATGCTTAATTTTATTATTTTCGAAAAGATGAAATCTGTTGAACTTGAAAATGAGAAATTGAAAAACGAGAAGTTAAATTTAGAAAAGTAACTTGGTGATTTGAAGAATAATTTTATAACTTTTAAAGATTTTCTAGATGAACAAAATACTATGAATGAAAAAGAAAAAGAAATTTTTTCAAAAGAAATTACGGATATGAAAAGACAAAATGATTTATTACAATCATCTTTAGATAATTCAGAATCTTGGTTTTTTCTTCTCGAAAATGAGAACTGTACGTTAAAAAAATGAGAATTCTGAATTAAACAAGAAAATTGATATTTTGAAAAACAGTAATATTTCTCTTTAAAATAATAATTGTTAATTTAAAGCAAAATTTGATAAACTTAACACTGAAGTCACAAAATTTAATAAAGGTCAAAACGATTTAAACATGATTTTATCTAGTTCTAGACCTTTACATGATAAAAGTGGTTTAGGATATAATAAAACTAATCATAGAAATAGCACTAGATACGCTCTCATGTATAGTAAAAATGTTAGTGCTAGTACTAAATTTCGAGTAAAGTCTTAATCCAATTTTTATAGAAATTCAAATACTGTTATGACCAATAATGTTTATAATTTCTCTAGAAGTACAAAATCATTGACGAGAAATATGAATAAAAATTATCTAAGTATTTGGGTTCCTGTTAACTGGAAAAATAGAGAAAAATACATTGATGATTATTTTGATATGGTAGTTAATAATAAAAATTATATTTTTAAAGGTACAACCACACCCAAATGGGTATGGTTTCCTAAAAATTAGGAAATTATAAGAACCTTGGGTATCACATGCTTTAAATATTAATTTTTTTGATACCATACATTATAAGTAGTAGTTATTTTGTTGTTCTATGTTAACTTTTTTAGAATATAATTTATGTCATCATATAAACTCTCCTTTTTGTCGATGACAAAGGGGGAGAAAGATATTGCTCTAACACAATTTGCAGGAATAAACGATGCAAGCACAGATTAAGGGGTAAGGCTATAATAGAGTAAGTTGTTGCTTCTCTGATGTTCTAAAAACATTAGTCTTGTATTTCATAACATTACAACATGGCTTGTACTAAATAGCCAATGTTTTCGTATTATTTCAAAAATCTTGTTTGTGATATTGTACTGTATGAATGTTCGTTTCTTTTTGAATATCTATGAATACATCATACTACTATTCATGCTCTTTATTCCTTTTTGTCGATGACAAAGGGGGAGTAAAGTTATCACTAACATTAAGAATGTAGGATATATATTATCAAAGATTCTTTGGGAGTAAGTATTCATATTATATTATATACAGACGAAATCTATATCTATTTACAGGTTGTCATCAATCAAAAAGGGGGAGAATGTTGAGGCTTGGTTTTGATTCATGACACGAAAATATCACTGCAACATATAGATTCGACGACTGTTACGACAAAAAGAGAATATATACTACATAGAGACAAGACATCAAAATCGGTGCATCAACTTTTATATTATTTTGTTTTGAGTCTTAGGTCAATATTGTTAAGATCTCTCCTCGTTTACGTATATATTAGCTTATATATATAATCTTCTTATTTTCAAATGATTTATACATATATAAGAATATAATATATATATATATATACATATATATATTATCAAGTTTTTAAAGTTAGAATCATATACACTATATATATTATATATACATGTGTAAACTGTGCAAACAGCACAGAAAATACCAGGTCAGTCGACTGACCTGCTAGTTTCTATGCAGTATGCACAAGTGCACAAGTATATATATTATATAATAAAAATCGTTTGAATATTTAGTCGGCTGACCTAGAGGCTCAATTGACCGAATTTCTATAACGACTATATTTTCTGAAAAGACACGATCATTCGTGAAGAGTTACAACTCTCTACAAAGAGATTTAGATGCAATGCTTCAAATAGAACTCTTCGCCAATAGTCGCTGCTATTTAACAACTATAAATATATATCCTTAATTCATTCCAAAGAATCCAATCTGCTTATCTCTCTTATCTAACTCTCTCGAATATTTTTGCAACTATACTTGCTTGAATTAGATTTATATATCATATTTTAAAGCAATTTTATACCTTTCTATTCTTCATAAACTTCAAATATATATATTTATACTCGAGGAGAAGATTACAGGAAGGGTGTACTACAAGTGACAAATCCGTGTTATTAGAACACACAAAGTCAAAACAATCTTTTGTATTTGTTGAAGTCCTATTCTGCTGCTCAGGCGTGTGAAGTCCTCTTTAGCTGCTGAAGCGAAATCCTGTTCTACTGCTCAGGTCCTTGTTCGGCTCCTCAAGGGTTGTATAGACCTGTTCCTCCGGGTTAAGTGAGGGTTATTATTTTAGTGTAATTCTAGAAGGAGTCTGGGACTGGACGTAGGACGGAGCTCTGAACCAGTATAAAAATCTCTGATGTCTTTTTTATTATACTGCTTTTATATTCAATACCATTTACTATATAACTATCTTCACTATACTCTGTATTATCATATACCCATATTACACGATCACTAGCACACTTTCATCGGGTTATGCCTTAAAGGATTTTTCTTCCTACTAGTGCAGAATCCCTATGGGATATGCACAGAGCTCGAAGATAGTTTGTTAGAGGTTTGTTTGTCGGAGATGGGCTAGTTAACCCTAGATGAGTCTTTGAGATGCGTTAGTGGTACGACAATTAAATTATAAATTATAAAGCTGTATATAGAGATCATCGGTCTTTGTAGCTAGAACCGATTGCCTAGCGTTTACTTAGGAGGGCCCGCTTCGAGGTTGACATATTAAATGGTCGTTGGGTTCGCCTCCTCCCTATTTAAGAAGTATTAAATGGTCAAGGTTTTGGATAGTATACGTTTAGATTTATGTGAATAGGCTTATATATAATTATACCTCAGAAGAGGTTAGGCATATTGTATGCGCATACAGGATTCGTTGGATTAGCCGTAAATAATAGACATAACACTTAAATGCAAATCAATCGGCATAAATTAATATTATGAGTAAAGTGTGTAATTTTCTAGTCACCAAAACATTATTCTAATCCCCTTCTCATTACAACCCACATGACAGATTATAGTGACATATCACTTGTAACAACCCGCCTCGAAACGGGCTTAATTTTCGACCAAATAAAAGCTCATCGAACCTTAGACCATGTCAATGCTGGCTGTTGGTTAGTAAAATTGATACAACGAACAATACACAGAGCTATCTATCTATACTATCAGAATCTTACACCTGAAAAGATAAAATATAACATCAGAAACATGTACCTATTTTATAAAGATTCAAATCACATAACAAAACATAACACCTCAATATCTGAAATACAATGTCTCAAAAT
This sequence comes from Allium fistulosum, assembly GCA_030737815.1. NCBI lineage: Eukaryota > Viridiplantae > Streptophyta > Magnoliopsida > Asparagales > Amaryllidaceae > Allium > Allium fistulosum. Next base: position 931,705,596 of record CM060906.1, read on the forward strand.
AAAACACAACATCATGTACAAAAAAGAAACGGATACATCAAAATATATAGAAAATATAAATATATGGATAACTGCCACAAGTCCTCGCCTCTCCCTTCATCCTCTAAATTAGCATTGTCTTGCATAACCTGTATGTCGTAATGATGAGGGGGTTAGAAAAATAATGTATGGTGAACTAAAATCTCAAATCTTATCATAATAGTATTTGGGTAGTATCTATTGATAAAAAATATGTCTTACATATTCTAACTATATCCTAACAAAGATACCTACTACTGCAGGCGCGAAGGCCTTTCCAGTCCAAATACTATAACTTATGCTCTTTCAGTCTATCTTCGTGACTTACCATTAAATCCCAGCCCATGCAACTACCATCAATCATGTCCTAACAATGTGAGAGAAAGTACCCAAGCCACTTAATATCTTTTCAATGGGAATTTGGTAGACTCTGACCATTTAATGCGTATATCATAAGCATATCCACGTCATTTAATACCTAATCCAAGGCTGGCCTCTCTCTGGTACTCTCTAGCTAACACCGCATGGAATCTCATCAGGCCACTTAACACTTTTTTATCAGAAAGACGGACCCTAAAATGGCCACTTAATACCTCAACTCTGAAGCAGACCCTTCCCAAGATTTCCCACTATCGTGCATAAGCGATAACCTCGACCAATTAATACTTCTTAAGTAGGTAGGAGGCGAACCCTATAACAGGCACTTAGTACCCCTAACCCAAAGCAGATCCTATGTATTATGACCCATAACCCAAACAATGACAACTAATATTACTCCGACTATTCGTAGGTGCTGGTAGCCAGATTAGTTGGGCAGACTTACCCTATATAATTGGGACTAACTGTAACGATCCAGATTTTTTGATATTTAATTTAGAATATTTAATGGTTTTAAATATTGTATTTGGAATTATAATTTAGTTAGTAAGATTTTATAACTGAAAATTTCAAGCGATTTGGTAAATATTGGAAATCGTCGATTTAATCGACGAGTTAAAATAGCGATCCGGGGCACAGTCTCGGAATTCGATGAAACTAGTTCCATTGGATCCGTAATAATGTGTTATTATCAGATTTCAAATTTTGTAGCATTTAGATTTACCATTTGGTCATACGATTTGAAAACGCCTATAATTAATTTAATCGAATTTAATTTAAATAGTCAATTTAAAAGCTATCTTTCACATACGATCGAATTAAGCTTCGAAACTCGTTCCATTGGGTTCAGAATAGCGGTATAACATTATAAAGGCCAGGCGGCATGCCTCGATAGGGTTCGATAAAAATATTTAGATATTTTGCAATTAAATAGAATATGGTCATATCAAATTTAATACCTTTGGTCATTTCTTTCATTCAAAGCCACCCTACCCTACGTATAGCTCTCTTCTTTAAACAAATCACGAGCGCCTTTCTCTTCTCTGGGACATAGTTTCGAAATAAAAAAAGGAAAACGAAATCAAAACCAATTCTCACATCAGAAAAAAAGAAGAAGAGAGAATGAGAGGGTCACAATCGATGGGAGGAGAAGCAACGCCTGGAGGTGTTGGATGAGTAGCAGGGGCACAACATTGAAGTCGAAGTGATAGTCGCGATTTCTAGTAGTAGTTCGCAACCTGGTTTGGGTCGTCTAGTAGGGTTGATTCACGATTAGGGTTTTGATTGAGGGTGGTTGCGATCGATGTTAGGCATGAGGAAAAGGCGCGCAAGCAAGGAGAGGTCAGCGGTGGCTTTGCGCTGCGGTTAGGGTTTAGGAAGAGTCTCGTTCGATTTGGCGATGTGATGGGATGAAGGCTGTGTGGGGGAGAGGCGTGTGGCAGCTACGACCGAAAGGGGAGTGACTGAGGCGACTTTGGGGTGGTTCCGTTCTCTGGTACGGACGTGGGAAGGCGGGGGAGTGTCGCGATGTTATGGAGGGGGTCGAGGTCAACAAGTTGGCGATGGATGGAAAGCTTGTTCGTGTAGGAGTTCGTCGATGTTGAGGGATTGATCGCAGTTATAGGCGTGAAGGAAGAGGAGGTGCGGCCATGGTGATTTTATTCTGGAAGATGGATTACTGTTTAGGGTAATTATCCTTAATTACTAATTTAATTAAGTCATATTTGAATTAAATAAATTTAAATGTTAATATATTCATATCTTTTACGTACGAAGTTTAAATCGAACGGAATATGTGCAGAAGAATATAAATATTGGATCGATTAGCAATTTGGAAAATGAAGGTGAGTAAATCTCACTCGACTTGGATTATTGGTTTAATTTAAAATAGTTGAAATCATTTATTTATTGATTGGATGAATGGATAATTATTATTATCACTTGGATGTTATATATATAGTAGTATGTATATAGTACCATATATATTAGTAGTTGGATTGATATTCTCGCATATTATTGCGGATGAGACCCTATGCACCACGCATAATAGCGAATGACCCTATGGTACCGTGATATTCCGGGTATGTTTATTACCTTTCTAGATACCCTCGGATATTATAAATACGGTGCATGGAAAGAGAGCTCGATAAGGGTGGGAACACCCAGGGTGATAGCTTATTCGGTACTATCCAGGTTAGGGGTAGGCCAGTCTTATGTTTCAGGGGATCCCGGAAAGGTCCTTGGTACATTTTTCTAGATGTGTACCGTGATAGGTGGTACCCCAGTACCTAATCATTGCATGGAATTCATTACCCAATACATGCCTTTACAGTTTTAGTTGTAGAGCCTAGTATGCTGGAATTTAATTAATGTAACAATTTCGGCTATTTGAATAAGTATTTGTACTTAGACACTATTATAATATCAGAGGATTTTGATATAAATGTTTTGGTTATCGTAAGGCAAAAACCTGTCGTGTTTATGTGTGACGCGGTCTTACGAGATACCTTTGTTTTCAGAGGATTTTGATAACATTAATAATTCAAATTGAGTGTGTTTTCTCACGCTGGTTTTCTAGACTCACTCGGTTGTTATTTTATTATAATGCTTGGGTCAGACTGAGTATACAGATTCAGGATAGGATGTCATGGAGCTCAGGAGACGAGCTAGATGACAGAGACGTATCTCCGTACTTGGTTTATATCCCCACTGTGTGAGGGAAAGTTATCATAACTGTCCAGATTGATGTATTGATAGTTGTACTCTGATGATTATAAGTAATAAACAGTTATAGATTCTTTGTATAAAGATCTATTGTTATATATTATATTTTGTTCCGCTGCGTTTGTGAGATTCGGTGTTGTTGTTCTTTTTTCTTCTACCTGTTTCTTCTTTACCACTAACAATCGGTATTTCCGGCACTTGAATATTCGGCATGTTATGCTATGAACGTATTAATGTCGATTTTCGAGAATCTAAAATTCCTGTTTGTTACACTTGGTGTCAGAGCGAAGGTTAAGCGAGAACCTTGGCTTTGGTGGGGATTACTCATTAGAGGTAGGGTCAGTAGAACCCTAAAATGAGTTTGAGTGTAATAATAGATAGGAGCGTGTATTTGTTAGTGAATATAAATTGTTTTATATAGTGTTAATTTATCTATTGAGTGGCATATAAATTCTAGTCGAGTAGTGGGACGCCACTAAATCGATAGGAGTTTCTAAACACTTGAACATGATAAACCGACATAGTATTATTTCGAAGCGGGTAAATGAAATAATTTTACCCAAACTATATTTTGATATAAAAGAAATAATTTTCTGAAATTATTATAGTGTATTTGGAGTGTTTGGATGATATTATTATAATCAAACAAGATTATAAAAATTGGAATGGTTATATATAACCAAATTGAGATTGTATTAGTAAGAATTATACAGACGAGTTAAAAACTAAAAGTGGGTTCAAACCAGAATTTGGAAAAATTAAATCCTGGAGATTTTCGGAAGTATTTTCCAAAGTGTTTGAAAATAAATAATAGTGTTATTATTTTGGAGATATTTTTGAACAGAAAAATGGTTTTAAATGGATTTTGGAAGGAATAGCATTGAACTCACTTCGGTCGCTGGAAAATAATCCTGGTGATGACTGCACGACATCATCAGTATTCATTTTCGAGTTTTTAAGTGACGGATTACTACTGTAGTAATTTGTTATGGAGATTTTTGTTGAAAAACAAAAGTTGTTTTGGAAATTCCAAGAGAATTTATTTTGGATAAATGCAAGTTTGAGTTAAAATTCCAAGGAATGGTTTGTTGAAACAAAGAGTTATATATATGTATATATTATGGTTTCAAATGATTTGAAATAAAAAAACAGGTATTTGAATTCTCAAATTTTAATATACATGTTGGAAAAATATTAGGAAATAAGTTATGAACTTAAAAATTGAGAATGATTTAAATAGGAAAGAAAAGTATGGAATTTGAGTTTTGGAAATAAATTTTAACTTGAGTGAGTTAAAATGAATAAAACTTTAATTTAACGTAAGTTAAATTAAATTGAGTTGGAATTAGAATTGAATTTTAACTTAAGTAAGTTAAATCGAATTGAAATTTAACTTAAGCTAAGTTAAATAAAATTTAGTTGGATTTGAATTGAATTGAAAATAAAATTGGATTGAATTACAAATGATATTGAATGGAATTGAATATAGAGTTTGAATTGTAAAGTGGTTATATAACTATTAGTTATAAGTTAGTGGATGGAATAAAAATTTAAGTGGAAAAGAAAATTCGAGAGTTGTGAATAAATAAGTTTGAATAGCTTACAAAAATTGGAGTTAATGGAATAAATATAAATTTAAGCTATTAAGTGTTGTATAATCTTGAGTCAATAATAAAATGTGAATATACTCGAGTATAAAATTGATGCAAATGTGTGAAATAAGTTGTGTAACTTGTAAATTGAAAAATGGAATGGTAAAACCAAAATAAAAATAGTTTGATATTTTGATAACGAAATAAAAATCCAAACTTGAATTATAAAATAAATTTGAACTCAAGTAACTTAAAAGAAGTGATTTTTGAGATAAAAATCAGACGTTGAGTTATAAATTGGAAGGGAACTAATTAAATTAATTAGTAAATGAAATGTAATTTGATTGAATAAGAATCGATCTAAAATTTGAAATGGAATTTGATTGAAATAAAAATAAACTTAAGTTATATAGTTGAAATAATTTAAACTAAATGAATTAAATTAAGTAATAATTTTGGATGGAAGCTTGGCTTAAATAAATTTATGAAATGGTTCATAAATAAATTAGCATGGAATGATTCCGAGTTTAATAAAATGGATTTGGATATAATGAAAGTGGATATGAATGGAATATAAATGAACTGATTGAGAATCAATTTTAAATGGAATAGAATTAAATATAAATTGATTTGGAATCAATTTAAAATAGCTATAAACTTAAATGGTTATTTTATTAAATGAATATCGCCAAATTTTCATAGAAAAATTGTCGTTTGACGCAAACGGTAGAAAATATGATTTTGCGAATAAATGGAAAGTGAATAAATTCATTTCGAAATCAATTTGGAATGGATATGAATTTGTTTGGTATAAATATGGATTGACTGCAAATAATTGGGTTGTAATTCATTTCGAATTGAATGAAAAAGTATATGGATCGATTGAAAGTAATTAAATTAGTAGCGGAACCTTATAATTGCTTATAATACATGTTTAACATGATTGGGTTACGAAGCTTATGTGTTATAACCATTTAAATAAATGAAATGTTTTTAAATTTTCATGTTTTAGTACTTAGGTGTTTAAATTAAGTAAGTACAGGTACATGTAGCTGTTTTTTTTAGTTTGATTGCGCAAGTAGCACATAAAATAAGTCGCTCGCTTAAAAATGCTAATATAAGGTACGTTTTCGGATTAAATACCGCAGAAATATAAATATTGATATATATTTTTTGTTTTCCGACTATGTGGCTTGATATATATATATTTTTATCTCTCTTTTCATATTGCATAAGGTCCTCTGTGCAAAGGAGACTCTGCCAAAAAATTTCGGGAATTTAGGGTGTTAGAATTTTTTTTTAAATTTTTGGAAAATTTTGTTAACTAAAATTTGATTTTTGAATTTAAATTAGAAACAAAGGGTTTTGATAAATGTTTGGGAAATAGATAGTGAATGTATGTGTAAAGGATTAGAAAGGTGAAATGAAGAGTTTTAACAAGTGGACTTTGTTATGTTAATGGGATTGGAGCATTTCCCGCCTTAGCAATTTCGGGGACGAAATTGTTTTAAGGGGGAGAAATGTAACGATCTGGATTTTTCGATATTTAATTTGGAATAGTTAAATGGTTTTAAATATTGGATTTGGGATTATAATTTAGTTTGTAAGATTTTAAAACTGAAAATTTCAAGCGATTTCGTAAATTTTGGAAATCGTCGATTTAATCGACGAGTTAAAATAGCGATCCGAGGCACAGACTCGGAATTTGACAAAACCAGTTTCATTGGATCCATAATAATGTGTTATTATTGGATTTCAAATTTTGTAGCATTTGGATTTACCGTTTGGTCGTACGATCTGAAAACGCCTAGAATTAGTTTAATCGAATTTAATTTAAATAGTCGATTTAAAAGCCATCTTTCACATATGATCGAATTAGACTTCGGAACTCGTTCCATTGGGTTTGGAATAGTGGTATAACATTATAAACGCCAGGCGGAACGCCTCGATAGGGTTCAAAATAAATATCTAGATATTTTGCAATTAAATAGAATATGGTCATATCAAATTTAATACCTTTGGTCATTTCTTTAATTCAAAGCCACCCTACCCTACGTATAGCTATCTCTTCTTCTTATAAATCATGAGCGCCTTTCTCTTCTCTGGAACATAGTTTCGAAAAAAAAAGGAAAACGAAATCAACACCAATTCTCCCATCAGAAAAAAGAGAGAATGAGAGGGTCATGATCGATGGGAGGAGAAGCAGCGCCTGGAGGTGTTGGACGAGTAGCGGGGGCACAACGTTGAAGTCGAAGTGATAGTCATGATTTCTAGTAGCAGTTCGCGACCTGGTTTGGGTCGTCTAATAGGGTTGATTTGCGATTAGGGTTTTGATTGAAGGTGGTTGCGATAGATGTCAGGCATGAGGAAAAGGCGTGCAAGCAAGGAGAGGTGGGCGGTGGCTTTGCGCTGCACTTAGGGTTTGGGAAGACTTGCGTTCGATTTGGCGATGTGATCGGATGAAGGCTGTGTGTGGGAGAGGCGTATGGCAGTTACGGTTGAAGGGGGAGGGACTGAGGCGACTCTGGAGTGGTTCCGTTCTCTAGTACAGATGTGGGAAGGCGGGGGAGTGTCGCGATGTTATGGAGGGGGTCGAGGTCAGGGAGCTGGGGATGGATGGAAAGCTTGTTCGTGTAGGAGTTCGTCGATGCTAAGGGATTAATCGCAGTTGTTGGCGTGAAGGAAGAAGAGGTGAGGCCATGGTGATTTTATTTTGGAAGATGGATTACTGTTTAGGGTAATTGTTCTTAATTACTAATTTAATTAAGTCATATTTGAATTAAATAAATTTAAATGTTAATAAATTCATATCTTTTACGTACGAGCTTTAAATCGAACAGAATAAGTGCAGAAAAATATAAATATTGGATCGATTAGCAATTTGGAAAATGAAGGTGAGTAAATCTCACTCGACTTGGATTATTGGATTAATTTAAAATGGTTGAAATCATTTATTTATTTATTGGATGAATGGATAATTATTATTATCACTTGGATGTTATATATATATATAGTACTATATATATTAGTAGTTAGATTGATATTCCCGCATAATTTTGCGGATGAGACCCTATGCGCCCCCCGCATAATAGCGGATGACACTATGGTACCGTGATATCCCGCCTCAAAGTGGGATTGGTTTTTTTATTATGTTGTATTAACATCTGTGGATGCAGGGAAACAAGTTGGAGGGATCCAACTGGGTTCCTCAAAAATGTTGAATTTAATTTCATATATAGTGATATATGACATGTTTGAATAATCTGTGATAGATTATAGTGTGATTTGAATTTATTGGATGTTGTGATAATACCGGCCTAGATTTTGGTATTTTAAAAATACCATAAATAAATATATATTGAATTTGAAAAGAAATTTAAAAGAGATTTTTGAAGTGAAATATTTATATAGAGTTTTGGATTAGTTAAAAGGGATTGGGTTAGATAAAATAAATAGTTTGACCTTAAATCTGTACGTAACTATTTCGGAATATTATGAATAGAGATTTTGGAATAATGAATATAAAGGATTTTAAATAATAATTCTTAAGTTATACTTGTTTAAATATAAAAGGTTTTAAAAATCGAGATTTTTAATAGATTGGAAGAATAAAAAGGGAATTTGGGAAAAAATATAAAATTGGTTATATTGGATCTTAAATAAGATTTCTTATTACGAAATGAAAGTAAAATCAAGATTTTGGTTAGTCTTGGAATAAAGTTTGTGTTATTTAAGAAATTTATTTATAAAGGGAATTTAATTTAGAAATCGATTCATAATGGATTTAAGTAATGTAAAACCATTGTAAACTAGAAATGAGACTATGGGATTTATAAATAAGGTTTATAGATAAAGTAAAATGATCGTCATTTGATAAATTGAAGATATAAATTCATGGTAAGAATTTATAATGAGATTGGTGAATTGATTTAAAAAGAAATGATAGATTTTAATTTTGGAAATGAGAAAAAGGGGTTTATGAAATTGGGGACGTAGATCGATTGGCGATAAATCGAGAGAGATTTATAAATATTAGATTGGTTATATTGGAATTGAAAAATATTTTTATCGAGAAGTTGAGTTTGTTTTAAAAGAGGATTTTTAATTATTAAACTAGATAATTTAAAAGCGCTTAAAAATATTTCAGGAAGTTAGTTATTTTTTTTAAATTGTCAAAATGGATTATATGTTTATAAACAAGTCTTGTAAAATCGATTAGAATTTTATTAATAAACCAGAATTAATTATTGTTTCAAAGCTATGTAATTATTGTAATTGTTTAAAAGTATATTTAATTATTAATTAAAGTTACCTTATAATGATTGTTTTAAAGTTAATTATTATTTAAGAATTAATCAGTATTTTTATTTTAAAAAGATGAATTATTCAATATTAATATTGTTTTATATAATAACTTTTATTAATGAGTTTTACCTAAATTAAACTTGGAAAATTTATATAGAAACTTATAAAAAATTATTTTGAGATAATTATTAAATAAAGTTTTCGGAAAGTAATGGTATACTTTCATGGCAGAAATCGGAGGCAGAGATTGCCTGTAGTTGAGTTTGAATTTCTTTGGGATTGAGAGGTAATCATTGAGCTACAAATCCATGGTTGATACTGCATGGTGTTTTCCATATTCATTTTAAAAAGTTTTCAAAATATTTTTGAAGGGAATGGTTTGTGACTATACTTACGCTGGTGAGATAAGCATATACCTTTTGATAAAGAGATTTAACTTATTGAAATTTAAATTAAATAAGACTTAGTGATTTCAGTAGGAAATGGAATCTTTGGCTGAATGATTGTTTATTTGATAGTTAAATAACCGACTATCAAATCTGGACCAAAAACATAACTTTGAAAATATCTAGGAGAAAGACGGGAATTGTATGGTACAGTTACCATCGAAGGTGTTGTACTGTGCGTATAAAATCGTTTCGTTCTTCTAGGACGATGATAAGGAAATCCGTCCACTAACGGTTAGGAGATGATCTCCGATCTTGTTTTCATATGTTTATTTTCTAAAGAACCAGTGTTGAGTTTACCGGAAATATCGAACGTTGTTTCGAAGAGACCGGGATCTGATAAGTTACCCGAAAACCTCTTCGATCCAAAGAATACATTTTCGAAGTGAAGACAAGAGCGTGTAATTGAAGATGGAGTGTTGAATTGCAAGGGCTAATCGCTACTAATCCTGAGGATGATTCCAAAATGGATGTAGTAGGAATAGTGCCTTCGTTTTCGTTCAGACCCAGAACAGACTTGTATGGATGAATGCTATCAGAACATTGTCATTGGAGGACAATGAGCATTCCAAGTATAAATTCCTTAAAAAGGTAATCGTAGCCTCAAGCCTCATTAACCGGAATGACTGAAAATCAGGGGAGATGCAGCAAGGCTAAGTGGGTCGCACCCAATTTGAGTATGTTTATCAGCTTTCTAGAATCCCTCGGATATTATAAATACGGTGCATGGAAAGAGAGCTCGATAAAGGTGCGAACAGCCGGGGTGATAACATATTCAGTACTATACAGGAAAGGGGTAGGCCGGTCTTGTGTTGTAGGGGATCCTGGCGAGGTCCTCGGTACATTTTTCTAGATGTGTACTGTGATAGGTGGTACCCTAGTACCTAGTCATTGTATGGAATCCATTACCCAATACGTGCCTTTACAGTTTTAGTTATAGAGCTTAGTATGCTGGAATTTAATTAATGTAACGATTTCGGCTATTTGAATAAATATTTGTACTTAGACGCTATTATAATATCGGATGATTTTGATATAAATGTTTTGGTTATCGTAAGGTAAAACCCGTCGTGTTTATGTGTGATGCGGTCTTATGAGACACCTTTGTTTTTCAAAGGATTTTGATAACTTTAATAATTCAAATTGAGTGTATATTCTCATGCTTGTTTTCCAGACTAACTCGGTTGTTATTTTATTATAATGCTCGGGTCAGACCGAGTATAATGATTCGGGATAGGATGCCGTGTAGCTCAATAGAGGAGCTGGATGACAGAGACGTATCTCCGTATCTGGTTTATATCCCCGCTGTGTGAGGAAAAGTTATCAAAACTATCCAGATTGATGTATTGATAGTTGAACTCTGATGGTCGTAAGTAATAAAACGTTACAGATTCTTCGTATAATGATCTATTGTTATATATTATTTTTTGTTCCAATGCATTTGTGAGATTTTGTGTTGTTGTTCTTTTTTCCTCTACCACTTTCTTCTTTACCACTAACAATCGGTATTTACGACCCTTGAATATTCGGCATGTTATGCCGAGAACGTATTAATGTCGATTTTCGAAGGTCGAAAATTCTCGTTTGTTATACTAACCTTGCGTCCTTCGTAGGTAATTATTATAGACGATGTATTACAGCAGTTCCAAAGTTACATATCTGGTAGCCAGATTAGCTGGACAGACTTCTATGTACTTTTAACTAACCTCGCATGCCTATAACTAGTCATAATTTTCACTCTCCTAACATACTACCATATGCACCTCAACAAGTTTCACACTAAGGCCTTACAAGGAAAACTCCTTATTTATCCTTCAATTGTGGATTACTTTCCATAATCATATCTACTTCCTTCCTAAGGGGGTTTAGTGCTAATTATTAACCTATTTATACTATGCGATCAATAGGTTAATAATCATATGTTAAAATATACGTTAAAAGACACACACACACACACACACACACATATATATATACATGAGATCAAAACTAATTCCTAAGTGTGCCTAGCTTCATCATGAATTTGATTTCCACTCACAAATGATTCCTTGCTTCATCATGAATTTGATTGCGCCTGCTCCTAATCTCTTTTTAGACTTCTTCCTTTAGAAATATACAACAATTGGATTGTATATGAATTAGACACAAAATTTCAGGGATAGGATAAGTATAGAATTAGAAATTGAATATTGGATATTTGAAATCCCTTACCTGAAACAAATATTAAAATAATTTAGAAGGCGCCAGAATCGTTGGATTGGGAATTGGATATATCAAGGATATGCAAGCCTCTTATTTATACCGATTAGAAGGCATTAGAATTTTCAGATTTAAGATAGTTTAAAATAACAAAACCCGAGCAGTTTCTGGCCTAAATAACACTAACTGCCACAACTATACCAATCGACTTCTCCACCTAGTCAATCGACCGCTAGCTGTCTGTAACATCCCCTATCTAGAGGCCCAAAGCTAAACACTACAGATGCTGCAGTCATCTATAGTATTAACTTTCGGCGATAAAATACGGTATCCATAATATCAGAAGCACGTGAATATGAAACAAAATCACAGATTTCAAAAAAACAACTTTTCTGATTACATTTCACAAAACATGTTTCATGTTCCATTACATAATCCCAATCGTTTCCCAGCTTCAGATCAAAATAATTACTACATAATTACGCCAAGAGAGACATATGAAGATGTCACCTTGGATGACCAGAGTACTAAATAGACAAAAACTGCCTTAATACATCACAGCGGATATAAAAATATCAACTCCAAATTATCTAACTTCAGTCTCCTGCTCGTCTAGGGAAGCTTTATTCGTCCACCTACTAAAACCTGTAAACCTTAACTCTTAATCTACTCAAATTAATTTTGAGCACCCGAGAGTTTAAGGGGAAAAACATAAACTTCGAGTCAGACATAAAGCCTGGTGTGAATAATACTATTACATCTCGGTTTACTGATATTAAGTAAGACCATGCTGCTTAGCGGAATGGGTTTCCCCTCACTAATAACCCTTTAAAACATATCATTTTGCAAATCAAAATCCTGCAACCAAACTGGTTAATCAAACTGATTATATCAATAATAGCAAATATCATATATGCTCAAATTAGGTAATAAATGGACCATCTTTCCAAAACAATGTAGTTTTGTTTGGCTAATTACTAACCTTTGGCTGACTCGGGCCTACTGGACAAACTAAACAAATCATCTAACAACTATTAGACATACTTTTGGATGGTTTGTCCTTAACATAATTCTCCAAGGGTCGCCTGATCCTAATGATTTTTTGGGCTTACCAATAACCTATCCTTCTTCTCTATACATATATTTATTCCTTTCTGCGTGTAACCATCATTTAAGTCTTACCTGTGACTAAGCCCTACACACTAGAACTTTGGACTAAATTAGCGTGGGGCTAATAGCTAATGTATAGGGCGCGACCCTATACCAGTCCAATCTGGTATATAAATATCTGGGTCATTTTACTTAGGGCTAACTACCTTTTAAATTTTCCTTGAAAACTTTTTCAAAATGATTTAACCCTTTAAATCATACTTATACAAGAAAAAAATACTATTTGCTTTATTCCGATCACTTGGCCATGTTATATGCTTTATCCAAAACGTTGTTGATTAAAACATTCGAAACCTTTGTTTAAAACCTTTAAACAACCTCTTTCGAAAGCATTGAAAGTACCTCTTTTGAAACCATTGAAAACATCTTCTTTAGGAGCTTTATAAACACTAGACATCCTCTTCGAAACACTTTAAATATGCCTTTCAAAACCATTGGAAACCTTCCATTTAAACATTATGGTAAACCTTTCAAAAACACCGGGGAATCACCCCTTCGAAACCCTCTATATATATGTATGTATGTATGTATGTATGTATATATGTACCTTTCGAAAATACCGAGGGACCTTTCCTTCGAAACCATTTCTTATTACCTTCCGAAAGCATTAAAGTATACTACTTAAAACAAACCTTTCGAAACCATTGGGTTTAAGTCAAAATATGTGGAACAACCTTTCAAAACCATTGGAAACCATTCCTTTCGAAACCTTTGGGTTAAACTTTCAAAATATCAAAAAGGGACTTAAAACAACTAAGTCGAAAGCAACTCTTTTGAAAGCAATTTCCTAAGTAAAGAATTGGACGGTGTAGAAACCCATCCCTTCGAAAACATTAGAGAAGCGGCTCTAATCTTTAAAAAAAAGGGACCCTTTCGGAGGCACTGCTTCGAAAGGTAAATAGGCGGCAGGTAGCGGTTTCGACCCCTTCGAAAACATTTACTTAAAACAAAAAAGCAACCTATTTCGAAAGCCTCTTTCTTTTAAACATTTTGACCAAGTAGAAAGCTAACCAAGTCGAAAGACATCTTATTTAAAAGTAAAGTAGGCGTGTTTCCTTTAGAAAGAAAAGCAAGGCTTCGACCCCATCGGAACCCCTTGTTTCGACCAAGTACCTTTTGCCTTTGTCCAATTCACTACATACCAAGTCTTTGGTACCATGTGCATTGATTTCGACGGAGATGGAGGTGGAAGTATATGGTCGAAAGCTAGGTGCCGAAAGTGGCGAAACATCATAAATAAAGTAAAACTGGTTTTTATCTTTTAAAAGTAATTCTTTTCAACTAAACTGCCTTGTTTGTCAATATATGATTGGTTGCTTATTTATTTTCCAAATTATTTTTAAAAAGAGCTACCGAAATTTCAGAGATAAACAATTTAAAATATTTACAAAATGCCTCTTCTCCTTTTATAAATATATAAAACATTTAAGTCATATACCTTAAATAATTTTATATACTTATTAAATCACTTAGGAAAATTCTACAAAAATTCCCATAAATCACTTTTAATATGTTTCCAACATATATAAATTTTGACCCAAAGCTAATATTAAATAGCCGTAATTAATTTTAAACCCCATTTAACCATTTTCTTCACTAGAAAATTAATAATAAATCAATATTAATTTAGAAAATTATGAAACTTGAAACCCTTCTTTAAAAATTTATTTCTAACCATATATTAAAATCGCAAGGCATATGGATGTCACTTGATAGGTTTTTCAATTCAAAACATGTCATAAAATCAATATGAATAAGTATAATCCATCAACAAGATATATATAAATCTATCTAACATTCAAAACATGGCAATATTCTTGCAAAAACGTACGGATCTGATTCTAGAAACTGAAACATAAAAAATATGAGATGTAACAATTATTCACCTTAGCTTTATTGTTAAGGAGTCGAGATTTGATCTTGGGTTAATTTGATAAGCTTTCTACTTTTGATTTTTGGCTTCTCTTCTTCTTGCTTCCCTTAACGGTGGCTAGCCTCTCTAGGTTTAGATTTTAATTTGTGAACGTGTAAAATGAAATGGTATGAAGGCTTAGGGTATATGAATATGACTCATTCCTATTTTACCCTTATATAATTTCCCCTTCCTATTTCATTTTAATTCCATTTACTTCATTAGTTTAACTAGGCATGGCTACCCTTTAAATTATACAAATCTCAATACCTTAACCAACTTACATTATTTCATTTAATTTAACTAGTTAAATGTCCTGAATAATGTTACTCAAAATTAGGGTTGTTACAGACTCCCCTCCTTAAAGAATTTCATCCTTGAAATTAAGATATGGAACTCATCAAAATCAATCAAAAAGGTAAAACATACCACAAAACAGGTCAGGATAAGTATCTCGAATCCTGCTCTTAGTTTCCAAAGTACTGTTTCTCTCATCGTCACTCCACTAGACCTTGACTAATTTGACTGTCTTATTCCTTAACCACTTCTCATCTCTCGCGATTATACCAACTGGTTTTCTAACTATAGTCAAATCCGGTTCCACTACTAAGTCATCTAATATAGTCAGTGCTATTGTAGTTTCTGAATCTCGAATATACTTCCTTAGATGAGAAATATGAAAAACATCGTGGACTCCTGCCAAACTGTTCGGTAACTCTACTCTATATGCGAGTTTCCTGATCCTCTCTACAATAGGAAATGGTCCAACGAATCTTGTTACCAACTTTCCCGATTTCCTGAATCGAATTACACATTTCATTGGTGATACCTTGATGAAACATGATCTCCAACCGAGAATTCTAAGTCTTTCCATATTTTATTGGCGTAACTCTTCTACCTAGACCGAGCTTCCTTCATTCTAATTTGAATCAACTCAATCTTCTCTGCATCTTCTCTGACTAAATCCGTACCAAGAACTAACCTATCCCCGGTTTCTAACCAACAAACTGGAGATTTGCATGGCCTTCCATACAAAGCTTCAAATGGTGTCATCCTATACTAGTCTGATAACCGTTGTTATACAAAAATTCGACTAAGTGTAGATGGTCTTCCCATGATCCTCCAAAATCTAGCACACAAGCTCGTAACAAATCTTCTAAGACTTTGTTAACTCTTTCTATTTGCCCATCTGTCTACGGATGGTAATTGGAACTCGTCTTGAGCTTGGTATCTAAAGTATCCTGTAGACTCTTCCAGAACTCGCTAGTGAATAAGGAATCTCTTTCACTTACTAGACTACTAGGAATTCCATGCAGTCTAACTACATTCTTCAAAAACAACTTAGCTAAAACAGGAGCCGTCCTATTTGACTTAACTGGAATGAAATGGGCACTCTTGGTTAACCTGTGCACTATGACCCATATGCTTTAATTTCCTCTATTTGACCTTGGCAACCCGTCTATGAAATCCATCGAAATAGTGTCCCATTTCCATATTGGAATATCTAAAGGCTGAAGTAACCCACTTGGTTTTTGATCTTCGGCTTTTACATGTTGACAGTTCAAGCGCGGCTTTACCCATAACCCTACATCTCTCTTCATACCTTCCTTGAAGAAACTCCTCTTCATATCCTGATACATCTTAGTTCATCCCCGATGAATAGTGAACTTTGAACAATGGCATTCCTCAAAAACTTCCTTCATAATGTCTTCCACATTCGGAACACATAATCTTCCATACTTTCTCAACAACCCATCCTGGTCAAGACTGAAATCCTTCAAGTCATCGCTCTCTATTACATGCCTTAACTTTCTGATCCGTTCAACTAATAATGGATCCTCCTTCTGCTTAGAAGCAATCCTTTCGATCATCTCCGGTCGAACCTCCAAACATGACAACATAACAGTTTCCTTACTAGATCTAGCTTCAGATCTCCACTGCACTCTACATGTAGTCAATGCTTCCAAATCTTTCCACTCAGCTATCATCGCCAACATTGCATTCTGATGTTTTCTGCTAAGTGCATCCACAACCTTGTTTCTTTTTCCTGGTGTGTACTCAATACCAAAATCATAAGCGGCTAAAAACTCTAACCACCTCTGCTTTCTTATATTCAACTCCTTCTGAGAGAATAAATACTTTAGCGACTAATGAATCATATACAACTCAAAACTTTTTCCCAGAAGGTAATGTCTCCACACCTTCAATGCAAAAATTACCCCAGCTAATTCCAAGTCATGCGTTGGATATCTAATCTCATGTGGTATAAGCTATTGAGATGCATAGGCAATCACTTTACCTCTTTGCATTAAAATAGCTCCTAATTCAGTTCCACATGCATTCGTTTAAACCACTAAATCCTGATTCCCCTATGGAACAACCAACACAAGTGCATTAGTCAATAAGTGTTTTAGCTTCTGGAATGCCTCCTCACACTTATCGGTCCTGACTAATTTCACATCCTTTTGCGATGGCTTGGTCATCGGTGCCGATATCCATGAAAAATCCTTAATGAATCTCTGATAATACCCAGCTAATCCAAGAAAACTTTTTATCTCAGTCACTGTCTCGAGTCTCTTCCAATTATTCACCGCTTCGATCTTAGTCGGATCTACAAACAACCCTTTCTCTGAGACCACATGACCAAGAAACTTCACTTCTTTCTTCCAGAAATGACACTTTAAAAACTTTGCTTTTAGCTGACGTTGCCTCAGAGTATCAAGCACCAATCTGAGATGAACTTCATGTTCTCTTTCATTCTTAGAGTATATCAAAATATCATTTATACCAACACGAACCTATCCAAGTGCTCTCAGAAATTTCGGTTCATCAAATCTACAAAGAATGCTGGTGCATTAGTTAGTTTGAACGGCATTACTAACCATTCGTACGATCCATATCTGGTTCTAAATGCCGTCAAAGGAATACTATCCTCTGCCACTCTAAGCTAATAGAACCCTGTTGCTAAATCCAACTGGGAAAATACTTGACTCCACTCAACTGGTCGAACAAATCGTCAATTTTAGGCAATGGATATCGATTCTGTATCATCTTCTCATTCTACTTACAATAATCGATACATAACCTTAACAATCTGTTCGGTTTCTTAGCAAACAGTACGGTTTCTCCCCAAGGTGGATTGCTTGGTCCAATAAAATTCTTGCCTTATAAATCCACCAATTGCACCTTCACCTCCCTCATCTCGGTAGGTGTCATTTTGCTTAGCGGTCTACTCACCGGTTCTGCTTCTGGTACCAAACCTATCTGAAATTCAATTACTCAATTTGGTGGTAGTCCTACTATAGGTTCAAAGACATCTACGAATTCTCTAACAACAAAAACTCGATTCAACTCGTCTTCCACCTCCATAACGCCCAAAAAAGCATTAACTTCACAACTAGGGTTTTCTACCGAGTATACAATCTGATCTCTATAGTCAGGGTCTAAGCGATATTTTTCTATCATGGAAAAATATCCTAGCATCGTATTTACTTAACCAATCCATACCCAAAATAATTTTGAACCCTACAAAATCAAACATATGCAAACTGCAAACAAATGTATGACCTAACAATTCAAACTCTAAGTGGTCACACTTATCCCAAGTGTCGCATAACCTCCTATCGGATTTGCAACCCTTAAGAAAGTAACTAGGTATGAGGGTTCTAGGTTAAGCTTATCTACCAAACAATGAGATATAAAAGAATGCGATGCACCGATATCAAATAGAACTCTAACTGATACACCATAAATTAAAAGCGTACCTCCCAAAACTGCTTTTCCCCTCTCCTCTATTGTTGGTCTCTAGGTAGTTGGTTCTATTGTAAACATCTTGCCTTTCCCATCTTGGCTGGCTCCTTGCACTGGTTCTTATAGTAACCAATCTGATCATAGTTGAAAAACTTTATTCCTTTCTTCTCAACAGCTTTCTTTCCCTTGCATGTCCCGCACTCATGGGCAAAGTGTCCTTCCTTGTCACACTTGTAATAGACCACTTCTGTCTTTCCCTTCTTAGCAGCTCCACCTTTCTGAGCTCCTTTCTTGTGGAAAACTTTCTCTTCCGACTCTTCCCTCATTGAGCTTCCTTGGCCTTATTTCTTTCAAGAAAAGCTTGCATCTCTTCATTCCTCAAGGCCATCTCAGCAACAACATCACTTGGATCCCTAATATGCGGTAACATGACCTTAGAAAGCTCAGGCTTCAACCCCCTGATGAACATCTCATTTCTCTTAATCACAGTATCAATCATAGCATAGCCAAATCTTGTTAGCTCCTCAAACCTCGTCGCATACTCGAGTACAGTCATATTCCCCTGCTCTAACTCGGAAAAATTCCCAAGAAGAGTGGACTTAGCAATCTCTGACAAAAACCTTTCCTCGAACCTCCTCCTGAACTCAGCCCAAGTCATATTCTCCTCGTTGACTCCAACTATCACATTGTTCCACCAATACAGTGCTGCCCCTTCTAGGTATCTAGAGGCGAGTCTTCTTTTTTTCTCATCGTTGAGCCCTATGTCAGCGAAAATCCTCTAGCAATGAAGTAACCAATTCTCTACTTCGATTATGCCTTTAGTACCAATAAACGACTTTCCTCCCAGCCGAGCATAATCTCAACTTAAAATAGCATAGTTATTCACCACTGGAGCTTCCTGATTTCCTCCTTTAGCATTTCCTCCAACTACACCAGCATCAATTCCTGCTTGCATCATGTTTACGAAGAAATGATAAATTGCTCCCATGTCTACTTGCGGGACTCTAGCACCAACATTTACAGCTTGTTCCTGGCCTTGATTCCTCCTGGTATTTGGTCTGGCGTTTCCATTAGTTTTGGTGCTTCCCCTACAAAGATTAACTCTTTCACCTCTAGCATCCATATCTACATTCGAGTCTTTGTAACATACAGAAGAATAGCATAAGAGAGATATGAGAATAGAGCTGAAGCGTTTATACTTATATATAATAAATAAAAGTACGTTACTATAGCGTTATCCCATACCCCGATCTTTTCTCTTATTCCTTAGGATTATGTTTTCAAAATCATTTTAAGCTTAAATTTTTTCATATACCTATGCTCTCATACCAATTGTAACATCCCCTATTTGGAGGCCCAAAGCTAAACGCTACAGATGCTACAGTCATCAGTAGTATTAACTTCCGACGACAAAATACGGTAATGCTAATGGTATCCATAATATCAGAAGTACGTGAATATGAAACAAAATCACAAATTTCAAAAAAACAACTTTTCTGATTACATTTCACAAAACTTGTTTCATATTCCATTACATAATCCTAATCGTTTCCCAGGTTCGGATCAAATATAATTATTACATAAATATGCCTAGGGCGACATATGAAGATGTCCCCTTGGATGACTAGAGTACTAAATAACAAAAACTGTCTTAATACATCACAATGGAACTAAAAATATCAACTCCTAATTAGCTAACTTCAGCCTCCTTGCTCGTCTTCGGAAGCATTATTCGTCCACCTACTAAAACTTGTAAACCTTAACTCTCAATCTACTCAAATTAATTTTGAGCACCCAAGAGTTTAAGGGGGAAAACATAAACTTCGAACCAGACATAAAGCCTGTTGTGAATAATACTATTACATCTCGGTTTACTGATATTAAGTGAGACCACCCGCTATAACAACCCGGGATTTGCATTACCAATTAATAAATAAAAGTTAGGATTTTTATTTATTTTAATGAAGCATAAAAGGATTTGGAATAACAAAATTTATTTGAAAAATGCTATTTTAATTAAATGGGAAATATGGGATTTTAAAATGAGGATAAAATGTTATTTTTGGAAAGTTAAATATTTTAGTAGAGATTTTAAAACGGGTTTGGATAAGAAAAATGAGTTTTATAAACATATATGAACACTTAGACTAATTGTTGGAAACATGTAAATAACTCTCTTCTTATTGGGTTACTAAACCTAGCCCAATAACCCACCCTAAACCTTCTCTATAAATTATCTCAAACTCTCCTAACCTCATTCATTCATCCCTAATCAAAACCCTAATCATTTCCTAAAGCTTTCATAACAAAAATGGCAGCTATCTTCATCTCCTTTTAGTTTTATCTTATGCAAGTCATTCTATGCAAAGGTAATGCAAATAGCCACCTCAAATCCATTTTTATATCTTTCTTATTTCTGAAATTGATTTGGTAACACATATTTTATGCGTTTGTTTTATCTTATAGTCTCCTAATCATCTTTTGGTAACTTGGGTTGATGCTATAGTAGTCTTTGTTGCTTTCTAGAGAGGTGTATTGCTAAAAACCTCTTCTAATATGTGTTTAGTCATCTTTTGATTTCGGTAATCAGTTAGTAACACATGTTTTATTATGTAACATGTGAATCATAGCTCTTTGATCATCTTTGTTTTCATTTTGGGGTGTGCACATAAGGTACTTGTAATATATTCTAGCTGAAATTATAATTAGTTTATTGCTGTTAGTAAATTAGGCATATCTCATTCATCTTAAATCAGAATTAAGATTTTCTTGAAGTTCTGGAAAGCATATTCTGTACCCTATAACTTTTATGTTTTGTGCTTTGCTTAATTTTGAGGTTTGAATGGTCGAAATAATGCTTGTTTGTCGTTGACCTGACAACAAACTACAGGGTTGATAAAATAAAAACCTGAAATTGATTTGGCCATAAGTTACTCGTTTCTTATCCAAATCTAATAATTTTGGATCTTATGAAAAGCTTAGATTTAGGGCTAAAACTTTCATGTGTTGAGTTTCATGAAATTTCGAAGTTAATTTGGTCAAAACTGTGCATTCTTACCACTGTCCCGAGAGCACAACGACAGTGATATAAAATTTAGATCTGAGAATTGTTTTAGTCATAGAATTTTCATCTCTGGTCGGAATTTGACGATCTTGGTCATTACGGAAAGCTTAGAAACTAAGCTACAACTTTCATTTTATTCATTTTGCCAGAATTTGAAGTTTACTATGCCAAAATTGTGGATTTTCATCTTTGGCCAGTTAGTGCATAGCAATAGGCCTTAGTCTCTTTTCTCCCGTTGTTTTCAGCGTAGAACCCATACTTTGCGACGCCATCCCGTGCTCGTCCTTTGTCGGATTTCATCGTTTTTGGTCTCGTTAAAAAGATGAGATCGAGATCTTTAACCATGCAAAGTTTGGTTTAGATCTGGGTGCATTAGATACTTCGTTTCTATTGCCGAAGTAGCACCCAGAAACTGTTTTACAATAGTGATCATTTTCAGTTATCGTCGGACCAACTTTGAAACATTGTCGTTTCTTCGTTTCAAGTCAAAACCGAACGATTCTTGTTGCATATTAAAGTAGGAGTACTTTACTACGCTCCTGCAAATTTTCATCAAGATCTGAGTTCATGTGACCCTTCGACCATGTCGTCGAAGTGGGACCTTTACACTGTTTTGACACGGTAAAGTTTTATAATTTTTGTCCGACTTTGAGACGACGCCGTTTCTTCGTTTCAAGTCGGAATTTCCCAATTATTTTTGCAGTTTGGAGCAGGGATGTTGGACTATATGCTTACCAATTTTCATGCCATTCGGAATTAGTTTGCTGGTCCGAATAATTTTCCGAACTTGGGTTCACATCATTTTTGGACTATTTTCCAACACTTGGAATATTTTCAGTGATTTTCTGGTTTTATTGATTTCTTTGAGATTTGTCTCTAGATTTCGTACACGGGTTTTATGAATTATTTTCAAAGGATTTTTCACTCCTAAATGGCTTTCGAAATTATTATATAATATTATTTTTAATTATTAAATTAATTACTCCATAATAGGAGAGTTTTCAAAAGCCGTTTTAAAGTGATTTCAAAATCAATTATAAATCCGTTTCGCACCATTATTTTCTATAATAAAAATCTCACACTCACTTTTAGCACGTCGAGCAAAGTGGAAAGGTGCTTAAACGGTTAGGAAATCTCCGGCCTATGGAACCGTGTGTATTTTCTTTCCGGTTAATCCCCGACCTATTCGATTGATCGTTTTGACCTTTGAGTCTAGTTTACCGATGATACGAGGTGGACTTTTTATTGTTTGGAGTGTGAGCTTGCTATTGGTTAGTAAACCGTTTAGTGCGAACGTGGGGTATGGGACTCATTGTTAACACTTTACGGGTTCCTCTCCAAGAAGTTTGTGACACATTAGCCTCTGGGCGGCCAGTACTGGACCTCTGGGTCACCACGCCTCTGGGAAACCGTCTCTGGACACCTGCTCTATGGAGCAGTTTATTTTTCGGCATGCGCCCCTGGGCCTTTATCCTTCTAGGAAGGATCTCGCCGTCTCGCGCGTTCCGCATCTGTGCGAGTGATCGATCACAACTCTACAGTACTTGGCAATAACGACTCCGGTCGGTGCACGTGCTATACTTGTATTATCTGATGATTTTTATATCCATTCAAGCATCGCCATTCGGTGTTGGTTCTATGGAACCATACGATGTAAGTGCGATTACCTTGTGGATTCACAGTGTCTCTGGACACTTCTTTTCTGTGTTCGATTTCATTGACTTTTGAGTATATCCCTATTACTCTTTGGATCATCGATCTTTGCTTGGGCATTGATTACAGACTCTGGTCACTCTTGGGATTATTGCCTATAGGCAACTTTATATAGCTCTGACTACGCCGATGATATGAGGCGTATTATTTACTTGACACTTTGGGGTTGATTTTCTCTTTGGAGATTTTATTATTGATTGATGATTATGTTATCGTCCAGTATATTATGTGGTATTCATTGCTCTTCTCTAGGGAGAAATTCCTTACCTTCTATGTTACCGCGTTTTTATCTCTCAGTCTATCTAACTGATTTGTTTAGATAGCCTGACCCGAGTGTTCTTTTCACTCGGGTCAGACCGAGTTGTTTCAGGTTAGGTCTCTGGACTTAGATACTCTGTGCTTCCGCTTTGGACTTATCTGCTATGCTTTTGAGATAGCTTATCTTAGTGTCCGCCTTATGTTATTATTAAGACTTTGATATGTACATATTTTTGACTCACATGTGTGAGCAGTGGCTTTGTACCCACTTATGATATTTGGATCTGTATTGACGATGTATTGTCCTGGGATTTTATATCTGTTATGTGATTCTGTTCTGTGATGTTTTATCATTTTATTACTATGCTTATTCTGATAGATCTTTAGCCATTGTAATTTCGTTATAAATATTTATTGAATATGTCGAACCACTTGAAAAAAAAATAGATACCACCCTTTCGACGTATTCAAAAGATAGTTATAGCTTGATTACAAATGGTCGCTTCCACTATACTCTATTCTCCGCTTTAACAGACGGTATTACTCTCGTAATACTCTTTGTTACAGTGGGTCTCAGAGTGGGGCGTTACAACATGGTATCAAAGCCAAGGTTCAGAATTAAGCATAACAAACACAGAACAGACACGTAGTACAATACATTATAATACGATCCAAATTGAACATATCCACCTTTAGATAAATAAGTTAGGAATATGTGTAGGAATCTATTATATTCCGTAATATTCCTTAATGAATTATCTATCTTTGAATCGTGCTTAACTAAATCTACCGATCATATGGTTAAAGAGTGTTCCAAGCCTCTTTTCTGCCGCTATTGTAAGAAGGAGGGTCATCATTATTCCACTTGTCCTACTGCACCTCCAAGATCTGGCAAGCTTAATGCTGCCAAGGCTCCTAAATCTTCAGCTCAGCCTCGAGGTACGCATCCTTCCGTTCCCGAAGGTTCTATTTTATTTCATGGTAGATCTTATAGAGTTCTCTTTGATACGGGTGCCTCTCACTCATTCGTATCAAAGGAACTAGTTGATACTTTATCTTTGGATGTTACTTGTTTGGTTTCTTCACTAAGGATTGTGAATCCCATCGGCCGATCCACG
This sequence comes from Allium fistulosum, assembly GCA_030737815.1. Taxonomy (NCBI): domain Eukaryota; kingdom Viridiplantae; phylum Streptophyta; class Magnoliopsida; order Asparagales; family Amaryllidaceae; genus Allium; species Allium fistulosum. Next base: position 931,730,243 of record CM060906.1, read on the forward strand.
ACCCTTAGCTTGCTTTGGGAGGATATAAATATTGATCTTTGTGGATTTTCTTTCCGTGCGAATCTGCACTTTATGGAGTATTTAGGCTTTGACATGATTCTTGGCATGGATTGGCTCGCTCAGTACGACGCCAAAATCATTTGTTCGGAGCGGATATTATTTCTTTATCATCCTGACTCGTCCGCTTTGTTAGCTATTGCTCTTCAGGATGTTGGGATTTCTGATATTACTTTATTAGCTCTTGATTCACGAGATGAGGATGTGGACATATCTCGTATTCCTGTTGTTTGGGATTTCCCCGATATATTCGAGCCAGTATCAGGCCTGCCGCCAAAGCGGGCCATTGAGTTCCACATCGATCTCATTCCAGGCTCCCACCCAGTTGGGCGTCCTCCCACGAGGATGTCTACCAAGGAGAATGAGGAACTCAGGAAGCAGTTAGTTGAGCTTGAAGCGAAGCAGTTCATCCGATCCAGTTCTTCGCCATGGGGTGCTGCTGTGGTCTTCGTTAAGAAGGCTGATGGCTCTCTTAGGCTTTGCATTGACTATCGCAAGCTCAATGAGTTGACCATCAGAAATCGCTACCCACTTCCTCGGATAGACGACATGTTTGACCAATTGAGCGGTGCGAAGGTCTTCTCTCAGCTCGACCTTGCCACCGGATTCCATCAGCTACGAGTCATAGAAGACAGCATTCCTCTTACAGCATTTCGCACTCGTTATGGTTCTTTTGAGTGGTTGGTCATGCCGTTCGGCTTGACGAACGCTCCAGCTTTCTTCATCGATCTTATGAATCGAGTATTCCGGGAATACATCGATAGATTCGTTATGGTCTTCATCGACGATATTCTTATTTATTCTAGATCCGAGGCAGAGCATGCTCATCATTTGCGGATCATCTTGGATACTCTTCGTCAGCATCAACTTAAGGCCAAGCTCTCCAAGTGCCATTTTTGGGAGAGCAAGGTCAAGTTCTTGGGCCATATTGTATCATCTGAGGGTATTTCTGTCGATCCTGCCAAGATCGAGGCTATTTAGAATTGGAAGCAGCCCGAGAACGTTCATGATATTCGCAGCTTCCTTGGGCTGGCGGGTTATTACCGTTGGTTTATCAAGGATTTCTCTCGAGTTGAACTTCCCCTTACGACGCTGACTCGTAAGGGTGTTCGCTTTATTTGGTCTGATAAGTGTGAAGCTTCCTTTCAGCGACTGAAGGAACTTCTCACTCATGCTCCTATTCTAGTGGTTCCCGAGAGTAACCATGATCTTGTTTTTTACACCGATGCTTGTGGTAGCGGGCTAGGTGCTGTGCCTATGCAGAAGGATCGGGTAGTTGCTTATTCTTCTAGGCAGCTACGTCCGAATGAGGTTCGCTATCCGACTCATGATCTTGAGTTGGCAGCTATCGTCTTTGCTTTGAAGACGTGGCGTCACTTTCTATTAGGCGAACGCTTCACTCTTTACACCAATCACAAGTCGCTGAAATATTTATTCAGTCAGAAGGATCTCAATATGAGGCAGTAGAGGTGGCTTGAGTTTCTCGCCTCATATGACTTAGACATTCAGTATACCCCTGGCAAGGGTAATCGTGTGGCTGATGCACTCAGTCGCAAACACTCAGCGGTAGTTTCTATGATGATAGCCGAGTGGGATATTCTTGAGACTCTTTCTATGTGTGATATTCGAAATCGAGCTCCGTCTTCTGATCCTCAGATATTGTTATTCAGCTTGAAAGCTCGATCTATTCTATTGGATCGCATTGTCCATGCTCAGCGGCAGGATCCAGACTTGTTGCGATATATTCATCTCCTTGAGTCGGGATCCAGTGATGAGACATTGTCGGATCATTCTATTGATTCTCATCGGTGTCTTCGCAGGAAGAACCGTATTTTGGTACCATCTGATTTATCACTTAGGCGTGACATTCTAGACGAGTGTCATCGCACTAAGTACACTATACATCCCGGGTCGAGTAAGATGTATGCCGACATGTGTCGCTTATTTTATTGGGAGGGCATGAAGAGTGATGTTGCAAGTTATGTAAGCCGTTGCATGACTTGTCAACAGATCAAAGCTGAGCATCAGCGTCCATCTGGTCTTCTTCAGCCGCTAGAGATTCCATTGTGGAAATGGGATAAGATATCCATGGATTTTATTGACGGTCTGCCTCGATCGAGGTCAGGCCATACCTCTATTTGGGTCATCGTCGATCGCTTGACCAAATCAGCTCATTTCATTCCTATTAAGTCCACTCGGACTGCTCCTCAGCTTGCCAAGCTATATGTGAAGGAAGTCGTTCGACTTCATGGTATTCCTAGCTCTATCGTCTTTGATCGAGACACTATCTTTACTAGTCACTTCTGGAAGTGCCTACAGTCAGCTTTGGGCTCAAAACTGAATTTCTCGACTGCTTATCATCCACAGACCGACAGTCAGACAGAGAGGGTGAATCGTGTTTTAGAGGATCTTTTGCGCTGTTGTATTCTGGATTTCGGAGGTAGTTGGGAGGATCACTTACCGCTTGTAGATTTCTCCTACAACAATAGCTTTCAGTCTAGTATTGGCATGGCTCCTTTCGAGGCTCTTTACGGAAGGCCATGTCGTTCTCCTTCGTGTTGGTTAGAATCTGGCGAGAAGCTCCTTCTTGGTCCAGATTTAGTTCGGGAATCTTCTGAGAAGATTATTCTTATTCATCAGAGAATGAAAGAGGCGCAGAACCGTCAGAAATCCTACGCGGACAACCGTAGGAAGCCTCTTGAGTTCTCCATTGGTGATCATGTCTTTATTCGGATATCTCCTATGAAAGGGGTTGTGCGTTTCAGCTCTACAGGGAAGTTGGCTCCTCGCTATGTTGGACCATTTCCTATTACGGAACGCATTGGCCCCGTGGCTTATCGTGTGGCTCTACCTGCTCACTTCTCTGGAATGCACGACATGTTCCATGTTTCCCAGCTTCGCATGTGTGTCAGCGATCCTGATTCTATCATTGAGCCGCATGCTGTGCTTGATTTAGAGGTCTTACCTGATTTATCTTTGGAGCAACAACCTCTTCGTGTGCTTGATTCGGAGGTTAGACGCCTTCGCAACAAAGAGGTTCCACTCGTGAAGATTCAATGATCACCGAATCCTAAGGACTGCACTTGGGAGACCAGAGAATCTATCGAACGCTCTTATCCTGGCTTTCTCCCATCTTCTTCTATGGGTGAGAATTCTCTATTTTATCTCTATCACTTCTTTTGTGGATTTGACGTTATAGACGACATCTATCTTAAGGAATTGCGGGGACACAATTTTCTTGAGGGGGGGAGTCTGTAACAACCCGGGATTTGCATTACCAATTAATAAATAAAAGTTAGGATTTTATTTATTTTAATGAAGCATAAAAGGATTTGGAATAACAAAATTTATTTGAAAAAGGCTATTTTAATTAAATGGGAAATATGGGATTTTAAAATGAGGATAAAATGTTATTTTTGGAAAGTTAAATATTTTAGTAGAGATTTTAAAACGGGTTTGGATAAGAAAAATGAGTTTTATAAACATATATGAACACTTAGACTAATTGTTGGAAACATGTAAATAACTCTCTTCTTATTGGGTTACTAAACCTAGCCCAATAACCCACCTTAAACCTCCTCTATAAATTATCTCAAACTCTTCTAACCTCATTCATTCATCCCTAATCAAAACCCTAATCATTTCCTAAAGCTTTCATAACAAAAATGGCCTCTATCTTCATCTCCTTCTAGTTTTAACTTATGCAAGTCATTCTATGCAAAGGTAATGCAAATAGCCACAACAAATCCATTTTTATATCTTTCTTATTTCTTAAATTGATTTGGTAACACATGTTTTATGTGTTTTTTTTATCTTATAGTCTCCTAATCATCTTTTGCTAACTTGGGTTGATGCTATAGTAGTCTTTGTTGCTTTCTAGAGAGGTATATTGCTAAAAACCTCTTCTAATATGTGTTTAATCATCTTTTGATTTCGGTAATCAGTTAGTAACACATGTTTTATTATGTAACATGTGAATCATAGCTCTTTGATCATCTTTGCTTTCATTTTGGGGTGTGCACATAAGGTACTTGTAATATATGCTAGCTGAAATTATAATTAGTTTATTGCTGTTAGTAAATTAAGCATATCTCATTCATGTTAAATTGGAATTAAGATTTTCTTGAAGTTCTGTAAAGCTTATTCTGTACCCTATAACTTTTATGTTTTGTGCTTTGCCTAATTTTGAGGTTTGAATGGTCGAAATCATGCTTGTTTGTCGCTGACCTGACAACAAACTACAGGGTTGATAAAATAAAAACCTGAAATTGATTTGGCCATAAGTTACACTTTTCTTATCCAAATCTAATAATTTTGGATGTTCCAGAAAGCTTAGATTTAGTGCTAAAACTTTCATATTTTGAGTTTCATGAAATTTCAAAGTTAATTTGGTCAAAACTGTGCATTCTTACCACTGTCCCGAGAGGTCAACGACAGTGATATAAAATTTAGATCTGAGAATTATTTTAGTCATAGAATTTTCATCTCTGGTCGGAATTTGATGTTCTTGGTCATTCCGGAAAGCTTAGAAACTAAGATACAACTTTCATTTTATTCATTTTTCCAGAATTTGAAGTTTACTATGCCAAAATTGTGGATTTTCATCTCTAGCCAGTTAGTGCATAGCTATAGGCCTTAGTCTCTTTTCTCCCGTTGTTTTCAGCGTAGAACCCCGACTTTGCGACGCCATCTCGGGCTCGTCCTTTGTTGGATTTCATCGTTTTTGGTCTGGTTAAAAGATGAGATCGAGATCTTTAACCATGCAAAGTTTGGTTTAGATCTGGGTGCATTAGATACTTCGTTTCTATTGTCGAAGTAGCACCCAGAAACTGTTTTACAATAGTGATCATTTTCAGTTATCGTTGGACCAACTTTGAAACATTGTCGTTTCTTCGTTTCAAGTCGAAACCGAACGATTCTTGTTGCATATAAAAGTAGGAGTACTTTACTACGCTCCTGCAAATTTTCATCAAGATCTGAGTTCATGTGACCCTTCGACCATGTCGTCGAAGTGGGACCTTTACACTGTTTTGACACAGTAAAGTTTTATGATTTTTGTCCGACTTTGAGACGACGCCGTTTCTTCGTTTCAAGTCGGAATTTCCCGATTCTTTTTGCAGTTTGGAGCAGGGATGTTGGACTATATGCTTACCTATTTTCATGTTATTCGGAATTAGTTTGCTGGTCCGAATAATTTTCCGAACTTGGGTTCGCGTCATTTTTGGACTATTTCCCAACACTTGGAATATTTTCAGTGATTTTCTGGTTTTATTGATTTCTTTGAGATTTGTCTCTAGATTTCGTACACGGGTTTTATGAATTATTTTCAAAGGATTTTTCACTCCTAAATGGCTTTCGAAATTATTATATAATATTATTTTTAATTATTAAATTAATTACTCCATAATAGGAGAGTTTTCAAAAGCCATTTTAAAGTGATTTCAAAATCAATTATAAATCCGTTTCGCGCCATTATTTTCTATAATAAAAATCTCACACTCACTTTTTAGCAAGACGAGCGAAGTGGAAAGGTGCTTAAACGGTTAGGAAATCTCCGGCCTATGGAACCGTGTGTATTTTCTTTCCGGTTAATCCCCGACCTATTCGATTGATCGTTTTGACCTTTGGGTCTAGTTTACCGATGATACGAGGTGGACTTTTTATTGTTTGGAGTGTGAGCTTGCTATTGGTTAGTAAACCGTTTAGTGCGAACGTGGGGTATGGGACTCATTGTTAACACTTTACGGGTTCCTCTCCAAGAAGTTTGTGACACATTAGCCTCTGGGCGGCCAGTACTGGACCTCTGGGTCACCACGCCTCTGGCTAACCGTCTCTGGACACCTGCTCTATGGAGCAGTTTATTTTTCGGCATGCGCCTCTGGGCCTTTATCCTTCTGGGAAGGATCTCGCCGTCTCACGCGTTCCGCATCTGTGCGAGTGATCGATCATAACTCTACAGTACTTGGCAATAACGACTCCGGTCGGTGCACGTGCTATACTTGTATTATCTGATGATTTTTATATCCATTCAAGCATCGCCATTCGGTGTTGGTTCTATGGAACCATACGATGTAAGTGCGATTACCTTGTGGATTCACAGTGTCTCTGGACACTTCTTTTCTGTGTTCGATTTCATTGACTTTTGAGTATATCCCTATTACTCTTTGGATCATCGATCTTTGCTTGGGCATTGATTACAGACTCTGGTCACTCTTGGGATTATTGCCTATGGGCAACTTTATATAGCTCTGACTACGCCGATGATATGAGGCGTATTATTTACTTGACACTTTGGGGTTGATTTTCTCTTTGGAGATTTTATTATTGATTGATGATTATGTTATCGTCCAGTATATTATGTGGTATTCATTGCTCTTCTCTAGGGAGAAATTCCTTACCTTCTATGTTACCGCATTTTTATCTCTCAGTCTATCTAACTGATTTGTTTAGCTAGCCTGACCCGAGTGTTCTTTTCACTCGGGTCAGACTGAGTTGTTTCAGGTTAGGTCTCTGGACTTAGCTACTCTGTGCTTCCTCTTTGGACTTATCTACTATGATTTTGAGATAGCTTATCTTAGTGTCCGCCTTATGTTATTATTCAGACTTTGATATGTACATATTTTTGACTCACATGTGTGAGCAGTGGCTTTGTACCCACTTATGATATTTGGATCTGTATTGACGATGTATTGTCCTGGGATTTTATATCTGTTATGTGATTCTGTTCTGTGATGTTTTATCATTTTATTACTATGCTTATTCTGATAGATCTTTAGCCATTGTAATTTCGTTATAAATATTTATTGAATATGTCGAACCACTTGAAAAAAAATAGATACCACCCTTTCGACGTATTCAGTAGATAGTTATAGCTTGATTACAAATGGTCGCTTCCACTATACTCTATTCTCCGCTTTAACAGACGGTATTACTCCCGTAATACTCTTTGTTACAGTGGGTCTCAGAGTGGGGTATTACACCCGCTTAGCGGAACGGGTTTCCCCTCACTAATATCCCTTTAAAACAAATCTTTTTGCAAATCAAAATCCTACAACCAAACTGGTTAATCAAACTAATTATATCAATAATAGCAAATATGATATATGCTCAAAAGTATGTAATAAATGGACTATCTGTCCGAAACAATGTAGTTTTGTTTGGCTAACTACTAACCTTTAGTTGACTCGGGCCTATCAGACAAACTAAACAAATTATCTAACAACTGTTAGACATACTTCTGGACGGTTTGTCCTTAACTTACTTCTCCAAGGGTCACCTGATCCTAATGGTTTTTCGGGCTTACCAATAACCTATCCATCTTCTCTGTACATGTATATATTCCTTTCTGTGTGTAACCATCATTTAATTCTTACATGTGACTAAGCCCTACACACTGTAACATTGGACTAAATTACCTAGGGCATAATAGCTAATGTATAGCGCGCGATCCTATACCAGTCCCATGTGATATATAAATATCTGAGTCATTTTACTTAGGGTTAACTACCTTTTAAATTGTCCATGAAACCTTTTCAAAATGATTTAACCCTTTAAATCATACTTACACAAGGAAATATACTATTTGTTTTACTCAAGTCACTTCACCATGTTATATGCTTTACCCAAACGATGTAGTTGAAAACATTCACAACCTTTGTTTAAAACCTTGAAACAATCTCCTTCGAAACCATTGAAAGTACCCCTTTTGAAACCATTGAAAACATCTTCTTCAAAAGCTTTATAAACCTTATACATCCTCTTCGAAATACTTTAAATGTGCCTTTCGAAACCATTGGAATCCTTCCATTTAAATACTAAAGTAAACCTTTCGAAAACACTGGGGAATCACCCCTTCGAATCCTTATACACACACACACACCTTTCGAAAATACCAGGGGACCTCCCCTTCGAAACCTATTATTGTTACCTATCAAAAGCATTGAAGTACAGTACTTAAAACAAACCTTTCGAAACCATTGGGTTCAAGTCAAAATATATGGGACAACCTTTCGAAACATTGGAAACCATTCCTTTCGAAACCTTTGGGTTTAACTTTCAAAATATCAAAAAGGGTCTTCAAACAACTAAGTCGAAAGTAAATCTTTCAAAAGAAATTTCCTAAGTAAAGAAGTAGATGGGGTCGAAATCCATCCCTTCGAAAATATTAAAGAAGCGGCTATAATCTTTAAAACAAAAGGACCACGTCGGAGGCATTTCCTCGAAAAGTAAAAAGGCGGCAGGTAGGGGTTTTGACCCCTTCGAAAGCATTTACTTAAAACAAAAGCACAACCTATTTCGAAAGCCTCTTTCTTTAAAACAATTTGACCAAGTCAAAATCTATCTTATTCGAAAGCAAAGCAGGCGCGTTTCCTTTAGAAAGCAAAGCAAGGCTTCGACCCCTTCGGAACCCCTTGTTTCGACCCAGTACCTTTCGCCTTTGTCCAATTCAGTACGTACCAAGTCTTTGATACCATGTGCATTGATTTCGACGGAGATGGAGGCAGAAGTATATGGTCGAAAGCTAGATGCCAAAGGTGGCGAAACAACAGAAATAAAGTAAAACTGATTTTTATTTTTTAAAAGTAATTTTTTTCAACTAACGTTCCTTGTTTGTCAACATATGATTGGTTGCTTATTTCTTTTCAAAATTAATTTCTAAAAGTGTTTTCGAAATTTTGGAGATAAACAATTTAAAATATTTACAATATGTCCCTTCTCCTTTTATAAAAATATAAAACATTTAAGTCCCATACCTTAAATAATTTTATATACTTACTAAAACACTTAGGAAAATTCTACAAAAATTCCCATAAATCGCTTTTAATATGTTTTCCAACATCTATATATTTCTAACCCAATGCTAATACAAAATAGTCGTAATTAATTTTGAACTCCATTTAACCATTTTCTTCACTAGAAAATTAATAATAAATCCACATTAATTCATAAAATTATGAAACTTGAAACCCTTCTCTAAAATATAATTTCTAACCATATATTAAAATCGCAAGGCATATGCATGTCATTTGATAGGTTTTTCAATTCAAAACATGTCATAAAATCACTATGAATAAGCATAATTCATCAACAAGCATATATATATGTATGTATGTATGTATGTATGTATGTATATCTAATATTCAAAACATGGTAATATTCTTGCAAAAACGTTCAGACCTAATTCTAGAAATTGATACATCAAACATATGAGATGTAACAATTATTTGCTTAGCTTTGTTGTTAAGGAGTTGAGATTTGAACTTGGATTAAGTTGATTAAGTTTTCTTTTTTTGATTTTTAGCTTCTCTTCTTCTTGCTTCCCTTAATGGTGGCCGGCCTCTCTAGGTTTAGATTTTAATTTGTAAACGTGTAAAATGAAATGGTATGAAGGCTTAGGGTATATGAATATGACTCATTCCTATTTTACCCTTTTCTAATTTCCCCTTCCTATTTAATTGTAATTCCATTTACTTCATTAGTTTAACTAGGCATGGCTACCCTTTAAATTATACAAATCTTAATCCCTTAACCAACTTACATTATTTTATTTAATTTAACTAATTAAATGTCCTAAATAATGTTACTCAAAATTAAGGTTGTTACACAGTCGACCGGTCCTAGTGTATCTGGGAACGTTTATTTTTTCCATTTTAATCTTATTCATTTATATTTAACTTTAACGTTTATGTTAACATTTACTTAACCCTAATTTCTAATTAACGTTAACATATTTATTAATATTTTAAATTTCAAAAAATTAACATTAATTTAAACTTTGAATTATTTTAAATTCAAAAACTTTAAATGTCAATAAATTTTCCGTCTGAGCTCCAATTACAAAACTTTTTATATGAAAGTTGATCAGAAAATCGCTACAAATGAAATGGTGTAACTTCCATGTCCAAATTCTGATGTTTACAAAATTTCCATTCTTAGCCTTATTATTAGTTAATTAAATTTTTTATTAAATTTTATACGATGTTACATTCTCCCCCCTTGAAAAAGATTTTGCCCCCAAAAACCCCAAAGGGCAAATAGTGTAACGCGCACTTAACATCCATGTTATGAAACCAAGCTATCTATACAACCATCTACTCATCCAAATGCAATATGATTATGTATGTAGACATACTATAAGTAATTTCAGCCCTATCGTGAATGCAGGATATTGACATATAGGCTTATATGCAAGCATCCTAAACATGCACAAAATTCTACACTAGTGCAAAAATAACAGTATAAAGTGTGGAAGCTATCACCTACCATCCAATCTAGCAAACACGTTGCAACCTAAAACCTAAATTTTGAAGGGAAAAAGTTTGTTAGAGAAAAGCTCAGGATGAGAAGCCTTCATCTTCTTTTTAGTTTTCTATGTACTTTCCATCAGATTATCTTTCCATTGTACTCGGACCAACAAAATTTCTTTATTGCGGAGCTTCCTAGTTTCATGCTACACTATGCATGTGGTGACACGAGGTGGTATCGGCTCCCTCTCAACTACTAATTGATCATGCTCTACTACGGTGGTGGTACTATGAAGGCATTTCCTCAAATGCGATACATGAAACATGTCATGGACTCTTGCCAACTTATCTGTTAGCTCTACTCTATATGCAAATTTTCTTATTCCTTCCAAGATCGGGATAGACCCAACAAACCTTGGTGCTAGTGAAGCCGAACAACCTCTTTAACATAAATTTATGCTAGAAATGTTGTGGTCCTATTACTTCTAAAGGGAAAAAATGGGCGCTTTTAGCGAGTCGGTCCACTATAACCCAAATGGCTTCATTACCCCTTTGACTCCTAAGCAACCCATCTATAAACTCCATCGATATATGCTCCACTTCCAAGTCAGCACCTCCAACGGTAATAACAATCCTCTAGGCTTCCCTTGTTTTGCTTTTATCTTTTAGCACATCAAACACCTAGAAACAAACTCTTTTATCCTCTTCTTCATTCTCGACTAATAGAAAATTCACTTCATTTCCCTATACATGTTATCTCATCCAGGATGAATAGTCATCCTACAATGGTGACACTCCGCAAACACTTCTTCCAAAACATCCTCAACCCTAGGAACGAAGAGGCATCCATCCCACCTCAAACATCCTCTTTTGTCAATTGAATTCCTATCTTTATGAGGAAAATGCTCTCCTCTACTCAACTTGCCCAAAATATCTACTATCATCGTGTACTTCTTCTGCTCTCGCCCAGTGCAGTCCATCAATGTCGGTCTAACCTCCACTGCTGCCAAATAGCCTAGAGTGGGTTCAATTGGTGGTTGGAAATGAAAATTCGAGAGGAACTCTAGCTTATTCCACCCATATATAACACCTGGATAGCATGCCTCCGGATAAGGGTATCGGTGACAACATTCCCTTTTCTGAGGGTATACTATATGTCGAAGTCATATGATGCTCTAAACCCATCCTCCTCCATTTCCTAAGATTCAGATATTTTAAAAAATAGGTATTTGAGGGATTTGTGCTCAGTGAACAACTCAAACTTTTTTGTCAAAAGATAATGTCTCCACATCCACAAAGCAAAGACAATAGCCGCTTATTCCAAGTCGTAAGTTGAGTACCTCTTCTCATGGTCGTTCAATTGTCTACTTGTGTAAGCTATCACTCTTCACTCTTGCATAAGAATAGCTTTTAATCCCATACCACATGCATCAGTGTAAAATGTGAAAGCCTTCTTCCCATCAGGAATAGTAAGCACTGGCGCACTAGTCGACAACTTATTTACCATCTCTAATGCTTTCTTGTATTTATTATCCTATACAAAAACTAGATTCTTCTTGGTTAAGCGAGTTAGAGGGACTTCTAGCTTCACAAAGTTCTGATAAATTTCCTAAAATAACCCACTAACCTAAGAAATATCATAACCTCCATGGCGTTCTTTCGAATCTACCAATCTTGTCTATAGACAATCCCTTTTTGGAAACAATATGTCCAAGAAATCTCACCTCCATTTTCCAAAAATGAAGTTTTAAGAATTTGTCTTTTAATTAGTGCCTTCTTAAAGTCCCCAATACCTCCCTTAAGTGATTTTCATGCTCACCCTAACTTTATAGAGTATACTAGAATATCATCTACAAACACTATGATGAATTTATTCAGTCGCCCCGTAAAGACTCTACTCATCAAATCTACAAAGTATGCGGGGGCATTCATCAATCCAAAAGGCATCACCTCCTATTTAACAAGTCCATTTTGAATACAAAATGCGATCTTCTGCTTGCAATCCTCGGCTATCCTCAATTGATTAAATTAAGTGGATTTGTCCAGCCAAGAAAAGATTTTGGCCTCGGCAAGCTGGTCAAATAAATCATCTATTCTAGTTAAGGGGTACCTATTTTGCTCGGTCAATTTGTTGAGTTCTCTATAGTCAACGCATAGTCTTAAAGAGCCGTTTGCCTTAGTGGCAAAGAAAACAGGTGCTCCCGATTCAGAAATACCGCGGCAAATAAATCCTTTCAACAATAGCTCTTAAATTTTCTTATCCAACTCTCGCCTTCCTTTAGGGCCATGTTTCTTAATGGCAGAGTGACAGGTCAAGCGTCTTTTTCTAAATCGATCCTAAACTCGATCTCCCTTTGGGGTGGGAGACCAGAGATTTCTTTAAAGACGTTAGGAAATACTTGAACTACGAGTACAAATTAGAGATCATCTTGTGATAGACTAAGAGAATATAAATAACTTGACTTTGTTAAGCCTAGGAGTTGGTGTAAATCATCATCTATCTCTCATCCCCTACAACTTATTAACCAAACGATCCTCCTATCACAACCTAAGTAGCCACTTAATAAGATAACTAATCCATCCATAGGACAAGTCCATAGCCATAAAAAATAAGGGTGTATGCATTACATGTAAAGTTGACATTACATATATCCACAACTAGGTCTATGCAAATTAAAGAAAGATGTGTCGAGCACTTACAGGATATGGCACACCTATTGGATTGGTGACAACTTGGGTTTTTAAATTCAAGGAGTTAAATAAAATTCTAGCTACAAAAGAATGTGATGGTCCCGAGTCAAATAGGGTTCAAACACTATTCCCAAAAATAATAGTAGTACCTTCCATTGCAGCCTTTCCTTGATCTCTAAAGGGAGCTCTACTCGAGATAGGAACAACTTCAATTGCATAAGCTTTCCCACTCAATCCCTCCTTCGCAAGCTTTAGACACCAATTCTTGTAGTGACCCTCCTCATGACAGTGATAGCACTTCCTTTTATACTCTTCTCCCATCAAGCTTACCTTGCAATCCTTCACAACATGTCCTTTCTTGGGGCATCTACAAAATGTTATACCTTCTTTCTTAAATTTCTCCTAAGCCTTCTTGTTTTCCTAAAATCCTCCCTTCTTAGCTCCACCTTGGTTATGTGCCAGTCCTACCTTCTTCTTCTCTTCCGAGCCAATAGTATGAAGCAAAGCCATCTCAACTAACATTTCATAAATGGCACCCATGGGTACTTTGGTTAAAAGTAGCTTCCCAAGTGGGGAATTCAGGCCTTTAACAAACATCATAGCGTTCTTCATAAGGGTGTCAATCAAACTCATCTAGAACATGGCTAGCTTCGTGAACTTACCGATATACTCCTTCAATGCGGAGTCTCCCTACCTAAACGATATAAACTTTTCCAATTGCAAACTTACTTCTTCTCCGGACAAGAATCATGACTCAAAGCAAATTTTGAAATCAGCCGAAGAGATTCCTTCCTTAGCATTCTCCTCGGCTGCTATAGTCCACCAATCTAATGTGTCTCCTTTTAGATGCCATGTCATTATTCTCCTCTTGAACTGACCTTCCTATTCAAGCTTCCAAAATATCCGCTTATAATCGTTAATCTAAGCCTTTGTTTTCATAAAACCTTCAGCTCCCATATATATATACATTTCCACCGATATCTTGGAAGTCTTTACACATCTTGGGAAAATCTATAGGGTGGTGTGAGGAATGCGGAATATGGACCTTAAGGCTAGGAATAACACTAGAGTGGGGGTGAATAGTGTTTTTAAGAAATTACTAAATCTTTTTGAGATTATGTTAATTTGAACACAAATGTATGTAATATTCAGACACAGATATAATCACAGAAACAAACACAGATGTAGAAATAAAGTAAATGCAGTAAAGGAAAGAACACTCCGGATTTTATACTGGTTCGGGGTAACCCTACATCCAGTTCCGCACAACTAAGTACGGATTTCCTTTCAAAAGCAATTCAACAATTACAACCCTCGGTTTTAAGGCTACGAGGTACACCCTCCAGAATCACAATCTTCTAGGTAGAGATACTTGATTTCCGGGGCAACAAGTTCACCCAATTGATTTCCAAGGCTACAATCACACCTTTTCTCACTTGATTGATTTCCAAGGTTACAATCACACCTTTTTTCGCTAGATAGATTACAAAGAAGCCTATAACTCTGAATAGCACTTGGATCTTGTAGAGATAGTGATAGAGAATCAAACCAGAGATAATCTAGTTAGATTCAATGTTGATTTTGGTAGAGTGATGATAGAATTTTGAATAAGAAAATGTGGAAGAAGAAGAGAAGTGAAAAACCAGAAAATCTGAAATAAAATTCATTGAAACTAACCCCTATTTATACAAGAACAACAGTCATGTCCATTCGTGAAAGGTTATGGCGAATAGACACTTCTTTTGAAATTCAAATTTTGAAACTAACTGACACTATGTCGACATGGGGTACTAGGGCATGTCGACATCCCAAAGGAAAATTTGATGTTTTGATTTTCTTTGAAAATAAACTTTATCTTATATTAAAACTATTTTAAACTTTATAAATATACTTGAGTATTGATAAAATACATAGATATATATAGAGAACAATATATATATAATTTTATATTTAAATCTAAGTATAAATATATTATAATTAAAAGATAGTTTAAAATAAACAAAGTTTAAAAACAAGAATATTTAAGGCTAAAACATCTTTTTGAAAATCATTTGAAAAGATAATTTTTAAGGCTAAAACATTTTGTAAAGCAATTTTGAAAATCATTCCGAAGTAGTTTTGAAAATCATTTTGAAGTAGTTTTGCAAGCTTCTTTCGGCAGAATATCTCATCATGTCAGGACTCGAGAACTTGTACAAAACCAGGATGTTCGTTGGTTTGTAAGCCACTTGTTGTAGGTTTGTAAGCTACTTGTCGTGGGTTCGTAAGCCACTAAAAAGGTAGAAATGGGTTCCATCCCAAAAGAAAAATGGAGTGAAGATTTCAGTGCTATTATGAAGTTTTAACATAATTCTAGACTCAATACTTATCTTGAAATCTTGAACTCTTGATAATCTTGATACTCATGAGTCTTTAATCTTGATATCTTGAATCTCTATATTGTACAGTCATCATTCTTGATACATGCATGGTTAAATCCTGCATATACATATATATCTAAACTATAATGTTAGTATTTATATTTTATAATCTTATTCTTAGGTTGTTGTCATCAAAACCATCAACTCATGGACTAACAATCTCCCCCTTTTTGATGATGACAACCTTTGTTTATAAAATATTACTTCTATCCTATTCACTCCCCCTAAATCTAATAACTCCCCCTTAATCTATGCCTAATTAACCTATTTTATATTTCTTCCCCTTTGTCATCAACAAAAACAAACTAACTCCAAACTATATAACTCTTAGTCTAATATCCTATATGATTATAATGATAGTGTTATCATAAATAATCAACACTTAATTATAATACTAAAACTTTAGTCCTAAATTACAAACTCTCCTAACTAAGAATCTATATAATAATACTTTTAATAGAACATATATAAGAACACACATTATTTATTAATTATATATTTGTTTGTATTTACATTTTCGTAGAGATCGTAAAAAAACAACAAATAGAAAAGAAAGAGAAGAAACTAATGTGAGTCTTTGAACATAGTAGATCTATGAACCGAACAATTTGGATAGTGGAAACAGAAATTCCCACGTTGTTCGACAAGATTTCCATCTTGGTCAAAGCACACTTCGCCAACGCAAACGACTTTGTCGTTAACTTCCGCAATCTCTTCTTCCATTGGTTCTTCTTCTTCTTCTTCACTTTCCTCTTGTTCATGATCTCCTGAAGAGTCCTCGTCAATCAAGATTGGGTTAGCATGATTATCCATAAGAAATTTTTGCAAATTCCTAAGGATTTTGCCTTGCCTCTCTTGTTCTTTGGCCATTTGAAGTTGCATCACTTGGATTTCAGTCATTAACTGAAGGGTATCTTTCAGAGAATCCTCCATTTTCGTTACACGAGCGAGCGTTGATTGTTGAAACGGAACAGAAGTAGGCGATGGGAATGAAAAAGTTGATTTTAAGTTTGATTTGGAAGAGGAGGCCATTGATAAATTGATTTCAGAAAATAGAACATAAAGAGAACAGAGAGAATGAAGAAAATTTCGAAATAGGAGAAATTTATAACCACTTATTTGAATTTTGGTGGGAAAAAAAATTAAAAATTAAAAAACGTTATATGTCGACATGGGTCTAGGGGGTATGTCGACATGGTTCTTGAATTTTTGCCTATTTAATTTATTTTGAATTAATTTTTAATTATACTTGTTATTTATATTTTATATTTCAGTTAATGAACAAATACCTAATTCTCTTCTTAATTTAGTAAATGTAGATTCATTTAAGGGTTTTGTTAAGATATCAGCAATTTGATTTTCAGAATTGATATAGTCGAGAGTAATTACTTCTCTACTTATATTATCTTTGAGAAAATGGTGTCTGATATCAATATGTTTAGTTCGATCATGTTGAGTAGTATTTTTGGATAAATTTATTGCACTAGTATTATCACAATAAATTGGTGATTTTGAGATATTTAAACCAAAATCTTTTAAAGTTTGTTGCATATATATTACTTGAGAACAAGCCAAAGCAGCAGAAATATACTCTGCTTCAGTTATTGATAGAGAAACTATGTTTTTCTTTTTACTAAACCAGGAAATCAGAGAATGCCCTAAAAAGTGACAAGTTCCAATTGTACTTTTTCGGTCTGATTTACAACCAGCATAATCAGCATCACAGTAAGATATTAAGTCAAACGAATCATTTTTAGGATAAAATAACCATAATCAAAGGTGTGTTTAACATATCTTATAATACGTTTTATAGCTTTTAAGTGAGTTTCTTTAGGTTGGGATTGATACCTTGCACAGAGACAGACACTATGCATGATATCAGGTCTACTCGCAGTGATATAGAGTAGTGATCCAATCATTCCTCTATATAATTTTTGATCTACATCTTTCGAGAGATCTTTTTTACTAAGGTACTCATTGGTTGCCATGGGAGTGGGTTTTCCACTCGCAGCAGTCAAACCAAATTTACTAACTAGGTCTTTAGCATATTTTTCTTGACTAATAAAGATACCATTATCTAATTGTTTTATTTGTAATTCTAAAAAGAAGTTTAATTCACCCATATGACTCATCTCAAACTCTTTTGTCATTATTTCAGAAAATTCTTTATTCATTCCAAAATTTAGTTGATCTAAAAATGGTATCATCTACGTAGAGTTGTACTAGTTGAATATCATTTTTATTTCTTTTAATAAAAAGTGTATTATCTACTTTACCTATTTCAAAATTTGATTGTAACAAGTAAGATCTTAGTCTATCATACCAGGCCCTAGGAGCTTGCTTTAGACCATATAGAGCTTTCTTAAGTTTGTAAACATGATTTGGAAATTTATCATTTTCAAAAGTGGTGGTTGTTTAACAAATACTTCTTCTTTTACAAAACCATTTAAAAATGCACTTTTAACATCCATTTGAAATAATTTGAAATTATTATGATTTGCGAAAGCAAGTAGAATCCTAATGGCTTCTAATCTTCCTATGGGGGAAAGGTTTCATCAAAATCTATTCCTTCTTCTTGACAATAACCTTAAGCGACTAACCGGGCTTTATTTCTAACAACCTCTCCTTGTTCATTCATTTTATTTTTATAAACCCATTTAGTTCCAATTATAGTTTTATTTTCAGGTCTAGGAACAAGTTCCCAAACATCATTTCTAGTGAATTGATTTAATTCTTCTTGCATAGCCAAAATCCATGAATCATCAGTTGATGCTTCTTCTGGATTTTTGGGTTCAACAGTTGATATAAAAGCTACATTACTCATTTGACTTAGTTGGTTTCTAGTTTTAACAACAGATTGCATATCTCCAAGTATATTTTCTATAGGGTGATCTTTTAAAAGTTTAATCCTTTTATTAGGATGATTTAATTCATTATTAGTTTTAATTGACTCTTGGTTTTGAGTGATTAAATCCTCTTCATCATTTATTTCTTCAAAATTTTTGAAATTTTCATCAAATGAAACATGCATTGTTTCTTCGATGGTATTAGTTCTTAAATTAAATAATCTGTATGCTTTACTTCTATTAGAATATCCGATAAAGATACCTTTGTCGGATTTAGGATCAAATTTATCTAAGTTATCTTTTGTATTTAAAATAAAACATTTACTTCCAAAAATTCTAAAATAAGATACCTTAGGTTTCTTTGAGTAAATAAGTTCATAAGATGTCTTATCAGTTAAAGGTCTAATTAAAATATAACAGGCGGTAGCAACTGCTTCTGCCCAAAAGTACTTTGGTAAATTACTATCAGAAAGCATAGTTCTCGCACACTCTTGAATCGTCCTATTTTTACGTTCTACTACTCCGTTTTGTTGTGGAGTTCTTGGAAATGAAAAATTGTGAGTTATTCCCTTTTTATTGCAGAATTCTTTAAACTTTTCATTTTCAAATTCACCACCGTGATCACTACGGATGGTTATAATTTTTTGAGAAAATTGATTTTGAACCCTTTTTGAAAAATTCTTAAAACATTCAAAAGTATCACTTTTATGTTTCAAAAATATTGTCCATGTAAATCTAGAATAAGCATCTACAATTACAACAACATATTTACTGTGATTTAATGACTGAATTTGAGATGGACCAAATAAATCAAGATGAAGTAATTCAAGAGGTTTTGAAGTTGAAATCAAATCTTTTAATTTAAAGGAACTTTTTCTAATTTTTCTTAGTTGACATGCGTCACATAGACTATCTACTTTAAAATTCATTTTAGGGAGGCCTCTTACTAGATCATGTTTTGACAGTCTAGATAAGAGTTTGAAATTCAAATGCCCAAATCTCTTATGCCAAATCCAAGGGTCACCTGCATTTGCCAAAAGACATAAGTTATCATTTGAAATTTTCATACTAAGAATATAAATATTATTTTTCCTAATTCCCTCAAATATTATGGTTGAATTATTATCTTCAATGTGACACTTATCTTTTTCAAATTTAATTTTATATCCTTTATCGCATAGTTGACTCATACTTAGCAGATTGTGTTTCAGATTCTTAACTAGCAAAACATTAGTAATAATAGGAATTTCAGAGTTACCGACTTTGCCAATGCCGATCGCATAACCTTTTGAATTGTCTCTAAAGTTAACTAGTCCTCCATCGGTTTATATTATATCATTCAGCATATCTGGATTCCCAGTCATGTGTCTAGAACATCCACTATCGAGTATCCATTTGTTCTTTTTGATTTCCACAGTTTGTTTGTTTTGGATTGATTCCTCAAATCCCATAAAGCATGATTCCTGTACATCAAACAATCTTAGTAGACAACTTGTATTTGAATAATGATTATATGTAGACTCAAGAGAAAATGATGACCTGAATATTTCTAAACATGCATTAAAGGATTTCTTAAACATAGCCATTAAAAAAAACTTTTTCAAAAATCAAATTATGACACTTTTGAAAACCTTGCTATAATACCAAATGTGAGGAATGCGGAATATGGATCTTAAGGCTAGGAATAACACTAGAGGGGGTGAATAGTGTTTTTAAGAAATTACTAAATCTTTTTGAGTTTATGTTAATTTGAACACAAATGTAAGTAATATTCAAACACAGATATAATCATAGAAACAAACACAGATGCAAAAATAAAGTAACTGCAGTAAAGGAAAGAACACACCGGATTTTATACTAGTTCGGGGTAACCCTACATCCAGTCCCACACAACTAAGTACGGATTTCCTTTCAAAAGAAATTCAACAATTACAACCCTCGGTTTCAAGGCTACGAGGTACACCCTCCAGAATCATAATCCTCTAGGTAGAGATACTTGATTTCCGGGGCAACAAGTTCACCCAATTGATTTCCCAGGCTACAATCACACCTTTTCTCGCTTGATTGATTTCCAAGGCTAGAATTATACCTTTTCTCGCTAGATAGATTACAAAGAAGCCTATAACTCTGAATAGCACTTGGATCTTGTCGAGATAGTGATAGAGAATCAAACCAGAGATAATCTAGTTAGATTCAATGTTGATTTTGGCAGAGTGATGATAGAATTTTGAATAAGAAAATGTGGAAGAAGAAGAGAAGTGAAAAACCATAAAATCTGATATAAAATTCATTGAAACTAACCACTATTTATAGAAGAACAACAGTCATGTCCATTCGTGGAAGGTTATGGCGAATAGACACTTCTTTTGAAATTCAAATTTTGAAACTAACTGACACTATGTCGACATAGGGTACTAGGGCATGTCGACATCCCAAAGGAAAATTTGATGTTTTGATTTTCTTTGAAAATAACCTTTATCTTATATTAAAACTATTTTAAACTTTATAAATATACTTGACTATTGATAAAATACATAGATAAATATAGAGAACAATATATATATAATTTTATATTTAAATCTAAGTATAAATATATTATAATTAAAAGATAGTTTAAAACAAACTAAGTTTAAAAACAAGAATATTTAAGACTGAAACATCTTTTTGAAAATCATTTGAAAAGATAATTTTTAAGGCTAAAACATTTTGAAAAGAAATTTTGAAAATCATTCCGAAGTTGTTTTGAAAATCATTCCAAAGTTGTTTTGCAAGCTTCTTCCTGCAGAATATCTCATCATGTTAGGACTCGAGAACTTGTACAAAACCAGGATGTTCGTGGGTTTGTAAGCCACTTGTCGTAGGTTTGTAAGCTACTTGTCGTGGGTTTGTGCCACTAAAAAGGTAGAAATGGGTTCCATCCCAAAAGAAAAATGGAGTGAAGATTTCAGTGCTATTATGAAGTTTTAACATAATTCTAGACTCAATACTTATCTTGAAATCTTGAACTCTTGATAATTTTGATACTCATGAGTCTTCAATCTTGATATCTTGAATCTCTA
This sequence comes from Allium fistulosum, assembly GCA_030737815.1. Classification (NCBI taxonomy): domain Eukaryota; kingdom Viridiplantae; phylum Streptophyta; class Magnoliopsida; order Asparagales; family Amaryllidaceae; genus Allium; species Allium fistulosum. The sequence goes on from CM060906.1 coordinate 931,751,560, forward strand.
TACCGTATGGTCTTCATTCTTGATACCTGCATGGTTAAATCCTGCATATACATATATATGTAAACTATAATGTTAGTATTTATATTCTATAATCTTATTCTAAGGTTGTTGTCATCAAAACCATCAACTCATGGACTAACAGGTGGGACGCTGCTTCATCGGGTGGAGCAATGGGTGCCACTGGTGCAGCTTGTTAAGTAATGAAAACTTGCCCTACATGCATTGGTTATTGCTTGAACCATTCGAACATTCCCTAATTGTGGGTATATCTTGGGTGGAGGGGTTCCCAATCTTAGAAGAATGATTTTCAACCAAAATTAACTATTTGTAGGTTTGAACTTTTAGCTATAACTTCCTAAGACAGTATTAATTGCTAAAATAAAAGATTTTCCTAGTGTCTTTGCGTATGTCCATATATATATATATATATATTTGTGTGTGTTTGTGTGTAATAAGGTTTGAAAATTACTTTCAAAAATAACAAGTATGCACTCATACATATACATATCTCCCCTTGATCGGATAACCTAAGCTTAGATACCATATGTAACAACCTGCCTCGAAACGGGCCTAATTTTCGACCCAATAAAGCCTATCAAATATTAGACCCATTCTAAAGCTAGCTGTTGGTTGGTAAAATTGCAACAATGAATAATACATAGAGCTATCTATATATACTATTAGAATCTCACAACGGAAAGGACAAAATATAATATCAGAAACATGTACCCATTTTATAAAGATTAGAAGCTAGACGGTATACTGAAATATTTTTAGGTTTTTGAAGGAGACGATGGCCAAGGCAGTATAAACTAGTGTATTGCTATATCTAGGAAAAGGGAACCTGGTAAACCAAACGACTAGCTATGACACCGTTATTTTGAAGATAGGGATTTCCCAGAGCATTGCGGATCATGTTGGATTGAAGAAGGTGAAAACGGCACTAGAAAATGTTATAATTGTTATTATTATTATTAAATTAACCTAGCCCGAATAGGGTACAAGTTCAACCAAGGCCCAAAATTCGATAATCGATCGACCGGAAGCCGTCGATTGGTGGTCAACTAGTAGGGGTCGATTGGTTACCATAGATAAGTTGACCAGTTGTTGCATAAAATGCGTAACCTGAACCTAGAACGTGGCATATAGTCGTGTCTGGGCTACGAAAACCTCATTTCCTCTAGCTCCCTCCTCTCTTTCCTTCCTCCGACCCTCCCTCTTTCTCCAAATTTTGAGCGTCGCCCCTCTTCCTTCAAACAGCAGCAAGCGTCGAACCCCCAATGCTAGCAGCTGTTGCACCTTCCAGATCCAAGCCCCCTCCCCTCTCTCTCCCCAAATTTGATTCCAACTCTCCCTCTCCGACCATAGCCCAGTTCATGGCACTACCATGACCGTCACCTCCTTGCGCCATCCGGGTCTTACCCCTTAGGATATTGCTTGGCTCAATTGGAACAACTGAAAAATCTCCACCTATGTAGCCTTGGTGAACTTCACCTTTCTTCAAGGTTGACTAGTAAAATTCAGAGATTTTGCTGCCTTTGGACTTGGGGATCTATTCACTGTTGTAGGACTATCACTTATCCATAGCTTCGACACTTTTGAGTAGGAGTGCTACCCACATTGCATGCGGCTGTTTGATGCTAATGTATAATAAGGTTTGATGAAGATATTAGTACCCTTAGATCGCAGGTGAAAGGGGCAGTGATTGATCTAACAGTTGATGAATCTAGAGGCATTCTAGGGATAGCCACGAAAGAAGTGGATTTGGCAAATATTGAGACCACTGATCCTGAAATTTTACAATGGATCTTTCTTGGAGCTGTCAATGTCTGGAGTCCCGATAAATTGCAACCCACATCCCGGGTCATTGTTCGCATCATTCAGTAGAACATTATTGCGAAGATGGGGAGCTTCGATCAGATTTATCTACCGGTGCAGAAAGCTACCTATGCCACCATTGGTGGTGTAGTAGTGAATTGGGCTCGTACTATGATGAGCAACCATGTGGAGCTAGGAGTAGGGAATCCATATAGCTACAATCCATACTATCAACTTTTCACTTGCATCTTTAGGAGATACGGAGTGAACCTCCATGGAGAGCAACTTCAGAAGAAGGCCCTGCCCTATTTGATAGAGCCTCCATTAGGAGGAAGGAGATAGCAGAGTCGCCCACAGTGATGCCAGCACTAGCAGTAGAGGAGTAGCCATAGTAGGAGGTAGCGCAGGGACATGGTGTTGTAAGATACCAGAGCCTCGAGCTAGTAGTGATCCGCGAGGTCCAGGCTGAGCTCCGGGAGACACGAGCAAAGCAACGATGCTAGAGCCATGAGGTTGGGTACATAGCTTCCATGATACGCCCATTTGTACCCTAATGGACTTGGGTTTTGATTTAGTCGAAATTCAGACTCGTTAAGGTGCTGTTTGTTACAAAAGTATTAGAGGAATGCAATGATAATAAGGTGAATTTTTGTATTAGTAATGACATTCTTTATGTTCGCAGAAGAAAAGGAGATGAATGTGTGCTTAATTCGGGTGCATGTTTCCATCTATGCAAAAAAGGGAACATTCATTGATTATGAGAAGGAAGAAAGGAAGGTGGAGTTCGCTGATGGTGGAGATGTTGAGGTGGATGGTGTAGGTTTGATTAGGCTAAATATTCACGATGGAAGGGTGGTGAAACTCGCGGGAGATATTCATGTCCAAGAAATAAAGAAGAATCTTGTTTCAGTGGGATCGTTGGAAGAAATAACATATACAAATTGCTTAGAAAAATGATGGAGAATGAAAGCATTTCTTAAAATGGTGTTGGAGAAGCAAATATGTCCGAATCAAGGTAAAGCCAGCAATAGAAAGAAGCCAAGTCTGCCTAGAGGGTTTCGTGGTTCAAGTGCTTCTAATTCATTGATGATATGGATGATCGATTGTGGGACATATATAATTAGATGGTATTGGTGGTTGGTTAAATTTTCTTTTGGGGATGGAGACATTTTTTCTCATAATGATATTGGAATTTGCTTGGAGTTTGAGACTATTGGTGGAGTTTGGATAGCTTTTCGAAAATGTAGTATCAAAGTGGCGATTTATGGAATTTGTGATATGATATTTCCAAGTCGAAGTAGAAAGGCATCGTATGGAGATCTAGGGAAGATGGAGTGAGAAGAGACAAAGTAGAAAAGAGGGATTGAAGTTCGTAGTAGTAACTACGTACTTCAATCATTTGGTAGAATTTTCCAATCGACTGGAACTCCTTCCAATCGACTGTAGACCTACCAGTCGATTGTTATTTATGCAGTTTTGGACCGAAGGGAGCGCTGCACTTTCAGCCAACTGGAAACCACTTTTAGTCAACCGGAAGCAATCGATTAATGAGTTTTTCTGGTTGACAGGATTGGCTTTTTCTGGTAGTTTTGTCTTTGAATTCTCAGGGGCAGCTTAGTCTTTTTTAGCGTGTTTTGGAGTTTCAAATGTAGTCTCTGCATATATTTATCTAATGATTGGGATTACTTTAGACTTCTATAAATATACTAGTTCATGGATCATTATCAGGTATGAGGAAAAAAGGGTTTTTATCAGGTTTTGGGGATTAAGATCTCTTCTCAATTTTAATGCTTTGTCTTGTAATCTTTTGGAGGAACTAATAAAGTTTGTTTTAATGAAATTATATGCCCATTGTTTTCCTTCACTTCTTATCACTTCTCAAATCTAATTGTATAAGGATCCTTGGTGCAATCCTAATAGAAATTTTCTCGTCAACCACATCCATAGCGTACACTAGAATAGACATATAATAAGTAAGACCACGAGACTAACATTGAAATGCCCAACTTCTATACCTTTACTATTTAAAGTATTACTAAGTAATACATTTAGATAATACAGAGAATAAGGTGATATGGGCTACACAGATGAATATAATCTTAAGCTAACACTAGCACATAATTTGAAATCAAATGAAACTCAACTTGTATGCATTTTGTGTCAGCAAAAAGCAATAAACATGTGCATCTCCAAGATAGAACGGCACAAAATATGAATTAAAAGATATAGAACACAGAGTCGTTATCATGGTGATAATATATATATATATATATATAATAGCAAAATTCTAAGAGACAGTGTAAGTACAAAACACCTCAAATGCCCACTGTATCAAATAAAATACAAAGAAAACTCAATACATAACAAAGTCATAAATACAATGATGCTATGTAATATAAATAGATGCACAATAATATAATGCAACTAGTCTCCATTGATGACCAAACAACATAAGCTAGTCTCTTTGTCCTTGAATCTAAAATGTCTCGGACCGTCCTGAGTATTTCATAAATAACACATGGGTTGGACTATGTCTAAATATAGTTTTCAATATACATATGTATCTCAGAACATCATCGTATAATAATATGATAAACTGCTTCAAAATAACACAAGACAACAACCATCATGAAATCATGCATAATGATGTCACCACCTACATAAAATCACATCAAATAAGGATTCAAAAAGTCAATGTCAAATAGGTGAATCATCCATATCAAAATCATCATCAAAGTCATGAAAAACATCAATACTTGAGATATCAAGATGTACAATTAAGCTAGCACACATTAATGCCTAAATATATCTCTCAATATCAAGTAATAAGATACTATCATTGATCAACATAAAATAGACCGCCAACTTGTAAAATCATATATAATAAAGATATGAGGATTAACTATACTCTAGACATCTATCACAAGTATAATCACATCTCACTATATAGAAGTAACACATAATAAATGGTGATGGGAAGTGACCGTACGACAAACATAAGGTCCCTAACATAATCATATCTCGACACGTTAGTTGCCTAACCCATATCTATACTTAGGTGAGGTGTATCATTAGTGTATGCTGATCTATTACTCAGCGTAGAACCAAATAGGATACTGATCATGGTCGTTTACCTGCTCTAGAAGCACACAAGCTACCCACCTAGATCCATTCCAACAGTCTTCGGTTACCACCAAGGTAATCGTGACAATATCCACCGGTGTGCTCATCAATGTAAAGACTCGGTCACGACCCAACTCCCGCCCTATGTTAATAGACTATCGACATAGGTGACACAAGGGCTAAGGGATAACCATCCTGCTACAAAAACTATAGTGTGTCACCAATCTGGGACTCGACCCCAAGATTAGGCTGCTAGGATGGATGCTAGCCATCTGGTTCTCTCCAATGCTAATTAAAGGAGTGCATCATGATAGACAACTCCATAATGTGTGTATGCATATACACATTGTTAATCGACAAAATATATATCGGTTTAGAAATTTCCTAAAAAAAATTCAAATTAAAATAAACCGCAAGCGCACGGCGTACACTTTGTAGTACATGGCAAATACGGGTCGATCCGCAGGGAATTGTGAGAGATTAAAAATCTATTCAATCAAATTAGACCAAAGTGAGATGAAAGTTGTTAACTACAAAAAGAAGCTAAAGCTAGAATTAAATTGTGATTTAAAAACTATTGAACTAGAGAACAATTTAGAGTCAAATCCACTCTTATATTTTTTTAAATCAACAAACAAACAATTTGTGATCTCTAGCTTTGATATTAAGTGAAATATTGTTGTATTTATCATAAGTATGGTTTGTTTATGTTATTAATTAACATAACTCAAACCATCAAACTATAATACAAAAAATAAAGTGGAAATTAGCCACAAGGGACTCTTTAGCATGTGAAATTAGTTTCTAGGACACACAATTGAAATAATTACTTTTAAGGACAAAACGCAAAATAATTAGTTTCTTGGGTCTAAAAACCTATGAAATTATGTCCTTGAAAGTAATTAGACTGTTGACTCTGTCCTTGAAAGTAATTATTCTGCTTACTTTGGCCTTGAAAGTAATTTATTTGAATGTGTGTCCTAGAAACTAATTGGACTGCAAAGTTTGTCCTTCTGGTGAAATGCCCCAAAAATAAACCACTTATAATTCTCATGAAAATGAAGCCAAAGCAAAAGCTATTTTAAGTATGATCTATTTACTATTGTAACTAGTAATATAGATCATCAAATTTCATTTTTACTTTAATTTCACAATCAAAAATGGATAAGCAAATGATGATGCAAAATGTGTTTATGTTGAATAAGAATAGCTCATTTGCATAAACAATATAAGCTATAAAACCCACTTGTATAAACTTGCATCAAAACTCACTTCATGAAGCATAAACCAAATGAGATCATAAATCATACAATGTTGAAATTACATAATATTTGAGAGCTTCATTACCCCTAAATTGAAGGGGTTTAGCTACTCATTTGTGGCATTGAAGCAACACAAGTAAATTTCAACATTTAAAAAGAGAAGAAAATAGAAAAATAGCAAAGAAGAGAATGTAATTAAACTACTTACAACAAAAGGAATTAAGCTACACTACTTGTATGAATGTAAAACTATTCTACTAACAAAGAAAAGAAAAGAACATAAATAAAAGCATTAACATGAAAACAAAGAAAAGCATGTAGAAAAGAGAGAAGAAAGAGGCTTGCAAGCCATTTTTATTTCATAGAACATTGCCATTACAACTTCTGTATTTCATTTCAAACTAATATGAAAGAGTAGATGATAGTTTCATGTACATAAGAGGGCTATATATACATGCATAAAACCCTAATTCTATTTTTATGGGGCTTCCTAAAATGCCCTTTAGGAAGTGTGGCCACCAAGTAACCATTAGCCACTAATTAATCCATCATTTGTTGTGCATGAAGCTTTAACCTCCACTTAGTTGTCCATTAGCTCATAATTGTACATTTAAGTAAGTGGGTGGGGTCCTCCATGATCTTGAACTTGAATTATTTACTCTTCATTCCTTTGTATTTCATTTGTGCATGCATGTATCTTCATATAAGCCTATTCCATATGCATCCAAATTCCTATAAAAATTATCAAAAAATGTCCAAGTAAAAATTCTTAAATTGAGACAAGCACAAAAATGATCATTTTGCCCCTGAATGAAGATGAAAATATGATGGTTTGAAAATAACTACATTTTGGTTTTAAACATGTTAAAATGCCCAAATATGATGTTTATTTAAATAAAAATAGATAAAATATGGATGTAAATTTATGCACATTTACATGCACATCACACACCCGCCTAACTCAAATGTAACGATTTGCCTTTCTTCCACCTAAAGATGACACTTAATACATCATCGGTATTCATGTGCTGATCATTTAGGTGTCCAAAAGACAGGTAATTAGGGGTGAAGAAAGAAAGAGGAAAAATAGTAACTAATATCATGACAAGCAATATATGATATACACAAAATCTTTATAAAAAGAATCATCTTTATTATATACACAACATCAGATATCAGCTTAGAAAGTTATAGCAGCCCGTCCTTACAATTGCTGATATATATACAAAAAAAAAGATCAATGACAACTAATAGCGGAAGAATATAAGATAAGTTAGTACGTCTTGGAGAATCCAGCTCGTCACTGAAAGCTCCCAGGTGTCCAACTAAATCTGGGAAAACATACTCGGGCTGACTTGAGCATTATAAGAAAAATAACGCCCAAATCAGCCTGGTAAAACCAACATGAGAACTCAAATCACAAGGAATTAATTTATTTAACTTGTAAAACCTTTAAAATCAAAGTATCACATAAGACCACGTTGCACATAAACATGGATGGGTTTTTACCTTAAGATAACCTAAACCTTTCTATAAAAGATCTAATGAAATTATACTAATGTCTAAGATACAAATACATATTAATCATCTCACGTTTTAGTAGTTGGGCACAACTAAGTCCGTAAAGGCACGTATTGGAAAATGGATTCCATCAATGACAAGGCACTGGGGCACCACCTATCACAGTGCATCTGTAGATAAAACACATCGAGCCTCACATGGGCTCCCTACGAGTCAATACCGGCCCTACTCCTTACTGGATAGCACCGAATATTCCATCACCTTGGTTTGGGATCAACAACCAAAATGGGTACCGAGCATACATATTCTATAATATCGATCTAGATTAGGTGATGACCATACCCTAATGGTAGCGAACCACATAGCCTTAAAGCATAGCCCCTGATTTTAGTCATTCCTAGATGTTAGGCTTGATGATACGATTACCTTTTTTTAGCAAACCATCTTGGAATGCTAACACTGCCCTCGAGGCAAAAATGCAATGCTAGCATTCATCCATACAAGTTCATTTTGGGTCTGAACGAAACCTAAGGCACCACCTCTGCTAAATCCAATTTGGAATCACCCTCGGGATTAGTAGCAAGTAACCCTTGCACTATAAAAGCTCCATCTTTAATCATCTTTAAGATATATTCAGTTTGAAATGCTTGAGTTGGATCGAAGTGGTTTTTGGATAAATTATACTCATCTAATCCCGGTCTCTTTGATAAAACATTTGATAGTACCGGTAAACTCAACCTCCATTCTTTTGGAAATATTCAGATAGTACCTAGGAGAAGGGATTACTCTCTAACTATTTAGGTGGACGGATCTCCCTATCATTTGTTCTAGGAGAACCAAATGAGATTTATACACTCAATACAACATCATCGAAGATGACTGTGCCATATAACTCACGTGTATCTCCTAGATATTTCTAGAGTTATATTTTGGTCCAGATTTGATAGTCGGTTATTTAACTATCAAATAAACAAACAAGCAACAATTCAGATAATTAAATACCCATAAAAACCACTAAGCCTCAAAATAAATCTTTCATTTATTTTAATCTCTTCCCAAAATATTTATCAAAATATTCATATACTTATCTCATTACCATAAGTTCACAAAACATTGTGAAAGATTTCTTATTTCAAAATCATATAAAAAAGTATCAAAACAAATGTTATTTAAACATTGTGGTAGGGTTTTGAGCATAGAGTTAGGTTAGTAGATAGCGGGTGTCGCAAGTTTACATGTGTAAGCGTATGACTACGTAATTCTAGTAGAAACCTTGGAGGCAGCACGTAGGCAGGTTATTGCCGAAGCTGGGTAAGTCTATGTTGTTATATTTCTTCTTTTATTATTCTGCTATTATCTATGCTGTAATTATTATATATATTTCCACATTAATTTTTATTATTTTTAGTATCACTTAATTCACCGCCTCTCTAGGGTGAAATCGATCATACAAGTGGTATGTGAGCTAGGAACAAAATCCATTTTTTGTTTAAAAAATTTGTCTTTTGTTTTAAAAATTTGATTTTTTAAATGGCTTCTTTTAATAATGCTTTTTCTGAGGGCCAGTCTATAGGTATACCACCCATGTTCAATGGTGAATATGCTTACTGGAAAAATAGAATGAAATTTTTTCTGAAAACCATAGATGCATGGAATATTGTTGAAACGGGATATAGTACACCAACTATAGTGGTAGATAATCAAGAAACTGAAAAGCCAATGGATCAATGGACAGATCTTGAAAATAAACTGCAGAATGCTAATGCTAGAGCTATGAATTCTATTATTTGTTCATTGGATCAAATTGGATTTAACCATGTCTCACATTGTCTAACTGCGCAGGAAATTTGGCACACACTTGAAGCGACTCATGAAGGAACCTCTCAAGTCAAAGAATCTCACCTTGCCATGCTCAATAGCGAATGCGAGAACTTTATAATGGCCAAGGGTGAAAATGTCAAAGAGATGTATGGACGACTTTCTAATCTCGTATACAAATCAAAAGCTCTTAGAAAACCATACACAGAATTGAAAATAGTCCAAAAAATCCTCAGAGTCCTTCCACGAAATTTTGAAGTGAAAGTTAGCGCTATTTAGGAATCAAAAGATCTGAAACAAATCAAAGTTAAAGAACTCATCGAAAATCTCACCACTTATGAGCTAGAAATCAAATTCAAGGAAGAATGCGAAGGAGGTGATATGTCAAATAAATCAATAGCTCTAAAAGCAACAACGGAAAGTGAAGATGACGACGATGATGATGGAGCAACCGAACTGGCACTATTAATAAAGAGATTCAAAAGGTGGAACCACAAATACGGAAATCCAGCTCTAAATCAACAATTGAAAAGCAGAATAGTCAAAGTACAAGACAACTCAGAAGAGCGGGAGATCATTTTTCATAAGTGCAATAAACCCGGTAACATCAAGCCCAATTGTCCTCAGAATTGACTCGACCAAGGAAAGAAATGGAAAAGGAGAAGTTTTGCCGCCACTTGGAATAAAAGTGATAATGATAATAAAAACACTAGCAGTGAGAGTGAAAAAGCAGATCTGTGTCTTCGAGGTTATACAACTGATAGCGATGATGACGAGCCAAGCGAGGTATCAAAACTCACTCACTCACTCAGAATTACTTATATATTTTCACGAAGTAAATGGATGCTTTGAACAACTTAGAGAGAAGTACGCTAAAATTGAATTACAAAGAGATAGTTTGATAGAACTAAATAAACAGCTTGATCAATTGGTTAAAAACTATCAAAACAAATGCCCTTAGTGTGATAAGTGTCCATCATTTGAAGAGGAAATGAAAAAATCAAAAACTAGAATCAACTCACTTGAAAATGAAATTCTGATTTTGAAAGAAAGTGAAAATTCTAGGAGAGAAAATTCTATCAAAAAGTGCACTTTGTTATTGAATGAAAATGAATCTCTCAAAACACAAGTCCAACAATTGTTTACAACTTTAGGGAAATTCTCCAAAGGAGAAAAATCACTAAATATGTTATTAGGGAAACAAATTGTTGATCCTATTAGACAAGGACTTTGATATACTTAATCTGAACGTGCTAGAAGAGAAATTAGTCAAGTCAATTCCAAGTGCACGATTTGTGGAAAATTGGACACAATCATAATAATTGTTGGGATAGACCCAAACATGTGAAAACCATACAAATTTGGGTTCGAAAAGGCACGAATATAAAATCCCTTAAAGTGAAACAAATCTAGGTGCCGAAAGGAACAAATATTGATTGTCTTGGGTCTACACAAACATATTTTTCAAAATCTTTTGCCACTAACAATCATGGACCTATAAAAACAAATAGGTCACAAAAATATTATCTCGTGTAGATGTGGTGGCAGGCTAAGGAACAACAAGAGTGATACCTGGAATCTGGCTGTTCCAGGCACACGACGGGCGACAAATCAAAGTTCCCTAGCCTAGTACAAATGTGGCAGAATCACAATGGGCAACAACGAAAAATTATCAGTAAAGGTAAAATAGGTAACGATACTTTTATCTTGAACGATATATTAAATGTGAAAATCTGCACCATAATCTGATTTAATTCGGCCAGTTATGTGATAATGAAATAAATGTTGATTTTGATTCAAAAATGTTAACCAATCATCTTTTCATCCTAGAACTATTTCATATAGATTTGCTTGGACTAACTATATTGCCAGTTTAGGTGATAAGAGATGTTGTTTTGTATTGATGATTACTCTAGATACACATGGATATATTTGTTTATTCTACTGCTTCTAGATCTGACACTATGTTCACTAGTTGTTTATGTGCACATTTTCAATCAAATCCTTAAGGAATCACATTTTAAAAGCTATAAGATGATTATAAAGTATTTGTTGCAACTTCACGGTCTGGTCTATGATATCCAATTTATGATAACTGTGATTTAAAGGGGTATTCAGATGCAAATTCTACTGGTAGGCCAGTTGATAAAAAAGAATTACTAGTGAAATGTGTTTTATGTAGGGACCTTCATTAGTTGCATCACATTCACAAAGAAAATATCTGCATAATTTTCATTTCAACGTATTTTCAATTGACAGACATTTTTTTTACAAAACCCCTTCTAGAAAATAGTTTTTGTTGACTTTGTTTCAGATTAGACATTTTAGAAATTTGATTTTATATTTATTTTTGGATTTGATTTAAATGAATACATTAACTAATCTGACTCCCTACTGATTATTGAAAAGATAAATAGTGATTCAAAAAGTGATGAGTGTTGATATTAATCATATATTATGACTTGAGATAGTATATTTAGTAAATTGTTTTAAAAATTTAAACAAGATTTATAATAACTTTTGTTGGTAAAAATTCCATGACCATCTCTATTTCTATCATATTTCTAATGACCATCACTCATTAAAATCCAATATAGTATGTCAAAATGTGGTATTTTGAACGGAAAATTATTTATTTTTATTTTATTTTATTCTTTAGCAATAAAAACTTCCAAAGTATTCACTCTCATTTAAAAGTCCTCACGGTTATGCATGGGTGAATTACTTGGAATATTTGTTTATGTGCTTTCATGCTCATTTAAAAGTCCTCACGGTTATGCATGTATTGAACACATATCAAAATTAATTATTAAATAGACGAGTTGATTCTAATCCTATTTAAAAGTCCTTACGGTTATGCTTGGTTAGAAGATGCTTGAAATTAATTTTTTTTATAAAAATTGGGAATACTACTAATCTCATTTAAAAGTCCTAACGGTTATGCATGGTTAGTAGATATTCAAATTCCTGATATAAATATACGACAAATAGACACAACTATATGGTTTTATATGCCGACATCATCCCGCTCACTCTAAAGTGGAATATGCGTCTAACAAAGTAGTTATGATTTTTGTTTGATTTTTTTTTTGAAATTTAATATTTATATTCGATTGGGTATTGATGTTGTATTAATATCTATCACTTTATCTCTATTTTTCTAATACTATTACTATTTTTCTGATAGCAAAAGGGGGAGAGAAAAGTTATGATTTTGGCAAATAAAGTTCAAATCTTTTATTTTTATTTGCATATTCCCATCTAGGTTCATTTGCATATTTTTATTTATGCATATATGAAGGGGTAGCTTTGTTGTAGTGAGGGAGCATTCAAATAGGGGGAGCAAATAGAGTTCATTAATGACAAAATACATTTAATAAATTCAAAATCTTAAATATATGTTTGTTATCATCAAAAAGGGGAGATTGTTGAATATGCTAGTATATGATTTTTGTTTGATGATGATAAATATATATATATATATATTCATTTCAATGTATTAGTTATTGTACTATTTTATTTTTCACATAATTAAATAAATATTTGTTGAATAAAACAAATCACACAGAATTTAAATTCAAACAAATATTTTATTCGAACAAATATTTTTTTACAATTTTGAATAGTACAAATTTGAACTCTCACTATATATACACAATTTCAATTACATTACAATTTCTATTACATCACAAATTTCAATTTACAATGTTCACCTCACTACATATCACTCATTCACTTGTATTTATCTTCAATTCTATTCCAGCTTGAATCCAGCATCTGAATTATCTGCAAAATAATACTGACGCAGTAAAATTGAAAAAGAAATATTTTTGTAGTGTACAATGAAGTGTGTTTTTGAAAATGTTATTTTCCTCAGTTATTTAGGTTGTTCGTCATTTATTTCTTTTGAATTCATCTTACACGAACAGCTTGTAACATGCACAGTGTATCGATGTACATGTCACAAGGCCGTGCACACCGATATACACTTGATAAAACTACAGGGACAGGTGAGCACAAGGTCATACCCAAGCAAAAGGCTGGATTCAACTCAAGTGCATAGAGTCTCGACCAAATCAACCAAAACTAGATTCAACATGCATTCGGACAATGAATGCCAAAAATAAATGGAACAAGGATCAAATTCAAAGCTGCACACAGAAATAACGAAATGCAAACAGCAATACAAAGAAATCAAACAAGGTCAGGTTTAGATGGTCAAGGCAATTCTCAAAAAAACACACAGCAGACTCAACATGACTCAAGTGCAATCGAAATGAAACTGCCTCAACACGAAGGAAGCAAATGCAACCAGACCAGAGCATATGCATTATAGCATGTATGCATATATGCATACACATATCAGTTCAGGGAACAAGGTGCACCAACAACAGTTCAAGCATAAACCAGAGAAAGGTGTACTAGGTTCAGAAACAAGGGATGCAAACAGACTTGGATAAAGTGGCAGGAACTACACAAAGCAACCAAACAACACAACCCATTAGAACAATATGACCACATACATATATACATATGTTTGCACACATGTATACATATATATACATGCAGTACAGTTCAGTTACAGACTCCAACCAAGCATATGTTCAACCAAGTGTACCAACACCCCAAGTACAAAGCAGTGCAAGTCAATGCAAGTGGACAGTGTAACCAAGTGCAGGCATTCATGTGATAAACAAGAAATATAAAAATTCAAAACCGTGGGAAATAAAAAGTCAAGTTTATCACAAAAATTAAAAATGCCAAAGTCAAAGCCGATAACGTGAATTGAAGAAGTCACAGTGCCAGCTAAGATTGGAACAGAGGTAATAACACGTTACTCTTTGAAGTCATAGAGGAAAAGAACGAAAAAAATATTCAAATGCCAAAAATAATGGAACCGATTCAAGTAAAATTCAAATCTATCATAGATGAGCAAGTGAAGAACTATCACAAGCATTCAAGTAATAATCGTATGGCCGAGAAAAATAATCAACAGATTCAAAGCAAAATATACGAACGTAACTTTAGGGATTTTATCCCTATAAATTACCCCATATCATCATCGGTTTAATGTATCGAGTTCAAAAGAAAAATCGAGTCAAGCTTAATCATAAACCAAACAGGAAAATCACATACCAGTATTGGAACTCGATCGAGAAGCGGTCGTAAAGTAATTGAATTTCACTGATAAAAAAGGAGCAAAGCAGGAACGAAAGCATCAGACGATTCGAGCCTCAATTATTACAAGCGGCAGCTCAATTTCAAAACCCTAAATTTCAAACAAAAGAGAAAGAGGAACGAACGGCCGAAGGATTGAACGAAAGCAAAAGGGGTCGGTAGATAAAAATAAAAAGGAAAAAGGGAGACATCTTCACTTATTTTCAATTGGGTCGGTCTCTTTATATTTTATTTTGGGCCTATTTTTTAATTAAGGGTTTTATTGTTTTTAGTTTTTATTTTTGAATTCCTTTAAAATTGTGTAATATTCTAGTCGTGAGACTAAGTACAAACTATGGGGCGTAATTTGAGAACTCGCAACTCAGTGGCTGAGTTGTGGTAGGGTTTTGAGCGTAGAGTTAGGTTAGTCGATAGCGGGTGTCGCAAGTTTACGTGTGTAAGCGTCTGACTACTTAATTTCTAGTAGAAACCTTGGGGGCATCAGGTAGGCAGGTTATTGCCGAAGCTGGGTAAATCTATGTTGTTCTATTTCTGCTTTTATTATTCTGCTATTATCTATGCTGCAATTATTATATATATTTCCGCATTAATTTTTATTATTTTTAGCATCACCTTATTCACCCCCACTCTAAGGTGAAATCGATCCTACGGTAAGAGAATTTACAGATGTCTTTGAGCCAGTTACGGGATTACCACCGAAACGAGCTGTTGAGTTTCAAATAGATATTATACCAGGAGCTGAACCTATGAGTAGACCACCTAGCAGGATGACACCGACAGAGTTGAAGGAATTGAAGGTGCGACTAGTGGATCTAGAAAGAAGGAATTTGTAACAACCCTGTATTTTACAAATATTTTTAAATTGATTTTTCCAGATTTAAAAGCTTTATTTATGAAAAAGAATAAATTTTGTTATTTTTAATATAAACTTTGACTTTGATGTGGATTAGAATTCCAAATATGACTAAATTTAATATTTCCTGAAAATGTGAATTTTGGTCAATAGTCAAACTTTGACTTTTAAGTTTAAATTTTTAATAGTTTGAAATTATAAATTTTATCTTTTATTATGAAAATAGATTTAATAACTTGAACACCACTTTTCGTTTCGTTGAAAACGGAGTTAAAATGTAAAAGTTATGTACATTTCAATTTTTAGTATAATTTGTTTATTTGTGCAATTTTGCCTATTTTAAATTTTTTTAAATCATATTTTATTTCTTATATTTTGTTTTAATATGTGTTAATATGTTTTTTATGTATATTTTGTCTTTTTATGTTTTTAAATTGATAATAGTATTTTTCCAAAATTTACTGTATTTATTTTTCATTTTAAAGGCTGTTTTCCTATTTTCTGCTATTTTCTTCATTAAAAATTATATGTAAATTAAATTTTAAATATTTATTTTGTGAATATATTTTTATTTTATGTTATTAGTTATGTTTAAAATTATATTACAAGCTCATATGATTTTTCCAAAATTTATTCCAATTAATTTCAAATTTTCTAGACTAGTTTACTATTTTTAGCTATTTTCTTATTTAACCTTATATAAATTAATAAATATTATATATATTTTTATATTTTGATAGATTTTCGAATTCTTATCTGGTATTACTATTATTACCAGAAATATAAAGTTATTTAAAATAAAATAAAGAAATATGAAAAGGTTTTGACTTTTGAATTGCTTTTGACTCTTTGAATTCCACCTCTTCATTTTCCACCAACTCTTCATTTCTTTTGACATAACTCTCCACATTTTCAGCCGATCACTTCATTTCTCAACTCACGTATCTTTTTCCTCCTTCCTGAAAAAAAAAATTTCGGCCTCCCCTTGATTGAAGAGTTTAGTAAAATTCTATCTCTCTTTTTCTTCTTTTTCCACTTATGTTGATTTTTCTAGTTTGATTTTTTTGCACTTGTATCACCTCATGTAGGTTTGGCCATGCCTCCCTTGCTGCTTAGCCGCCTCCACCACCTGATGGCACACCACCAACACCTCCTCCTCACCAGCCATCCAAGCCATGAACCCCCTTGGTGATGCATATCAACAAAAGTTTCAAAACACCCCTTCATACTAGCCTAACCGAGCACCACACTCATTCCATCACCTTCCACCACCCATGGCCGCCACCTCCACCACCTCCACCACCACCTGGACCCTCTGCCACGTCATCACAGTGGACCCCACTCCTCTGGCCATGACACATAGGGCCTTGGTAGAGCCCAAATCCTTGTCAAAACCCATGTGTATGCATGCTTATGTATGTTATTCACTTCTACCACTTTGGCACCATCACAAATGACCTCTAGGCCGACCCATACCCACCATAACCTGACCCAAACACCTGCTATTGTCATGTATTTTCCATCATGGCTGAGCCTAGTAAAGGTAAAAAGCAAGTGCAAAGCATTTCTATTTGATTCTGTGCAGCCTATTCTACTGTAGTTTTGATCGTAGCTGATTTGAAACTCATCGTTGTTATATTGTTTTGTTTGACTTATATTCAAGGGATTTGATACTTTGGCTCCTCCACTCTTATTTGAATCGTGTTATCGTGCTTGTTTGGATCCCATTCGTGCAGTCGTCGTCATTTCTCCAGCACAAAACTGTGAGTTATTCTCACCAGACAATATGTACCTATATAACTAGTAAATTGACACCCTGTGAATCTGTAGAAATATATTATCATGTTATATATGCCTATATTATTATCATATGATGTTCACACCTGTTATTACACCTGTTATATCATATGTTACTGTTATTTAATGTTATTCTGTTATTTATATCAGTTATCACCATTGCAAGTTCCCTGTAGATTAGAATCACTATGGGTTGAAATGATACATACCCGAACGGACTTTAGAATAGGGAAAAATCGTTATGGGCTGAAATGATAGGCCTGAATGGTTTTTATTTAATTTATTTTAACTTGGGATTGCGGGTTTGAAATGATAGAACCCGGATTTTTCTTTTTAAACTGCGGATCGAAATGATACATATCCGTATCACTTGACCTAGGCTAGAAAACTATATACAGGCCCGTGGTTATTTTATAAAGTTTTTTGGATATTTTTAAGTATTTTAAAAATTATAAATTTATGAAATTTGATTTAAATAGATTTTGAAATGTTTAAAATAAAGAAATTATGATTTTTCTATGTGTTAAAAATGTAATTAATGAATGGTTTAACTGGATTTTTGAAATATAACTTAAGTTGGAAATTTGGAATTTGGTTAAAAATGATATTTAAGTTATATAAATAAAATGGATATTAAATTTTATTTGGAAATGGTAAATATAATAATTTGATTAAATGTGAATTTAAGTGATTTATTAAAGTATTATTGATTTTTTCTATGAATTTAAGTGGTTAAATAAATGAATGTTTAAAAGTGATCTTTTAAAATATAACTTGACTTGGAAATGTGAAATTTGGTTTTAATTAAAGGTTTTAGTTAATTAAATAAAATTGGAAATTTAGTTAAATTTGTGAAATGGTAATTTAAATTTGAAGTGTTAAGTTATTTGTTGAAATGTGAAGAATTGGAAACTTTTACACTTAAATTTATTAAGTAAATTGTTGAAAATTGGATTTAATTATAAGAAATTTATTGTGAAAAAGATACATGTTAAATGATATGTAAATGAACATTTTAAATGTTAAATTATGATTTTTAAAATGTTTAAAGAGTTTAAAATGAAGTTATTTAATTGCTGGAAATACACTAAAAAGCTGGAAATCACTTTTAATAGCATTCAGAACTGCTATGGTACTGAATTACACTAAAAATTGAATAAAAGGGCTACTACAGCATTTCTGAAATGCTGCAGTTGCTGTAGTTGAACTTATAGGCTAATATTGAACCCAGGTCTATTATAGCATTCTCTGGAAATGCTATAATGGTCTGCAGTCTTTGCTGAAACCAAATTTAATCCTTGTTTTGAAATCTGAACTACCGCAGCACTTCTGAAATGCTGTCTTTTCTGTTTTGAACTATAATTCAACTAAAACTGAGTTTTAACAGCAGTTTTAAGTGCTGTCTTTGCTGAATTAAAAATGTTTTCAAATATAACTTATAGCAGTTGTTTTTAAATGCTGTGAAATGCTGAAATTTTAATAATTAGGGTTTTTGACTTAGTAAACGAACTCAGAATGGTTTGAAATTTTGGAAATCGAATACTTGATTTGAAAATATAATAATTACACTTTTAAAAGGTTTTAATGAATTACTTTGATTGGAATAAACTATTTAAAGGTGATTTGAAATGATAGTAAATGAACGATATCTTTGAATTTAAAAGGTATTTAAAGTTGAATATTTGGATTTGAACCGATAGGATATTTTATTTTAATAAAATGGTTTGAAATGAAGTTTTGTAAGGATATGATATTTTATGATATTAAAATGATTTGAAATGAAGTTTTGAAATGATATGATATTTTAAAAATATGGAAATGGTTTGGAATTGATTTAATCTTTATTTTGATAAAGATTTGGATTTGAAATGATATTCTATTTTGAAGTATAAACTGTTTTTAAACTTATAACCACGGGTAATAATAACGTTGGGTTGTTAAAGAGACCGGGATCGGATATGGACATACTCTCTGTCTTACCGAAAACCACTTTGGCAACTGTGTACGCGGTGGAGATTCCAGAATGAAGTAGGATGGTGGCGACGTTCTTAAGGTATGTTACGTGGACCCAACTCCCGTGAGTTGGCATAAGGTGGCTAAAACAGGAGCGATCTCGGACCAGTGAGGTAGCACCTCTTCTCGGACACATTTCTTCGATATTATACTCTTACTTGTGATTGATTAGATGGCCATCCTCCGATTTGGGAGTGTTGTTCGAGGTGGAACGGTAGTGGCTGCTATGCGTATCCATCAGTCCGTGTGCGTAATTGGTATATCTACCCTGGCATTGCCTAGTTGTGCCGTGTCACCTACCATATCGAGCTTTACTACGATTATGATTTTAAGATCCGACCGCGTTAAGGTTCTCCATCCCCTTAACGCTATTTTCTATATGATTATACTTTAGTTATTTAGACACTATTATAATAGCGAATATTACTACATAGTAGATTTTTTAACGGATCCTTAGAGGATGGGCGGTCCCAAGCATCTTCTAAGTTACTTGTACCTTTATTACAGTTCACTTGAGTTGGTTTACATTATATAAGTATATATTGTCCTGACTCGAGTGTTTTGTGTTTTGCTTTACGCTCGGGTCAGCCTGAGTTATTCACAGATTTGGATTTCCACTCTCTTGGAGATTTGAATCGCTGGAGATTATCTGCTTGTCATGTCCTATCTATTTCAGTTCCGTTGTTCTACTCAGCTTGTACTTGGTTATTTTATTGAGACTTTTGTTGTACTCTATTTCTTCTGTTGTATCTTATGTAACTCTGATATATTTATATAGTAGCTTCATGAACTACTATTTCTTTTACTTCCGCTGCATTATTTTACTCTGTGTCTGTGAACTGTGATTATATTTATTTACTGTATATTCTGAGATTTGCCAAATTTTATTTACAACGCGGTATTTTGAGCAATTCAACTCCGGCATGAGTGTCTACCTATACACTTATAATGGATGCGAATGGTTGAAAATATCGGGTCGTTACAGTTGGTATCAGAACTTTGGCTTTGAGGCAAAACTTAGAATGTATGGTAAATTTATTTACAGAATCACTTTCGTTCGAGTTTGAATCTCTTCCTTTTGATTCGTTTTCCTTTGAATTTTGGAACGTTCCCTACGGTTCCGAAATTCATTCGTGTCCCTCACTATTCATCATCTTTTGATTCTGGAGTATCCCATAACTCCACTTCGAATGATCTTCATAGTGAATTGGCGGTCTCGCCAATATTCTAATTTTCTTGTAAAGGGGTGAAAATCCTTTACAATCAGCATCGATTAACCAGAGATTTATATTTATCCTTGGTTTAGATGCTAATATCTTTTGTTATTCCAAACTCTATCTCTTGAGATCGAAGGTAGATTTACCCCAGAAAATCCACATTTGATCTTATCCATTAAGTCAGGGTTGACCCGTTTAAGGTTGTCCGCGATTTATCTAAGCTTACCCATCTCTCTACTCTGTTTAATCATCTTATCTTTTGTTTCCAAACTCTCCAAACATTTTGAACTATGTTTGTAAATCTATGTTTTGTTTTATATATTGTGTTGTTTGAGTTGTTGATGTTGATTTGGGTTTCCGATCGGTTCGTCTGATCAACGCTATCGATAGGATTTCAAAAACACTTTGACAGAACAAACTGACACAATATTATTTTAAAAATTGTTAATGAAATAAATTTTGATGTATATAAGTAAATTTATGGAACTTAATAAATTGATTTAAATTGATAATTTGAAATGATAATACTTGATTTATCATTTACTGTCTGTAAATGAATTTATAAATAGTTGTTTATAAATTTATTTGGGAACTGAAAGGAATTTAAAACAATAAATTTAAGAATTTAATTTCCAATGGATTCAAACCTTGTGTTTAAAGTTTTAAAAGGATATATTATTTAAAGTATTTTTGAATAAAAAATTTGTCTCTAAAGGATTTTAAAGTTTAAAAATTTAGTGCTCTTCTCTTTGTCGCTGGAAAATAATTTCGGTGATGACTGCAGCATCATCGACATTCATTTTCGAGTTTCGAAGTGAAGAGACTGTTCTGTAGTCTTGCTACAGCTTTATTTTGGGGAATTTAATTGATTTGAATTTCTAAAAGATGATTTGATTTATAAAATATATAGATATATGATTTAAATTGATTTGACATATTATGTACATATATTTATTTATCTCTAACTGGTTTGAAGGAAATCGGAAATTTAATTCTTAAATTTCATCTTGAAGAATAATTTCAATTATAAAAAGAAAATCAAAAATTTGGATAAATGATTCAAACTTGAGATAATTGAATTGGAAAGTTTTATTTTTATAACATACAATTTCATTCCAATATAACTTATCAAAATTACACAGAAGTTGAATATGAAATTGGATAATTACAATATAGAAAGGATTTTATAAATAAAATTTGAGTGGTTATAATAAATGTTATACACTTAAATTTTAGTTATAAAAGATTAACAGAGGTAAATAGTGAAAAGGGATTTAAAGAGATTTTATTTAAATAACTTAATAATCAAATTTGATTTAATATGGAACCTTAAGTTTAACCTAGGAATTTTAATAATGGTTATTTCCTGAAACGAATATGTTGTATAATAAATAATGTATCTTTGAATAGATAAAATAAAATACATTGGAATTGGACATTTTGTAATAAAGTTTATTTAACTTGAATTCATAGTTTAATTGATGTCTAAATGAATAAATGTGTAAAGGAATTTGATTGTTATATTTGCTATGATAAATATTTTATTTATGAAATAGATATGTCTTGAAAAATGAATAATTATGATTTAAATAGTTAAAATGTATTTTAACATCACTAAAATTTGATAATTTAGAATTTGGTTTTCAAATGAAATTTTAAGTGTAACTTATTAAAGGAATATCTATTTATGAAATGGGTATTTTAAATAAAGTGTTAGGTTATGTGTTAAATTAAGAGCTAACTAAAATAGTGAACTTTTAACTTAATAAACGAAGTATAGTTTAATTTGGATATTCCATTCATAAAGGTTTGTTTTAATAAGTCATAAGTTAAAAGATATCCAAATGAATATTTCTGAAATTGAACTAATTTGAAATACTAATATATCTACTGTAGCATTTTATAAGTGCTGCTATTTTGAAAAGACAATATTTTGGAAATTTTTATAATTAAATGAACTTAGAAATGTTACAACTTTAAAATGAATATTATTTGACCTTGAATTAAAATGGTTTAAATGAAGATTTTTTTTTAGGGTGTTATGATTTTCTAAGTATTTTTTTTTTAAAGGATAACTTGTCCAAAGTGTTATGATTTTAGTAGTGTGATTTCCAAATGATAAACATCCCTAAATTATTATGATTTCAAAGCATTATGGTTTTAAATTTATTATCTTATTTTATTTTTCAAACTACCTTTTGGTTGTCCTTATTTCTCTTATCTTGTTACAGAATGGGAAGGCTATTGCTTATACCAGTCCGTTTAGAAATCTTTCTATAATCTTTGATAATCTTTGTTACTCATCTGGATCTGAACACTGTTTTTCCATTCATAGACCATCGGTCAAGTGAAAAAGGAGATTCAGACTCTAGAGGATCTTTTTCGTGCTTATATTCTTGATTTGATCACCTCAATCTTGTTAAACTTACCTATAACAATAGTTATCAGGTGTAATTCCAATCTTCTTATCATCTTGTCTTAATTCTATTTCATTCTATCTTTTTCTGTGCTTTCCCGTACCTCGTTCCTTTTCGGGGACGAAAAGTTTTGAGTGGGGGAGAGTGTAACAACCCTGTATTTTACAAATATTTTTAAATTGATTTTTCCAGATTTAAAAGCTTTATTTATGAAAAAGAATAAATTTTGTTATTTTTAATATAAACTTTGACTTTGATGTGGATTAGAATTCCAAATATGACTAAATTTAATATTTCCTGAAAATGTGAATTTTGGTCAATAGTCAAACTTTGACTTTTAAGTTTAAATTTTTAATAGTTTGAAATTATAAATTTTATCTTTTATTATGAAAATAGATTTAATAACTTGAACACCACTTTTCGTTTCGTTGAAAACGGAGTTAAAATGTAAAAGTTATGTACATTTCAATTTTTAGTATAATTTGTTTATTTGTGCAATTTTGCCTATTTTAAATTTTTTTAAATCATATTTTCTTTCTTATATTTTGTTTTAATATGTGTTAATATGTTTTTTATGTATATTTTGTCTTTTTATGTTTTTAAATTGATAATAGTATTTTTCCAAAATTTACTGTATTTATTTTTCATTTTAAAGGCTGTTTTCCTATTTTCTGCTATTTTCTTCATTAAAAATTATATGTAAATTAAATTTTAAATATTTATTTTGTGAATATATTTTTATTTTATGTTATTAGTTATGTTTAAAATTATATTACAAGCTCATATGATTTTTCCAAAATTTATTCCAATTAATTTCAAATTTTCTAGACTAGTTTACTATTTTTAGCTATTTTCTTATTTAACCTTATATAAATTAATAAATATTATATATATTTTTATATTTTGATAGATTTTCGAATTCTTATCTGGTATTACTATTATTACCAGAAATATAAAGTTATTTAAAATAAAATAAAGAAATATGAAAAGGTTTTGACTTTTGAATTGCTTTTGACTCTTTGAATTCCACCTCTTCATTTTCCACCAACTCTTCATTTCTTTTGACATAACTCTCCACATTTTCAGCCGATCACTTCATTTCTCAACTCACGTATCTTTTTCCTCCTTCCTGAACAAAAAAATTTCGGCCTCCCCTTGATTGAAGAGTTTAGTAAAATTCTATCTCTCTTTTTCTTCTTTTTCCACTTATGTTGATTTTTCTAGTTTGATTTTTTTGCACTTGTATCACCTCATGTAGGTTTGGCCATGCCTCCCTTGCTGCTTAGCCGCCTCCACCACCTGATGGCACACCACCAACACCTCCTCCTCACCAGCCATCCAAGCCATGAACCCCCTTGGTGATGCATATCAACAAAAGTTTCAAAACACCCCTTCATACTAGCCTAACCGAGCACCACACTCATTCCATCACCTTCCACCACCCATGGCCGCCACCAACACCACCTCCACCACCACCTGGACCCTCTGCCACGTCATCACAGTGGACCCCACTCCTCTGGCCATGACACATAGGGCCTTGGTAGAGCCCAAATCCTTGTCAAAACCCATGTGTATGCATGCTTATGTATGTTATTCACTTCTACCACTTTGGCACCATCACAAATGACCTCTAGGCCGACCCATACCCACCATAACCTGACCCAAACACCTGCTATTGTCATGTATTTTCCATCATGGCTGAGCCTAGTAAAGGTAAAAAGCAAGTGCAAAGCATTTCTATTTGATTCTGTGCAGCCTATTCTACTGTAGTTTTGATCGTAGCTGATTTGAAACTCATCGTTGTTATATTGTTTTGTTTGACTTATATTCAAGGGATTTGATACTTTGGCTCCTCCACTCTTATTTGAATCGTGTTATCGTGCTTGTTTGGATCCCATTCATGCAGTCGTCGTCGTTTCTCCAGCACAAAACTGTGAGTTATTCTCACCAGACAATATGTACCTATATAACTAGTAAATTGACACCCTGTGAATCTGTAGAAATATATTATCATGTTATATATGCCTATATTATTATCATATGATGTTCACACCTGTTATTACACCTGTTATATCATATGTTACTGTTATTTAATGTTATTCTGTTATTTATATCAGTTATCACCATTGCAAGTTCCCTGTAGATTAGAATCACTATGGGTTGAAATGATACATACCCGAACGGACTTTAGAATAGGGAAAAATCGTTATGGGCTGAAATGATAGGCCTGAATGGTTTTTATTTAATTTATTTTAACTTGGGATTGCGGGTTTGAAATGATAGAACCCGGATTTTTCTTTTTAAACTGCGGATCGAAATGATACATATCCGTATCACTTGACCTAGGCTAGAAAACTATATACAGGCCCGTGGTTATTTTATAAAGTTTTTTGGATATTTTTAAGTATTTTAAAAATTATAAATTTATGAAATTTGATTTAAATAGATTTTGAAATGTTTAAAATAAAGAAATTATGATTTTTCTATGTGTTAAAAATGTAATTAATGAATGGTTTAACTGGATTTTTGAAATATAACTTAAGTTGGAAATTTGGAATTTGGTTAAAAATGATATTTAAGTTATATAAATAAAATGGATATTAAATTTTATTTGGAAATGGTAAATATAATAATTTGATTAAATGTGAATTTAAGTGATTTATTAAAGTATTATTGATTTTTTCTATGAATTTAAGTGGTTAAATAAATGAATGTTTAAAAGTGATCTTTTAAAATATAACTTGACTTGGAAATGTGAAATTTGGTTTTAATTAAAGGTTTTAGTTAATTAAATAAAATTGGAAATTTAGTTAAATTTGTGAAATGGTAATTTAAATTTGAAGTGTTAAGTTATTTGTTGAAATGTGAAGAATTGGAAACTTTTACACTTAAATTTATTAAGTAAATTGTTGAAAATTGGATTTAATTATAAGAAATTTATTGTGAAAAAGATACATGTTAAATGATATGTAAATGAACATTTTAAATGTTAAATTATGATTTTTAAAATGTTTAAAGAGTTTAAAATGAAGTTATTTAATTGCTGGAAATACACTAAAAAGCTGGAAATCACTTTTAATAGCATTCAGAACTGCTATGGTACTGAATTACACTAAAAATTGAATAAAAGGGCTACTACAGCATTTCTGAAATGCTGCAGTTGCTGTAGTTGAACTTATAGGCTAATATTGAACCCAGGTCTATTATAGCATTCTCTGGAAATGCTATAATGGTCTGCAGTCTTTGCTGAAACCAAATTTAATCCTTGTTTTGAAATCTGAACTACCGCAGCACTTCTGAAATGCTGTCTTTTCTGTTTTGAACTATAATTCAACTAAAACTGAGTTTTAACAGCAGTTTTAAGTGTTGTCTTTGCTGAATTAAAAATGTTTTCAAATATAACTTATAGCAGTTGTTTTTAAATGCTGTGAAATGCTGAAATTTTAATAATTAGGGTTTTTGACTTAGTAAACGAACTCAGAATGGTTTGAAATTTTGAAAATTGAATACTTGATTTGAAAATATAATAATTACACTTTTAAAAGGTTTTAATGAATTACTTTGATTGGAATAAACTATTTAAAGGTGATTTGAAATGATAGTAAATGAACGATATCTTTGAATTTAAAAGGTATTTAAAGTTGAATATTTGGATTTGAACTGATAGGATATTTTATTTTAATAAAATGGTTTGAAATGAAGTTTTGTAAGGATATGATATTTTATGATATTAAAATGATTTGAAATGAAGTTTTGAAATGATATGATATTTTAAAAATATGGAAATGGTTTGGAATTGATTTAATCTTTATTTTGATAAAGATTTGGATTTGAAATGATATTCTATTTTGAAGTATAAACTGTTTTTAAACTTATAACCACAGGTTATAATAACGTTGGGTTGTTAAAGAGACCGGGATCGGATATGGACATACTCTCTGTCTTACCGAAAACCACTTTGGCAACTGTGTACGCGGTGGAGATTCCAGAATGAAGCAGGATGGTGGCGACGTTCTTAAGGTATGTTACGTGGACCCAACTCCCGTGAGTTGGCATAAGGTGGCTAAAACAGGAGCAATCTCGGACCAGTGAGGTAGCACCTCTTCTCGGACACATTTCTTCGATATTATACTCTTACTTGTGATTGATTAGATGGCCATCCTCAGATTTGGGAGTGTTGTTCGAGGTGGAACGGTAGTGGCTGCTATGCGTATCCATCAGTCCGTGTGCGTAATTGGTATATCTACCCTGGCATTGCCTAGTTGTGCCGTGTCACCTACCATATCGAGCTTTACTACGATTATGATTTTAAGATCCGACCGCGTTAAGGTTCTCCATCCCCTTAACGTTATTTTCTATATGATTATACTTTACTTATTTAGACACTATTATAATAGCGAATATTACTACATAGTAGATATTTTAATGGATCCTTAGAGGATGGGCGGTCCCAAGCATCTTCTAAGTTACTTGTACCTTTATTACAGTTCACTTGAGTTGGTTTACATTATATAAGTATATATTGTCCTGACTCGAGTGTTTTGTGTTTTGCTTTACGCTCGGGTCAGCCTGAGTTATTCACAGATTTGGATTTCCACTCTCTTGGAGATTTGAATCGCTGGAGATTATCTGCTTGTCATGTCCTATCTATTTCAGTTCCGTTGTTCTACTCAGCTTGTACTTGGTTATTTTATTGAGACTTTTGTTGTACTCTATTTCTTCTGTTGTATCTTATGTAACTCTGATATATTTATATAGTAGCTTCATGAACTACTATTTCTTTTACTTCCGCTGCATTATTTTACTCTGTGTCTGTGAACTGTGATTATATTTATTTACTGTATATTCTGAGATTTGCCAAATTTTATTTACAACATGGTATTTTGAGCAATTCAACTCCGGCATGAGTGTCTACCTATACACTTATAATGGATGCGAATGGTTGAAAATATCGGGTCGTTACAAAATTTTATTAGACCAAGCAGTTCGTCTTGGGGAGCGGCTACGGTGTTTGTGAAGAAACCTGATGGGTCGTTAAGGATGTGCATCGATTACCGTAAGTTAAACGAAAGGACGATCAAGAATAGATACCCTCTGCCGAGGATAGATGATTTGTTTGATCAGTTGAGTGGAGCCAGAGTATTCTCCCAATTGGATTTGGCGACAGGGTTCCATCAGTTGAGAGAGGCGGAGGACATTATTCCTTTGACAACATTTCAAACTAGGTATGGTTTGTATGAGTGGTTGGTGATGCCGTTTGGATTGACGAATGCACCAGCTTTCTTCTTGATTTGATGAACCGCGTTTTTCGAGAGCACTTGGATAGGTTCGTGTTGGTATTCATAGATGACATTTTAGTATACTTTAAAGATGAAAGAGATCATGAAGATCATCTTAGAGTGGTGCTTGAAACGCTAAGGCAGAATCAGCTAAAGGCAAAGTTTTTCAAGTGTCATTTTTGGAAGAAAGAAGTTAAGTTTCTTGGTCATGTGGTTTCAAAGGAGGGTTTGTCACTCAATAAAGTTAAGATTGAAGCTGCCAATAATTGGAAGAGACCACAGACGGTAACCAAGATCAGGAGTTTTCTTGGACTTGCTGGCTATTACCAGAGATCCATTAAGGATTTCTCGCGTATAGCAGCACCTTTTACTAAGTTGACTAGGAAAGATGAGAAGTATTTTTGGTTCGACAAATGTGAGGAAGCATTCTTTAAGTTAAGACATTTGTTGACCAATGCACCAGTGCTAGTAGTTCCAGATGGAACCAAGGATTGGTAGTATACATTAATGCATGTGGGACTGGATTGGGAGCAGTATTGATGTAGAGGGTAAAGTTATTGCCTACTCATCTAGACAGCTTAGACCGCATGAAATAAGATATCCTACTCATGATTTAGAGTTTGCTGCAGTGATTTTTGCCTTGAAGATTTGGAGACATTATCTCCTCGGGTAGAGAATTAAGTTGTTTACCGATCATAAGTCTTTAAGATATCTATTTTCTCAGAAGGAGTTGAATATGAGGCAGCAGAGGTGGTTGGAATTTTTGATTGCTTATGATTTCGGTATAGAGTACACTCCTAGGAAAGGAAATAAGGTAACAGATGCTCTTAGTAGAAAACATCAGAATGTGGTATTAGCTATGTTGGCAGAGTGTAGGGATCTAGAAGCTTTAGCCAGTTGTGGGGTGCAGTTAAGATCTACTGCTAGTTCTAGCCAGGGTACTGCCATGTTGTCTTGTTTAGAAGTGCGACCAGTATTGATGGAAAGGATAGCTTCTAAGTAGAGAGACGATCCAGTTTTAGCCGAGAGGATTAGAAGGCTTGAGATAGGATCAGAGATTGATGATCTAAATGATTTTAATCTTGACCAAAGGGGATGGTTGAGAAAGAAGGGACGGTTATATGTTCCAAATGTAGAGAACTTAACGAGGGAAGTTCTTGAAGAATGTCACCGATCCAAGCTTACGATTCATCCTGGAGGGACCAAGATGTATCAAGATATGAAGAGGAGCTTCTATTGGGAATGCATGAAGATGGACGTTGGCTTGTGGGTTAGGCAGTGCGTAAACAGTCAATAGGTAGCCGAACATCAAAAGACAAGTGGGTTACTTATGCCTCTAGAGATTCCAGTTTGGAAATGGGATTCGATATCCATGGATTTTATTGATCGGTTGCCAAGATCAAGGAGAGGAAATGAGAATATATGGGTTATTGTGGACAGGTTGACCAAGAGTGCCCATTTCATTCCAGTAAAGTCGACCAGGACGGCACCTGTTTTGGTGAAGTTATTCTTGAAGAACATAGTTAGACTTCATGGGATTCCTAGTAGCATTGTCAACGACATGGATGCGTTATTCACTAGCGAGTTTTGGAGGACTCTACAAGAGTTTTTAGGTACCAAGCTCAAGATGGGTACAACATACCACCCACAGACTAATGGCCAGACAGAGAGAGCCAACAAGGTACTCGAGGATTTATTGAGAGCTTGTGTATTGGACTCTAGTGGATCTTGGGAATATCACCTACAATTTATTGAGTTTTCCTATAATAATAGTTATCATACTAGTATAGGAATGGCACCTTTTGAAGCTTTGTATGGAAGGCCATGCAAATCGCATGCATGTTGGTTGGAGACTGGAGACAGACTAGTCTTAGGTTCGGATTTGGTTAGAGAGGCGTTAGAAAAGATTGAGTTAATCCGAGGGCAGATGAACGAAGCTCAATCCAGATAGAAGAGTTATGCAGATAAAAGGCATAAAGACCTAGAGTTCTTAGTGGTAGACAAGGTTTTCATTAAAGTTTTACCGATGAAGGGTGTGATACGGTTTGGAAAGTCGGGAACTTGGCCTGTAGATATGTTGGTCCATTTTATGTTATAGAAACAATTGGAAAGCTCGTGCACAGAGTAGAGTTGTCGAACAGTTTAGCAGGTGTCCAAAACATATTCCACGTGTCTCATCTTCGCAAGTATGTGCAAGATCAAGAGGCTACTATTCCTCAGACAGAGTTGGAGGACTTGGTAGTAGAGCCTGATTTGACCTTTTTTAGACAACCAGTTCGGGTTGTAGCGAGAGATGAGAAAAGATTGAGTACCAAGACAGTCAAGTTGGTGAAAGTTCAGTGGAGCGACAACGAGAAGGACTGTACTTGGGAGACAGAGGATAGGGTTCGCGATGCTTATCCTGATCTACTTTGATGGTATGTCTATATTAGATTTATATAGATTAGTTGCTAGTTAGGTAGGCTAGTATGAATGTTAGGAGTTGTTACAGATGATTGCTATGCTTGCTATTTAGTCCTTACTGAATTTCGAGCATGAAATTCTTTAAGAAGGGGAGCCTATAACACCCCTAATTTATGATAACATTATTCAGGAGATTTAATTAGAAAAAATTAAAATAGAATAATGTAGAGTGATAAGGAGATTGAGGTTATATAATAAATTAAGTGGCCGTTCTTATTTAAATTGAATGAACTTACAAACGGTTAAGTGCTAACTATATGAACCTAGGGGCATTAGGGTAAATTGCCGCCAATGTTCTCACCCTTATACTATTATCCCCTAAGGCCATACACGTTCATTTTAACATAGCAAAATTATAAATGTAAGAAGAAAAGGAGCCGGCCATTAGGAGGAAGATAAGAAGAGAAAGTTCAAGTAAAGCTTAGGATTCAAGCTAGAAGAAATCAGTCTCAATCAATCTCCAATTTCCTTATCCAATCTAAGGTGAATAATAATCACTACATATCTATTTTGATTTCTATAATCATATGTTTTCGGATTTAAGGTTAAATTTGTTTTTATGATATATTGGATGATTATATGCTTGGTTTATAATTTATCAGTTCAAACAAGATTGTTTAAAAGAGTATATGCACGGTTTTAGGGTAAAACCAAAGTTAAATGATTTTTATATGCCATGGAAAAATTATATGTTATGGAAAACGTAATTTTGGAGTTGGGGTTAAATTTATATAATTTTCCAAGTTGTGGAGAATTAATTATTAATTTTCAAAGGAAAATATGGTTATTTGGGTTTATAAATTTATTTCAGAAATTATATTGAGAATTTGGGTCTGAAATTTTAATATGTTAGTTAACATGGTTAAGTTGAATTTCTAGAATTTTTGGGGATTTTTACTAAGTGATTTAGTATGGAAGTTAAGTTATTTTGAAAGGAGGACCTAAATGATTTAATCGTTTTAAAAATAGGAAGGGATGATTTGTAATATATTACTTGGTTTTAGATCTGAGAAAAATGCGGCAAATATTAGCAAAATAATTTGAAAGTTTAATGTAACCAATCAAGTGTTTACAAGTGGGCAAGTTTGTTACAAAAAGTTTACTTTATTTAGTAAAAACAACTTTTTGCTCAGAAAAGTTGGTTCCGCCACATTTGGAAGGAGCTTTCGACCCAGAGCTTTCGCCTTCAACCAAGTTGAAACCTTCTAGTTTGAAACCAGTTAACCAATACACATGGTATCATTTAGATGGTACATAGTCGATTGGAGAAAGGCGGAAGGTAGGGTGTCAAAACGTAGCTCTCGAAAGGGTTGGTTCCTTTGTTTTGTTTTGTTTTGTTTTTAAAAGAAAAGGCGCTTGCCTGTTTACTCATGGGTTTTGAAGCAGTCTAAACCAATTGTTTCGAAAGGGTGTTTTTAAAAAGAAGCATTCGAAAGGGAGTTGCCGCCTTTGTTTTAAAGTAGTAGCTTCTGAAGGAATTACTTAGTTTTCAGTTGAAGCTTTCGGAAGAGGTAGTTTCGACCAAGTCGAAACCCTTCAATGATTTGATGCCTTTTGATGGTATTGAAGACATCAATGTTGTCGAAAGGTACGGTTTGTTTTTATAAAAATGAGCCACTTCCTACTACTTTCGAAAGGGTTAGGGATTTCGAAGGGAATGCTTTCGAAAGGTGTTTCGAAGCCAACCATCAATTGCTTTACCTAGAAGTTTTAAATGCTTTTGAAAGGATGGTTTCGACACCATCAAGTTTCCCCAATACTTTTATAAAATAAAGAGTGGTTCCAAAAGAGATGCTTTCGCTTATGTCCACTTTGACCCAAAAGATATTTCAAATATAAACCCAATGATTTCCGAAGGGTACTTTCAATGGTTTCGAAGAGTAACCTTCAGTGGTTTCGAAAGGGGTATTTTCAAATGGTTTCGAAGCTATACTTCTATACTTATATGATAATACTTTAACACAGTCGAAAGGTTTCGAAAGAAAGTTTTCTTAAAGTATTTCGGCCTAATTTTTTAAAGTTAAATTTTATTGCTTTTGAAGGAGGTCATCCTATGAGGTCGAAAGCAAAGGTTTCGAGGGTGTCGAAAGGGCTTTTTAACCCAAACTCAAATTTTTAAAGGAAAAATTCATAGCTAATAAAGGAGTTTTGGAGTGACTTTAAGTATGTAAATTTGAAGGAGTATTACCTTGATAAAAATATAGGTTAAAACGATTAACTATGTTTTATGTCAAAAATATTTCAAGGACCTTAAACCCACAGGAGTGGTATTGTTAAGTTATTATGTTGCTTCTTCCAATATGAATATATTCACATAATATAGGACCAAATACAATATTTTGGGGATGAAGGGTAAAAGAACCAGCTAGGTTCACCCAGTAGTTAATATAAATTTATTAAACTCTTGAATGAGTAGAATTGCATCCAGGGAGTTAGGGAGACCAAAATATTGGATGCCTAAACCTTGAAGTTGTCCGAGAGATAGGTTCATAGTAAACTCATGAAAACTATGATTAAGAAGCTATTGAGGTAACCTATAGGTTCATAATAAACCCATGAAAAATATGTATTAAGGATGGTTGGCAAGGGCCAACTGGTTTGTCGTGAACCCATAAAATATATATCTGGATTAAGAATTAACATTAGTCAGTAGGTTCCTAGTCTGAAAACTAGGATAAGGAAGATGTTATTGAAGGCAATAATAGGTTCCTAGTCAACACAGTAAACCTAGTATAAGATATGAGATATTGGAATGACCAATAGGTTCAGGGGAACCCATGAATTTATTTAGCTAATTGGCAGGGGCCCATAGGTTCTTAGTGATCCCATGAAAACTATGAAATAGGATAGGGTGTCCATGTACTAGGAAGAGGTTATAAGTAAACCCATGAAAACTAAATAGGTTAATAGTGACCCTAGGAACTATTATTGTGACAGGTAATCCTTTAAACCGGGGATGGGTAATCCAAATTGTTTATCTGTATGCGTATCATCAGAATATTTTAAAATGTTATGTTTTAACCATTGTGGATGCAGGAGCACAATATATTGTTTTAAAAAGGTATTTAGGATACTAGTAAGGAGGAAACCCATTCCGCTAAGCGGCGTGGTCTCACTAGATATCTAAAAGGATTGAGATGTTAGATTATTATTCATACCAGGCTTTATGTCTGACTCGAAGTGTTTGTTTTCCCCTTAAACTCTCGAGTACTCAATTGATTTTGAGTAGTTTGAGGTTTAAGGTTTTCAGGTTCTCTTCTTAGATGAATAAAGCTTCTGGGGGCGTGCAGGAGGCAGTTAGTTATTTAGAGTTATCTTTTTTCGCTGTGTATTTTGGATGTAAAGGCAGACTTATTAGCCTTATTATTTACTCTAATCAACCAAGGGGGAATCTTCATATGTCGCTCTTGGCATATGTTGTAATAAGTATATTTTCTCTGAACATGATTGACGATTGTAGGATTATGTAATGAATTGGAAATGTTTTGAAATGGAATGTGATTTTGTTTGAAGTTTAAAATTTTCCCATATTCATGTGTTACTGTGTATCAATGAATCTAACTTCGCCATATTTGGTCGTCGAGGATTAATAACTATGGATGACTGCAGCATCCGTAGCCGTTAGTTTTGGGCCTCCAAGTAGGGGGACGTTACATACACACACACACACATATATATATATATATATTCATTTACTATTTTATTGATCGAATGTCCTCATCCAATTATGATATTTGGAATGGGTCATTGGATCGGATTCGAACAATGGTGCTTTCTTTGGATTATATATTTTCAGTGGTCTTGAGTCCACCAAACGATTACTACTGATATTGTTTCTAGGTTATGTTGTATCACAAAAAGCAGAAATGGTCCTTTCAATGATATTTAACTTCTCCCTTTGTCATTGTCGCTCCATTCTTATCTTTCTTTGTTTTGATATGATTGCATGTTGCTTCCTTTATTTGGATTGAGAATTTTTTTAGTTATCAAATTTTTTATTGTGGTGAATCAAGTAACCATCAGAGGTAATAAACTCTTTAATACTCTTTCCTTTAGGAGAATATCCATTTGATTCTTTCGATGAAGACGAAGAAGAAGTTATTCGTATAAAGGAAGAAATGCTTTATCTATAAGTCATTTATTTTGACAAACGAATGTTGATGGTAAAAAGATATTCTGACGATAAATATAAATAAGATCTTAAAAATGTTCAAAACATATAGTTTTCTTTAATTTTTTTGATGTAAATTTAAGATAGGTAAAACGTAGAGAATAAATAACTTAGTTAAATTTAAGATATGTAAAAACTAGAGAATAAATAACTTAGTTAAATTTAAGTTATTATACGATTATTTCATTATGAGGACAAATACCAAATTTCTTCATAATTTTATGAAAATAATTTCGGCTAGTGGCTTAATAAGAATATCCACAATTTGGTTTTCCGAATTAACAAATTCTAATGAAACTATGCCTTTTTCTACATAATCATGTAAGAAGTGATGTTGAATATCAAGATGATTTGTATGTGAATGATTGGTAGGATTTTTTGATTAGTTAGAAGCATTGTGTTGTTGTCATAATATATTGATGAAATTTTTAACAGAACACCGTAGTCTTGAAGTGTTTGTTGCATATAAATAACTTGTGAACATGCCAAAGTCGTAGAAATATATTCTGCTTCACACGTCGAGAGTGAATCATAATTTTACTTCTTACTAAACCATGATAAAAAAGATTATACAATAAACTGACATATGCCACTTGCACATTTTCGATCCATTTTGCATCCTCCAAAGTCAGTATCACTGCCTGATATGAGCTCAAAAGGACAGTCTTTCGGATACAAAATTTCAAAAGGACAAATACAAATTCCAAAGTTCGTGGCCTCTTTACCCTGTAAGATCTCAACTCATCTCCTCCTCAGGAAGTTTCTGCCTTTTGGAAAGTAGTTCTCACCTGCTGCTTAGAATTTAAAATCACCTACCTTATCAACATTGGAAATGGCTTGAGAACTTCTTTTTGGACTGATCCCTGGCTGTCCCTTGTTCCTTTTTTGTCACTATTTCCTTCTCTATTCAACCTCTCTTCAAATAAGACCATTACAATGAATCAAGTTTTCTCATCGGAATATTCCTGCCTAGATTTCATTATTGTGATTTCTGGTGACAACTTGAGGGTTCTTTTTAAGATCATAGAGGATTCTTCCTCTTTTACATTAAGGGCGGTTAGTGATAGCTACTCTTGGGGTTTTAGTGCTAGCAAAGGCTTCTTGGTGAGATTGCTGTATTCTTTTTATAACTTTGCTGGTATTCACTATAACCTATCAAACATGTGGAAGTCTAGGTCCCCTGCTAAATTTAAGATACATATGTGGTTAATTACTCAACAAGCTTAATACATCTGCTCTTTTAGGATCTAAAAAGTTAGGCTCAGCTCTTCATGCTTCCTGTGTGGCAGCTTCATAGATGCTTCTCCTTACATATTTTGCTAGCACGACTTTGCTTTCCAGGTCTAGAATTTATGCGTGGCTAATCTCCACATTTCCACCTATTTTCCTGATCTAGAACCTCTCTATTTTGGAACAACAAAGCAAACACTGTAGAAGCTTATTTAGCTTTGGCCTTCTGCTGATGGATTTGGTTTGAGAGTAATAACAGTTGTTTTAATTAAGTTTCTAGAAGTTATTTGTTGATTGCTAATAATATCATGTCTTCAATATGTTCTCGGATAGGTGATGGCATATGGCCTCTGCAGTTTCAGATCATGAACTCCAGTAGGGTGGAATCGGAGGGAAGTAACAATCTGCCTTGATAGCTTCAATGGTTGGTCTTTATTGTTAGTGCTTTTGGCTTGTATATGTATAATATATGCTAGTATTATGATGGTGTTATGATGGATAGTTTCTATGATGTTAGGTTTGTATGATGTTGGTACTGTTAGTATACTTATAGCCCAAGTGGTAGTATATTTGAGAAATTTTATTTGACCACCAGCTAGGCTTGTTAGCTAGAATATATCTCTATGTATATATGTCTAGTATGGCTATGCAGCCCAGTGCTGCATAATATTTTAATCAAAAAACTGTCCAAAGTCTCTTTTAATAGTTATGTAATGCAAAATTTGTTTTACAGCTCGTAAGTGCGCTTCTATGGGATTTGCTTGAAATCTAGAACACAAGCCAACACTCATCAGTAATTCGGGTCGACTTGCCATTAAAATAGTAAAGAACCAGTTATACTTCTATAAATATTTTGTATTTCTTAACCATTTTCATCCTTTTCAAAAAGAAGACTAGCACTCATAGGAGTTGGCTTACCAAAAACATTTTCCATACAAAATATTTTTAATAAATCATTAAATATTTTTCTTAATAGATAAAATTTCGATTGTTTAGTTGTTTAGTTTGTAAACCGAGAAAATAATTTAACTTACCCATATGTGACATTTCAAATTCGTTATTCATAATGTTTGATAATTCATTGCATATATTTCATTAGTAACGAAATATCGTCTGCGTATATTTGAAATATTAAAATATCATTATCTTGTTTTTTAATGAATAATGTAGAATTCACTTCTTTAATTCTAAAATTAGATTCTAAAAGTTAATTTTTTAACCGATCGTACCAAACACGTAGTGCTTGTTTTAGACTATAAAAAGCATTCTAAAGTTTGGAAAAATAGTTTGGAAAATTTCATGTTCAAATAAAGGTGGTTGTTCAACAAAGATGTTTTCTTTTATAAATCCATTAAAAGCACTTCAAACATCCATTTGAAAAAGTTTAAAATTATGGTGACAAGCAAAGGCAAGTATAATTCTAATATGGCTATAGAGGCAAATGTTTCTTCATAATCGATAACATCTTCTTGGTTATTCTCCTAAGCTATTAGGCTTACTTTATTTCTTATTATATCGCCATTTTCATCTACTTTGTTTTCAAAAATCCATTTTGTACCAACTACTACTTGATCGTTGGTCTTGGAACCAATTCCAAAACGTCATTTCGTTCAAATTTATTTAACTCTTCTTGCAATGCTAAGATTAAAAAAAATCATCTTTAGATGTTTCTATAATATTTTTCGATTATATATTTGAAATAAATGCATCGTTCCCATTTGATTTAATTGATTTCTAGTTCTAACTCTGATGGTTACTTCACCAATTAAATTTTCGAGTAAATGATCTTTTAAAATATGTGACGGTGATTTTGATGTTTTATCAATATTTTCATTTTGAGCGGTATTTTTGAAAATTATTTGTTGAATTATTTAAATATTTTCATCTTCATTATTATTTATTTTGAATTATTCATCAAAAGATACATGTAAGGTTTCTTATATAGTATTTGATTTTTTGTTAAAAATTCTGTATGCTTTACTTCTCTCCGAAAAACTGACAAATATTCCTATGTCGGCTTTCAGATCAATTATTCTAAACTATCTTTTTTAGCTAGGCTAGTCGGCTTTGAAGTGGGTCATCCACTTTGATTAAAACAAGTGCTTTGCACATGCGCCAACAAAACAGCTAACAAAAGATACACGTACATGAGCTAGGTAAATAAACCTAAGCTACTAAAAAAGCAGAGACTAGGCCCCCTTCAAAGAAGAAGAACCACTATCGTCATCGTCAGATACAAGACTAGAGACATGCGTATAAACATAATAAAGAGTTATCAAGTTTGGAACAAAGTCCACGGAGTCACAAGTGTATAACTATTTCTGATCCTGGTGTTGTTTAAACCAAAATTTTGCACAAACACCCAATAGATTATGTATAGAGTAATAAATGAAAAACAAAATTAAATTAGGGAAAACAAGAAGAAGACAAATAAAAAACAATGAAAAACGTATTTATAGCTGTTCGGTGTTGAGTGCCTACGTCCATTTTAATGAAATAGCTTTATTATTCACTTGAATTATTGAGTACAAGAGGGATCAGATCGGAATCCATAATTATGATAGAGTACAAAGAAATTAACAGCGTAAAGATCCTTTAAATGAGCTATGAACCCTGTATTTATAGGGGTAGACGACCGAATATCTTCCTGAAAGTTTGCCGGTAGAATCTCCAAATGTACAAGAGGTCACCCACAAAATTTCGAGGTCAAATTCCTAAAAGGGAGCGATCGTGGACGATCGGTCTTCCCTGCCACATGGCGCCATTCGATCGCCATGGTGGGTCCCCCTTCTATGCTTGCTTAATGTTCTCGAAATTGTTTGTATAGTTGCTTTCATGTTTTTAGAGATACCAATTGATTTCCGTTGGGATGAAATATTGATTCAAGTTGTTCATAACCATAGCGATCTAATCTGATCCCCTACCTAGAAGAAGCACTAATCCTACTTAAAATATTCCGAAGGGTCTATATATTGGCTTTGCTTGATCGTTACTTCACATTATTGTCTATGCTTGATCTTTTTTCTCTGTGATCACTTCTTCGGGCTGCTTGCCTTGTCTATCATCGAGTCTAACTTGTCCAATCAGTCTGAATATAGCCCGGTCAAAAGGTCGGATAACAATTGCCCTCTAAAATTATGTCTTGTTTCGGATATGATTGCTTTAAATCGAAGCAAGTTAGAACCCACATGAAGGATTCCATTTAGTTTCTGAATAGTTGTTACCCTTCTCATGAATTATCATTCCGATGAGCTGTATCCCTCTCTGTTCGTTGTGATGCTTGGTTGATATTTGGCAGTATAAATC
Organism: Allium fistulosum; assembly: GCA_030737815.1. Lineage (NCBI taxonomy): Eukaryota > Viridiplantae > Streptophyta > Magnoliopsida > Asparagales > Amaryllidaceae > Allium > Allium fistulosum. The sequence continues at coordinate 931,791,026 of CM060906.1, forward strand.
TGGGAGTTAACCTTCAGTCTTTTTCTATGCTCGGTTCCATTAAGCTAATCAGTCAAGCTAATAGGCCTTAGTTATCTAAACCAGTTCTTTCTTCGAGAATTTCTAGTGAAAGTTGAACTTCCATTGATTTAAGAAATTGAGTGTTGGATATATTCACATGCACGATTGTGTACTCGTCGGTTGTTGGCTCCCAAGCGTGCTCATAGCTCATGGGTTTTTTCCAATATTGTGTAGTTAAAATAAAATAGCATTGCAATTTCCTATTTTCCTTCTTCTTTTAGCATTGGTAAGGGATCAGTATGAATCCTCTAGGCATGGGTTTGGATCCGATCCCTTCACTTACATAAACACTGCTGACCGCAGGCTTGTGGGTTCAGCCCGCATACTATATAAGCCAGGAACTTAACTCACTGTCTTCACCCGTTCATTTAGTTTGCAATCGATATGAACCCTTACATTTCCTTGTTATCACCATTAACAACCTCAGTTGTGAGAAACCCATCAAATCCTCCAATCCCATAATCGATCCAATCTTACACATAACCAAAATCCTCCACCGCTACCCCAAATCATTTTCACTTCTGACCTTGCCTATTCAATCCCAAATCTAAGCTTGAACCCACATCATCCTCATCCTTCTTGAGTTAATTCAACCCTTGGCCTAGGGTTTATACTTAATTTCACATATATAGTGCATAGCATGCGATTTTGGGTTTTAATTAACAAGGCGACGGGATGCGTAGAATTTTACTGATGGTTATGGAGGAACGGAGTGGTGATGATTTAAGGAGACATGAGATGGAAAGAGTATAGGGATCGGTTCTACTACTAGATCAAGAAAGATGATGATGGAGTTGTAAATAAATGTGGGATCGATCGTAGGAATGAGGGAGTAAACATACAGATCAGTGTTAGTATGTTAGAGATGGACTAAAAGTGAGGAATTAGTTGCATGGAGGGATCCGTTGTAGGGAGGAACCGGTTGTAGGGAGGGATCGGTTGTGGATATGGCCGAAGGGAAGGAAGTGAGTTGATAGTATTTGGGGGATCGGTTGGTAGTAGGTTTCGATTTAGGCATATTGGAGTCCAAAATGGCTTAAGGAATCGTTGCTTATGTGAGGGATCAGGTACGATCCCTCCGCCTAGGGAGACTTAGATGATTTTCAATCTTGTTCGACTTGAACTTCAGGGCTTGATTACACAAACTTGTATGCATGGACGAACCCAAACCCTTCCTTAAGGGCATGAGCATGAAAAACAAACTTGGACATGAAAGTTTGCATATCCAATATTGGACTTGAACTTGAACATATGGACTCCAGAATGGGACTTGAACATGATTTTAGCATGTTGACTTGAATACTGATGCATATGACTTAGAATATATGAGCTTGAATGCAAATATCGTACTCCAATATTCCGATAACTAATCCCGGAGTTTAGATGAGATCCACGACCATCGTCGTAAAAGCCGGTTGGGAGGGTCAGCGATGACGGTCACTCCGGTCAAATCCTAGAGTCTCGTCACAGCCGTCGTTCTAATTTTGAATTATTTATCTCTGCATTGCACAATATTGCACCACAGCACACTAGTTCACACTTAGCATGGGGGAGCAGGTTAATTTTTCGATTGATTACTATCTGCTAAGTTTGATAGCTATGGGTTCCAAACACTCGAAGCGTTTAGCTGTTGTGGGCACTAAACAAATCACTTCACAAGACAATCCCAACTCTGAGTCTAGCTCCACAATAATATCCGCTCGAAACTCTCCAGGCCATCAACCTGAGTAGCTCAAGAGTTCACAACAGGTGCTGGAAATTACTTTGAACATAGAAGTAGAAACTAAGCAACCACCTAATACTTTGGAAGATGCCATATTTTTAAATGATTCGGAGGATTCAATGGCTTCAAAGGTCGATGAGGCCTCTCTCCACAGCCTGTGCATTAAACAAGGGATTCCATACAAGGATGTGCGAGTCTCGTCCCGTAATGATAGGGTTCACTTGCCCACAGAGGGGTATACTGCATGCAACAGGTTTATGTGCTGGGATGGTTGTACTCCACCTTTCAATCCATTCATTCAGAAAATGTTGTTTTATTTAAGATTGGCACCAGCTCAACTACATCCGAAAATCTACGCGTTTCTGCACTCCATTTGCATGATATTCCTCGAATTCTTATATCTTGAGCCGACTCCAGAAGACATTAGATTCATTTGTAATCTCAAGTGACAAAAAGAAAGCCTCTCATCAACTTTCTTTGAGTCGGTCACTAACTGCCAGGTCGAAACTGGCACTTGGAACAAATTAAGCGCTTGTAAAAATGAATGGTTCTATGTGCATTGCCTATCGGGTTTTGCAGGACGGTGGTTGGAAGGACATAGGTGTCGTTTCAAACTTAACTTGTAGTGATTTGATTCAAGTCGTGTCCAGAATTAAGTATTTTTTTATTAAACATTGCAGGTAGCCATCCATGTCCCATCAACGACATATACTCGGAGGCAGTTTCAGCACTAGAAAATATAACAGTGGTAGATAGGGACATCAGATCACTTCTTACTAATAAGCGCCTTTTTTTCTTCGGTTTACTAGAAGAGGGCTACAGCACATGATTGCCAAGAAACATCAAGGAGAAAGTTGTAGAAAGAAGAGGTTCCATTGGGCAAGGAGGCGACAAAGCTAATCCTATTGTGCCCCCGGTCGAAGGGCTAAGGATGTCGCTAAGGAAGGCGAGGTTAGGGGTGATGCTAATGAGCCAGTCATGTCAATGTGAGCACTAGTCAAGAGCCTATGGTCGGATCCTCCCAAGCCCCACAGCTCCCCACCTCAGAAAAGAGAAGAAGAAAAAGGTTTGTTGATAAGCTTTATAGAGAGCAGGTCTCTAAGAAATCTAAATCAATCTCTACTGCTATAGATCAATCTAGCTATCGACCTCCAGAAGATTTATTTAAGGGGCCGTCGGATATCCTAATTCCAGATGATGTTGGGAATTATGATTTCACCAATTTAAGCCTTGGAAGCTCCGAATCTCCTATTCGATTCGGTGTTAACATTCCTCCAACTAGCGTGGGAGAGATAACTCTAGCTAGCAAAGCTCTAGTAACGGGTCCGTCAGAGGGACATTTGGACACTCACCATCATGTCCGCTGCACCGCATGCCACTTATCCACCTTTAACTCCTATGATTCTTATATACTTTCACTTTTTTTCAGGCTTGATGGTATGCCTCATAACTATGATCGCTTGATGAGATCAGCATCCTCCCAACTATCTTATTTTAGGCCCAGTCGAGGTCCGAACCTTGGTCAAGACAGAGAAGGGTATGAAGGAAGAGAAGACCGAGACCAAATCCACCAATCCAAGGAATCATCATTTAAACATAAATCAAAATCTCTGTCTTCTCACCATAATGGTGCCGGTCAACACCTCACTACACATAGTAGCAGTAAGTCACTGCCTCATGCTTCCACTTCTTTCATTGCTCCCGAGCAACATTCGAGTTCTTCCAACGTCCGTCGATCTTTGGAACACTAGCTTAGCGTAGATGGTCCTGATACATCATCCCACAAGCACAACAGATGGGCACTCTCAGCCCCGACTATTCTTGATGCTAACACTACTAAGAACATGGCTGAGCTCAAGGCCACATTTCCTAAGTCATGCTTTGACGAGTTCAAATTTGTTCTCGCTTCATATTCAATTCCTCCAGAGGCCAATGACACAGTGCTCTCTTACGTTATTGATGTCTATGTCCAGCACAGTACGTTAATGATGTCTATGTCCAGCACAGTACAACTGATCGTAGCTTACATGACTTCGCCGTTCGTCGTAGTGGTACTTTAGCCCTTGAAAAAATGTCTTACAGAAGGAGAAGGATGTGTTGAAAAAAGACAATGATGCTTTTGCCTTCGTATTATACAACTTAATGAGAAGCTTGAGAAGGAAAAATAAGAGAAACTTGAGGCTCGCCTAGAGTCTAAACGATACTGCAAGGAGATCGTCGAGGCTTGCAAAGCTAAATAGAAGCTGACAAACAACTTGCACAGATAAATGCCATCAAGGAAGAGGCTAGCGAGGCGGCTCGGACAGAGATAAAGGACGAGTTCGATCTACTGCTGATATATTACAATGCATGCGTTCTGATGAATAACAACCTCCGCTTCCTTGGGATAGGAGTATCCCAAGTCGCCCATCGAATCCTAGGACCATATCCTAGGTTTGAAAAAGAAGTCCCATGGTGGTGCTAAAGTGGATGTAGAGCAGCTAATGCATGAAATCTTGCACGATGAAGAGCCTCGAGATCTGGTTCCCAAGACCCTCCTACTACTCAAGCAATTGGCTCTTCAATTTCTCATGCCCGGAAAAAGGATGTAAGCTACAATTTAGATCATCCAGGAATGCACAAATCTTTTGCATTGTCTCTGATTTTGGAAAGCGGCACTCCAGCTACGACCGAAGGCCAATCTGGTGAAGATATTTCTCTTACTTCTTCAACGTTCGAGAAGGCTAACATCTCGCGCTTGATAGTCATGGGCTTAACCATTGGTCTTCATGAAATTGCAAGTCCGTCCACATTTATTCATGCTCACGATGATGATGTTACCCTAGGATAGTAGGCACAATATGTAGGTTCCACTACGGCCGTCACTGTATAGGTGGCTCCTACCGATCAACTTGCTGAGACTACCGACCTGGATGCTGAAGTCATAAGGGCTTTGAACGAAGAAAAGACTGATGACCAGTAGTACCAGGATGAAACATAGGATGTCGTAGTGACCTATGCCACCGAATACACTGGTAAACTTAACATGAAGGAGCGCATTGAAAAGGAGGAGCTAGATTTGCAAACCAAGAAGGAGAATGCCGAAGTAGATATTACTCCGCTCTAAGTTATACAGCCGGGTGGCGTTACTCCTAAAAAGGTCGATCCTTCTGTATTCCAAAGTGAGACTGCTTCTGTCTTTGAAAGCTATTCTCCTAAGGATGGCAAAGGAAACAAAGGGTTGAAGAAAAGAGGACAAGGCGGTAGCTTCGGAGAATCCACCCCGAAGAACACATAGAAAAAGCCCAAAAAGGGAAGAAATAGTCGTCGAACCAACTTGGATAGTGCATAGCAAGGTAGCTAGTTTCTATTTATTGGCCGCAATTGTGCGGGTATGGCCCTCGTTTTTGGCCTTTAGTTTCTAAAATAAACTTATACTTAGTTTCCAAGTTTCAGTATGTGAATTAAAATTCTTTCATTTCTGTTCAGCTTTTGTACGAAACTTGTTTAAGTGTTCGAGCTATTGCGTTTTCCATTCAATGTACTTGTAATTTATTACTCATCATTCGAGTTGCAATTTCGGTCATGCATTGCTTTGGGCATCGGTCTGACAAATCCATCTCAAGGCCTCCTTATGGTCATGGCCTTTGGTCGTATAAAACACTAGGTGCGAGCCATAGTGTGGCACTGTCGTGTTTAGCGGTTAAGTGAGTATAATCCTGCCCCTAGTCTTGGTTTGGCGAAGTTAGTTTGTGGACGGTCAGGTCCCATCCATATTGAGTTTATACTCCTCCTGTTGGGTTCAGGCCAGAGTTAGAGAATGAACAATTAAATTGCACTCATTCATTTTGTTTATACTCTTATCCACACTTTAGGGATCAGAGTTAGTTGATGGGCAGTCTATCACACCCATTTGGTATTCATTATCTAGCCCATACTTTGGGGACCGAAGCTGTTCTAGGAAATGGTCGAACCACATTTCCTTTGATTAATTTCCTTGCCCCCAAGTCTAGGGAAAGGTCAAAGAGTGGTTGATCATATCATGACCACTTTTACTTTACATTCTTCATATCGAATCGGGAAATAGAGTTAGTTAACGGATGGTCGTGTCACACCTGTTCTCTGTTGTATACTCAGCCCGTCGGATTGCAGACGAGAGTTAATGAATGAACTGTCAAGTCACATTCATTTTGTTTAAATTGATTGTGGACCCGAGTACTTTGTTGGCGCCAAACTATAGGTACTCATTGGTTTATGTAGATGTAAGTTGCTTGCATATCACAATTATCATATTATGCACAACAATTCAGAAATATGGAGCAAAATTCAGATTTTATTGCAAAGTGAAAAGGAAGTGACAGAGTCTATCTTATTACATGGCTTTTAATCCAAATGCAAAAGAAAATTCTAAATGAAATATAACTAAATGAAACAAAATTAAGTGAAATAGCATCGTAAATGCTTGTTATTCGAAGCTCTAGGGAGTGTGATACCATCGACAGTCACTAGCTTGAAAGATCCATCTCTAAGCTTCTGATCGATGACATACGATCCTTCCCATCTCAAACCCATGCTTGCGGGGCTAGGAAAGATCTGTTTCAGGACAAGATCACCAATTTCAAAGATCCTAGTTCAGATTTAACATTGTAGTACCGGGCTACTCGGTGTCGGTGTGCAACTGCCCTCAAGTCAGCTTTTTCGTGCTTCTCATCAACCATGTCTAGAGATTCCAAAAGGAGATCTCTTTTAGTTTTGGGATCATAGTAAGTCACTCGATGAGAAGAGACTTTAAGTTCTACAGGAATCATGGTTTCGGAGCTGTAAGCAACGGCGAATAGAGTATGGCCAGTCATGGACTTGTGGGTGGTTATTTATGCCCATAATTCTAGCGGGAGATCGTCAACCCATTTTCCTCTAGCCTTTTCCAAATGCTTCTTCAGAATGGACTTTATGATTTTGTTGACAGCTTCGACCTATCCATTAGCTTGAGGGTAAGCAACTTGACTCAAATCTTTTCTTAATATGATGTCAACGATAGAAGTCTTTGAATTTAGCACTATCGAATTATGTCTCGTTGTCGGTTATGATTGTTCGGGGGAGACCAAAATAACAGATGATGTTTCGATCAACAAAATTGATTACTTTCTTTGTAGTGGTTATGGCCAAAGGTTGAGCTTCAGCCCATTTAGCGAAGTAATCAATTGCTAGATGGCATACTTCGTACCACCTTTGGAAATCGACAAGGAGCCAATGCTGTCAATACCCCAAGTAGCAAACAGCCATGGACTGACCATTTGAGTGATTTCTGTTCGTGGAGCTCTTGGAATATTTGCAAACATCCGGCACTTGTTACATCGTCTATCATAATCAGTTACATCTTGATTGACAGTTAGCTAGAAATAACCATAGCAGGGTATCATCTTCACTAGGGTTTGCCCTTCGATGTGATCGCCATACTCTCCTTTATGGACTTCAGTTAATACTCACTTGATTTCATAGTTAGCGATACAGTGAAGCAAGGGGACGGAGAAACTCTTCCTATACATAACTCTTTCTTTAATGCTGTATCGTAAAGCTTTATGAAGGACCTGTCATTTTCAATTCCTCCATTTAGAATGGATTCCCCTTCGTAAATAGTCTTTAATCAGAGACATCCACGACTCCTTATCCGGCTCCGCCTCTAAGACCCAATCAATGTCCATCTGATCAATACTCGGAGCACTGAGTATTTGAAATGGAACTAAGACTATTTATTGTGCACCTCCAAAATTAGCCACCGTGGCCAGTGAGTAAGCTTTCTCATTCTATTCCCTTGGGATGTGTGTAACGGTGTAGTGCTCGAAATCATTTAGCAGGTCTTGTACCCAGTTGAGTTAAGGAGCATGTCTCGCTCCTTTGGCTTGGTATTCTCCCCTGACTTGGTTTACTACTAATTGGGAATCATAGAAAATTTGAAAAGCTTTTACTCCTAGCTCTCTAACTAGTTTAAGTCCAATGAACAAGGTTTCATGCTCAACCTCATTATTTATTGTAGGGAAGTCAAGTTTCACGGCGTAGCATACCAAGCGTTCTTCCGAAGTTACAAGTATGTCTCTAGCGCTTGAATACCGATCGTTGGATGCTCCATCCTTGTACACCTTCCACTGGATGGTAGGTTCTCCGCTACTCTCTGGATAGTCGTCTTGTGCAATGAATTCGACTATGAAGTTCGCTAGTGCTTGTCCCTAGATGGATTTTCAAGGGAGATAAGTGATATCGAATTGGCTCAATTCGATATTCCATTTATGTAACCTCTTAGATATCTCAGGTCACTATAGGACCTGTTGTGATGGATGGTTGGTGAAGACATTGATGGAATGGGCCTGGAAATAAGGACAGAGCTTTCTTGATGCAATCAACAAGTAGTATGCAGGTTTCTCCAGTTTCGAATAGTTCCTTTTAGCATCTTTCAACTGCTTGCTAACATAATACAACAGCCTCTGGATCTTATTCTCCTCACACAACAGTGCGGCACTTATGGCATGTACCGACACTACTAAGTATACATGTCTTCATGATCCAGCTGCTTAGACAAGATGGGGGGTCTCTCTAAGTGATGTACGAGAGCTTGAAATGCATCAATACAATCCTACGTCCATTCAAAGTTCCTTTTCCCACTCCTAATTAAGTTAAAGAAAGTGACGCACTAATCAATGGCCTAGGAGATGAATAAACTCAGGGCGGTGACCTTCGTATTTAGGCTCTACACCTGCCTAATCATCTTTGGTACTTGAATATTTCTGATCGGCTAAATCTTCTCAAGATTGGCTTCAATTCCACAAGAGTTAACAATGAAACCCAAGAATTTCCCTAACACGGTGCCGAAAGAGCTTTTCAAGGACTTAAGTTTCATTTCATATTTCCGAAGAACACCGAACATCTCAGCCAAGTCATCGATGTGGCCATTTGGTTGCCGTGACTTTACGAGCATATCAGCCACTTATACTTCCATTGATCGCCCAATCTGGTCTTTGAACTTTTGGTTGACCAGTCTATGGTAAGTAGCTCCAGCGTTCTTTAGTCCAAAAGGCATCACAATGTTGAAGTACAACCCCAAATCAATAATGAAGACTGTATGTTCCTGATTGGTAACATACATCGAAATCTGATTATATCCGGAGTACACATCCATTAATGAAAGCGGTTCATGTCCGGCGGTTGGGTCTACCAACTGGTCGATCCTCGGAAGTGGAAAGCTATCTTTTGGGCATGCCTAGTTTATGTTTGAGTAGTCAACACATTTCCGCCACTTTCCATTAGCTTTACTCATAAGAACTAGATTGGATACCCATTCCGGGTAGAGGGCGTCATGGATAAACCTATTGTTTTTTAGTTTATCCACCTCTTTAGGTGTAGCAGATCCCTTCAGATTCATGCCGCATCATTTTTGTTTCACTAGGACATGCCTTGGGTTGATATTCAATGCATGGCTCATGATAGTCGGCGAGATCCCACACATGTCATAATGGGTCCAAGCGAGCACATCAATATTCGCTCGAAGAAAGCCAGCTAATTCCTTCATTATCGTTGCATTAAGCCGTGATCGGATCTTCAGGACCCGTGAGGGGTCGTCGTGGCTGACCGTGGTGTCGATCATCAGGTCAGGGGGTGCTACCTTCGTTTCTTTGGGCTTTACTTCTTCATCTCTTGGATCTACATCTTTAAAGAACCGACTATGGTGCCTGAGCCAATGCTCGGACGTTGTTTACTAAGTTTCATTAGTTTTGATGCAAAGAGGCTTCTTCACATCCTTTCCTTTTTCTTTCCACTCAGCGTCTCTCAACTTAGGCACATAACAGGCTCGACCAGTCTACTAATCTCCATGAATAATTCCCACGCTGTTCTCTATTAGGAACTTGAGTGTCAGACACCAAGTGGTGATACCTGCCCTGAATTCAGCAAGGGTTGGTCAGCCCGAAAAAGCATTATACGGAGAGTTAACATCCATCACAACAAACAGCAGCACTCGCACTCTACTTCAGCTGCCATCTCTTAACTCCACCGGTAGGTCGACATAGGCTACCGCTTCAGTTGCAATTCATTAAAGCCATAAATATAAGCTTTGTACGGTTTAAGATCTTTGGCTTTCAGTAACATCTGGTCGCATGCCTTCTTGAAAATGATATTCACATAACTTCCACAATCAATCAGAATCATTCTCACCAAGGTGGGGTCGATCATGGCTAAGATTACCATTGGGTCAATCATTGGGGCCTCCACCTTGTCCGCATCTCTACTCTAAAATACGATATCATCTATCATAGTTTGCTGCTGCTTTGTTGGAGCACCATCCACCGTGTTCAAGAAACATTCAATGTCAACATGTTTGATAGCGTTCATGTAATGCTCCATTTCGTTCTAGCTTTTGTCGCCGGATGTGGTCCTCCGACAATGGTATTAATAACTAATCTTCATATTGTCCGCCGAGGTTCCTCGGCATTGGACGGATTTTGTTCTCGATTAGGGTCGGATGTCCCCTGCCCGCCATCCTATGGGGCTTTAAAACATTGTTGCAACTTTCTTTCTCGAATTAACTTCTCAATAACATCACGAAGGTGGTGACACTCGTCCGTGGTGAGTCTATAACTTTCATGAAATCTACATACTTTTCAGACTGTCTCTACTTCTCCACTGGTTCCTTCAGAGGTGGTTTCCTATACTGTATAGTGTTAAAAGTCAATAAATAAACATCCTCTAACAGCGTATTCAATGGCATGTACGTACCAAATAAGGGGATCCCCAGCTTTCCTCTCCCAGAATCTCATCATCCGTCGTGGTTTTTATCAGCGCCTTTCTTCTTCTCATTCGGTTTGTTCTGAACATTGATATGAACTTTTCCAGAACTATCATCGGACTACTTCATTGCCACATTACTTTGTACTCCCTCGGCGCTTGGGCATGTAACATTTCTCTCCTACTTTTCTTTGCTTCCTCTTTTCTCAGAAACTGAGCCACTTTTGCAAAGAAACGACACAACATCGAAGGAAGCTTTTATACTAACCAATCTCCAAACTCGGAATCGGGGTCGACTCCACTAGTTTGTGCTATGAGTATTGTGAGAAATGCGGATTACGGATCTTAAGGCTGGAATAACACTAGGGGGATGAATAGTGTTTTGTGGATTTCCTAAATATTTTTGAAACTTATGTAAATTTAATCACCAACAAATGCAATTCACAAACACAGATATAATCATAGAATCGGACACAAATGCAAATAATAAATAAAAGCAATAAAGGAAAGAACACACCAGGATTTTATACTGGTTCGAAGTTACCCTATATCCAGTCCTGTACAAACGTACAGATTTCTTATCAAAAATAATCCCCCAGATTACACCCTCGATTTCAAGGCCACGAGGTACACCCTCCTGTATTCGAGTCCGGGGCAAACTCTCTTGATTTACCAGGCCACAAGATCACCTAATCGATTTCCGAGGCAACAATAACACCCAATTGATTTCAAGGCTCAACTGCACCTTTTACTGAATAGTTTGATTTACAAATAATCCTATAACTCTGAATAGCACTAAGATCTTATGGAGAGAGTGGCGGAGAATCAAACAAGAGATAATCAAGTTTGATTCACTTGGTATATCGGCAGAGTATAGTTTGGAATTCTTTAGAATAAATGTGGAAGATGAAGAGACGATGAAGAGAAGAGAAAACAACTGAAATCTAATGATAAATTCGTTTAAAACTACTGGTATTTATAGGAAATCAACAACCATATATATTCATGAAAGGATACGATGAATAGACACTTCTTTTGAAAATTTGAATTTTGAATTTAACGGACACCATGTCGACATGGGGGGTTGAGGGATGTTGACATGCTCTAGGCAAAATTGATGATTTTGATTTTCTTATTAAAATTGTTTTCTATAATTTGTCAAAATGATTTCTAAACATTGCAAATATATTTGAATGTAGTTTAAACATATAAAATAGTTTAGAAAGTAATTTTTAATATATATAAACTTAATCTATAAAGTGATTTAAAATCCGAGTACATAAATATTTTAAAGCTAAATATTTAAAACAAGAGATAGTTTAAAATCAATGACAATTTTGAAATCAAAATATTAAAATGATAAAGATAGTTTTGAGGCTAAAATATTTTGAAAAGCAGTTTTGAAAATCATTTTGAAAAACCATTTTGAAGTAGTTTTGCAAGCTTCTTCCTGCAGAATATCTCATCACATCAGGATTCGAGAACTTGTACAAAACCAGGATGTTCGTGGGTTTGTAAGCCACTTGTCGTAGGTTTGTAAGCTACTTGTCGTGGGTTTGTAAGCCACTAAGAAGGTAGAAATGGGTTCCATTCTAAATGAAATATGGAATGAAGATTTCCGTGCTATTATGAAGTTTTAACATAATTCTAGACTCAATACTTATCCTGTACTATTAAAATCTTGAACTCTTGATAACTTGATTTCTTGATACTCATGAGTCTTCAATCTTGATATCTTTGATCTTTAAATACATCAGTCTTGTATCTCTACATTGTACAGTCTTCATTTTTGGTACCTGCATGTTTATATCCTGCATATACATATATATCTAAACTCTAATGTTAGTATTTATATTTTATAACAAGTCATAAGGTTGTTGTCATCAAAACCATCCTTCTCAAGGACTAACAATCTCCCCTTTTTTGATGATGACAACCTATGTTTATAAAATATACTTCTCCTTCACAATAACTCCCCCTAAAACTAATATCTTCCCCTTAATCTAAGCCTAACTACTCTAACTACTCTATTTTATATTTTTCCCCTTTTGTCATCAACAAAAACTAATCCTAAACTAATATAACTCTCCCTTAATCTAATACTATCTAAACTAAATGCTAATAAGGAAGTATAATAAGCGAAACAAAAGAAATCTTATCATATACGATGTTATATTTACATATATATATGGAACATAAACATACAAATATATTCAAGTATATAAATTATAGAATAACACTACTAACGAGAGTTTTTGACAATTGGAGATTTGTGCATCGAACAATTTGGATAATGAAAACAAAAGTTTCCACGTTGTTTAACCAAATTCCCATCTTTGTCAAAACAGACTTCGCCTACACAGACCACGTTGTTGTCTTCTTCCATAGGTGCTTCTTCCTCTTCTTCTTCTTCTTCCTCTTCTTCTTCTTCTTCCTCTTCGTTGCGTTCTAAAGGATTATGCACGTGAATGTTGGGAGAATCTTCTTCAATTACGATAGGATTTGCGTGATTATCCATTATGAATTTTTGTAAATTCCGAAGAATTTTGCCTTGCTTTTCTTGTTCTTTTGCCATTCTTAGTTGCACAACTTGAAATTCAGTCAACATTTGCATGGCATCCTTCATAGATTCCTCAATCTTTATCACACGTGCCACGGTAGTGTGTTGGAATGGACCAGAATGAGGAGAAGGGAAAGAAATGGTGTCAATTTGGTTTGATTTAGTGGAGGAGGCCATTAATTTTAATTTACAGAAGTTTATTTCAGAGAAAGAAAAGTGAGAAGATAGAAAAATTCGAAATACATTGGTTATATAACTACCAAACTGGTTTTAGTGGGAAAATCAAATTTTAAAATTTTGCCGTTGTATGTCGACATGGGTGGTAGGTGTATGTCGACATCCTTATGAAAAATTTGATTTTCTGGTATATATATGTTACTATATATATATATATATTCTATATCTCAGTTATTGAACAAATACCTAGTTCTCTTCTTAATTTAGTAAATATAGGTCGATTTAAGGGTTTGGTGAAAATATCAGCAATTTGATTCTCAGAATTGATATATTCAAAAGAAATAATCTTTTTACTTATATTATCTCTGAGAAAATGATGTCTGATATCAATATGTTTAGTCCTAGCATGATGAGTAGTATTTTTAGACAAATTTATTACACTAGAATTATTACAATAAATTGGTGATTTTGAAATTGTTAATCCAAAATCTTTTAAAGTTTGTTGCATATAAATGACTTGGGAGCAAACCAAAGCAGCAGAGATATATTCTGCTTCAGTTGTTGATAAAGAAACAGTATTTTGCTTTTGGCTAAACCATGAAACCAGATAATGCCCCAAAAAGTGACAAGTTCCACTTGTACTTTTTCGGTCAGATTTGCAACCAGCATAGTCAGCATCACAATAAGAAATTAAATCAAATGAATCATTTTTAGGATAAAATAAACCATAGTCAAAAGTATGTTTAACATATCTTATGATACATTTCACAGCTTTTAAGCGAGTCTCTTTGGGTTGAGATTGGTATCTTGCACAGAGACAGACACTATGCATGATATCAGGTCTACTCGTAGTGATATAGAGTAGTGATCCAATCATTCCCCTATATAGTTTTTGATTAACATCATTTGAAAGATCTTCTTTATTTAAAGCTTCATTGGTTGCCATGGGAGTGGGTTTTCCACTCGCAGTAGTCATACCAAATTTACTCACTAGATCCCTAGCATATTTTTCTTGACTAATAAAGATACCATTATCTAATTGTTTTATTTGTAAACCTAAGAAGAAAGTAAGTTCACTCATATGACTCATCTCAACTCTTTTGTCATTATTTCAGAAAATTCTTTATCCATTTCATGATTAGTTAAACCAAAAATAATATCATCTGAATATACTTTTACTAGTTGAATATCATTTTTATTTCTTTTAATAAAAAGAGTATTATCTACTTTACAAATTTCAAATTTTGATTGTAATAAAAAAGATCTTAGTCTATCATACCATGCTCTAGGAGCTTGTTTTAGACCATATAGAGCTTTCTTAAGTTTGAAAACATGGTTTGGAAATCTTTCATCTTCAAAGTGTGGAGGTTGTTCAACATAAACTTCCTCTTTAACAAATCCATTTAGAAAAGCACTTTTAACATCATTTGAAATAATTTGAAATTATTATAATTTGCGAAAGCAAGTAGAATTCTAATGGCTTCTAATCTTGCTACGGGTGCAAAGGTTTCATCAAAATCTATTCCTTCTTCTTGACAATAACCTTGTGCGACTAATCGAGCTTTATTTCTCACGACCTCACCAAGTTCATTCATTTTATTTTTATAAACCCATTTTGTTCCAATTATACTTTTATCCTCAGGTCTAGGAACAAGATCCCAAACATCATTTCTGGTGAACTGATTCAATTCTTCTTGCATAGCAAGAATCCATGAATCATCGGATGATGCTTCCTTTGGATTTTTAGGTTTAATAGTTGATATAAAAGCTACATTACTCATATTATTTAGTTGATTTCTAGTTCTAACAACAGATTCAATATTTCCTAGTATATTTTCTATAGGATGATCTTTTAATAGCCTAATTCTTTTATTAGGTTAAATGATTTCACAATTAGTTTCATTAGGTTCATTATTTAAAGTTACAAAATCTTCTTCATCTTCTATTTGTAGTATCTTTAAAATTTTTATCAAAAGATACATGCATTGTTTCTTCAATACTGTTAGTTCTTAAATTATAAACTCTAAATGATTTACTTCTATTAGAATATCCGATGAAGATACCTTTGTCCGATTTAGGTTCAAATTTATCTAAATTATCTTTTGTATTAAGAATAAAACACTTACTACCAAAAACTTTAAAATAAGCTACTATGGGTTTCTTATTGTAAAGTAATTCATATGGTGTTTTATTAGTTAATGGTCTAATTAAAATCCTATTTAATATATAACAAGCTGTAGCGACTACTTCGGCCCAAAAGTTTTTAGGTAAGTTACTATCAAAAAGCATTGTTCTAGCACACTCTTGAATTGTTCTATTCTTACGTTCTACCACTCCGTTTTGTTGTGGAGTTCTTAGAAAAGAGAAATTATGAGTTATTCCCTTTTTATTGCAGAATCTCTCAAAATTTTCATTCTCAAATTCCCCACTGTGATCACTACGAATAGTTATAATTTTTAAAGAAAGTTGGTTTTGAAGTCTTTTTGTAAAAAATTTAAATGAATCAAAAGTATCACTTTTATGTTTCATAAAAATTGTCCATGTAAACCTAGACTAATCATCTACAATTACAAAAATATATTTATTGTGATTTATTGATTGAATTTGAGATGGACCAAATAAATCTAGATGAAGTAACTCAAGAGGTTTTGAAGTTGAAATCATATCTTTTAATTTGAAAGAACTTTTCCTAAGTTTTCCTAATTGGTAAGCATCACATATACTAAGTACTTTAAAGTTTAACTTGGGAAGACCTCTAACTAAGTCAAGTTTTGATAACCTAGATAATAGTTTGAAATTTAAATGACCAAATCTTTTATGCCAAATCCAAGGGTCACTTGTATTAGCCAAAAGACATAAGTTATCATTTGAAACTTTCATACTAAGGATGTAAATATTTTTCTTCCTAATTCCTTCAAATATAATATTTGAATTTTTATCTTCGATGTGACACTTATCTTTTTGAAATTTAATCTTGCATTCTTTATCACAAAGTTGACTAATGCTAAGCAGATTGTGTTTCAGATTCTTAACTAATAAAACATTAGAAATAGTAGGAGTTTTAGAGTTACGGACATTGCCGATGCCAATCACATATCCTTTTGAGTTGTCTCCAAAATTAACCAATCCTCCATCTTTATATATAATATCATTCAGCATATCTGGATTACCAATCATGTATCTTGAACATCCACTATCAAGTATCTACTTATTCTTCTTGATTTGCACAATTTGTCCATTGAGTGCTGATTCTTCAAAGGCCATATAACATTTTTCTTTCTGCACATAATAAAAACTTGGTAGATAACTTGGTTTTCTATAATAACTATATGCAGACTTATGAGACAATGATGATTTGAACGGTTTTAAACTAGTGTTAACAAAATCCCCAAAAATAGCCATTTTAAAAACATTTTCAAAATTCAGATTATGAAAACTTTTAAAACCTTACACCAATACCAAATGTGAGAAATACGGATTACAGATCTTAAGGCTGGAATAACACTAGAGGTTGGTGAATAGTGTTTTGTGGATTTTCTAAATCTTTTTGAAACTTATGTAAATTTAATCACCAACAAATGCAATTCACAGACACAGATATAATCACAAAATCAGACACATATGCAAATAATAAATAAAAGCAGTAAAGGAAAGAACACACCAGGATTTTATACTGGTTCGGATTACCCTACATCCAGTCCTGCACAAACGTACAGATTTCTTATCAAAAATAATCTTTTAGATTACACCCTCAATTTCAAGGCCACGAGGTACACCCTCCTGTATTCGAGTCCGGGGCTAACTCTCTTGATTTACCAGGCCACAAGATCACCTAATCGATTTTTGGGACAACAATCACACCCAATTGATTTCAAGGCTCAACCGCACCTTTTACTCAACAGTTTGATTTACAATTAATCCTATATCTCCGAATAGCACTGAGATCTTATGGAGAGAGTGGAAGACAATCAAACAAGAGATAATCAAGTTTGATTCACTTGGTATTTTGACAGAGTATAGTTTGGAATTCTTTATAATAAATGTGGAAGATGAAGAGAAGATGAAGAGAAGAGAAAACAACTGAAATCTAATGATAAATTCGTTTGGTATTTATAGGAAATCAACAGCCATATCTATTCGTGAAAGGATACGACGAATAGACACTTCTTTTGAAAATTTGAATTTTGAATTTAACGGACACCATGTCGACATGGGGGGTTGAGGGATGTCGACATGCTCTAGGAAAAATTGATGAATTATTAAAATTGGTTTCTATAATTTTTCAAAACGATTTCTAAACATTGTAAATATATTTTAATATAGTTTAAACATATAAACTTAATCTATAAAGTGATTTAAAATCCGAGTACATAAATATTTTCAAGCTAAATATTTAAAACAACAGATAGTTTAAAATCAATGAAAATTTTGAAATCAAAATATTAAAAATGATAAAGATAGTTTTGAGGCTAAAATATTTTGAAAAGCAGTTTTGAAAATCATTTTGAAAAACCATTTTGAAGTAGTTTTGCAAGCTTCTGCCTGCAGAATATCTCATCACATCAGGACTCGAGAACTTGTACAAGACCAGGATGTTCGTGGGTTTGTAAGCCACTTGTCGTAGGTTTGTAAGCTACTTGTCGTGGGTTTGTAAGCCACTAAGAAGGTATGTAACGACCCGATATTTTCAACCATTCGCATCCGCACATGTCAGACTTGAATTGCTCAAAATACCGCGTTGTAAATAAAATTTGGCAAATCTCAGAATATACAGTAAATAAATAATCACAGATCATAGACACAGAGTAAAATAATGCAGCGGAAGTAAAAGAAATAGTAGTTCATGAAGCTACTATATAAATATATCAGAGTTACATAAGATACAACAGAAGAAATAAAATACAACAGAAGTCTCAATATGATAACCAAGTACAAGCTGAATAGAACAACAGAACTGAGATATATAAAACTATATAAGCACATAATCTCCAGCGATTCCAATCTCCAGAAAGTGGAATCCAAATCTGTGAATACTCAGGCTGACCCGAGCGTAAATAAAATACGTACACTCGAGTCAGGACATACATACTTATACAATGTAAACCAACTCAAGTGAACTGTAATAAAGGTACAAGTAACTTAAAGAATGCTTGGGATCGCCCATTCTTTAAGGATCCGTTAAACTATCTACTATGTAGTAATATTCGCTATTATAATAATGTCTAATCATAAAATAAACATACTTTTAAATAGCGTCAAGGGGTTACCCATATAGCCCTTAACACGTAAAATGCAAATAGTCTACACAGTACCTGCATACCTCGCAAGGCTATGAGAAGATACTCCATAGGTACGACACAAATAGAAACTCGTTGTAACGATACGGATTTTTCGCGTTCGAAAATCGACATCCATACTTTACATCGTACTCGAGTGCCGTAGATTCGACCGTTCAAATCCGAATCGCCGGAGCTTATAACACAGTTAAGTAAATAACACAGCGGAAAAGAAAAAGAATATAGATATACAACATCTGATACAATATCCAGATACAATGATGATACAATGAATATCTACATACATCAGAGATATGATACAGAAATAGCAGCGGAAAGAAAAATGATAACATCAGCAGCGGATAGAATATCTCCAATAGAATGCTCCAATCCATAGCTAGCGAAAAGCAAGGTCAGTCGTCCAAGGACTGACTAGCTCCAGATAATCTACTCAACCTGAATATCTGAGAAACCCAACTCTAGACTGCCTGTGTGGAAAATGGTGGGCAACCAGAGTTTAGGAAGGGAACAATAAACTCCAGGTCAGTCGTGGGACTGGTGTGAGCAACAAAAACAGTTTATCTTTAAACAACACAAAAGGCTTTTAAACATTGAAATCCGCAATGCTTTTTCAAAAATGAAACTACCATAAGGCCTCCCGCCACACACACAATGCAATCGCAGAATTGGAGGAGATTTCTCCTTATGATAGTCAAACATGCTTACTACGCAAAATCAAAACTCTTTTGATATTATTACTAGTGCATAGTGTAGAAAAACATTTCGAAAGTATAATATCAATCTTAGCCAGCATACAACCATTATTGTATGCCTACTATAGCTACTACGTTCAATAGCAGGTTACCGCCACATTCCATAGCAGGTAATACAACTAAAACCGTACAGGGTTCGTATTGTTTATTTAGATTTCCAACAAATGATCAGGCTAAGGAACTTCCTTACCGAAATAGAAACGCCTCTGGAAAGACGCCCCGGATCCTAACCGGATCTCTGCAAACAAAAGGCCGACGTTACCTCACGCTCTAACCGAGCTGTAACTAGGTAACTAACACACAAGTCATGTCATCCCCCGGTCGTTACCGACCTTTATCCGAGGGGCCCCTCAACCAACAAAGCAACATCACAAAGTGATAAATGTATAGTGTCCACACAAGTTAAGTATCTGGGCTCCATACCATGATACCACCCTTTATCCAGAAGGAAATGACATACCCTAGGGGCGCTACCCCTACAAACCTTTGTCGCCACATTCCTGTTTCGACCATTACCGGGTTGTGAGGCTCGATGAAGTCTCGTCCACAAAGCTACGCTTTTTCACAAAGCCACGCTTTTTCACAAAGCAACGCTTCGATCAACAAATGATCAGCAGCACTTCGTATGCCACATTACCAAATTGGGAATGTATCACTAGTAACCATCAACTACATAACCTCTGAGCTCGTACGTCTCAGAGAAGGGTGTTAAGCTAAGAGAATAAATTCTCCGCCACCAACAGAAATGTATTTGATAGAAACCAGCTTTACATCTCAAAGTGTAACGTCAGACACACATCCATACAAGTCTGTTCCGGGTTCGAACAGAACCGAAGGCACTTCCAAAGAAGCCCTTGCAAATCCGGATAATTTCTAATCACGTCCGGACTTCCCATCACTTAGGGTGCTAAAATCTCTATACCGGGGATCAGCCGATGCAGAGACAATCAATGGTAATCCTTTCATTTTCGAAAGTATACGGTCTTCACCACCGGTCTTCAAATGCCATCCATATACGTCGTATCATTATTCGGAATGGGTTATATGACACAAAGGTCCTCTCCCGGCTAAACCGAATAACGAGCGCAATTAAAAAATCATATGGATACAGGGGTCTCAGTTAAATCACAGCTTTAAAGCTTAAAACTTTCCATTCGAATGGTTAAACAATTTACCATTTCCAATCTTTTAAACAAAAAGATTCATTTCAAAAACCTTCAACGGTTTAAACAATTTCCACACTTTTAATCTTTTAAACAAAAAGATTCAATTCACAAAGTTCACCCCATTCACAAAGATTCATTCATAGATTTTCAAATCGATTTCCATTTCAATTTGACTAACTCGTTAAATCTTTAAATCAAGATTTAACTTATAGCTTTCAAAACTCGTTTCCAAAGATTCATTCATAGCCTTTCAAAACAATTTCATTTCAAGTTAGATTAACTCATCCGGTCTTTGAAATCAAAGACTCATTTCATAGTTTTCAAAACATTTCAATTCCATTTCAAACTTGAAATTCTTCAACACAATTTGGAAATCCTTTCTTAAAATGAAAGCTATTATTATTTGAAAACAAGTAGTTTTCGTTTCGGAAAAAATCCAGTTATATTTACACGAGTTAAAACCCTTGAATTAAATTCAAATTCCCAAATCAATACCTTTAAAATGGTTTAACCCATATATAACTTGTACAGTATTTTTAATCCCTAATTTCAAATCATAGGATTCAATTTCAAACTTGAATTCAAATTTAAATCAAATTATTTAAATTTACAAAACTCGATTAAGTTATTCAAAATAACTTTTATCTTTGAAATTCCATTTCAAAAGCTTTTCATATTAAACCCCAATTTCCAATTTCAAAATCAATTGAAATTAAAATTTCAATTTCAAAAACATTGAATTTAAATCATCTGTGATTTAACCGATTTCCACGTGAAATCCATATTTGTGTGTGTAAGAGTGTGGTCCAGGGGTTTCACACAATAGTGCACAACATCAATCATCACAGATATATCGATAAGCGGTAAAATCAATAACGCTTATCTTCATTCACAAATTCATAGATAAAATAAATTTATCAGTCACAAAGATTCACTTTTACAATTCGATGTGGGTTTCGGATAACCAACTAGAATCCGACTCCCTGTCGCATCGAAATTCAAATGTCGTTTACGGGTCAAGGGGTTTCATATTCACATAGTAATATATCACAGAAACAGAAATCACAGATATATATATCGCAGATAAGTAAATTACAGATCACAACATAAATCAGGATGTATCACAAAGCATCATATATCAGGGATATCAACAATTCAATCATCCAAAACATCCAACGTTCATAAGTAAGATCAAGCAATATATGATTATAATTAATTTATACCAGATTAATTACTTATGAATAAACTACAAATCTTGGTTAATTAATCATAAATTAATGATGAACCATTTTAATAAATTAACCTTTAATCCTTTATTAATTAACCTTTAATTAATAAATTTTCCACAAATTAATTATCTTAATTAATAAATCATATTAAATAATTAACCTTTAAACCAATTTCATAATTAATTAACCCCTTAATTGCTTTCATTAAGTAATTAACAATTTACAGTTGATTATCTAAATTAATTTATCTAATTATTTATCAAAATTAATCACATAAATTTGATTACTTAATAATTTCTAGTTAATTATCTTCATTAACTAATAACATTTCTTCAATTTCCTTCTTGGGAAATTATCTTAGATTAATTCATTATTTATCATTCCAAATATAAATTAATCTAAATTACTTATTTATAAATTAAATAAATCATTCTTTAATTACCTTATTAATTTAAATCATCTTTTTTTAAAAAAAATTAAAACAAAACAAACAAGTTTCTGTTTAAACCTGTTATATCATTCTAACCCGAGCCAAACGCCTGTTTACCCGAGCCCTGCTTCGAGTTTTCAACCAAACTAACCCGTATGCCATTTTTCTCTTTTAAACTTAAATTTTCTAAGTGTTAACCGGGGACAACCCCGAAAATACTCGAGCCAAACCCTTCGTTCCTTCGAGTCACTCACGCAGAAAACACGAGATCGATCCTGAGATATTATCGTCTTCCCCAAAACTCACTCCACCTAATACACATGCACGCGGTGCACGTCCACCGTCACTCCGACCCACTCCGACCATCATCAATGCACTCACAAGTCAACGATGACCATCCCATAGTAACCGACCACCCAGATTTGCTAAACTCGGTCGAAATCAAAATCGAGGTACTTCAAAGAACACTGGAACCCAACCTCGACCAACCTATTTGCCACGCACTACCAATTCCGATCATCAGAAGCTTCGTAGCTTCAGCCATATCATCGCCAAACCTCCACGAATCCACTTCCAGAAGCCTTATCGCACTCGATACTCCAGAAAGGAAGAATTGATCAAGTCTTTTAGCACGACCAAAATTAGGTTTAGGAACTTAATTCCTTTGCCGTTGACGCCACGACCATCTGACACCCTATCCACTATTTTTCCCACCATCGCCGTAGGGTCCTCCACCTCCCCGCACACCCCTGGCATCTCCAGTACCCCCGATCGCCTGAAATCGCCCCAAAACCCACTTTCGTTCAACGTCGAGCTGCTACCAAACCATCCCACTAAAAATCTTCAAATTCCTCTTAAAAATCGTAACTTTCCACAAGGATTCAGAATATATATATGAATCCATAAATCGTTATGTTCGAATTTTATTCATAATTTAAAGTTTTGCCTGTAAAACATGACCCAGTGGTAATATCTTATCAACATATCCAAGACAACCTTCAAAATCTTAATTTAAGTTTAAACACCTTGTTCTGGTCGAAAACTCTAAGCTTTACCATGATCAGTTGAAAGTATCTTTGAGTTTGAAAACTTTTTTTTTTCAACCTGTAACTAATAATCTGAGGAGACCAGAATATTAAATATTTCACAAAGCAACTTATGTAAACACAGACCTTATATACAACTTATATATTCAGTCATGCAGGCAAAGCAAACACATCATTCATCAAAAATCATCACATGCAAACCAAAGAAAATGGATTTAGAGTTGCTTACAGGTATGAAAACAGAGAAGCAATTAACAAGTAGACTTCTATATATGTATCTGATAAAAGAAAATGAAGGATTGCTCACAGGTAAATAAGAAGAGTTGCTCACCTTGAAAATGGCAGAGAAGAACAGAGCTTTATGTTTGTTGCAAATAGTTTTGAATTTTCTGCAACTCCTTCTTGCCTTAATCTCTATTTGTTGTTGATTGTTGTTCAAGTTTGTAGTTTTAAAGATGTTGCTTTTTTTTTCTCAGTTTTGAAATGGAACGAACAAGAAAAAAATGAAGAAGTTTATAGATAAAAGAAGTTTACAAGTTATTCATTTTGTACAGGGTGTTATAATGTTTTGTACAATTGAAATTTCCTTCCAGTACAAATATACGCAGGGATTTTTTTCTCATTTTGGAGGCTGGTATCTTGCTTTTGTGCTAGTATTAATTGCCATTGTACAACTTGCCTTATTTTATTTGTTTGTCTCGGCTGAGATGATATGTATTTTGTGTGCTTGCATTAATTGACATTGTACAATACACTCATCTTATTATTTTCTTTCGGCTGAACAAAAGTATATGGAGATGTTTGGTGGCTTGTACATATCTCTTGTGTACTTCTTTGTCTACAGCTTATGGTGTTTGAATTATGTATGTACAGTTTTGGTTTGTAGATACTTTTTTTTTCTTTGTTTCTTCTATTTGTTTTGTACATAGATGTTTTCTTTTCTTTTTTTATATTTTCCTTTCTAATATTTATTATTATCACTTATTATTAAACAATTTATTTACAATTCAAATTCAAATCAATTGTACATACATATATATTCACATATATACAAATCGTTTAAATTCAAATGACTTAATATAGATTCTAAGACAGTCGGGGAAACTCGCTTCCATTTAAAATAAATTTTACAATTTTTATTCAAAAATTCATTTAATTATCAATTTAAATTAAATTAAAATCTAGGGTCGTTACAAACTTCCCCCCTTAAAAGAATTTCGTCCTCGAAATTTCCAAGTAGACACAAAGATAGATGAAGAATATTTCATCAAATAAAACTGAACATCTATTCTGCATTTGGCTTACCAAATCAGAATATCAATAACAGATACAAGAACGAATCTGTTGAATCCTTTCACACGATACTCGGGTTATCCAGATCTACGAAATATACAGTGGCATCGGTTAGTTCGAAGGAATAACTAACCATTCGTAGAATGTATTGGAACCCAAAGAATAGATAGATATATGGATACAATTTCCTAAATTTTCAGTTTAGAAACTAAAGTATACCTATCAGCCATAGAAATCAATGCAACCAATACACCCAAACAAACAATTTTGGTCCATCCGGAGTTTATATCCCATTTTAATATATCGAATCTTCTTTCTGGATCTACCAGATTTTATCGAAGAATTGAGAAAAGATGTCGAACAAAAGAGATTGATAGAGAAAAGATTGTTTCCTTGTTGTTACAGAGTATTGACCATTTATAGTCGTATTCCCCTGTCCCCTATCTCATCCTCTTCTTGCACTCATACTTACTATCAGTGGATAGCAAGAGAATTTACTGATGCATTCGAACGGATATCTGAGGAATACTCATTCTAGAGTTTACTTCACTCTATCTCTAATGAGCTACTTAATGTGTTAAACTCCTGAGCTAAAGTTCAACCTTAGCTCTGATACCAAATGTAACGATACGGATTTTTCGCGTTCGAAAATCGACATCCATACTTTACATCGTACTCGAGTGCCGTAGATTCGACCGTTCAAATCTGAATCGCCGGAGCTTATAACACAGTTAAGTAAATAACACAGCGGAAAAGAAAAAGAATATAGATATACAACATCTGATACAATATCCAGATACAATGATGATACAATGAATATCTACATACATCAGAGATATGATACAGAAATAGCAGCGGAAAGAAAAATGATAACATCAGCAGCGGATAGAATATCTCCAATAGAATGCTCCAATCCATAGCTAGCGAAAAGCAAGGTCAGTCGTCCAAGGACTGACTAGCTCCAGATAATCTACTCAACCTGAATATCTGAGAAACCCAACTCTAGACTGCCTGTGTGGAAAATGGTGGGCAACCAGAGTTTAGGAAGGGAACAATAAACTCCAGGTCAGTCGTGGGACTGGTGTGAGCAACAAAAACAGTTTATCTTTAAACAACACAAAAGGCTTTTAAACATTGAAATCCGCAATGCTTTTTCAAAAATGAAACTACCATAAGGCCTCCCGCCACACACACAATGCAATCACAGAATTGGAGGAGATTTCTCCTTATGATAGTCAAACATGCTTACTACGCAAAATCAAAACTCTTTTGATATTATTACTAGTGCATAGTGTAGAAAAACATTTCGAAAGTATAATATCAATCTTAGCCAGCATACAACCATTATTGTATGCCTACTATAGCTACTACGTTCAATAGCAGGTTACCGCCACATTCCATAGCAGGTAATACAACTAAAAACCGTACAGGGTTCGTATTGTTTATTTAGATTTCCAACAAATGATCAGGCTAAGGAACTTCCTTACCGAAATAGAAACGCCTCTGGAAAGACGCCCCGGATCCTAACCGGATCTCTGCAAACAAAAGGCCGACGTTACCTCACGCTCTAACCGAGCTGTAACTAGGTAACTAACACACAAGTCATGTCATCCCCCGGTCGTTACCGACCTTTATCCGAGGGGCCCCTCAACCAACAAAGCAACATCACAAAGTGATAAATGTATAGTGTCCACACGAGTTAAGTATCTGGGCTCCATACCATGATACCACCCTTTATCCAGAAGGAAATGACATACCCTAGGGGCGCTACCCCTACAAACCTTTGTCGCCACATTCCTGTTTCGACCATTACCGGGTTGTGAGGCTCGATGAAGTCTCGTCCACAAAGCTACGCTTTTTCACAAAGCCACGCTTTTTCACAAAGCAACGCTTCGATCAACAAATGATCAGCAGCACTTCGTATGCCACATTACCAAATTGGGAATGTATCACTAGTAACCATCAACTACATAACCTCTGAGCTCGTACGTCTCAGAGAAGGGTGTTAAGCTAAGAGAATAAATTCTCCGCCACCAACAGAAATGTATTTGATAGAAACCAGCTTTACATCTCAAAGTGTAACGTCAGACACACATCCATACAAGTCTGTTCCGGGTTCGAACAGAACCGAAGGCACTTCCAAAGAAGCCCTTGCAAATCCGGATAATTTCTAATCACGTCCGGACTTCCCATCACTTAGGGTGCTAAAATCTCTATACCGGGGATCAGCCGATGCAGAGACAATCAATGGTAATCCTTTCATTTTCGAAAGTATACGGTCTTCACCACCGGTCTTCAAATGCCATCCATATACGTCGTATCATTATTCGGAATGGGTTATATGACACAAAGGTCCTCTCCCGGCTAAACCGAATAACGAGCGCAATTAAAAAATCATATGGATACAGGGGTCTCAGTTAAATCACAGCTTTAAAGCTTAAAACTTTCCATTCGAATGGTTAAACAATTTACCATTTCCAATCTTTTAAACAAAAAGATTCATTTCAAAAACCTTCAACGGTTTAAACAATTTCCACACTTTTAATCTTTTAAACAAAAAGATTCAATTCACAAAGTTCACCCCATTCACAAAGATTCATTCATAGATTTTCAAATCGATTTCCATTTCAATTTGACTAACTCGTTAAATCTTTAAATCAAGATTTAACTTATAGCTTTCAAAACTCGTTTCCAAAGATTCATTCATAGCCTTTCAAAACAATTTCATTTCAAGTTAGATTAACTCATCCGGTCTTTGAAATCAAAGACTCATTTCATAGTTTTCAAAACATTTCAATTCCATTTCAAACTTGAAATTCTTCAACACAATTTGGAAATCCTTTCTTAAAATGAAAGCTATTATTATTTGAAAACAAGTAGTTTTCGTTTCGGAAAAAATCCAGTTATATTTACACGAGTTAAAACCCTTGAATTAAATTCAAATTCCCAAATCAATACCTTTAAAATGGTTTAACCCATATATAACTTGTACAGTATTTTTAATCCCTAATTTCAAATCATAGGATTCAATTTCAAACTTGAATTCAAATTTAAATCAAATTATTTAAATTTACAAAACTCGATTAAGTTATTCAAAATAACTTTTATCTTTGAAATTCCATTTCAAAAGCTTTTCATATTAAACCCCAATTTCCAATTTCAAAATCAATTGAAATTAAAATTTCAATTTCAAAAACATTGAATTTAAATCATCTGTGATTTAACCGATTTCCACGTGAAATCCATATTTGTGTGTGTAAGAGTGTGGTCCAGGGGTTTCACACAATAGTGCACAACATCAATCATCACAGATATATCGATAAGCGGTAAAATCAATAACGCTTATCTTCATTCACAAATTCATAGATAAAATAAATTTATCAGTCACAAAGATTCACTTTTACAATTCGATGTGGGTTTCGGATAACCAACTAGAATCCGACTCCCTGTCGCATCGAAATTCAAATGTCGTTTACGGGTCAAGGGGTTTCATATTCACATAGTAATATATCACAGAAACAGAAATCACAGATATATATATCGCAGATAAGTAAATTACAGATCACAACATAAATCAGGATGTATCACAAAGCATCATATATCAGGGATATCAACAATTCAATCATCCAAAACATCCAACGTTCATAAGTAAGATCAAGCAATATCTGATTATAATTAATTTATACCAGATTAATTACTTATGAATAAACTACAAATCTTGGTTAATTAATCATAAATTAATGATGAACCATTTTAATAAATTAACCTTTAATCCTTTATTAATTAACCTTTAATTAATAAATTTTCCACAAATTAATTATCTTAATTAATAAATCATATTAAATAATTAACCTTTAAACCAATTTCATAATTAATTAACCCCTTAATTGCTTTCATTAAGTAATTAACAATTTACAGTTGATTATCTAAATTAATTTATCTAATTATTTATCAAAATTAATCACATAAATTTGATTACTTAATAATTTCTAGTTAATTATCTTCATTAACTAATAACATTTCTTCAATTTCCTTCTTGGGAAATTATCTTAGATTAATTCATTATTTATCATTTCCAAATATAAATTAATCTAAATTACTTATTTATAAATTAAATAAATCATTCTTTAATTACCTTATTAATTTAAATCATCTTTTTTAAAAAAATTAAAACAAAACAAACAAGTTTCTGTTTAAACCTGTTATATCATTCTAACCCGAGCCAAACGCCTGTTTACCCGAGCCCTGCTTCAAGTTTTCAACCAAACTAACCCGTATGCCATTTTTCTCTTTTAAACTTAAATTTTCTAAGTGTTAACCGGGGACAACCCCGAAAATACTCGAGCCAAACCCTTCGTTCCTTCGAGTCACTCACGCAGAAAACACGAGATCGATCCTGAGATATTATCGTCTTCCCCAAAACTCACTCCACCTAATACACATGCACGCGGTGCACGTCCACCGTCACTCCGACCCACTCCGACCATCATCAATGCACTCACAAGTCAACGATGACCATCCCATAGTAACCGACCACCCAGATTTGCTAAACTCGGTCGAAATCAAAATCGAGGTACTTCAAAGAACACTGGAACCCAACCTCGACCAACCTATTTGCCACGCACTACCAATTCCGATCATCAGAAGCTTCGTAGCTTCAGCCATATCATCGCCAAACCTCCACGAATCCACTTCCAGAAGCCTTATCGCACTCGATACTCCAGAAAGGAAGAATTGATCAAGTCTTTTAGCACGACCAAAATTAGGTTTAGGAACTTAATTCCTTTGCCGTTGACGCCACGACCATCTGACACCCTATCCACTATTTTTCCCACCATCGCCGTAGGGTCCTCCACCTCCCCGCACACCCCTGGCATCTCCAGTACCCCCGATCGCCTGAAATCGCCCCAAAACCCACTTTCGTTCAACGTCGAGCTGCTACCAAACCATCCCACTAAAAATCTTCAAATTCCTCTTAAAAATCGTAACTTTCCACAAGGATTCAGAATATATATATGAATCCATAAATCGTTATGTTCGAATTTTATTCATAATTTAAAGTTTTGCCTGTAAAACATGACCCAGTGGTAATATCTTATCAACATATCCAAGACAACCTTCAAAATCTTAATTTAAGTTTAAACACCTTGTTCTGGTCGAAAACTCTAAGCTTTACCATGATCAGTTGAAAGTATCTTTGAGTTTGAAAACTTTTTTTTTTCAACCTGTAACTAATAATCTGAGGAGACCAGAATATTAAATATTTCACAAAGCAACTTATGTAAACACAGACCTTATATACAACTTATATATTCAGTCATGCAGGCAAAGCAAACACATCATTCATCAAAAATCATCACATGCAAACCAAAGAAAATGGATTTAGAGTTGCTTACAGGTATGAAAACAGAGAAGCAATTAACAAGTAGACTTCTATATATGTATCTGATAAAAGAAAATGAAGGATTGCTCACAGGTAAATAAGAAGAGTTGCTCACCTTGAAAATGGCAGAGAAGAACAGAGCTTTATGTTTGTTGCAAATAGTTTTGAATTTTCTGCAACTCCTTCTTGCCTTAATCTCTATTTGTTGTTGATTGTTGTTCAAGTTTGTAGTTTTAAAGATGTTGCTTTTTTTTTCTCAGTTTTGAAATGGAACGAACAAGAAAAAAATGAAGAAGTTTATAGATAAAAGAAGTTTACAAGTTATTCATTTTGTACAGGGTGTTATAATGTTTTGTACAATTGAAATTTCCTTCCAGTACAAATATACGCAGGGATTTTTTTCTCATTTTGGAGGCTGGTATCTTGCTTTTGTGCTAGTATTAATTGCCATTGTACAACTTGCCTTATTTTATTTGTTTGTCTCGGCTGAGATGATATGTATTTTGTGTGCTTGCATTAATTGACATTGTACAATACACTCATCTTATTATTTTCTTTCGGCTGAACAAAAGTATATGGAGATGTTTGGTGGCTTGTACATATCTCTTGTGTACTTCTTTGTCTACAACTTATGGTGTTTGAATTATGTATGTACAGTTTTGGTTTGTAGATACTTTTTTTTTCTTTGTTTCTTCTATTTGTTTTGTACATAGATGTTTTCTTTTCTTTTTTTATATTTTCCTTTCTAATATTTATTATTATCACTTATTATTAAACAATTTATTTACAATTCAAATTCAAATCAATTGTACATACATATATATTCACATATATACAAATCGTTTAAATTCAAATGACTTAATATAGATTCTAAGACAGTCGGGGAAACTCGCTTCCATTTAAAATAAATTTTACAATTTTTATTCAAAAATTCATTTAATTATCAATTTAAATTAAATTAAAATCTAGGGTCGTTACAAACTTCCCCCCTTAAAAGAATTTCGTCCTCGAAATTTCCAAGTAGACACAAAGATAGATGAAGAATATTTCATCAAATAAAACTGAACATCTATTCTGCATTTGGCTTACCAAATCAGAATATCAATAACAGATACAAGAACGAATCTGTTGAATCCTTTCACACGATACTCGGGTTATCCAGATCTACGAAATATACAGTGGCATCGGTTAGTTCGAAGGAATAACTAACCATTCGTAGAATGTATTGGAACCCAAAGAATAGATAGATATATGGATACAATTTCCTAAATTTTCAGTTTAGAAACTAAAGTATACCTATCAGCCATAGAAATCAATGCAACCAATACACCCAAACAAACAATTTTGGTCCATCCGGAGTTTATATCCCATTTTAATATATCGAATCTTCTTTCTGGATCTACCAGATTTTATCGAAGAATTGAGAAAAGATGTCGAACAAAAGAGATTGATAGAGAAAAGATTGTTTCCTTGTTGTTACAGAGTATTGACCATTTATAGTCGTATTCCCCCGTCCCCTATCTCATCCTCTTCTTGCACTCATACTTACTATCAGTGGATAGCAAGAGAATTTACTGATGCATTCGAACGGATATCTGAGGAATACTCATTCTAGAGTTTACTTCACTCTATCTCTAATGAGCTACTTAATGTGTTAAACTCCTGAGCTAAAGTTCAACCTTAGCTCTGATACCAAATGTAACGATACGGATTTTTCGCGTTCGAAAATCAACATCCATACTTTACATCGTACTCGAGTGCCATAGATTCGACCGTTCAAATCCGAATCGCCGGAGCTTATAACACAGTTAAGTAAACAACACAGCGGAAAAGAAAAAGAATATAGATATACAACATCTGATACAATATCCAGATACAATGATGATACAATGAATATCTACATACATCAGAGATATGATACAGAAATAGCAGCGACAAGAAAAATGATAGCATCAGCAGCGGATAGAATATCTCCAATAGAATGCTCCAATCCATAGCTAGCGAAAAGCAAGGTCAGTCGTCCAAGGACTGACTAGCTCCAGATAATCTACTCAACCTGAATATCTGAGAAACCCAACTCTAGACTGCCTGTGTGGAAAATGGTGGGCAACCAGAGTTTAGGAAGGGAACAATAAACTCCAGGTCAGTCGTGGGACTGGTGTGAGCAACAAAAACAGTTTATCTTTAAACAACACAAAAGGCTTTTAAACATTGAAATCCGCAATGCTTTTTCAAAAATGAAACTACCATAAGGCCTCCCGCCACACACACAATGCAATCGCAGAATTGGAGGAGATTTCTCCTTATGATAGTCAAACATGCTTACTACGCAAAATCAAAACTCTTTTGATATTATTACTAGTGCATAGTGTAGAAAAACATTTCGAAAGTATAATATCAATCTTAGCCAGCATACAACCATTATTGTATGCCTACTATAGCTACTACGTTCAATAGCAGGTTACTGCCACATTCCATAGCAGGCAATACAACTAAAAACGGTACAGGGTTCGTATTGTTTATTTGGATTTCCAACAAATGATCAGGCTAAGGAACTTCCTTACCGAAATAGAAACGCCTCTGGAAAGACGCCCCGGATCCTAACCGGATCTCTGCAAACAAAAGGCCGACGCTACCTCACGCTCTAACCGAGCTGTAACTAGGTAACAAACACACGAGTCATGTCATCCCCCGGTCGTTACCGACCTTTATCCGAGGGGCCCCTCAACCAACAAAGCAACATCACAAAGTGATAAATGTATAGTGTCCACACGAGTTAAGTATCTGGGCTCCATACCATGATACCACCCTTTATCCAGAAGGAAATGACATACCCTAGGGGCGCTACCCCTATAAACCTTTGTCGCCACATTCCTGTTTCGACCATTACCGGGTTGTGAGGCTCGATGAAGTCTCGTCCACAAAGCTACGCTTTTTCACAAAGCCACGCTTTTTCACAAAGTGGTGCAGCGCAACCTATATTTTTCAAAGGGTTAAGTCGAACACGACTTAAGGACAAAGCTGTGACGACCCGGAATTTTTGTATATTTGAAATTGGAATATTTAATTAATTTTAAATATTCAGAGGTTAATTATCAACTAAAATTTCAAATATACAGTATTTATTGGATGATTAATTATTGAATTAAACAATCGAAAATAGGGTAAAATAGAGAATCCTGAGTTTTTAGCCTGTTAAAAATAGTTTAAAGGTTTAGAAAATTTATATTGTTAATATTGAAGGTGATGAAACTTTTAAAATTGAATTTAAAAATGTTTTGTTCAGTTTTTAAAATATATCGTTTAAATTAAATTTAAAAATAGCCTTTCGAGGCACAGTCTCGGATTTCAACGAAACCAGCTCCATTGGATCCGTAATATTGTATTATTACCGGATTTTAAGTTTTGTAATTTTTGGAGTTATCGAGTGATCGTACGAAGTGGAAACGTCTAGAGGTAATAAATCATTTTAATAAAAATAAAAATAAATATAATATAATTTGTTTTGTCTTCCAAAGCAAGCCATTTCTATTCCTTTTTTAACACGAGTCTTCTTTTCCCTTTCACCCTTAAAATCAAATTTTTGAAGCCAGTAACGAAAAACAAACATCTCGAAAAAAAAAAAAGAGAACGAACAAATTCGTTCCCATCCCTATCTCCTTCATTTCGATCCAAACTTCACAAATCAAACTCCCTCTTCAAAATCGAACACAGCCGCCCTTTTCTCGAATAAAATCCTTTTCCCCCTTCTGTTCAGAATGGAGTTTCGTTCGATCGCAAGGGATTAGGGCTTCAACCCGATGTCTAGTCATCGTGGATTCGAGATAGTTCGCGAGGTCGGTTAGCGAGTCTGGGTGATCTCGAAGTCGCGTCGTCATTCGTGGTGGTCTCGATTTGGGTGTCGAGTTAGGGTGGTTGGCTGCGACGTAAGTACGAATAGGCGAATTCAATGGCGCGGCCGGTGATAGACTCGAGCTCGAGGGAGGATACGATGGTTGTCAGGTCGCGATTTTGGGTAGGGTTTCCGTGATGGGGAGACGTTCTCCTGAGGGGTGGAAGAATCGAGAGGCGCGGTGGGTTCGAATGGGAGGCTCGAAGTTGCGAAGGGAGGTGGATCGTTCGAACTGGGTATCTACGGTTGAACTCGAGCTAGGGTTCTTGATGATGGCAGTGAGGTAATTAACTAATGATTTAGTTTATTCAGATAACAGTAGTAAAGTTATTTTACTTTATTTAATCACGTACAAGAAACATAAAATATATTTACAGTAAAGTATAAACGTATATATGTTTCTCGTTTAAAAATATAAACAGGAATATATTTTCTTTCAAAAGAATAATGATCATTTTTTTAAGCAGTTGAAATTGTAAAATAAAGAAAATATATCTATTTACATTTCATGTACATATAGTGAATATTTATTAGTTTAATTAAATATAAATTATTCTAGTTACTAAGGAAGTTATTTAAAAGGAAACCGGGTAAAAATTTAATTTCTTTGATTCAAATTGAATCACTGGTTTAAAACAAAATTTTTAGTTGATTGGAAAATGATCAGTTGAATAAATCTTTAGTCAATTAAATAATTTATTAAAGGAAAATCTATTTAAAATAAATAATTGCAATAGGACTGTTCGATTTATTTTCGAATATTATTAACCTGCATTAATATTCATACAAGGTCAAAAATCAAGAAACCAAGGCAATATTGGAATGGACTGCAAATAAAATAAAGGTGAGTTAATCTCACTCAGTTAAATCATAATTTAATTTAATTGGATAAATTTGAATGTCTGGTTGAATGATTGATTTGGATTGGTTGATATGATAGTATATATAGTAGTATATACCAATATATACATATTGGCATATGTATATATTGGAGTTGTTGATATTCCCACATTATATAGTGGATGAGACCCTATGCGCCGCATAATAGCGGATGATTTTATATTAAAACCCATATACCGCGATATTCCACTTTGAAGTGGAATTGGTATTGTGCTAACGTCTGTGGATGCAGGGAAACAGGTTGGAGGGATCCAACTGGATTCCTCAAAATATTTAATTTTGTTTAAATATTCTGTGATATGATTTTTGATATCCTGTGATGAATTATATGGATAATTGAATGTTATGGTTTGGTTGGACCGATTTGGATAATGCTGAGTTATCAAAATCTCTAGAATAGAAATTTTGAAAGAAATAAAAGAGTAAATTTTTAAGTCAAATAATTCTAATGAATTTGAATAACTTAAATAATGAATTGTAAAAGAAATAAAGAAATTTCTAAATTCGAACAAATATGATTAAAGGGGATTTTGAATTAACATGAGGATAATGAATGTTAAACTAAAGTGATATTATTGGAGAGAATAAAGAAATTATTTTTGAATGTAAGGATTAAATTTAATAAAGGGATAAAGAAGGAATTTTGGAAGTTTTAAATTGATATTTTAAGTTAAAAGGGTTTAACTCAAAATTAAGAAATAAAATCTGAGAGTACATGTAATTTGAAATAAATGAAGTAAATAAGAAATTTATTTCGAAGTAAAGTAAATGGGAAAATCAATGGGAAATTGATTTGGTTGTTTAAAATTGGAATTTAAAAGAGAAGTGAGATTTTGGAATTTATAAACTGGGTTTATAAAGTAAAATAAAATATCAGGGGATATTTGGAAATATAAATTCAAGGTGGGAATTTATAAAGGGATATGAATTGGTTTAAAAATAAGTGTTGATTTATTTTTAAAGGATGTGAAGAGAAGTGTATTTCTCTGGATAGCCAAGTACGTTTTCAAAGAAATTTTTAATATAAGTTAAAAGTTCTAATTTGTTTAAAAATGCATGTTTTAGGAAATTAATTATTTCTAAAGGTTAATATCCAAAGTAAGTATTTTCAAAAATCTATTATTGTAGTAATTATATAAAAGTAAATTGGGTATTATGTTTTAAAAGAAGAAATTTAGTTTATATTTATAAAGTGGTTTATTTTAAAGTATATATTTTTAATAAAGTATTGAGCTAGTTTGATTTCAATGTTATAACATATTTAAAATAAAGTATTTTTAAATTATTTGAAATTAAAAGTATTTTGTACTTGGTGGTTCGGAGAAAATAAATATTTGGGAAATGTATTCCGTAAGCGGAAACTGTTTTGAAACTGTTTTCAAAGGGAGTTGAAAAGGGAATTATATCTTGTAAAAGATATTTGGGCAAATAAATAATGTGGGAAATTATTTATTGTGTGATGGTTGCTTGTGGATGTTAATTGATAGTTAAATAACCGACTATCAATATTGGCCAAATGCGCTGATCGTTTCGAAGAGACCGGGATCGAGTTTTCGTATACCGGGATTCTAGGTCTGGAGACTCGAATACCACTTCGATCCGGTTTGTACGTTTCGTGTAATGTGTTCAGAGTCAAAGATGGAGCAGTGAAGTGCAAGGGCTAGTCGCTACTAATCCTGAGGATATTTCCGAAATGGATGTAGTAGGAATGGTGCCTTCGGTTCCGTTCGGACCCGGGACGGACTTGTATGGGCGAATGCTTTCGTGACATCGTCAGGTGGACGATGGGCATTCTAAGGGATATGTGCTATAAAGGTATCGTTTAGCCTCGAGCCTCATCAACCGGGAATGACTGAAAATCAGGGGTTATGCAGCAAGGCTTCGTGGGTAGCACCCACTTGAGAGTAAGGTCATCCCTGTCTAGATGTCCCTTTTTATTTCGGCTTAGTGGTGCGGTTGCTGATCCCAACCGTGGGGTGATTTTATTTGGAATTATCCAGTAAGGGATGATTCCGGCCTTGTGTTGCAGGGGAGAGGGCGTACTCCTCGGTACTGTGATCTAGGCCACGTACTGTGACAGGTGGTACCCCAGTGCCTAGTCATTCGTTGTAAATTCATTCTCCCTACGTGCCTTGTACGGTATTTGTTTGTATACCTAGTATGCTGGAATTTAATCATGTAACAATTTCGGCTATTTGAATAAGTATTTGTAAATAGACACTATTATAATATCAGAGGATTTTATAAAAAGTGTTTTAGCTATCGTAAGGTAAAAACCCGACATGTTTATTGGTGGCGTGGTCTTACGAGATGCTTTTGTTTTTCAAAGGATTTTGAAACTTTAATAATCAAATTGAGTGTGATTTTCTCACGCTAGTTTTCCAGACTGACTCGGGTATTGTTTTATATGATGCTCGGGTCAGACCGAGTATTTTAGGTTACAGGATATGATGCTGTGGAGCTCAGGAGATGAGCTGGATGGCGAGACGTATCTCTCGTACTTGTTTATATATATATTTTCCGCTGTGTTGATTGTTGTACTCTGTTGTATTGAGGACATGATATGGTTATTGTCCAGTCGTATGTTATGTGTTCTCTGGTATATACTCTGATGCTGTATTATATAAACAGATATAGCTTTTGATTTGTGTAAAGATCTGTTGATATATATTATATTTTATTCCGCTGCGATGGTTAGATACTGATGTTGTTTTTTTTATTTTTCTTCTTCTACCTCTTCTTCTTAACTAAAATGGTTCGATTTTCCGGGTCTGGAAAGTCGGGTCGTTACAGTGGTATCAGAGCTTAGGTTGGCGATAACCTTGGCTCTGGTGGAAATTTTGAGTGTATTAATAGATATGAGCGCGTATTTGTTAGTGAATATAAAATGGTTTTATATTGTGTTGGTTGATTTATTGAGTGGCATATGAACCTTCGTCGGCACAGTCTGCGCAACTGTATCGAAGGGGTTTCTAAACACTTAAATAGAACAATTCGACACAATATTGTTTTGAAACGGGTAGATGAAATAATTTTACCCGAAAAATGTATTTTGATATAAAAGAAATATTTCTGTAAATTATTATATATTTGGATGTTTGGATTAAAATATTCTAACAAATAAAATTGAAAGAAAAAAATATGGTAAGATTGTAAAATCAGAATGATTTACATAACCAACGGAAATTTGTATAAATATAAAATTGTACAAATGAATTATAGTTAAAATTTGATTTAATCAAAATGGTAAATTTAAACCCTGGATATTTGGAAGTGTTTTCAAAGTGTTTTGAAGATAAACACTAGCATTATTATTTTGGAAAGTATTTCTGGAAGGGAAATTGTTTCAAATAAATTTTTGAAAAGGAATATAGCAATAAATTCACTTCAGTTGCTGGAAAATAACTCGGAGGATGACGGCCGCATCTTCAGAATTCATTTTCGAACTTCTGAGTGACGAATTGCTGCCAAATTGATTTATTCAGAAAAACTAGTTGTTTTTGAAAATTTCCAAAGGAAATTTGTTTGAAATAAAGCCAGGATTGGTTTAAAAATCTGAGAAATGTGATTTGGAGATGTGGAGACTCCAAAATGATTTGGAATTAAAAAACCGAGTGATTTTGAAATGTTGGGAAATTGTTTAAAAACTTGGAATCTGAATTAAAGGCTTATGGGATAATAAAATATACTGGACTAAATAAATGTAACAAGATAAGTATTGAATTGGAATAAATAAGTTTTGACAGCTTATAATAAAATTGAAACAGTATTGGAATAAAATATATACTTAACTAAATAAAAATGTATAAACGGAGTAAAGAGGTAAAATGTGAATAAAATTTATTTTTAATAGAAGGAAGTGCGAATATAAAAAGAAGGTGACTTATAAAATTTGAAGTAAAATAAATAAACCAAATAAAATTGTTTGTAATAGAAATGAATGAAATCCAAAATTTGAATTATTTAAATGGATAGAACTCCAGGAAATGGATTAAAATAGTAAAGGTTTGAATTGAAAATAAAATCCAACTAAGTGGAAATAATTTGGAAATGGCCATGTAATGAGTTGAATCTGGAAAGTTAATTTTATAATAAATAATCAAAGAAATTGTAGATTGAAATGAGATTGGTTGTGGTGGAGTTAAGTTGAATAGAAGAGAGAATTTACTTGTAAAATGAAATTGAGCCTAAGTATAAAATTTGAATGAATTGAAGTAAATTAACTTAAGTTAAATAGATGGAGAGGAGTTGAATTTAATTCAACTTAAACTAAGTTTAATGATACTGGGTTGGATTTAAATTAAGAGAAGAAAAAAAAATTTGAATCGAAATAGAATTTGGGAAGTTATGAATAAGGAAATGAAAATTCAGAATGAATTTAAATGTAAATGAATGGATTCAAATCTGAAATGTAATAAAAATGAATGAATAGCATTAAGTATAAATTGAGTTGGAACCAATTTAGAATAGTTTTAAAACCTAGTGATTGATTATTTGTTTGTATATCGTCGAATTTGTATAAGAAATTGGTCGTTAGGCGAAAATAGATTTAATAAAATTCAATAAATTGATAGAAAGGTAATAAAATTGATTTTGGGAATCAATTATAATAAATATAAGTTTGTTAAATTTAAAGGAACTGAATGTAAGTAATTCGGTTGTAGACCATTGGAATTGAATGAGATAGCATCGGAAATTAGTTGTAAACATTCAAAATAAGTGTTGAAGTATTCCATATGTGCTATTGGAAGTGTATAAAGCGCATTGTTTATAGAATCCATGGTTTAACTGTTGAGAGTAAATGAAGTATTAATAAATCACATATATTTGTCACTTACCTGTTTAAATTGAGTAAATACAGGATTTTGGGAGCCGCTAGGCTGGTTTGG
Organism: Allium fistulosum; assembly: GCA_030737815.1. Lineage (NCBI taxonomy): Eukaryota > Viridiplantae > Streptophyta > Magnoliopsida > Asparagales > Amaryllidaceae > Allium > Allium fistulosum. The sequence goes on from CM060906.1 coordinate 931,830,574, forward strand.
CGGTGCAAATTGCTAAATTTATAAGCCGCTTTGCTTTTAAAATGCTAAAAATAAAGGTACGCCTACGCCAAAAATTAAAAATAGGAGATATGAACTGTTTTTCTTTGTTTTCCGGCCTGAGGCCGATGTATATATATTTTTGTGCATCCTGCGATATCGCAGAAGTCCCTCCGTACAAGGGAGACTCTGCCGAAAATTTTCGTAAATTTTGGGAGTTAGAAATTTTTTTGAAATTTTTGAAAATTTTCATTAACGATAAATGATTTAAATTTGCTAAGCAAATAAAATTGAAACTGGATATTGAAATCTAATTCAAATGTGAATGTAAAGTGAAGTGAAATCGAAGGAACTAAAGAAGTGAAGTTTGCGAATAAACTGTTAATTGAAATTTAAATTAATTAGTAAGTGCAACTAATTAAATATTCGGGTGAAAGCCAAATTGAAATCAAATGGAATTGTAAAGACAAGAGTAAATAGAAATGGATATAAACTTTGATAGTAAAGTGAAAATAAGTATAAGCAGTATGTAAAATATTTATTTTGAACTTAAGGAATATGGTGAGATTCTTGAGTAATTTGGTATTGAGGAAAGTTATTCTAGATGAATAATTGAATAACAATTAAAATTTGAAGTTGTGAAATGAGAAAATTGTGGATAAGTGAATGTGATCAAAATGAATGTGAATAAAAGAGAATTGATATAGTTCATAATCAATTGGGCTAATTACGTAAGGTATACGTATATTATTTGTTCGCATAGCTATTTGATCCAGATTCGAACACAGAATTTCGAGATAGTTTTATCGATCCGAATTAGGATTTTTCACTCGATTTTCGACGGCGAACCTGGATATGGATTGTTGATTGATTCTGGAAATTCTCTATCATAGTTTGTGACTATGCAAGGAGGATGACGGTTTCTGATCAAGAAACCAAATCTGAGTCCGCACTAGGAAGTCGGGTGGACGATACTAGTTCGGAAGTGAAATTGTGTGATCGAGTGAGCGATCGAATGCGATATTGCGTACGGATGATATATGTGCATCGTACGAGCATAAGTAAAACAAATATTGAAAATTTGTAAAGGAAAGTATAAAATGACTTTGGAATTGTGATTGAATATTATTGCTTAGTAGGATATACAGGTGTATAAAAGCAATGGATAAATTAGGATTTTGATTTTCGAAGATAAAATTTAATGGCCGACAAAAGGTATGTATTTGAATTTCTATATGAAATTTGATTGGGTTTTTGATCCAGCCACTTGGCTTTTTGTTTCTTTTTGAGATTGGGAGGCCGTAGAGCCATTTTGTAGTTGTACCGAGCTAGCCGCGCAAAGGAGACGCTGGCGAAATTTTTCGGAAATTTAGGGAGTTTGAAAAATTTTGGAAAATTTTGATAATTCAAAATTGAATTCAAATTTAAATTTGAATTGATAAGTAGGTGATATGGTTTGGGGCTTATGAATAAGATTGGGAAGTTAAAAGGATGATTAGTGTATCATTAATAAAAGATTGTTTGGGTATTGTTAAAACGGTTTGAATTTGGAAAATAGTTAACGGGGATTGAATCATTCTTCTTAACTAGTAATTTCGGGGACGAAATTCTTTTAAGGGGGAAGGAATGTGACGACCCGGAATTTTTGTATATTTGAAATTGGAATATTTAATTAATTTTAAATATTCAGAGGTTAATTATCAACTAAAATTTCAAATATACAGTATTTATTGGATGATTAATTATTGAATTAAACAATCGAAAATAGGGTAAAATAGAGAATCCTGAGTTTTTAGCCTGTTAAAAATAGTTTAAAGGTTTAGAAAATTTATATTGTTAATATTGAAGGTGATGAAACTTTTAAAATTGAATTTAAAAATGTTTTGTTCAGTTTTTAAAATATATCGTTTAAATTAAATTTAAAAATAGCCTTCCGAGGCACAGTCTCGGATTTCAACGAAACCAGCTCCATTGGATCCGTAATATTGTATTATTACCGGATTTTAAGTTTTGTAATTTTTGGAGTTATCGAGTGATCGTACGAAGTGGAAACGTCTAGAGGTAATAAATCATTTTAATAAAAATAAAAATAAATATAATATAATTTGTTTTGTCTTCCAAAGCAAGCCATTTCTATTCCTTTTTTAACACGAGTCTTCTTTTCCCTTTCACCCTTAAAATCAAATTTTTGAAGCCAGTAACGAAAAACAAACATCTCGAAAAAAAAAAAGAGAACGAACAAATTCGTTCCCATCCCTATCTCCTTCATTTCGATCCAAACTTCACAAATCAAACTCCCTCTTCAAAATCGAACGCAGCCGCCCTTTTCTCGAATAAAATCCTTTTCCCCCTTCTGTTCAGAATGGAGTTTCGTTCGATCGCAAGGGATTAGGGCTTCAACCCGATGTCTAGTCATCGTGGATTCGAGATAGTTCGCGAGGTCGGTTAGCGAGTCTGGGTGATCTCGAAGTCGCGTCGTCATTCGTGGTGGTCTCGATTTGGGCGTCGAGTTAGGGTGGTTGGCTGCGACGTAAGTACGAATAGGCGAATTCAATGGCGCGGCCGGTGATAGACTCGAGCTCGAGGGAGGATACGATGGTTGTCAGGTCGCGATTTTGTGTAGGGTTTCCGTGATGGGGAGACGTTCTCCTGAGGGGTGGAAGAATCGAGAGGCGCGGTGGGTTCGAATGGGAGGCTCGAAGTTGCGAAGGGAGGTGGATCGTTCGAACTGGGTATCTACGGTTGAACTCGAGCTAGGGTTCTTGATGATGGCAGTGAGGTAATTAACTAATGATTTAGTTTATTCAGATAACAGTAGTAAAGTTATTTTACTTTATTTAATCACGTACAAGAAACATAAAATATATTTACAGTAAAGTATAAACGTATATATGTTTCTCGTTTAAAAATATAAACAGGAATATATTTTCTTTCAAAAGAATAATGATCATTTTTTTTAAGCAGTTGAAATTGTAAAATAAAGAAAATATATCTATTTACATTTCATGTACATATAGTGAATATTTATTAGTTTAATTAAATATAAATTATTCTAGTTACTAAGGAAGTTATTTAAAAGGAAACCGGGTAAAAATTTAATTTCTTTGATTCAAATTGAATCACTGGTTTAAAACAAAATTTTTAGTTGATTGGAAAATGATCAGTTGAATAAATCTTTAGTCAATTAAATAATTTATTAAAGGAAAATCTGTTTAAAATAAATAATTGCAATAGGACTGTTCGATTTATTTTCGAATATTATTAACCTGCATTAATATTCATACAAGGTCAAAAATCAAGAAACCAAGGCAATATTGGAATGGACTGCAAATAAAATAAAGGTGAGTTAATCTCACTCAGTTAAATCATAATTTAATTTAATTGGATAAATTTGAATGTCTGGTTGAATGATTGATTTGGATTGGTTGATATGATAGTATATATAGTAGTATATACCAATATATACATATTGGCATATGTATATATTGGAGTTGTTGATATTCCCACATTATATAGTGGATGAGACCCTATGCGCCGCATAATAGCGGATGATTTTATATTAAAACCCATATACCGCGATATTCCACTTTGAAGTGGAATTGGTATTGTGCTAACGTCTGTGGATGCAGGGAAACAGGTTGGAGGGATCCAACTGGATTCCTCAAAATATTTAATTTTGTTTAAATATTCTGTGATATGATTTTTGATATCCTATGATGAATTATATGGATAATGGAATGTTATGGTTTGGTTGGACCGATTTGGATAATGCTGAGTTATCAAAATCTCTAGAATAGAAATTTTGAAAGAAATAAAAGAGTAAATTTTTAAGTCAAATAATTCTAATGAATTTGAATAACTTAAATAATGAATTGTAAAAGAAATAAAGAAATTTCTAAATTCGAACAAATATGATTAAAGGGGATTTTGAATTAACATGAGGATAATGAATGTTAAACTAAAGTGATATTATTGGAGAGAATAAAGAAATTATTTTTGAATGTAAGGATTAAATTTAATAAAGGGATAAAGATGGAATTTTGGAAGTTTTAAATTGATATTTTAAGTTAAAAGGGTTTAACTCAAAATTAAGAAATAAAATCTGAGAGTAAATGTAATTTGAAATAAATGAAGTAAATAAGAAATTTATTTCGAAGTAAAGTAAATGGGAAAATCAATGGGAAATTGATTTGGTTGTTTAAAATTGGAATTTAAAAGAGAAGTGAGATTTTGGAATTTATAAACTGGGTTTATAAAGTAAAATAAAATATCAGGGGATATTTGGAAATATAAATTCAAGGTGGGAATTTATAAAGGGATATGAATTGGTTTAAAAATAAGTGTTGATTTATTTTTAAAGGATGTGAAGAGAAGTGTATTTCTCTGGATAGCCAAGTACGTTTTCAAAGAAATTTTTAATATAAGTTAAAAGTTCTAATTTGTTTAAAAATGCATGTTTTAGGAAATTAATTATTTCTAAAGGTTAATATCCAAAGTAAGTATTTTCAAAAATCTATTATTGTAGTAATTATATAAAAGTAAATTGGGTATTATGTTTTAAAAGAAGAAATTTAGTTTATATTTATAAAGTGGTTTATTTTAAAGTATATATTTTTAATAAAGTATTGAGCTAGTTTGATTTCAATGTTATAACATATTTAAAATAAAGTATTTTTAAATTATTTGAAATTAAAAGTATTTTGTACTTGGTGGTTCGGAGAAAATAAATATTTGGGAAATGTATTCCGTAAGCGGAAACTGTTTTGAAACTGTTTTCAAAGGGAGTTGAAAAGGGAATTATATCTTGTAAAAGATATTTGGGCAAATAAATAATGTGGGAAATTATTTATTGTGTGATGGTTGCTTGTGGATGTTAATTGATAGTTAAATAACCGACTATCAATATTGGCCAAATGCGCTGATCGTTTCGAAGAGACCGGGATCGAGTTTCCGTATACCGGGATTCTAGGTCTGGAGACTCGAATACCACTTCGATCCAGTTTGTACGTTTCGTGTAACGTGTTCAGAGTCAAAGATGGAGCAGTGAAGTGCAAGGGCTAGTCGCTACTAATCTTGAGGATATTTCCAAAATGGATGTAGTAGGAATAATGCCTTCGGTTCCGTTCGGACCCGGGACGGACTTGTATGGGCGAATGCTTTCGTGACATCGTCAGGTGGACGATGGGCATTCTAAGGGATATGTGCTATAAAGGTATCGTTTAGCCTCGAGCCTCATCAACCGGGAATGACTGAAAATCAGGGGTTATGCAGCAAGGCTTCGTGGGTAGCACCCACTTGAGAGTAAGGTCATCCCTGTCTAGATGTCCCTTTTTATTTCGGCTTAGTGGTGCGGTTGCTGATCCCAACCGTGGGGTGATTTTATTTGGAATTATCCAGTAAGGGATGATTCCGGCCTTGTGTTGCAGGGGAGCGGGCGTACTCCTCGGTACTGTGATCTAGGCCACGTACTGTGACAGGTGGTACCCCAGTGCCTAGTCATTCGTTGTAAATTCATTCTCCCTACGTGCCTTGTACGGTATTTGTTTGTATACCTAGTATGCTGGAATTTAATCATGTAACAATTTCGGCTATTTGAATAAGTATTTGTAAATAGACACTATTATAATATCAGAGGATTTTATAAAAAGTGTTTTAGCTATCGTAAGGTAAAAACCCGACATGTTTATTGGTGGCGTGGTCTTACGAGATGCTTTTGTTTTTCAAAGGATTTTGAAACTTTAATAATCAAATTGAGTGTGATTTTCTCACGCTGGTTTTCCAGACTGACTCGGGTATTGTTTTATATGATGCTCGGGTCAGACCGAGTATTTTAGGTTACAGGATATGATGCTGTGGAGCTCAGGAGATGAGCTGGATGGCGAGACGTATCTCTCGTACTTGTTTATATATATATTTTCCGCTGTGTTGATTGTTGTACTCTGTTGTATTGAGGACATGATATGGTTATTGTCCAGTCGTATGTTATGTGTTCTCTGGTATATACTCTGATACTGTATTATATAAACAGATATAGCTTTTGATTTGTGTAAAGATCTGTTGATATATATTATATTTTATTCCGCTGCGATGGTTAGATTCTGATGTTGTTTTTTTTATTTTTCTTCTTCTACCTCTTCTTCTTAACTAAAATGGTTCGATTTTCTGGGTCTGGAAAGTCGGGTCGTTACAAAAGCTATAAGTCGTCCGCGACCTAAGGAGTCATGTGGACAAGAACTACGACTTAACCAGGGTTTAAGTCGTACGCGAGATAACAGAACTGAAGAACTAAGTCGTCCACGACTTAACGAGTTAGGTCGCCTGCGAGATAATGAAGTAGCGGCACGAGTTAAGAATGTGCAAGGTTTAAGTCGGCTACGACTTAATGGAATTATTTTGAGTCGTCCACGACTCAACTGGAAACAAGGGGGAGAAGTTGCTTTGAGTTCACAACTTATCGAGAATGAGGGGTTAAATCGTCTACGACCTAACAAAAGTGAGGAGATAAGTCATCAACGACTTAACAAGGGTGTTATGGGAGGATCAGTTGAGAATGCCCAAGGGATGAGTTAGATACGACTTAAGGAAAACTAAAGCCATCTTATGTCGACACCGAGTTACGACTTACTTAAGTCGCAACATCTTAAGTCGCAGAAGTTTGAAACCGAAGATCCTGATGTCGCGTCAATCTGGACCGTTGATGTCTCAAGTCGTGAGTCGTAAGGAGTTTACGACTTAAGTGTTGAGTCGTTTTTATGGTATTGTATTGTGTTTTCTTGAGTCGTTTGTACACAAGTCGTATGTCGAAGACTATGTGTTGTAATCTTTAAGTCGTAAGTCGCTGAATAGTTATGTCGCATGTTTTGTATAAATCGTAAGTTGTGACATTTGTATTGTAAGCTGATAAGTCGTATACGACTTATGATGAGTCGTAGGTCGTAGATGATGAGTCGGAAACGACTTAAGACTTAGGAATTTTTCTGGATATGAGTTGTAGCCTATAAATAGGCAAGTTGTTTCATTTGTAAAAGGTTGTTGAATATTGAATAAAATTCTCTTTTGATTGCTTTGTGCTTTCATTCCAAATTAGTAGTTGAGTGTAATCTCCTATCTCCTCTTTCGGTTAATCGAGTGTGCTCGATTCAACGATTGTAGAAGCCGATTCGCGGAATCAAGTGCGCTTGATCAACGCTTGAAGAATTGAAGATCTTTGAACCCGGTATCGTGCACGATCAACGAGTTCGGGATAGCTAGAATTCGGTATCTTCGGATCAACGAATTTGGGCATTTCAGTATCTTCCATTCCGCCGATTGCTACATTCAACGATCTACATTGTTTTTGTAATATCCGCTGCGTCACAAAGCCACGCTTTTTCACAAAGCAACGCTTCGATCAACAAATGATCAGCAGCACTTCGTATGCTACATTACCAAATTAGGAATGTATCACTAGTAACCATCAACTACATAACCTCTGAGCTCGTACGTCTCAAAGAAGGGTGTTAAGCTAAGAGAATAAATTCTCCGCCACCAACAGGAATGTATTTGATAGAAACTAGCTTTACATCTCAAAGTGTAACGTCAGACACACATCCATACAAGTCTGTTCCGGGTTCGAACAGAACCGAAGGCACTTCCGAAGAAGCCCTTGCAAATCCGGATAATTTCTAATCACGTCCGGACTTCCCATCACTTAGGGTGCTAAAATCTCTATACCGGGGATTAGCCGATGCAGAGACAATCAATGGTAATCCTTTCATTTTCGAAAGTATCCGGTCTTCACCACCGGTCTTCAAATGCCATCCATATACGTCGTATCATTATTCGGAATGGGTTATATGACACAAAGGTCCTCTCCCGGCTAAACCGAATAACGAGCGCAATTAAAAAATCATATGGATACTGGGGTCTCAGTTAAATCACAGCTTTAAAGCTTAAAACTTTCCATTCGAATGGTTAAACAATTTACCATTTCCAATCTTTTAAACAAAAAGATTCATTTCAAAAACCTTCAATGGTTTAAACAATTTCCACACTTTTAATCTTTTAAACAAAAAGATTCAATTCACAAAGTTCACCCCATTCACAAAGATTCATTCATAGATTTTCAAATCGATTTCCATTTCAATTTGATTAACTCGTTAAATCTTTAAATCAAGATTTAACTTATAGCTTTCAAAACTCGTTTCCAAAGATTCATTCATAGCCTTTCAAAACAATTTCATTTCAAGTTAGATTAACTCATCCGGTCTTTGAAATCAAAGACTCATTTCATAGTTTTCAAAACATTTCAATTCCATTTCAAACTTGAAATTCTTCAACACAATTTGGAAATCCTTTCTTAAAATGAAAGCTATTATTATTTGAAAACAAGTAGTTTTCGTTTCGGAAAAAATCCAGTTATATTTACACGAGTTAAAACCCTTGAATTAAATTCAAATTCCCAAATCAATACCTTTAAAATGGTTTAACCCATATATAACTTGTACAGTATTTTTAATCCCTAGTTTCAAATCATAGGATTCAATTTCAAACTTGAATTCAAATTTAAATCAAATTATTTAAATTTTCAAAACTCGATTAAGTTATTCAAAATAACTTTTATCTTTGAAATTCCATTTCAAAAGCTTTTCATATTAAACCCCAATTTCCAATTTCAAAATCAATTGAAATTAAAATTTCAATTTCAAAAACATTGAATTTAAATCATCTGTGATTTAACCGATTTCCACGTGAAATCCATATTTGTGTGTATAAAAGTGTGGTCCAGGGGTTTCACACAATAGTGCACAACATCAATCATCACAGATATATCGATAAGCGGTAAAATCAATAACGCTTATCTTCATTCACAAATTCATATATAAAATAAATTTATCAGTCACAAAGATTCACTTTTACAATTCGATGTGGGTTTCGGATAACCAAATGGAATCCGACTCCCTGTCGCATCGAAATTCAAATGTCGTTTACGTGTCAAGGGGTTTCATATTCACATAGTAATATATCACAGAAACAGAAATCACAGATATATATATCGCAGATAAGTAAATTACAGATCACAACATAAATCAGGATGTATCACAAAGCATCATATATCAGGGATATCAACAATTCAATCATCCAAAACATCCAACGTTCATAAGTAAGATCAATCAATATCTGATTATAATTAATTTATACCAGATTAATTACTTATGAATAAACTACAAATCTTGGTTAATTAATCATAAATTAATGATGAACCATTTTAATAAATTAACCTTTAATCCTTTATTAATTAACCTTTAATTAATAAATTTTCCTCAAATTAATTATCTTAATTAATAAATCATACTAAATAATTAACCTTTAAACCAATTTCATAATTAATTAACCCCTTAATTGATTTCATTAAGTAATTAACAATTTACAGTTGATTATCTAAATTAATTTATCTAATTATTTATCAAAATTAATCACATAAATTTGATTACTTAATAATTTCTAGTTAATTATCTTCATTAACTAATAACATTTCTTCAATTTCCTTCTTGGGAAATTATCTTAGATTAATTCATTATTAATCATTTCCAATTATAAATTAATCTAAATTACTTATTTATAAATTAAATAAATCATTCTTTAATTACCTTATTAATTTAAATCATCTTTTTTTTAAAAAAAAATTAAAACAAAACAAACAAGTTTCTGTTTAAACCTGTTATGTCATTCTAACCCGAGCCAAACGCCTGTTTACCCGAGCCCTGCTTCGAGTTTTCAACCAAACTAACCCGTATGCCATTTTTCTCTTTTAAACTTAAATTTTCTAAGTGTTAACCGGGGACAACCCCGAAAATACTCGAGCCAAACCCTTCGTTCCTTCGAGTCACTCACGCGGAAAACACGAGATCGATCCTGAGATATTATCGTCTTCCCCAAAACTCACTCCACCTGATACACATGCACGCGGTGCACGTCCACTGTCACTCCGACCCACTCCGACCATCATCAATGCACTCACAAGTCAACGATGACCATCCCAGAGCAACCGACCACCCAGATTTGCTAAACTCGGTCGAAATCAAAATCGAGGTACTTCAAAGAACACTGGAACCCAACCTCGACCAACCTATTTGCCACGCACTACCAATTCCGATCATCAGAAGCTTCGTAGCTTCAGCCATATCATCGCCAAACCTCCACGAATCCACTTCCAGAAGCCTTATCGCACTCGATACTCCAGAAAGGAAGAATTGATCAAGTCTTTCAGCACGACCAAAATTAGGTATAGGAACTTAATTCCTTTGCCGTTGACGCCACGGCCATCTGACACCCTATCCACTATTTTTCCCACCATCGCCGTAGGGTCCTCCACCTCCCCGCACACCCCTGGCATCTCCAGTACCCCCGATCGCCTGAAATCGCCCCAAAACCCACTTTCGTTCAACGTCGAGCTGCTACCAAACCATCCCACTAAAAATCTTCAAATTCCTCTTAAAAATCGTAACTTTCCACAAGGATTCAGAATATATATATGAATCCATAAATCGTTATGTTCGAATTTTATTCATAATTTAAAGTTTTGCCTGTAAAACATGACCCAGTGGTAATATCTTATCAACATATCCAAGACAACCTTCAAAATCTTAATTTAAGTTTAAACACCTTGTTCTGGTCGAAAAATCTAAGCTTTACCATGATCAGTTGAAAGTATCTTTGAGTTTGAAAACTTTTTTTTTTCAACCTGTAACTAATAATCTGAGGAGACCAGAATATTAAATATTTCACAGAGCAACTTATGTAAACACAGACCTTATATACAACTTATATATTCAGTCATGCAGGCAAAGCAAACACATCATTCATCAAAAATCATCACATGCAAACCAAAGAAAATGGATTTAGAGTTGCTTACAGGTATGAAAACAGAGAAGCAATTAACAAGCAGACTTCTATATATGTATCTGATAAAAGAAAATGAAGGATTGCTCACAGGTAAATAGGAAGAGTTGCTCACCTTGAAAATGGCAGAGAAGAAAAGAGCTTTATGTTTGTTGCAAATAGTTTTGAATTTTCTACAACTCCTTCTTGCCTTAATCTCTATTTGTTGTTGATTGTTGTTCAAGTTTGTAGTTTTAAAGATGTTGCTTTTGTTTTTCTCAGTTTTGAAATGGAACGAACAAGAAAAAAATGAAGAAGTTTATAGATAAAAGAAGTTTACAAGTTATTCATTTTGTACAGGGTGTTATAATGTTTTGTACAATTGAAATTTCCTTCCAGTACAAATATACGTAGGGATTTTTTTCTCATTTTGGAGGCTGGTATCTTGCTTTTGTGCTAGTATTAATTGCCATTGTACAACTTGCCTTATTTTATTTGTTTGTCTCGGTTGAGATGATATGTATTTTGTGTGCTTGCATTAATTGACATTGTACAATACACTCATCTTATTATTTTCTTTCGGCTGAACAAAAGTATATGGAGATGTTTGGTGGCTTGTACATATCTCTTGTGTACTTCTTTGTCTACAACTTATGGTGTTTGAATTATATATGTACAGTTTTGGTTTGTAGATACTTTTGTTTTCTTTGTTTCTTCTATTTGCTTTGTACATAGATGTTTTCTTTTCTTTTTTTTATATTTTCCTTTCTAATATTTATTATTATCACTTATTATTAAACAATTTATTTACAATTCAAATTCAAATCAATTGTACATACATATATATTCACATATATACAAATCGTTTAAATTCAAATCACTTAATATAGATTCTAAGACAGTCGGGGAAACTCGCTTCCATTTAAAATAAATTTTACAATTTTTATTCAAAAATTCATTTAATTATCAATTTAAATTAAATTAAAATCTAGGGTCGTTACAAACTACTCGTAGTAAAGCTCGATAGGGTAGGTGACACGACACATAAGGCAATGCCAGGGTAGATATACCAATTACGCACACGGACTGATGGAAACGCATAGCAGCCACTACCGCTCCACCTCGAACAACACTCCCAAATCAAGGGTCGCCGCCAAAAATCACAAAGTAATAGAATGGTATCGAAGAAGTGCGTCCGATAAGAGGTGCTACCTCACTAGTCCGAGATCGCTCCTATTTTAGCCACCTTATGCCAACTCATAGGAGTTTGGTCCACAGATATACCTTAGGATCGTCGCCACCATCCTACTTCTTTTTGGAAACTCCACCGCGTACACAGTTGTCAAAGTGGTTTTCGGTATCGACAGAGAGTATGTCCATATCCGATCCCGGTCTCTTTAACAACCCATCGTTATTATAACCCGTGGTTATAATTTAAAACAGTATTTTATACTTCAAAATAGAATATCATTTCAAATCCAAATCTTTATCAAAATAAAGATTATCAATTCCAAACCATTTCAATATATTTAAAATAACATATCATTTCAAAACTTCATTTCAAATCATCATTTGAGTTCAAATCCAAATATTCAACTTTAAATACCTTTTTAAATTCAAAGATATCCTTCATTTATTATCATTTCAAGTCACCTTTAAATAATTTATATTCCAACAAATTAATTCATTTAAAAGTGTAAGTATTATATGTCAAATCAAGTATTCAATTTCCAAAGTTTTAATTCAATTCAATCATTTATTTCAATTAAATTTCCATAGACCATTTCAAATTATAAAAAAATTCCAAAGCATTATTATCCTATATTTCAATAAGTCCAATATCTTTTAAATAGATTCAAATTACAAGTAAACCAAATATTTTTCATACTAATATAAACTTCAATTATTCATTTCAAGATTTAATATCATTTCAAATTCATTTCAAAATATCAAAATATCATTTCAAAACATCATCTATTTAATTTAAATTTAAATACCATTTAATCATATTTCAAAATAGTTGTACTTCCCAAATCAACTATTCCATTTACATCATTTAAAGTCAATTCATTATATTTAATAATTAAATATTTAATTTCCAAAGTTTAATCTTTTTCAGAGATTATTTATTCATTTGAATTTATTAACCAAAGAAAATTCAACTTTCGCAGCACTAAGAAAATGCTACGAAATGTTATGTTTAAAAACAGTTCATTAACAAAAGACGGCATTTAAAATGCTATAATATCTTAATTTAGTTTCAATTAAAATTTTAGTTAAATTCAACAACTATAGCACTAACAAAGTGCTATAATAACCCTTAGTTCAAATTTGCTATTTGGTTCATTTAAAACAACTACAGCATTTTCCAATGCTGTAATATCTTTGCATTACATTTCAAAAATGTTGTCAAATCAAATTTAGAGTTTTATTTACAATTTCACACATAATTAACTTTTAATATAAATCATTTTGACTTATAAAATCATATATTTTCACATTTAGAAACTATCCTTTAAATACCTTTATTTCTATGATTTTATAAAGTCAAATTTCCATACAAAAATCAAATTAAATAACAATTAAATTTTCATTTCTTTAATTAAATTCTTAACTTAACAACTAAGTTTAAATTTCCAAAATATAACTTATTTCCATTTATTTTACTTAATTAAAATTTCACTTTTAAACAAATTTCACAAAAATTCAATTAAAGTTATATTTCCAAATTCAGCTTAAATATTCATTTATTTCATATTTTAAGTTATACATAATCATTAATACTTTTAAAAATTATTATTACTTAATAAAATAATTAAATTCATTTTTAAATCAAATTTGTCATATTTTCTTACTTTACATAAATTCCATTTTAAACAAAATCATCAATTCCAAAATTTACTTATATATCAAATTCTACTTCACCATTTACTTAATTCACTTATTTAATTTGTAGAAAATCACAAATATTTTATAGAAATCATTTTAATAAAGTTTAAATCAAAATATCATAATATTTACATTTTTAAAATATTTTAAAATTTTCAGAAAAATATATAAACCACGGGTCTGTATAAAATTTTCTAGCCTAGGTCAAGTGATACGGATATATATCATTTCAATCCGTAATTTACAAAGAAAAATCGGGTTCTATCATTTCAAACCCGCAATCCCAATTAAATAAAATAAATAAAAAGTCGCTCAGGCTTATCATTTCAGCCCATAACGATCTTTCCCTATTCTAAAGTCCGTTCGGGTATGTATCATTTCAACCCATAGTGAACCTAATCTACAGGGAACTTGCAGTGTGATAAACTGATAAAAATGAACAGAATAACATCATATAACAGTAATAGATGATATAACATGTGTAATAACAGGGGTAACCATCATATGATCATAATATAGCAGATATAGCATGTGATATGGTTTACAGATTCAAATGGTGCCAGTTTACTAGTTATATAAGTACACATCGTCTGGTGAGAATTTCTCACCTGTTCAAAGCTGGAGATTTCCACCAAAGCACACAATACAGATACAACAAAGGCACGATGACACGGATACGACTTGGGAGTGGAGAGTCAAAGCCACTTGCCTTGTTCAAACATTTACACAAAACAATATGACAATATATAAGTTTCAAACCAAATTATCACCAAACAATTCAAGAAATCAATGTCCAAAGCAATATCGAATGGTTTGCACTTGTTCTCAACTTCACATGGATCAGTTATAGGTGTGTTAAGCTCAGCTACAACATGGACTAAGGGCTGGGTTTGATTCAAACAGGGTCAGCCAACATGGTGTAAAAGGTGATGGAGTATATAGGTGCAACAATACTACACTACAAGGCAAAGCTACATCATTTCAAGCCATAACTAGGTTCGCCCATGGGCTGTGTGGGCTCAACCAGTGGTCCAGGTGGTGGTGGGTGATGTGGCAGAGGTTGGAGGTCAGGTCAGAGGTGGTTGTGGTGGAGGTAGTGGCGGCTAAAGGTGATTGTAGGTGGTGATAGCAAACTAGGTCTAGGCATGCATGTAGGTGATGGATTTTTGGACTTTTGGTGGATGTTCAAGCCTTAGATGGCTCGGCCTGGCCATGGTGGGGTGCTAGGGGTGTAATTGACCAGAGAAGGAGGTTGTAGTGGTCGGCCTAGGCCTGGAGGAGGAGGGGTGGAGCCTTATATGGTTGAGAACAATTGCAAAAATCAAAGAAAACATAGAAAAAACAAAGGAGGAAAGGAAGAATTTACCAAAACTTTTGGTCCTATGATGGCCGTGTATTTTTTTTGATTTGAGAAGGTTTGAGTACGTGAAAAAATGAGGGAGATGCAGCTGGAATGAGAAATGAAAGCACGGGCAAAAATCATTAAAGAGTGGAGTTGAGAAAATGAAAGGTCGGAATGTAAAAAGGCTTTGGAAGTTAAAAAGTTTAAAACCTTTCAAATTTATTTTATATATATTTGTAATTTATAAATACATATAATAACTGAGAAATAAAGATAACGACTCAGCAATAAAAATAAATATATAAAATAAATAATTAAATTTTGAATAAATAGAATTTAAATTAAGAAAATGGCTTAAAAATGCAAACTAGGCTTTAAAAATTAGAAATAACTTCAGTACACTTTGGAAAAATCTATTTTAATTTAAATACATGTAGAATGAATATAAATAAAGTAAAAAAACAGCAAATAAAAGTGAATGCATAAAATAAATAAATAAATTTTAATTATATATAATTAAATTAAGAAAATAGCAAAGAACATGGAAACTAGGTTTCATAAATTGAAATAAATTCAAGTAAACTTTAGAAAAATTATACTATCACTTTAAAATTATTAAAAGATAAAAATATACATAAAATAACATATTAACACATATTAAATTAAAATATGACAAAGAAAATAAAATTTATACAATTTAAAATAACAAAATTGCAGAATAAAACAAATTGCACTCAATATTGAAATATACATAACTTTTACAGTTTAATTCCATTTTCAACGAAACAAAAAGTAGTGTTCAAGTTATTACATCTATTTTCATAATAAAAGATAATATTTAAGATTTTATATAATTTAAATTTGAAGTTTAAAAGTCAAAGATTGAACAGTTTGACCAGAATTTCACTTTTCAGTAAAATATTCAATTTATATCAGTTTGAAACTATAACTCACATAATAATCAACATTTATTATTTAAAAATGAAATGTTTGAAATGAAACAAGCTTAAAAATAATTTCAAAATAAAATCAAATCAAATTTAAAAATATAGGCCAAAATCTAGGGTTGTTACACTCTCCCCCACTCAAAACTTTTCATCCCCAAAAAGGAATGAGGTACAGGAAACACAGGAAAGATAAAATTGAAATGAGATTAAGACATGATGACAAAAGATTGAAATTATACCTGATAACTGTGGTTATATTTAAGTTTAACAAGATGGAGATGATCTTCCCAAGATCCCCCAAAATCAAGGACACAAGCACGAAAAAGATCCTTTAAAATCCGATTCACCCTTTCCGCTTGACCGACGGTCTGTGGATGGCAAGCAGTGCTAAGATTCAAAATAAGTACTAAAGATTATAAAGATTATAGAAAGATTTCTAAACAGAAAGGTCCTAGAAAGACACCTATACTAGTTCGTAGCACGATAAGGAAAATAAGGACACCCAAAGATAGTTTGAAAAACGAAATAAGATAATAAGTATGAAACCATGGAGATTTCAACTTAAATTGATAATTAATTTTACACAAGTTAAATAAATCTTAACCATTTCTAATTTCATTATCTTATCATCTAATTTTCTTAAACCAACAATTTCAAAAATCATGGATTTGATTAAAATTAAGTGTATAACATTCAATAAATTTAATTCTTCTTTATTCCTAATTAAAATTAAATTTATTCCTCTCAATATATTTTATCACCTATGTTAAATATACTTACACTTATTATAACTGTTTTTAATTTATTCCTAATTCCCTTAACATCATTTTGTTGTGTAAATTATTCCATTACTCTTTTACTCTATTTACCTCTGTTAATCTTTTTATAACTAAAATTTAAGTGTATAACATTTATTATAACCACTCAAATTTTATTTATAAAATCTTTTTATATTGTATATTATCCAATACATTGTTAACTTCTAAAATTTAGGTAAGTTATACTGGAATGCAATGGTGTATTATACAAATCAAACTTTCTAAAATTAATATACAATATAAACATTCTAATTCAATCATTTCAAGCTTGAAAATTTATTCAAAATTTTGGTTTTCTTTTTATACTTGAAGTTATTATTTAAGATAGAATTTAAGAATAAAATTTCCGATTCCTTTCAAACCATTTAGAGATAATTAAATGTATGTACATAATTTGTCAAATCAAATTTAAGTCATATATCTATATATATTATAAATCAAATCATCTTTTAGAAATTCAAATCAATCAAATTTCCCAAAACAGAGCTGTAGCAAAACTACAGAATGGTTTCTTCACTTCGAAACTCGAAAATGAAAGTCGATGATGTCGCGGTCATCACCGAAATTATTTTCCAGCGACAAAGAGAAGAGCACTAAAAATTTTAAAACTTTAAAATTCTTTGGAAACAAATTTCTATTCACAAATACTTTAAATAATATATCCTTTTAAAATTTTAAACACAAGGTTTGCAACCATCGGAAATTAAATTCTCAAATTCTTGATTTAAATTCATTTCAATTCCCAAATCAATTTATAAACAACTATTTATAAATTCATTTATAGAATGATAAATCAAGTATTATCATTTCAAATAATCAATTTAAATCAATTTATTAAGTTCCATAATATTTACTTATATCAAAATTTATTTCATTAACCAAATTTTAAAATAATATTGTGTTAGTTTGTTCTATCAAGTGTTTTAGAAATCCTATCAATAGCGTTGATCAGACGAATCGATCGGAAGCCCAAATCAACATCAACAACTCAAACAACACAATATATAAAACAAAACATAGATTTACAAGTATGATTCAAAATGTTTGGAGATATTTTGGAAACAAAACAAGATGATTAATTAACAAAATATGAAGATGGGTAAGCTTAGATAAATCGCGGGCAACCTTAACCGGGTCAACCGTGACTTAATGAATAAGATCAAATGTGGATTTTTTTCTGGGGTAAATCTACACCCGACCTCAGGATATAGAGTTTGGAATAACAAAATATATTAGCATCTAAACCAAGGATAGATATAAATCTCTAGTGGATCGATGCTAATTGTAAAGGAGTTTCCATTTTTACAAGTCATTTGAGTACTGGCGAGACCGCCAATTCACTATAAAGCTCATTCGAAGTGGAGTTATGTGATACTCCAGAATCAAAAGAAGATGGATAGTGAGGGACAAGAATGAATTTTGGAACCGCAGGAAACGTTCTAAAAATTCAAAGGAAATTTGAATCAAGAGGAAAAGATTCAAACTCGAACGAAAGTGATTCTGTAAATAAATCTACTCCATATGCTGAGTTTTGCCTCAAAGCCAAAGCTCTGATACTAACTGTAACAACCCGATATTTTCAACCATTCGCAACTGCACATGTCAGACTTGGATTGCTTAAAATACCGCGTTGTAAATAAAATTTGGCAAATCTCAGAATATACAGTAAATAAATAATCACAGATCACAGACACAGAGTAAAATAATGCAGCTGAAGTAAAAGAAATAGTAGTTCATGAAGCTACTATATAAATATATCAGAGTTACATAAGATACAACAGAAGAAATAAAATACAACAAAAGTCTCAATATGATAACCAAGTACAAGCTGAATAGAACAACAGAACTGAGATAGATAAAACTAAATAAGTAGATAATCTCCAGCGATTCCAATCTCCAGAAAGTGGAATCCAAATCTGTGAATACTCAGGCTGACCCGAGCGTAAATAAAATACAAACACTCGAGTCAGGACATACATACTTATACAATGTAAACCAACTCAAGTGAACTGTAATAAAGGTACACGTAACTTAAAAAATGCTTGGGATCGCCCATTCTTTAAGGATCCGTTAAACTATCTACTATGTAGTAATATTCGCTATTATAATAATGTCTAATCATAAAATAAACATACTTTTAAATAGCGTCAAGGGGTTACCCATATAGCCCTTAACACGTAAAATGCCAATAGTCTACACAGTACCTACATACCTCGCAAGGCTATGAGAAGATACTCCATAGGTACGACACAAATAGAAACTCGTAGTAAAGCTCGATAGGGTAGGTGACACGGCACACAAGGCAATGTCAGGGTAGATATACCAATTACGCACACGGACTGATGGAAATGCATACCAGCCACTACCGCTCCACCTCGAACAACACTCCCAAATCAAGGGTGGCCACCAAAAATCACAAAGTAATAGAATGGTATCAAAGAAGTGCATCCGATAAGAGGTGCTACCTCACTGGTCCGAGATCGCTCCTGTTTTAGCCACCTTATGCCAACTCACGGGAGTTGGGTCCACGTATATACTTTAAGATCGTCGCCACCATCCTACTTCATTCTGGAAACTCCACCGCGTACACAGTTGTCAAAGTGGTTTTCGGTATCGACAGAGAGTATGTCCTTACCCGATCCCGGTCTCTTTAACAACCCATCGTTATTATAACCCGTGGTTATAATTTAAAACAGTATTTTATACTTCAAAATATAATATCATTTCAAATCCAAATCTTTATCAAAATAAAGATTAAATCAATTCCAAACCATTTCAATATATTTAAAATAACATATCATTTCAAAACTTCATTCCAAATCATCATTTGAGTTCAAATCCAAATATTCAACTTTAAATACCTTTTTAAATTCAAAGATATCCTTCATTTATTATCATTTCAAGTCACCTTTAAATAATTTATATTCCAAAAAATTAATTCATTTAAAAGTGTAAGTATTATATGTCAAATCAAGTATTCAATTTCCAAAGTTTCAATTCAATTCAATCATTTATTTCAATTAAATTTCCATAGACCATTTCAAATTATAAAATAAATTCCAAAGCTTTATTATCCTATATTTCAATAAGTCCAATATCTTTTAAATAGATTCAAATTACAAGTAAACCAAATATTTTTCATACTAATATAAACTTCAATTATTCATTTCAAGATTTAATATCATTTCAAATTCATTTCAAAATATCAAAATATCATTTCAAAACATCATCTATTTAATTTAAATTTAAATACCATTTAATCATATTTCAAAATAGTTGTACTTCCTAAATCAACTATTCCATTTACATCATTTAAAGTCAATTCATTATATTTAATAATTAAATATTTAATTTCCAAAATTTAATCTTTTTTAGAGATCATTTATTCATTTGAATTTATTAACCAAAGAAAATTCAACTTTCGCAGCACTAAGAAAATGCTACGAAATGTTATGTTTAAAAACAGTTCATTAACAAAAGACGGCATTAAAAATGCTGTAATATCTTAATTTAGTTTCACTTAAAATTTTAGTTAAATTTAACAACTATAGCACTAACAAAGTGCTATAATAACCCTTAGTTCAAATTTGCTATTTGGTTCATTTAAAACAACTACAGCATTTTCCAATGCTGTAATATCTTTACATTACATTTCAAAAATGCCGACAAATCAAATTTAGAGTTTTATTTACAATTTCACACATAATTAACTTTTAATATAAATCATTTTGACTTATAAAATCATATATTTTCACATTTAAAAACAATCCTTTAAATACCTTTATTTCTATGATTTTATAAAGTCAAATTTCCATACAAAAATCAAATTAAATAATAATTAAATTTTCATTTCTTTAATTAAATTCATAACTTAACAACTAAGTTTAAATTTCCAAAATATAACTTATTTCCATTTATTTTACTTAATTAAAATTTCACTTTTAAACAAATTTCACAAAAATTCAATTAAAGTTATATTTCCAAATTCAGCTTAAATATTCATTTATTTCATATTTTAAGTTATACAAAATCATTAAAACTTTTAAAAATTATTATTACTTAATAAAATAATTAAATTCGTTTTTAAATCAAATTTGTCATATTTTCTTACTTTACATAAATTCCATTTTAAACAAAATCATCAATTACAAAATTTACTTATATATCAAATTCTACTTCACCATTTACTTAATTCACTTATTTAATTTGTAGAAAATCACAAATATTTTATAGAAATCATTTTAATAAAGTTTAAATCAAAATATCATAATATTTACATTTTTAAAATATTTTAAAATTTTCAGAAAAATATATAAACCACGGGTCTGTATAAAATTTTCTAGCCTAGGTCAAGTGATACGGATATATATCATTTCAATCCGTAATTTACAAAGAAAAACCGGGTTCTATCATTTCAAACCCGCAACCCAATTAAATAAAATAAATAAAAAGTCGCTCAGGCTTATCATTTCAGCCCATAACGACCTTTCCCTATTCTAAAGTCCGTTCGAGTATGTATCATTTCAACCCATAGTGAACCTAATCTACAGGGAACTTGCAGTGTGATAAACTGATAAAAATGAACAGAATAACATCATATAACAGTAATAGATGATATAACATGAGTAATAACAGGGGTAAGCATCATATGATCATAATATAGCAGATATAGCATGTGATATGGTTTACAGATTCAAATGGTGACAGTTTACTAGTTATATAAGTACACATCGTCTAGTGAGAATTTCTCACCTGTTCAAAGCTGGAGATTTCCACCAAAGCACACAATATAGATACAACAAAGGCACGATGACACGGATACGACTTGGGAGTGGAGAGTCAAAGCCACTTGCCTTGTTCAAACATTTACACAAAACAATATGACAATATATAAGTTTCAAACCAAATTATCACCAAACAATTCAAGAAATCAATGTCCAAAGCAATATCGAATGGTTTGCACTTGTTCTCAACTTCACATGGATCAGTTATAGGTGTGTTAAGCTCAGCTACAACATGGACTAAGGGCTGGGTTTGATTCAAACAAGGTCGGCCAACATGGTGTAAAAGGTGATGGAGTATATAGGTGCAACAATACTACACTACAAGGCAAAGCTACATCATCAAACCATAACTAGGTTCGCCCATGGGCTATGTGGTGGTGGTGGAGGTAGTGGCGGCTAAAGGTGATTGTAGGTGGTGATAGCATACTAGGTCTAGGCTTGCATGTAGGTGATGGATTTTTGGATTTTTGGTGGATGTTCAAGCCTTAGATGGCTCGGCCTGGCCATGGTGGGGTGCTAGGGGTGTGGTTGACCAGAGAAGGAGGTTGTACTGGTCGGCCTAGACCTGGAGGAGGAGGGGTGGAGCCATATGTGGTTAAGAACAATTGCAAAAAGCAAAGAAAACATAGAAAAAACAAATGAGGAAAGGAAGAATTTACCAAAACTTTTGGTCCTATGATGGCCGTGTATTTTTTTTTTGATTTGAGAAGGCTTGAGTACGTGAAAAAATGAGGGAGATGCAGCTAGAATGAGAAATGAAAGCACGGCCAAAAATCATTAAAGAGTGGAGTTGAGAAAATGAAAGGTCGGAATGTAAAAAGGCTTTGGAAGTTAAAAAATTTAAAACCTTTCAAATTTCTTTTATATATATTTGTAATTAATAAATACATATAAAAACTAAGAAATAAAGATAACTAATCATAAATAAAAATAAATAATTAAAATAAATAATTAAATTTTGAATAAATAGAATTTAAATTAAGAAAATGGCTTAAAAATGCAAACTAGGCTTTAAAAATTAGAAATAACTTCAGTACACTTTGGAAAAATCTATTTTAATTTAAATACATGTAGAATGAATATAAATAAAGTAAAAAAAACAGCAAATAAAAGTGAATGCATAAAATAAATAAATAAATTTTAATTATATATAACTAAATTAAGAAAATAGCAAAGAACATGGAAACTAGGTTTCATAAATTGAAATAAATTCAAGTAAACTTTAGAAAAATTATACTATCACTTTAAAATTATTAAAGGATAAAAATATACATAAAATAACATATTAACACATATTAAAATAAAATATGACAAAGAAAATAAAATTTATACAATTTAAAATAACAAAATTGCAGAATAAAACAAATTGCACTCAATATTGAAATATACATAACTTTTACAGTTTAACTCCGTTTTCAATGAAACAAAAATCAGTGTTCAAGTTATTACATCTATTTTCATAATAAAAGATAAAATTTAAGATTTTATATAATTTAAATTTGAAGTTTAAAAGTCAAAGATTGAACAGTTTGACTAGAATTTCACTTTTCAGTAAAATATTCAATTTATATCAGTTTGAAACTATAACTCACATAATAATCAACATTTATTATTTAAAATGAAATATTTGAAATGAAACAAGCTTAAAAATAATTTCAAAATAAAATCAAATCAAATTTTAAAATATAGGCCAAAATCTAGGGTTGTTACAAGGTAGAAATGGGTTCCATCCCAAATGAAATATGGAATGAAGGTTTTCGTGCTATTATGAAGTTTTAACATAATTCTAGACTCAATACTTATCTTGTACTATTAAAACCTTCGACTCTTGATAACTTGATTTCCTGATACTTATGAGTCTTCAATCTTGATATCTTTGATCTTTAATTTCATCAGTCTTGTATCTCTATACTGTACAGTCTTCATTCTTGGTACCTGCATGTTTATATCCTTCATATACATATATATCTAAACTATAATGTTAGTATTTATATTTTATAACAAGTCCTAAGGTTGTTGTCATCAAAACCATCCTTCTCAAGGACTAACAAGTATTGTATCATCATTCGAATTATTTACTTCTTTAACAACTATATTAAACCTTTCTAGAAAATCTTTCAGTGGCTCCCTCGGAAGTTAGACTAAGCTAGAGACTGACATTACATCCTTGGGTCGGGTCGTGTACATGCGGAAATACTTCAGAAACTTCTTTACCAACTCATCAAATGAAGAGATTGACCACAGTGGCAGCTTGGTGGACCACATGGTCGCAACATCTTCTAAATAAATAGGAAAACACCTACACTTGACTGCATTAGTGGCTCGGGCGGAGTCCATGTGCCATTCATACTTCAAGAGATGCTGCCTGGGGTTGGTTTTTCCAGCATAGGCAGGCATCGTATGCATATGGAACCTCCGTGAATATTTTGCATATAGAATGTTGTCGGTGAATGGAGTATGACTTCTGAAGAGCCCTCAATCCTCATTGGTCAATCCTTGACTTTCTTTCACTAGCTATCTCAACATAGCTGTTAATTCTGATGTTTGGAGAGTTGGTGCCAAGCGGTAGTCCTGTTCCACCTCACGCGAGCGATCTAATCCACGCCTCCGGGCAGCGCCATATTGCCTTTTCTCCTCTTCTTCTTGATCTATGTCTTAAGCAGCGGTTCTATCGTCATCTCTTAGCTACCGTTCAATCACATTTTCCTAAGCTCCAGCACCTTGATTGATCGTGGCACCTCAAAACTGAGCTCCTCCACCTGCATGTTGACTGCCCCATAGATGCGAAGGTTCGGTG
The DNA here is from genome assembly GCA_030737815.1 of Allium fistulosum. Taxonomy (NCBI): domain Eukaryota; kingdom Viridiplantae; phylum Streptophyta; class Magnoliopsida; order Asparagales; family Amaryllidaceae; genus Allium; species Allium fistulosum. Next base: position 931,855,008 of record CM060906.1, read on the forward strand.
CCAATTCCCTTTGGGGGGTTCAGTACCAATCGGTGCCGATCGACCGAGTCGACTTCCCATTTTCGTCCCGATGTTCCAACTACGTAGTTCCTCCTTGATACTCCAGCGTCATATGCATCTATCTTGTGGCATTTGTTTTTGTGATAGTCGTCAAATGAGGAGGATTTTTCCGATCCTGAATATGGTGTAAGCTCCTTCCTAGTTTTTCCACGCCAATCTTTCAACTAGTTCATCAAGTCGATGTTATCCTAGATTTGATGGTACAGTTGCTGACGGCTATCCACCAGATCCTTCATTAGGAGTTCAATGTCTGCTCTAGTGATGTATTCAGTAGGATTTTGGGGATTGGTAGTAGTTGGTTGTACGATCTAATCAACTTGTTGAACACTAGCAATGTTGCCATCAACAACACGAAAAGTAGTGGACTTTTCTCTGCCCATGGCAAATAGCTTCCTTTTTGATCTTCATCAAATCTGAATAAAAATAGAAACTTGTCAGTAGAAATCTGGATTTGTCTTGCGGATATCGGAATCCACCAGTAGATGATGAGATCCAATCAGGCTAAGAATTCATTCTCGGTGAAAACAATAAAATGTTTGCACCACAATTTGGCACAAACACCTAATAAATTATATATAGAGAAATAAAAGAAGAAAACAAAATTAACAAAGGAAACAAGTACAAAAAAAGCAAGAAAAAACAATGGCAAACAGATTTATAGTGGTTCGACGCTGAGTGCCTACGCCACTTTAATGAAATAGCTTTATTATACACTTGAATTTTTTTAGTACAAGAGGGATCAGCTCGGAATCCATAATTACAATGAAGTACAAAGAAAAATAATGTAAATACCCTTTAAATGAGCTATGAGCCCAGTATTTATATGGGTAGACGACCGAATATCTTCCTGAAAATTCGTCGGCAGAATCTCTAGATGTAGACGAGGTCACATAGAAAATTTTAAGGTCCAATTCCAAATAGGTAGAGATTGGGGTTGATTGATCTTCCCTACCACGTGGCTCCATGCAATTGGCATGGTGGGTCTCTATCTATGCTGGCTTCATATTCTCGAAGTTGTTTGTATAGTTTTTTTCATATTTTTGGAGATATCGATCGATTCTCATTGAGTTGAACTGCTGAATCAAGCTGTTCATAACAATAGTGATCCAATCCGATCTCCTGCCTAGGGTATCCATACTTAGAATGTTCCAAAGAGTCTATCTCTTGGCTTTGGTTGATCGTTACTTCGCATTATTGTTTATGCTTGATCTCTGATCTCTTTGATCACTTCTTCAGGCTGCTTGCCTTGTCTATTATTATGTCTAACTTGTCTAATCAGTTTGAATATAGCCGGGTCAAAAGGCCGGATAACAAGTGTCATCTGCCAAAATAGCTCTATCATCATCACCATCTTCACCGAGAGAAGAAAGAACAAGACCATCCCCAACAACATGGTAATATAACTGACGATCCTCACCATCACCTCCAACAAACATATGGAAGCTATCATACTTCGAGGAGCATCGCATTTCATATTTCAAATGTACCCAGGCACACTCATAGGCACTCCACTTAATCACATTTTCGGAAGGAGGAACCATTTCAGGTTTAGCCACAGCATAAGTATCAATAGTAGCATCGGTAACATCAATACCATAAGAAGGCCCAGAACAATGAACAGTAGCGAAAGAAGAATCTAAATTATATTTGTATTAATATAAGCATTTTGAATCGAAAATTCAAAAATATGAAACATTTGGTTTTCTTTTATTAAATAACTCATGCGGATATGTTTTGTCCAATGGTCTTATAGAAACACAATTTAGAACATAGTAAGCAGTAACCACAGCTTTTGCCCAAAAATTCTTATGTAGTTGGTAACTACTTAATAATGATTTTGCACATCCTGTAATGTTTGATTTTTCCATTCCACACACCATTTTGTTGAGCTATTTTAGGAAAGAAAAAATTTATGATTTATACCTTTCTAATTTAGAAACTATAGATACCCACCCAATTTATTTTTACTTCTTTCCCCCGTGCACGCATCAATTTGATTCCTCTTCTATAAAAAAATTGTAAAATGATGTCAAACCCACATTCTTCTTAATCACATCTTTTATTTTTAATACCTTAAAATCTTTTACGCATTCGTCCATTTGTCTTCAAAATTATTACTACAAACTACTAAGTTGGAGTACGTAACATCATCTTCAATCTTTGTTTAAATAAGAAGAAATATAATAACTGCGTGTAATTCCCAAAAAAAAATCAAAAATAAGGTAGATTCATCAACCTATAAATTAAAAAAAGAAAAAATAATTGTTTATTTTTGAACAATTATGTAAACAACCACGACCATCAAAATTTGCGTGCTTATAATCCCGATCAAACCTGAAATTGAGTTTTTTAACCAAAATTAATTTTTAGACTAGTCTGTTGTATGAACCAAAAATTAAATTGAAATTAACTACTATCTTGAATTAAAATAGCAATAAATAATATAATAAATCCAACCTTCGAGTTAATGAGATTACAACGTATATAAATTCCGTTCATAGTATGGTAGAAACAAAAAACCTTACTTTTAATTCAAGGAATTTCTCAAAAATAATTAAATAGGTCTTTCTTGTATTATTAATTTGGATATGCTTTGCTATCAATTAAAGACATACAGGCTATTATTAATTTAATTTTGATAATTAAGGTTTAATTTCTTTTATATGCTTCGCTTGGTTACGCCAAACTGCTTGGTTGTTTCTTCGTTTAGTTTTGCATAACCGGACAAAGTAGGTTTTTGCAGTATTTTTATCAAATTAATTTAGTACCTCTTTAAGTGGTGTTAGGGATAGTTTAGGTGTGTATGGATAGTAACATGAGTGCTCTCCTTTCATTGAGGATCGCTCTTTCATAGAAAAAAGTATTTTTAACTTTTCCATATGTCATTGGGAGCCCATATGTAAGATGAGGATTCTTAAAGCAGAAAGGGATTTTTCAGCAATAGTTCCAACTACGTAATTAATATAGTGAAGGGGAATTTCTCTTGAAGAGAACATCTAGAAGCCAAACTTGGCAATGAGGTGAATTTGAATATAAATTAGTGTATGCAAAACGCAAATGCTTTGTTTCTCGCTTTAATGTACAAAATGATGAGTGTAACATATACTACTATGAAGAGTTATCAATTTTGTAAACAGTAGGATGAGTTTAAAAATAAAGCAGATTGCATTAATTCTTTAGAGAGTTTCAAAACATGTGTTCATGTGTTACTAAAATGTTGATAATTCTCAGAAAAGATAACAAGATGTTGTAAATTACTTCCCTAAATCATTTGATTCACAAAGTAGATTCTAGCCAGACTTTTCCAAGGCGACATGAAGCTTGATACCCTTTGTAATTTAAGCTATAATCCCAAGCATTACTTCTTACTCCAATACACTTCTATATCTTTTACAAGATCATGGTTATCTAGTTGTTAAAAAATAGCAAGCTCAGTCTGTACAAAGTCACAAACATAAACATCAGTAATATCTAGAATATGAAACTGGTGTAACTGGAAATGATGGAAAAATGAGACGAGCTTACCATACATATGAAAGTGACCAATATTCGACAATATAATCAAAATTATTTCATTCACTTCTGGTTTTTATTCACCGAACAAAAGAACTGAAGATTTAAGCACTAAAAATAAGTAAAACAAACAAAATTATCCATTGAAAGAGTTTTTGCAGTAACATATTTAACAATAATGCAGATTATTTTTTGTCAAATGAAGTCTATTAAAAAATTTCTATATTACTTTCCTACATAACTAGTGAGATGAGCATAACCATAAACCATGGCAGTTTAAGTTGAAAGGGATACAATTGAGGATGAAACTAATATGCAAACCTTTAAATAAGAGCTATCCTAATCCTACGTACAAAATATATTCTCATAATCAAATTATTCCAATATAAATATTCTGAATATATATATATATATATAGACACACACATATATGCATATACAATTTTGAAAAAGAAACTTTATCCACGATCATAAGATCATCAATTCTCAACCCCTTTATGCGATCATGGACCTTTCTTTGATGCAATCCAATAATATAAGCTAATCATAACTGTTTTGAGAGATTGTTATATATAATTAAAATTGTATGAAAAGTTTGTAGTCTAATACTTATTACCCTTGCACACCCATTTATAGTACAATATTAAAAAAGACAAAATTTTAACTTTTGATGAATTATAAGAATCATGTAAAAAATTGGTAAATTATCCATATGACATTAAAGGTAGTAATAATAAAGGGAAGAAATTTATGAATTCATAAAAATGTAGAAAAAAAGTTAAGAACATTGAACATAATTTCTTATAACTCATACTATTTAAGGACATTATCAAGTAAGCGACATACATTTGTTAAATAAAACTAAATATAATGCTAAATATGTGAATATTTTATAGGATGGTAGCAGAAGGAAATTTCATTGATTACCAGAAGTTGACATGTGCATACGTGGATGGATGATTCAACACTTCCATAGTAGTATAGGAATAGCTTGTAAATAATATGTGAATCCAGATATAAGGATATACAACTTACATAAAACATGATCATTACATGATTAAAACCCTAATGAAAACGTGATTACGACCTATGATCCTTTCAGTATAGAAAACAAATTATATCTCAAAGCTAAGACATAACGGTTGTTTATATAAATTTAGAAAACATAAACATAGCCTTTTATTTCATACATTTTCTATGGTTAATTGTAGTTTACATTCATAACTTTTTCTCAGACAAATACTCATTTTTGGAAGAAAATTGAACCGGTGCAACAAATTGCAGCTTATGTTTATACCTTTCTCGAGGACTAGTTGCTCATTTTTCTCCTATTGAACTGGATCATTTAATTTTCTCAAATACTTTCACTCATCCATGGAACCTTTAATGGACAATATCTAGTATTTGCGCAATGAACGGGATTTTCGACCCTCGAAAATCGACACTAATACACGCTCATGCCGCAAATCCAAGTTATTTAAATTTGGAAAATTATATCTATATACTTTGGGAAATTCTAATCCGAATAAACCAAATTACTATCCCATCCATTGGTCCAGTCCAGATAGCCAAGGAGAGCAAGAAACTATTTTTCCAAACTCAAGCCTAGACACTACCTCTCTAACATCCATAAAGCGTTTAAGTAATTTGATCGACTCTAAATCATTTAACATACTCTACTAACTTTTAATTATTTATTTAACCAATTTATAAATCCTTCAAATCACCTTTAAAATACTTTCTTAATCATTTAAAAACATTTATCAAAAGATTTGGAAAATAATCGCTAAGTTTAAAACCATATTTCAAAAGTTATTGAAAAGTGCTGCAGAAAAGTGCTGCGGAAAGTGCTTTTTAAAGCTATATTGATCAAAACGACTTTTTATCATTTGAAAATTCATTTTTATAACTTAGATCACTTTTAAAACATTTTAAAATATTTTTAGAATTTATTTCACGTTTTTAAAAAGTTTTAAAATATCATTTTTAAAGAAATCCTTTTATGGATTTCGAACTGCGAAACCGCGATTTTTCCAAAAACTTATTTTACTCATATTTCAAAATCTACTTATCGAAATTTTTGTGTTCTTTCTTTGTTTGAAGATTATGGATATAATAGTTCGAAAAATTATTATTGCAAAGAAATCTGAATCCAATTCCATCCTATAGAAGGATAAAATTTTTACGGTGCGAAACCGCGAAATGCCATTACGCGACGCGCCTATTTTTGACTCCAAATTCGTTATTTGTCAAAACTTCTCCAAATTGAATTTTAATGTTTATAACACATTTATAAACCATTTTCAAACATTTAAAATATTTTTCATATTAAATCTCTTTTTCACCTTTAAATCATTTCATAATAATATATTATTATAATATTCATTTTAAACCTTTTTATACTTTCAAAACCGTTAAGAGGCTAAATAAACTCCATATACATACCATATGGATTTATTTTTCATTATTTAATCATGGTTAATTTCTTAACCATTTTTATTATGATTTCTCATAATTTATCACAACCAAGTTATCAACTATATCAACATCCATATAATCAACCATATAACCATTCAAGTTATCAAAAAAGCATTTAAATTTATAATTTAAACATTCATATAATTATTTTCTTAATTTAAGTAAATCGAGTACTCACTTATAGCTCCACTCCACCAATCTTTTCCGTAGCTTCTCGAATCGATTCTAGCAGCACTTTAGCAGCACTTCCTCCTCTTTTCCTTGCTCCTGAGCTCTTCGAACTCCATATTTGTCTTAAAATGGGTTCGTCCTAGGCTTGAGTGGGCTCGGCCATGCTTCTTGAAGGTTAATGTGCTCGGCCAAAGGGGAAGTAGGTGGTCGCGTGAGTTGTAGAAAAGATAGGGAGGTGTTTGAGGTGTTTGCATTTGGTTTAGAGGTCGAATGCTAACATACATATGTATAAATATTTTTATTTTCTTTACTACTAAAGTTTCTTCGTGAATTCTTTATGGAATAAGCCATTAAAATGGAGAGGTGGAGCTTAGAAAAAATGAAGAAGAAGGTAAATGAAATGAAAGAGTATGCATGGGTATTTATAGAGAAAAAACGGTAGGAAATATCTAAAAAGTGAATGGAAAAACAACCCTTAACCCATGCCCTCCTTAGTCATCATGTTCCCCACGTTATCCCCCTCCCCATGTGCCACCATCACCTCATTCACTTCCAAGCAATCCATTCATGTCCTTAGTTGACTTAAGGTTGCTTAAAGATGAAGAAAGGTGAAAATATCATGATATTTCTAATGTAGATGTATTTATACATGTATGTATGTCATACGTAAGTATATATGTGTTCATGTATATGTTAGTGGATGTATTTGTATGTTATATATGTGCATATGACATATAAACAAGGTTGCAATGACTTTTGAATAACTTTCGTTCATTAAACCGTAGAAAATCGAGAAACCGATTTCCGGCCATATTTCACTTATAATTTAAATTACATATATATGTAACCAAAATTTAAAAATAAATTTATAATCATAATTAATTTATTAAAATGATCTCATTTGAATTATAAAATCATGTGAATCAATATTAACAATTACTTACAAATATTGCTATTATACCGATAAAGTGATGTCAATTTTCTCATATTTTCAAACAGATTATATATCTTTATAAAACTATTATAAATTATTTATTATCATTTTATAACTATTTAAAATGAATTAAAATCATTTAAAAACAATAATTTGAATAATCATAATAATTATTAAATCTCTAAATTTTAATTTAGAATCATACTTCAATTATTAAATATATGGGCATCATTGAGGATGTCATACGTACTTTTAATTTCCAAAAATAAAATAAATAATTTTATTTTATATTCTTGTTCAATTATAAGAATAAGTGTATGTATCCAGCTTCATGCGCGGTGTTTTATGATTATAGAGCTGTTTATCAATAAAACGGTTTTCGGCCGTTTTATCAATATTTTTTCAAAGGAAATATTTTTGTGAGTACTTATTACCATTATTATTTATTGTTCAAAACATCATAACTTGTGTGATAAAACCTTATATTGGAATAATTAAAAATAAATATAATATATCAAACTGATAAATTTATGGGTCGTTACAAGTTGCATAAAGTAACATTAGGTATTCTAGATACCAAATTAAGTATCTATCAACTAAGAAAATATGTTAGTCTATTCAGTAACTATATTGTATAGGATAATAATTTTATATGGGAGTTTAAAATACACTTACAAAATTTCCAAAAGGTTCCTAAAATATCAACTTCAATTTCAATTCAAAGAAGCATTTGATAAGAGTAAGCAAAACAGTAAATAAGATTGATATACATGTGAATTAGTGATTATAAATTAGACATTGAATAATTAGATAAAGAGATAAAAAGAAAAATCAACTATGTAGTTATTGGTCGTTCAAATATGAACATGCATCGATTATTAGCCTCCATAATGAATATTTTGGTCTGCTTGGTAAGATGGTAACGTTCCAATTTAGAATATGTGTTATGTACAATGTAATAACGAAAATAAAAATATATGAAAACTAACATTGATATCTTAAGCATGTAGTTTAACAATACACACACATGCCATCACACACACACATATAAATATACATATATGTATGTATGTATGTGTATGTATGTAAGTAAGTATGTATGTATATGCATATGTATATATAACAAAAAGATTTGATGTTTAGTTTTAAATATTGGTAACAACTTCTATTTTAGTTTTAGATTCTCTACACAGTAAATGTCAAATCATTTATCAAAATCCACTATTCATATTATTATATTTTCTTTTTTTCTCTAGACAAACACATATCATAAATATTAGCATTGGGTTAAACTAAGGACCGCCACATAACTAGATTTGAGAAGAGAAAAAAGTGAAATCTATGGTGACGTCCTATATAATAATAAACCCTAGTACAAGCCTGTTCATAATTCTCTCTAGATAATCTCTATCATTGGATTAGAACATATATTGAAATCGATGGAAAGATCTCTCCGACACTTGAAAATGATGAAAATCGCCCTGCACAATCAAACCCAGTTTTCTCTATAAAAAAGCCAATCCAGTTGATTGAAAAAACCTATCAGTCAAATGGTGCCAGTCGACTAGAAAATATTTCTAATCGACTGGAATGGCGAAGCTTTTCCCAAGTCAAAAATTGACCAAACACCAGTTGACTAGAATGATTTCAAGTTGATTGTTAGAGATTCCAGTCGATTGGAAGCCTGTAGCTATTTCTATAGGCTTTTGTTGCTTTGCTCCCTCCTTGTCGCATTGCCTTTTCTCCTTTACTCTTCTTCTACGGCTCCAAATGAATCCTTTCCTACTCGTTCTAGAAATATTGTATCACTTATCCCGACAATGAGATTGCCGACAATTTATGTATGAATGAGTAAAAATAATAATCAAGCAAATTGTGAACTTCCTATAATTTCACACCATCATATCAAGCCAAGGATTTTTTTGCATATTTATATAGTTATTTATTTTTTGCAACAAGATTGAGATATAAAAGTTTACTTGAAATCATAGAATATAAAAGCCTGTGTGTTAGTATAGGCATCAAAGTAGCATGCTACTAGTTTGTTAAATAAATACAAATTATAATGGAAGTACCAACTTTTTTATCATCAATTCTCTTTACATTAACCTTGTAATGAACTTAATTATTTTAACCCAATAATGCAAATGTAACCAATTTAAATATGAACAAAGCGATAAAGATTAAAAAAGAACGAAAATAAAGGATGTGTGTGTATAACCTTATTATAAGATATAAAAAGTAGATATACTCACAAAATATTTGTCTAGTAAATTATGAGATATGTAAGCTTACATACCGATAAGAATTCACCCAAGCATTGATGATGCATGGTTAGTTTTCATAATAAACATTGGTTCTTTATATATTAATGAAAAACAAAAGACCTTCTGAATATTATAGTACTAATAAGCTATTTCCTTCATTGAGGTCATTAGGTTTCTCTGGTATCAAATGCACAACGATATGAAAAATATTGACAGTCTGCTAAAGAACAAAGAAAAGATCGATATAACATTTAGGATACATTAATGGAAGTAACATATAATGAAAACCAACACATACATCAATATATGATTAAACTAATAACAAAATGACTCAATGACCAATATGCACTTATGTGGATATTATGCAGTTAAACCGCTTAGCGGTTCTATATTGGTGGAGGTGCATTATAATGGGGATAAAGCGGGGATATAACAAAAAATAGCGGAGGTACAAAAAAATTCATTAGATATAAATCCAAATATTTAAAGTTAATTTATTCTCATTCTCACGTCATTTATATAGGAAAAATAAATACTGTTTAATCCTATATAACAAAATTGAAGAATATCATGATTTTTGCAGTTTAGATTTGATAATTACAATAGATTTCTGCTTATATTGAACATTTATGCCTTACAATTAAGTCTTTATCATAATATTATTGATTTGTTTCAAACGAGAAATAGTCAAATCAACTTTTTATACTAATGTTAAAACGGATGTTAAAAAGCCTAGATTTAACGGGTGTAGTAGAAAATAGCTGGCTTAAAATGGATCTACTATATAATAGCATTATATTTAAAAATCATAGCGGTCGAAGAGCGCTACGCGCTATAGCGGGAATTTTTTTGGGCGTTAACAGGGATTTAACTGCATAGTGTGGATATGAGAATTCAGGCTTATCGCCAATATTTATTATTAAAGATATTGATGTTCATTATCATCTCATTTGTGTCAATCTCCATAGGTGATACTAAGTAATTTGAGAGATGTATAAAACATTCAACCAAAAACCCTACACTGAAAATTATCCTTCTAGAAATTCCAAATCTTACACAAGCAATAATCTTGAATGCTATAACAATCTAATAAATGGATAAATACATAAATTAAATTAAATTCATTAGTAATCATATGGAAGCCATTAATCTAAGCAAATGTTTGAAACTCCAAACAAATCCCTAAATTGAACTCCAAACAGTAACCCTAACGAGAGAAATGAGAGGATAATTCAATAGTTGATCGAATTAAATAAATCTACAAATAAGAAGATCTAATTACTTATAGAATTTAAAGGATGATTATATCGCATCTGAGAAGAAGCAGTTGAGAGTTTTTTCGTAAGCCACAAAAGAAGATAATAGAATGAAAAGTGAAATTGTGGCGGTAATTTTACATCCAACACTAAAACTATGCATTAAAGGCATTTGTTTGGGCCTTGTTTAATACTGCTAGAGGCTATTTATTAGTCTGCCTCTAACTTATGTTAGTAAGGGCGAAAATTTAATTTTACCTCTAATTTAGGGCCTCTTATGTTCACAATATTAATAGTTCGTCATTTGTTCAGATCATTATTATGTCTTACATTAAAGGAAATTACAAGCCAAACTTAATGTTAATAGACATTAACAATCATTACCGACCACAACAATTAGTAACATCAATAGTTTATATATATCAAAGTTGGTTGATAGTAGTTTTTGTTTTCGTTTATCAAATAGTTTTGTTTGGCAATTGATAATTTATATTTCAAAATCAAAATCCTTCAAATCGATCGCAAGGTCAAAGATTACAATATACCAGATAACTTGCAGTACCTAAAATGCAAGATACAAAAATGCCACTAAATTGCATATATAAACAATGTTCAAACATCTAACATATTCTAGGTAGGCAAGCATGGTTGAATGGTCTATTAAATTTTTGTGGTACAAAATCACAAATAGAAGGAAATAAATATTCAAAAAAAAAGAAAGAGAAGATTTTGTTTCCCCTAATTAATAGACATAGTTGATTATGTTTATTTCTCTCTTTAATTGGCTAATCAATTTATTTTTAGCATCTAATATTTTTTGAGAGAGACGGGTGTGTAGCGTGAAACTACACAGCCGGTTAAGTAGTTATATTATAAAATATGTAAGAGGTCGATCGACAAGCCCGATCGATGGCCAAAAAATAGATACGAAACAACAAATATTAACTTGGGCATTAAGTAATTGATGTTATAAATAGAGACTAGAAGAGAGAGTGTAAAATGTGTGGAAATCTATTTGCTAATTCTCTCTTCTTCCATTTTTTTCTTCTCCTCCAACAATTTTAGCCATAGAGATCAAGACTCCCTTTCTCAATTTGGTTATTGGTTCAATTTGTATTTTGTTTACTTTTATTTTGCTCGATTAATTGTAAACAAATTTGGGTGAATCAATAAAGAGGGTGGTTGGGTGGAATCTCTTGTGTATTGATTTCTGATTTCATGTCCGTTTATTTTCTATCTAAATTTATCTCTTTGTGATTTGAATGATAAAAGATCTATTAGGAAAAGCTTCCGCAAAGCAAAGTTTTCACTATAGATTGGTATCAAAGCCGATGGTAATGCCTAGGACAGTGGATGTAACGACCTGATATTTTCAACCATTCGCATCCATTATAAGTGTATAGGCAGACACTCATGCCGGAGTTGAATTGCTCAAAATACCGCGTTGTAAATAAAATTTGGCAAATCTCAGAATATACAGTAAATAAATATAATCACAGATCACAGACACAGAGTAAAATAATGCAGCGGAAGTAAAAGAAATAGTAGTTCATGAAGCTACTATCTAAATATGTCAGAGTTACATAAGATAAACCAGAAGAAATAGAGTACAACAAAAGTCTCAATAAAATAACCAAGTACAAGCTGAGTAGAACAACGGAATTGAAATAGATAGGACATGACAAGCAGATAATCTCCAGCGATTCAAATCTCCAAGAGAGTGGAAATCCAAATCTGTGAATAACTCAGGCTGACCCGAGCGTAAAGCAAAACACAAAACACTCGAGTCAGGACAATATATACTTATATAATGTAAATCAACTCAAGTGAACTGTAATAAAGGTACAAGTAACTTAGAAGATGCTTGAAACCGCCCATCCTCTAAGGATTCGTTAAAATATCTACTATGTAGTAATATTCGCTATTGTAATAGTGTCTAAATAAGTAAAGTATAATCATATAGAAAATAGCGTTAAGGGGATGGAGAACCTTAACCCGGTCGGATCTTAAAATCATAATCGTAGTAAAGCTCGATATGGTAGGTGACACGGCACAACTAGGCAATGCCAGGGTAGATATACCAATTACGCACACGGACTGATGGATACGCATAGCAGCCACTACCGTTCCACCTCGAACAACACTCCCAAATCGGAGGATGGCCATCTAATCAATCACAAGTAAGAGTATAATATCGAAGAAATGTGTCCGAGAAGAGGTGCTACCTCATTGGTCCGAGATCGCTCCTGTTTTAGCCACCTTATACCAACTCACGGGAGTTGGGTCCACGTAACATACCTTAAGAACGTCGCCACCATCCTACTTCATTCTGGAATCTCCACCGCGTACATGGTTGTCAAAGTGGTTTTCGGTATCGACAGAGAGTATGTCCATATCCGATCCCGGTCTCTTTGCCAACCAATCGTTATTATAACCCGTGGTTATAACTTTTAAAAACAATACTTTACTTCAAAATAAAATATCATTTCAAACCATATCTTTATCAAAATAAAGATTAAATCAATTCCAAACCATTTCCATATATTTAAATTTTCATATCATTTCAAAACTTCATTTCAAATCATTTTAATATAATAAAATATCATATCCTTACAAAACTTCATTTCAAATCATTTTAATATAATAAAATATCATATCCTTACAAAACTTCATTTCAAATCATTTTAATAAAATAAAATATCCTATCAGTTCAAATCCAAATATTCAACTTTAAATACCTTTTAAATTCAAAGATATCGTTCATTTACTATCATTTCAAATCACCTTTAAATAGTTTATATTCCAATCAAAATAATTCATTTAAACCTTTTAAAAGTGTAATTATTATATTTTCAAATCAAGTATTCAATTTCCAAAGTTTCAAACCATTCTGTGTTCATTTACTAAGTCAAAAACCCTAATTATTAAAATTTCAGCATTCCACAGCATTTAAAAACAACTGCTATAGGCTATATTTGAAAACATTTTTAATTCAGTAAAGACAGCACTTAAAACTGCTGTTAAAACTCATTTTTAGTTGAATTATAGTTCAAAACAGAAAAGACAGCATTTCAGAAGTGCTGCGGTAGTTCAGATTTCAAAACAGGGGTTAAATTTGGTTTCACCAAAGACTGCAGACCATTATAGCATTTCCAGAGAATGCTATAATAGACCTGAGTTCTATATTAGCCTATAAGTTCAATTACAGCAACTACAGCATTTCAGAAATGCTGTAATAGCTCTTTTTACACAATTTTAGTTCAAAACAGAATCTATAGCATTTTTGAATGCTATTAAAAGTTAATTTCAGGTGTTAGTGTATTTCCAGCAATTAAATAACTTTAATTTAAAACACATAAACATTTTAAAAATCATATTTTAATATTTAAAATGTTCATTTACATATCGTTTAACATATATCTTTTCATAATAAATTTCTTATAATAAAATCCAATTTTCAACAATTTACTTAATAAATTTAAGTGTAAAAGTTTCCAATTCTTCACATTTCA